>CM059446.1:10584303-11161415 GCA_030390025.1 Squalus acanthias | reverse complement strand
TCTTCTTCTTCTTCTTCCCCCACCCCTCTTCTTCTTTCTCCCCCCCCCCTCCCAGTTGGTTGTGACACTCATACCCAACTACAGCAGTAGCTCCTTTGCAGGGTTTGGAGAAGGTTCTGGGTGTTTGAACCCAGCTGCTGTACTTTTCCCTGAGCCGCTATGGCGAAGATGTTGATGTTCTGTGCTATTTTTGAATGGATATTAGATTATCAGTACTGTACTGTGCACATGGGAGGCTGCTGCTGACAAGTGAGATGTGCTATTATGTCCTTGGAGACACTCTGCTCATAAACGCTGTCGGAGCCCCAGTGAGTTGGGATCAGCTGAATCGGATTTATTTTTTCAACTTGAATCGCGACCCGTTTGTAATGACGGCTGATTTGGGTCGGCAATAGTGACCCTGCATGCGCTGAGCATGCATGTGCTTCTGATGTGTGCACTGCTGCTCCAGAAGTGTATGGTTAACTTTGGAATGCTTTCAGATGCTTTTTTTTTAATACAAGGCTGGTATATATACTGGTCTTACATCAGTTTTCTTTTGGTTTGAAAAATTCCCTCTGTGATTCGCTCCCCCGTTCTCCTGAAGGCATCGATTTATATCTGGGTACAAAGTCCAGTAGGTTTTGCCAGCCTGCCCGGCACCTCGCCCATTGTTGGCACCGTCATTGTTCCTTGACGTCACGCAGCCCAAAATGTTCCAGCAGGAGTTACTGAATAGTAACCAGGAATGGGAACCCTGGTTGGCAGTGGGCAGCGCACTCGCCTCCAAGTCTGAAGGTTGTGGGTTCAAGTCCCACTATCGAGACTTGGGCACATAATCTAGGCTGATGCTCCCAGTGCAGTGCTGAGGGAGTGCTGCACTGTCGGAGGTGCCGTCTTTTGGATGAGACGTTAAACCGAGGCCCCGTCTGCCCCCTCAGGTGGGCGTGAAAGATCCCATGGCAGTTTTTCGAACAAGAGCAGGTGGAGTTCTCCCCGGTGTTCTGGCCAACATTTATCCCTCAACCAACATCACTGAAACAGATTATCTGGTCTTTTATCTCACTGCTGCTGTGGGACCTTGCTGTGCGCAAATTGTACTTAAATTCATAGAAACATAGAAGATGGGAGCAGGAGCAGGCCATTCGGCCCTTCGAGCCTGCTCTGCCATTCGATGAGATCATGGCTGATCATCCAAATTCAGTACCCTGTCCCTGCCTTCTCCCCATATACCTTTAGCCTTAAGAAATATATCTAATTCCTTCTTGAATATATTTACTGACTTGGCCTCAACTGCCTTCTGTGGTAGAGAATTCCACAGGTTCACCACTCTCTGGGTGAAGAAATTCCTCCTCATCTCTGTCCTAAATGGCTTACCCCTTATCTTTAGACTGTGACCTCTTGTTCTGGACTCCCCCGCCATCGGGAACATCCTTCCTACATCCAGTCTGTCTAGAGCTCTGTTAGAATTTTATAAGTTTCAATGAGATCTCCTCTCATTCTTCTAAACTCCAGCGAGTATAAGCCCAATCGACCCAATCTCTCCTCATATGTCATTCCTGCCATCCCAGCTATCAGTCTGGTGAATCTTCGCTGCACACCCTCCATGGCAAGAACATCCTTCCTCAGATAAGGGGACCAAAACTACACACAATACTCGAGGTGTGGTCTCACCAAGGCCCTGTACAGCTGCAGCAAGACATCCTTGTTCCTGTACTCAAACCCTCTCGCTACGAAGGCCAACATACCATTTGCCTTCTTAACCGCCTGCTGTACCTGCATGCTTACCTTCAGCGACTGGTGCACAAGGACACCCAGGTCTCGTTGCACTTCCCCTTCTCCCAATTTATTGCCGTTCAGATAATAATCTGCCTTTCTGTTTTTGCCACCAAAGTAGATAACCTCGCATTTATCCACATTATACTGCATCTGCCATGCATCTGCCCAATCACCCAACCTGTCCAAATCATACTGGAGTTTCTCGGCATCCTCCTCGCAGCACACACGCCCACCCAGCTTTGTGTCATCTGCAAACTTGGAGATATTACATCTCGTTCCCTCGTCTAAATCATTAATATATATAGTGAATAACTGGGGTCCTAGGACTGATCCATGCGGAACCCCACTAGTCACTATCTGCCACTCGGAAAAAGACCCGTTTATTCCAACTCTTTGCTTCCTGCCTGCCAACCAGTTCTCTATCCAAGTCAGTACTTTGCCCCCAATCCCATGTGCCTTAACTTTACACGCTAATCTCTTATGCGGGACCTTATTCAAAAGTACTTAATTGGCAGTAAAGCGCTTTGGGATGTCCTGTGGTCATGAAAAGGCGCTATTTAAATGCAAGTTCTTTTTATTCGACTGCCGCTAATTCAGCACAGACCAGGAACCAAACCTGGAACCACTAAGGCCTGTAAGACACGATATTACACTGGATAATTATTTTACAAACTGAGCCATTGTGTCTCATTTGTTGAACATGCTTCAGATCAACAGTACACAGCCTCCGGCTGACAATTGTTTTTTTTTATTCGTCCCTGGGATGTGGGCGTCGCTGGCAAGGCCAACATTTATTGCCCATCCCTAATTGCCCTTGAGAAGGTGGTGGTGAGCCGCCGCCTTGAACCGCTGCAGTCCATGTGGTGAAGGTGCTCCCACAGTGCTGTTGGGGAGGGAGTGCCAGGATTTTGACCCAGCGACGATGAAGGATCGGCGATAGACTTCTTCTAAGTCAGGATGGTGTGTGACTTGGAGGGGAACTTGGAGGTAGTGCCGTTCCCATGCGCCTGCTGCCCTTGTCCTTCTAGGTGGCAGAGGTCGCGGGTTTGGGAGGTGCTGCCGAAGAAGCCTTGGTGAGTTGCTGCAGTGCATCTTGTAGATGGTACACACTGCAGCCACGGTACGCGGGTGGTGGAGGGAGTGAATGTTTGAGTTGGTGGATGGGGTGCCAATCAAGCGGACTTGCTTTGTCCTGGATGGTGTCGAGCTTCTTGAGTGTTGTTGGAGCTGCACTCATCCAGGCAAGTGGAGGGTATTCCATCGCACTCCTGACTTGTGCACATTCTAGCTGAGGAATATGTTCCCTTCCAACCTTCCTTTAAATGAGGAACCGGAAGTCAGAGCTTTTTTTACCTCATGGAAGACATATTCCAAGTAAAAATGTTCTGGCTTTAAGCATAGTGGAGCACCAGCATGTGGAGACTTTGAATGGTGGAATGCTGGGCCAAACCCCCACACTGCTGAATTCCTCTGCAGGCACGAGGTGCTTTTCTCAGATACCAAAGGGTAAATGTAAGGGAGTAGCACTCGCCTCCTAGCAACCAGCGTCAGCTGTGGCTCAGCACTCTCCCCTCCGAGTCAGAAGGTTGTGGGTTCAAGTCCCACTTGAGCACGAAAATCTAGGGCTGACACACCCAGTGCAGTGCTGAGGGAGTGCTGCACTGTCGGAGGTGCCGTCTTTCAGATGAGATATTAAACCGAGGCCCCGTCAGCTCTCTCAGATGGACTTAAAAGAGCTCACTGCACTATTCAGAGAAGAGCAGGGGAGTTATCCCCGGTGCCCTGACCAATATTTATCCCTCAATCAACATCACTAAAACAGATTTGTCTGGTCATTATCACATTGCTCTTTGTGCAAATTGGCTGTCGTGTTTCTTACATTAGAACAGTGACTACAAATCGAAAAGTACTCCATTGGCTGTAAAGCGCTTTGGGACGTCCTGAGGTCGTGAAAGGCGCTATATAAATGCAAGTCTTTCTTTCTCAACATTGGTGAAGGCCTGGAAGCAGGCCAGCTGCCAGCCTATCATCTCAGCTGTTGTTGGTGGTTGGTAAACTGGGGGGGCAGCGTGAGAAGTATGGGTGGGAAAATGTGAGAAGATTCATTCATCCGATATGAGGGATATTGTGATTGTTGATGATTCTATTGAAAGGGTCACTTTTTAATTCATAAGGTACCTCGTGTTCTACAGTGGAAGATGCTTCCTTTAGGTTGGCTGTGACGAGATGATGCGTTTTGGACTGAATCGTACTCCCTGTGACTGGGATACACCACTCTTTTTAATGGCAGTAAAAGCCATTAACTTACTTTCCATCTAAACAAACTGCCTCTATCCAAATTGGGGCATTTGCAAGCAGACTATTGACTCGCCAAGTGGTAGTCCTGTGCTTGGGAAACCAGTCACCGGGGACCGTTAGATTTTAATATTGCACCCACTCCTCAAGTTTGCCGTGTTAACAACTGTCCGGATTAACAATCAGTACAAGCGTTAAGAGCCGGGCTTTGCTGTGTTTGTTTTATGGAGGCTCTCCTGGTGTCGTATCTTTGGAAAGGATATTAAATATGGTCACTGAGCCACTCTGTGTTCCAGAGCTACGATTGAACTCAAACAGTTGCATACAAGTCAGAAAAGAAGCGAGATTATTTTCTTCGCACTGTTTGCAGTAGAATCCGTAAACGCTTAATTTTTTACGCCTTCCAGGACCAGGAATTTTGTCTTCATTTGATAGTACAGCATGTTGGAGATCCAGTGTAGAGAAGGTTAATATATCCCCCTGATTACATGATCTCAGCCGTGCAGTAAGGGTGCAGACAGAGGTAGCGATTTATTCAGCACTCTGAATGACACTGCAGGAAGTAGTCCAATTGCAGCAGTGTTCCACTGCAACCCGTGGGGATATTGTGGTGTTGATGGATGGTTCTATTGAGCAGGGTCACTTTAATTAATTTATAAGGTACCTCATGATCTGCAATGAAAGAATATTCGGCAGCAGTTTTCTTCTGGTTGTTTGTGACGAGAGGATCCTGATCTGTTTTGTTGCCGTCGGGGGAAATGCTGGGAGTCTGAGTTCTGATCCAAAGCAATGAGCCACATCACACTCATTTGGACATTGGGAGCTGTGTTTATTTTTAGGAGTCCGATCAATATATTTCGGCTGAATTTGTGGACCAAAATGAGGGAGGCCCATTCCAAACAATTGCAACTTGACCAGTCTGCTAGTCTATCAATAGCTGTCTTTTAAAAATATTAAACTTACTGGAGTTAAGTATATAATCTACCTTTCTTTTATAATGTATTAAAAATAGTACATTTAGTGCCTACAGATGTCGTACTGCAGACACCATGCTTTATTACAGAGGCAAAACAATCTTGAGGTGCCGGTTGCTTCTGATCTGCAGCATGAAAATGACTCGCACATTCCAATGGTCAAAGTTCCCTGACTAAACAGCAATCAAACTGAATGGCCTGAGCCTCTGTTTACTTAGCCGTTAGACTTTGTGGTCCATAAAGAAATAAAGTTCCACCTAAACTGAATAATACATTGTACATTACACAGAATAACATTCTTGTCTTTCCAAACCATGTATCTTCCAACTTACTATGAGCTATGGGAGATCTGCTAATATGTATCTCTCTATAACTTACTCAGATCTTGCATCTCTACGCACTTCCTGTCTAAGAAACAGTACTTCCTGTACTTGAAAGTTATCACACTGTAATCGCACTCTCCAACCAGTAGTGGCACTGTAGTGCCTTTTTCACCATCCCTGCTCCTCAAGTTGCATGATCGAGAAACTCCCATTGTCCAATTAGCTCTGCTTCCTAAATTGTCCCAAGGCTTGCTACCTCTTTCTAAACAATATAAAATCAAGACATAATCTATGACTTTAAAATGGAGACTGGACATGTACTTTCTTGTCTGCACCACTTGGCTCCCTGTTGTCATACTTTTGTCACACATCTTGTCAACATTTATTCTCATTATTAATTCCTCGGCCTACATTTATAATGGGATCTTCCTACGCAAACTTGTATCTTTATTAAAAGTCTTGCCTCTGTATCCCTTGGTCCAGATATCCCCTGCCCGCTAGCCCTGTGTCACCTTGAAGACCACATTTGGTCTCAACTCCCCGTGTGCGGAGTCATGGGGAATTGGCTTATTGGGTGCACCAAAGTCTAGTATGTAGTGAATGTCTGTGAAGTCAAAGCCATCACAATTCCCACTATTGACCCCTTGATAACCTGGCATCTTCCCCAAGAGCAAGAGCCAGGGATTTACAAGGATCTGCCAATGCACGGAAGCTTCCTTTCCCAATTGACCTCCGACTGACTTCACGGTTTGTTTATTTAGACCATCTTTCCAGAGAGATCACCTGAGCAGTAGCCTTAAAGGAACACGCCAGGTTAATTGGAACCTCCCAAGTGTAGTTCAGGCCCTAAAACAACTCCAGGGGAGATCCGGTCGCACTTTCTGAAAGCAGATTGCTCGTCAGTTTATTAGCAGTCCCAGCTGATAAAATTTGCATATTCAGTGGCCTATTTTTAATCGTTTTTCAATCCAGCAGCCTTGATCTCATATTTTCAGGCATTTGGGCCGGTTTTTTATGTAAATTCGACTTTACCTGGTTGAAATTGCCTGCAGCAAAAAATACCGTCGTCCTATCACTGAGTCATGACTTTAAATGTGAGACACCAGCTAATTTGAATTCAGTGGAATTTGTAATATGTTGTGTTTTGCAAATGGTTTTTAAACTTGTGTTTACCAAAAAGTGTTGGGGGGAATGGAATGCTTTCCATTTCAGGCATCTGTTGTCGGCTTCGAGTGCTGTCAGACCAGGTCTATCAGATATATGCAGAATACAACGCCCTCTACTTTGCTTCAACAATGTGCTTAGCACCCACTAATTCACCAGTGTTTCCACTTCTCACACCCACCAGGCCGATCTTGAGGTGAAAATGGGAGAGTTTAGAGCTATGTCTACTTCGAACTCATTTCAAGTAGGACCCTCACAGCAGAATGTTTGTTTTTTATCGCGTTGGTCTGGATTTGAACCCATATGTCTGTGGTGAAAAGTCACCCGTCTAACCCACTGTGCCATCAAGCTCCCCTTGGTATTTTTGTTGTTGACTGGGAGCATGTGTTTGAACTGTTGTGATGCAACGCATGTTGGTCATGGTATGTTAACCAAATGAAACCACGGTGTGGCGTTGGGTTGCAACGCGTGGAGTACCACATGCACAGTAGGTGTCACTTTGTGCCGTGATCTGTTTATTTTGTGACTCGTCATAGGTGTGTATTCTGTTGAGCTGCCTCATGCGCACGGTTTCAGGAGATGCGTACCCTGTGTATAAACCACTTCCACAACTCTCGCACGTGGCATTTAATGCCCTGATTGTTCTCGGACACAGAGGGTCCCCTTGTTTGACCTCCGATCTCGCACGATCCATATGAAGTTGGTGTTGAATTGGAGCTGGCATAAATAAACCGCAGCGGATTGCTTTTCCGCTGGCACAGATTCTGATGCTTGGCAGTGGACTTGATGCTGAATTGGACCCCTACTGAATCTGGCTGCCACGTACCCTCCCCAGACACTACCCTGTTTATACTGCAGCTTGTAGTCCAGAGTCCAGCTGGCCCTTTGTGATTATTTGTATTTTCAGTGGCGTGCTGCAGGAGCACTGGGTAAAACCAGGTCACTGGTGTTCTGTCGACTTGTGTTGAGCTCTAGGTGGCTGTATCTGTTGAGTGTATTCAAGGCTGAGATCGATAGATTTTTGGACTCTAGGGAAATCAAGGGATATGGGGATCAGGCGGGAAAGTGGAGTTGAGGTCGAAGATCAGCCATGATCTTATTGAAAGACGGAGCAGACTCGAGGGGCCGTATGGCCTACTCCTGCTCCTAATTGTTCTGTTCTTGCGTTCAGTGTGATTGTTTACCCTGGTATGGAACCTTGGTTGCTGCTGCGTCTTCTCTGCTGTGCCTCCAAATGCAACAGGCCCACCTAGGGATGGACTAGGAGCAAGCAATTCAGCAGAGCTTGAGTTCATGATGGACGCTGTAAATCAGTCCAGTGCAAACACCGAATAGAATATTGGAATTCAGGTGTATTTTTAAAAATTCACTCTCTGGACATGGCCATCACTGGCAAAGCGATAGGTTTGCTAGGCCATGTCAGAAGGCTGTTAAGGCTCGACCACATTGGTGTGGCACTGCAGTCACACATAGGCCAGACTGGACACAGGTGGCAGGTTCCCCTCCCTAAAGGACATTATAAAGCCCGTTGGGATTTTATGACAATCTGAGCACTTTTTATTTCTATATATTCTTTAACTGAATTCAAATTCTCAAACTGCCATGGTGGGATTTGAACTCACGTTCTCTGGAATACCAGTCCAGTAACATAACCACTACGCCCCCGTTCCCTTCAGGAATCTCCTGATGAGGTAATGTCGGTGGCCCCTATTTTCTGAAGACGGGGAGATCAAAGGCCGCCATCTGTGTTGCACCAACATAGTAACCAGATGTGCTTGCGAAGTAACTTTTTATTGTGCAAGTAGGGGCAATTTAATAGGAATTGGCCTCCACATTCTGGGGGAGCTGTGCACCTCCGAAGCATTGCTCACTTTCACCTGATAAGAGCTCAGTGCCATGCAGAACCGATTGACCCTCCCTCGTGATGGATGATACGGTCATGTCTTTGCTTCCTCCACCCCCCCTCTTCTGTTGGCAGAGGCTGGTCTTTGGGACAGTTGCATTTAATACGCTGTGATTGTGGGCTTGTTACATTAGTGGATAGCACAGGTCCCATTGTGTGCTTTCAGCTGAGCACGGGTCATGTGATTAGTAATTTTATTTATGTGTCTTTGCTTTCACTCGGTTACGATAAATCTGTTTTGCTTGTCACTTTGTAAATCATTACACCGGATTAAAGCAGTTACTGGCTTTCAAAACTCAGGTAGTGTGGTTTTTTTTTCTCTGTCTTGTGTGTCGTGCTTTGTTTCTTCCTCTTCCTGCTGTCTCTGTCTCAAAGCCAGAAATAGAGATATTGAGTTTCATGTTTGCTTTTTTCCCTTGTTCCTGTTAATAGTCAGTAAACAGTAATTAGTAGAAAATGGGTACTATTGAAACCACTATTACGTGCTGTCAAAACCTATCATGATATTTCTTATTTTTTTTAAAAAGGAAAAGTCTTCTCGGGAATGATGGTTGCTTGACAAAGGCAAATCCTAGCCGTGAAACCCCAGAAGCATGTTGATAACGTTGCTCCCTCCTGCATGAGAGCTCGACCTTGCAGGGGCTGAAGGAATGTCCTGCCATGGAGCAGTCCCACACAACCGTTGGGTGGTCTGTCTTGCATCAGTGGAAATGTGGTCTGCCTCAGCATTGATGCTCTCCTGTTAGCGGGCCTCCCAAGCGAAGTGCTGCATTCTCCCCCTGCCTCTCGACATCTCCAGGCACTTCACAGATCCAGCACTGTACTTTTCGAGTGCGGTTTGCTGTTGCTCAGCTGGCAGACGCGGCGGCCAGTTTGCGCTCCGCAACATCCCGCGAGCAGCACGGGGATGAAGTGAGCGGTTGATCTGTTTTTTGTGGTGGTGGTGGTGTTTGTTTGCTGAACACCGGGAAAACTCCCCCTGCTCCTCTTCACATAGGGCCGCGGGATCTTTTACGCCCACCTGCACAAGCAGACGGGGGGCATTGGTTTAACATCTTATCCAAAAGGCAGCACCTTTGACAGTGCAGCACTCCCTCAGTGCCGCACTGAAGTGTCGGCAGAGATTACGAGCTCAAGTCACTGGAGTGGGGCTTGAACTCTCAACCCTCTGACTGGGAGGCAAGAGTCTCGTCACTGGACCGAAGATATTCCCATATTACTTTTGATTTTTTTGCTCTCGGCTGCTCTTCTGATGGCAGTCCCTCCTTGCTGCTCTACAGTTCCGTAGGTGTCGAGCCGCCCTCCAGCAGTTCGCCCACAGTGGCCATGTGTGACCCTAGGTGGTGAGTGTTGGCAGGTTATTTGACTGTACAGGCCATCCCAGCTAAGCTCTACCCTGTCCTCACCTGAGAGCGATCAGGAACAAATAAAGACTGGCTGATAGATTTTTTTCCTTCTTTTCCCCTTCCTAACACCAGGGTGCTGAACCTCATTGTAGCCCCCCTACTGTTGCCCAGAATGTGATCAGCTAGTTCAACACAGAACAGCAGTGCAACTTGACACCTTCCTCAACTATTCACTGCACGAACACACTGAGCCAGCAATGGGAACCTCCCTTCCCCTCCCCAGTATATTTAACATGCAACCCAGCCTGCCTCCTGCCCTCTCCTTCCGTGTCCTGCACTGTTGAGAAACTCCCTGGGCGATCCACTGTTTTTTTTTAAGTTCCTTTACTTTGTTAATCCTTTGCCTAGCTGCTGCCCTCGGGAACTGCTGCTTCTCTGGTTCCCAGTTCATTTCCTTATTGGACTTGGCACCCAGCAAAGACTGCCCAGATCTCTGGATTTACTAATCATGTATGCAAAGCAGTAATGTAAATGTAAAATGACACTGCCATGGGAAGGTGGATGATGCAACCATTAATTTTTTTTAAACAAAAGCACGCAAATCGAATCAACCTTAAGGTCCTATCTCAACAATAAAATTGCATTGTGCAAATAGCATAGATACATTTAAGGGGAAGCTAGACAAACCCATGAGGGAGCAAGGAATAGAAGGATATGTTGACGGGGTTAGATGAAGAGGGGCGGGAGGAGGCTCGTGTGGAGCCTGGACCTGTGCTATAAATTCTATGTAATTCTTCAGTGATGATGGGGAAAATGCATGAGTTTGAGTTTAAATTTTATAAAATTCAGACCTTGCACCATCCAGTAACTATTGGAATTGCAAGATGGCCACATCGGTTATTTTTGACTGGAGATGATTAAGCCCAGTTGTCCAACTATCACTACCTCTGTTTATGACGTTCACTGCCCCCTTTGGTTGGACTAGTTTCTGGTGACTTGTTGATGGTATTTAAAGTTAGACGATGAAGTGACAAAGTGTTTTTCATATTTGCACGCTCCTGTGTGTAAAATAGAGAGTTGCATTTTCAAGTGCCGGCTTGGCTCCGCGATGGTGCTCTTGCCTCGGAGTCAGAAGGTCGTGGGTTCACACCTAAATCCAGGGACTTGAGGGTATAATCTTGGCTGACACTTCAATGCTGTATTGTCAGATGTGTTGTCTTTTGGATAAGATGTTAAACTAGGCCCCCTCTGCCTGTGCAGGCGGACATCCCGTGGCACGATTCAAAGAAGTCTTCAGGTCAACATGAGTCAACCATCACCTCCAAAAATAGATTAACTAGTCACTTTATCTCATTGCTGTTTGTGGGAGCTTGTTGTGTGCAAATTGGCTGCCAAGTATGCCGACAAAGCAACAGTGGCTACACTTCAACAGTAATTTTATTTTATGTTAAGCGCTTTGGGATGTCCTGAGGACTTGAAACGTGCAAGATAAATGGAAGGTCTTCCTTTCTTAAAGGCTCCATTGTCTCATATTTCTGTTAAATTTGAAAATGGAGTGCGCCAAGATCCATTAGCTTACATTATGATGTTACTAATGTTCTATTCATTGAAAAATAACTGCCCCTTTCCCTCCCCCGCCAAGAAAGTGTGAATGTCCACAGTGAAGTGAGAAACCTTTTTATATACGAACCGTTTTCAGCTACCAGTGTTCATGTCATAAGATCGGGGTAGACCAAGGTAAAACTGGATCCGGAAGTCCTCCCAGGTCTATGGATAGCAGAAGAAACAACATAACCACTGGAGCCTTGATTTCAACCGAACCCGCTCGGCAAGAATGGGGTGGGTTCAGATCGGACGCTTGATTTACACCCCGCCCGATTTTTGCACTCCATTGGCTGTGCGGGGAGTAAAACGGGCATCTGACCTGAACCCGCCCTATTCTCGCCAGAAGGGCTAGTGTTAAACTCGGGGTTTGGGAGTCAGTCCATGGATGCCTGGCTCCTGGAATTTTGACCTGCAATAGACCCATAGTTAAGGTCCTCATCTTGCAGTTTGTGGGAAGAGGGGTCAGGAAATTGAAATATCGCCATGACAAGAAGAAAGCCCTTTAGCTCGAGTGAGATTCCACCATCGTTTCATATACAGTTGTGGAAAAATGATTAATAGAAATTAATCGGAAAGGCATTTTTAAACCACCTCCTCCCACCCCACAACTCTTCCAAAGAAAAACTCCTGACCATCAGTTTCGTGTTGGTGGTAAAGACCTGATATTTTCAGCATTTGTGGGACAAAGGCGCTCCTGATCTGCTACAAACCTGGCATGGTTTATTTTGTTCATTCCATCTCGTCTGTCATGTATTCTACTTAAGTTGCACTTAATTTTAAAAAAAAAGGTCATTTATATTAAGTTTTTTTTCTATTGAAAATCCCTTTTGGGAATTGCTGCTTGGCAGACTCCTAAACTTCTGCCTACTGATGCCTGTTTATATCCCATCGAATGGTCCCAAGGGCCAGCTGTGGCTACTGGGTACAAATGTTGAAAACTAGCTCACAGGGGGGTCCTAAACAACTCTGGGAACTCAGTGAGTGAAGTATCAAGATGCAGTCTCTAAATTAGAAGTAAATGTTCAGAACTATCAGTCTATCTCGCAGGACTTAAAGATCCAGAGGATTATTTTTTTTTTTTTGAGATTGGAATGCTTCACTCTCTTTCCAACCAATAGAATGTTGGTGCTGCAGTTTGGTTTTGTGGCTGTCTTTGGTTTACTGAAATCCGTCATCCTTGTGTGATGAAACGGGAGGGGAAATTCACTTCTATTGAGGCAGCAATTTGAAGTTCTCTTGCATTAAAGCGTAATCTTCGGAATGTCAACTGGCCTCTTGTGCATGCCTGATTTCCTACGCCCTACCATTGGCGGCTGTACCTTCAGCTGTCTGGGCCCCAAGCTCGGGAATTCCCTCCCTAAACTTCCCCATTTTTCTCTCCTCCTTCAAGATGCTCCTTTTAAACCTCTCTCTTTGACCAAGTTTTTGGTCACCCGTCCTAATGTCTCCTTCTTTGGCTCGGTGTCAGTTTTTGTCTGATTACCCTCCTGTAAAGTGCCTTGGATGCTTTGCTACTTCAAAGGTGCTGTATGAGGGAATTTTTGTTTCTCAAAAGGATCAGAGGGACCTTGGTGTGCATGTACATAGATCCCTGAAGGCAGCTGGACAGGTAGATAAGGTGGTTAAAAAGGCATATGGGATACTTGCCTTCATTAGCCGAGGCATAGAATATAAGAGCAGGGAGGTTATGATGGAGCTGTACAAAACGCTAGTTAGGCCACAGCTGGAATACTGTGTGCGGTTCTGGTCGCCACACTATAGGAGGGACGTGATTGCATTGGAGAGGGTGCAGATGAGATTCACCAGGATGTTACCTGGGCTGGAGCGCTTCAGCTATAAAGAGAGACTGGACAGGCTGGAGTTGTTTTCCTTAGAGCAGAGAAGGCTGAGGG
Source organism: Squalus acanthias (assembly GCA_030390025.1). Lineage (NCBI taxonomy): Eukaryota > Metazoa > Chordata > Chondrichthyes > Squaliformes > Squalidae > Squalus > Squalus acanthias. The sequence goes on along the minus strand of CM059446.1, from coordinate 11,148,155 downwards.
GGGACCTGATTGAGGTGTACAAAATTATGAGGGGCATAGATAGGGTAGATAGAAAGGAACTTTTCCCCTTAGTAGAGGGGTCAATAACCAGGGGGCATAGTTTCAAGGTAAGGGGCAGGAGGTTTAGAGGGGATTTGAGGAAAAACTTTTTCACCCAGAGGGTGGTTGGAATCTGGAACTCACTGCCTGAAAGGGTGGTAGAAGCAGGAACCCTCACAACATTCAAGAAGCATTTAGATGAGCACTTGAAACATACAAGGCTACGGACCAAGTGCTGGAAAATGGGATTAGAATAGACCGGGCTTGATGGCCGGCACGGACACGATGGGCCGAAGGGCCTCTTTCTGTGCTGTATAACTCTGACTCTGTGACTCTAAGTAGGCTGAGCTTTGAATTATCCAAACTATGGCCTACAAGCCTTGCCCATCCAGGCAGTGAAGTCCCGGCAAGTCATTTTATTCATGCTTAAATTTCATAAACTGCTGGTTTCTCTTGGTTGGATCGCGTGCCCCTGGAGGTTTGTTGAAGAGTTGTTCTCGGCGTTACTTCCTCACTGATGGATAAAAACTAGCATCTGTTGTTACTGGCAGGTCTGTGCTGATTAATGGGAGAACTCTTAAATGTCTATGTGGCATCTATTTCCGTGGTACGTACCCAAGTGGCCCATGAAAACCCAAAGTTTGGACACTTCTGCGTTAAACCAATTGCTCTTCAGAACCCAGCGCTGTCATTAATACAGTTGTGTATTTCTTTGTCACAGCAGACCCATCGAGTCTCACTCCTGGGAAGAGAGGGACTCATTTTGGCCTAAAAATGAAGCCATTTTACTCTTTAAAAAAAAAACCAAATCCATATGTTTAAAATTACTTCAACCTCGATCTTTTCCGTTTTGATCATAGGAACAGGAGGAGGCCATTCAGCCCCTCGAGCCTGTTCCGCCATTCAATTAGATCATGGCTGATCTGTATCTTAATTCCATCTACCTGCCTTGGTTTTCGTAACCCGTAATACCCTTGCCCAACAAAAATCTATCAATCTCCATTTTGAGATTTTCAATTGCTCCCTGTTAGGTGCATGGAAAAGATCCCATGGCTCTATGGAAGAAGATTACGGGAATACTGGTGTCTTGGCCAACATTTATCCCTCAAGCAATATCACTGAAAAACATTAGCTGGTCATTTTATCTCATTGCTATTTGTGGGACCTTGCTGTGCACAAATTGGCCGCTGTATCTCCCTACATTACAACAGTGACTACACTTCAATGTATTTAGTCGGCCGTGAAGCGCTTTGGGATGTCCTGATGTTGTCTCTGTAAACTCCTTCAGCCCCACAACCCCCCGAGATATCTGCGCTCCTCTAATTCTGCCCTCTTGAGCATCCCTGATTATAATCGCTCAACCTTTGGTGGCCGTGCCTTCTGTTGCCTAGGCCCTAAGCTCTGGAATTCCCTGCCTAAACCTCTCCGCCTCGCTACCTCTCTTTCCTCCTTTAAGACGCTCATTAAAACCTACCTCTTTGACCAAGCTTTTGGTCACCTGCCCTAATTTCTCCTTATGTGGATCAGTGTCAAAAATTTTTTTGTCTTAAAATACTCCTGTGCTGCACCTTGGGACGTTTTACTACGTTAAAGGTGCTATATAAATACAAGTTGTTGTTGTTGTTGTTGTTAAAGGTGCTACATAGATGCCAGTTCTTACTGTTACTGTGCCCATCTCTCTCGCCAATACTGCTGTGATGTGCAGAACGACGACTCCCCCTCCGTGGAGCAGAAATCTTCATCTTGTCTCAGGGCTGGCTGTGAAGGGGTATCACAGGGATTGAAAATGTGTTGGCTTCCTCAAAAAGAAAATTTATTTATTGATCAGAATGCCTCGACAAAATGAATAATTTGCGGGTTGGCTGCACATCATATAAATGTAATAATCTTTTGAAGCACCAAAGTCGCTCAGCACACACTGTGGGAGTGGACCACTTGCAGGATTTGTCGAATGTTTTATACAGTAGCACGTATCCATAAAAAGATCCACTCTAATCAGGTTACATTATATTCAACGTTTCAAGAATGCTGCTTTACTCTAAAGCTTGCGTGCACATAGCCAGTTCAGTTCCTTGTACAATTTCCTGTTTAAGTTCACCCTGCAACACTCAAACCCATTGAATGTTAGCATCTCTGTTTGCACAGTATAACTTTAAGACCGTGGTTGTTGGAGGCTCAATTCCCTGCCCTACCTCCTGTAATTTGTAGCTTGTTAATCGCTGTGTGAGAGAGGGCAATCAGGGCTACAGATCGAGCCTCTCTGCATCTTTCTCCACTTTTCCCTCTTTCACCTCTGGGGACTTAGCTTGCCCCTCTGTTCTGTGCCCTTGCCCTTCCCTCCCCCCGGACTCCACCATCGGAGAATTGGACGCTCTCGTGTTGAGAATTCCAGGGATTGAAGCCATGGCCTACAAGTCCCACGATGCCGTGTGGCAGTGTACTTGGCTACTGTGCTCCTGGGACTAACACTAAAGAAAAGCAATCTAGCTGATGAGGCAGCAGTCGAAAGGCGACAGAAATAAATATACTAACCCAACAGCTAAGGTTTATTCATAGACCTTTTTAAAAGTTATTGACGCACCTTTGCGACAAGTTTTCGGATTCAAAATTTTGTTAGCGGGAAACAAAAATGCCCCACTTCCCGTTTAGTTTGTGACTCGTGTTTAGTAAATCATCAGTAACCGAGTTTTATTACTATAATATTTTGGATACCAATTTGTGAGAGAGAATATGGCAGAGGACCGGGGAAAGATTCAAGCAACAGCACCTTTAGCGTGGAAAGCTATGACACTGAAGAGGAAAAAGAAAGACTTGCATTTATATAGCGCCTTTGGAGTCACTGTTGTAATGTGGGGAAACGCGGCAGCCGATTTGCGCACAGCAAGCTCCCACAAACAGCAATGTGATAATGACCAGATAATCTGTTTTTGTTATGTTGGTTGAGGGATAAATATTGGCTCCAGGACACCGGGGAGAACTCCCTTGCTCTTCTTCGAAATAGTGCCATGGGATCTTTTATGTTCACCCGAGAGAGCAGACGGGGCCTCGGTTTAACGTCTCATCCGAAAGACGGCACCTCCGACAGTGCAGCACTCCCTCAGCACTGCACTGGAGTGTCAGCCTAGATTTTTGTACTCAAATCTCTGGCGTGGGACTTGAACCCACAACCTTCTGACTCAGAGGCGAGAGTGCTACCCACTGAGCCACGGCTGACACTGCAGGAGATTGCATGTGTGGTGGAAGGTCCCATGCTTTGGTCCAGTGAGAATTGACTGTCCGTTGTGCACAACCTGGGGAATCTGTGTAGAACAACTGCCCTCTGACAGACAACAATGGGGCTCGGAGTATTGTGTTGTTGTCCAGTACTAACCTGGAACTCCTCGGTGAAACCTGTGGTGTTTTAATGTAACATCATATTTATAACCGGGTGAAGTCCTGTTGGGATGTTTTGAGAATTGCAATGTCTGCACATGTAGGTCTCTTGGTTCAAGCACTTTGGGAGTTCATTCAAGGCAAGAAATCTGAGGCAAATGGAGAAAAGGATTGTCTCTCTTTTCTGCAGAAGGCATCGACTTGTGCTGGATGCAGTTCTACAAGTACGGCCAACCCTCCCAGCACACCTCCTCCTTAACCCAACGGTGCTAAGACCACTTGCAGAGTTCCCCTGCTACCTACCCCGAATAACCCAATACAGACTAGGGAACTAGGGTTGTCCTATGAGGAGAGATTGAGCAAATTGGGCCTATACCCTCTGAGTTTAGAAGAATGAGAGGTGATCTCATTGAAACATAAGATTCTGAGAGGGCTTCACAGGGTGGATGCTGAGAGGTTGTTTCCCCTGGCTGGAGAGTCCAGAACTAGGGCAAAGTCTCAGGATAAGAGGTCAGCCATTTAGGACTGAGACGAGGAGAAGTTTCTTCACTGAGCGGGTTGTGAATTGGAATTCTCTACCCAGAAGGCTGTGTATGCTCAGTTGAATATATTCAAGGCTGAGATCGATAGATTTTTGGACTCTAGGGGAATTGAGGGATATGGAGATTGGGTGGGAAAGTGGAGTTGAGGTCGAAGATCAGCCATGATCTTATTGAATGGCGGAGCAGGCTCGAGGGCCGTATGGCCGACTCCTGCTCCTAATTCTTATGTTCTTATGAACAGACCTACTCTTGTTTGGCTCAGTACCACACCAGGTGGTGCATTTCTCCCCCCCCCCCCCACCAGTCCTGAGCCATCAAGGCGGGTAGACTGCAAGGATTTTATGCCGTTGGTTTTTCCACTTGTGCAGTACGTTAACAGTGCAACATTGTCTGTTTTTAAAAGGTAAGGAGAAAGTCAGATGTTTCTGTCCCAAACAAAAGACATTCTTTGCCTTTTCTTCCAAAAATACCCCTGGGTCAGGCAGCTCCGCTGATCAGCATAGTGGCTGAGTGGGGGGAAAAAAAGAAAGACTTGCATTTCTATAGCGCCTTTCACGACCTCAGGACGTCCCAAAGCGCTTTACAGCCAATGAAGTACTTTTTTTGAAGTGTAGTCACTTGTAATGTACGAAACGCGGCAGCCAATTCGCGCACAGCAAGCTCCCACAAACAGCAACGTGTTACTGACCAGATAATCAGTTTTAGTGATGCTGATTGAGGGATAAATATTGTGCCCAGGACACCGGGGATAATTCTCCTGCTCTTCGAAATCTTCGGGATCTTTAAGATCCACCCTGAGCGGGCAGACGGGGCCTCGGTTTAACGTCTCATCCGAAAGACGGCACCTCCGACAGTGCAGCACTCCCTCAGCACTGCACTGGAGCGTCAGCCTGGATTATTGTGCTCAAGCCTCTGAAGAGGGGCGGATGAAATGAAATGAAATGTGAGCAACCCTGTGTATACTAAAAAAATCAATTCGACTGTTTTCCTTGTAATTCAAGAGACTGATGCATGGTTAATGTTGATAATACAGTGTCCGTCCAATCACACGTTCCTCAATAAATATGGTCTGGCAGGGTCTGATGGAATTCTGAGGCGCACATAGAAAGAGATTTAATGCTTTGATTGATGCGCTGTCAGCCTCGTGATGAAGTTTTTATCAATTTCTGTCCGCTTCTTTTGTGTTTGCCATATGTGTTGTCTTCATCTGTTGTAATCCCGGCCCCTGCCATCGGACTGTAGTTAATTCTGCACTGCTGCTAATCTGCAGTATTTAACACCGCAATCCACATTTTAGATATCATTTTGAATAGCAGCCCGAGTCAACTGAGCATGCTCAGCTGGTGCACGGAATTGTAGGCCAGTTTCTCCTCCATGACAACAGATAAAATGGAGAAGGGAAGATGGCTTCCATTATGCGCCAGAACCGAGAGTCCATTTACATCTGAGGGGAGTGGGTGTTGGTCTAAAACAGGACAGAAACACCCGACAACACCAACAACAATGTGTATTTATACAGCGCCTTTAATGTAGTAAAACGTCCCAAGACACTGCACAGGAGTGTTTTCAGACGAAAAAATTTGACAGCGAGCCACATAAGGATAAATTAGGTCAGGTGACCAAAGGCTTGGTCAAAGAGGTAGGTTTTAAGGAGCGTCTTAAAGGAGGAAAGAGAGGTGGAGAGGTTTAGGCAGGGAATTCCAGAGCTTAGGGCCTCGGCAGCTGAAGGCACAGGCCACCAATGGTTGAGCGATTATAATCAGGGATGCTCAAGAGGGCAGAATTAGAGGAGCACAGATATCTCTGGGGGGTTGTGGGGCTGAAGGAGATTACAGAGATAGGGAGGGGCGAGGCCATGGAGGGATTTGAAAACAAGGATGAGAATTTTGAAATCGAGGCGCTGCTTAACCTGGAGCCAATGTAGGTCAGCGAGCACAGGGGAGATGGGCGAACGGGACTTTGTGCGAGTTAGGACACGGGCAGCCGAGTTTTGGATGACCTCAAGTTTACATAGGGTGGAATGTGGGAGGCCAGCCAGGAGTGCGTTGGAATAGTCAAGTCTAGAGGTAACAAAGGCATGGATGAGGTTTCAGCAGCGGATGAGCTGAGGCTAGGTACTAGAATGTATCCATTTAGAATCTTTGGAATTTAAGTTCAATCTTAAATTGCACAGTGGTTTCTTCCTCTCTTTCCACCTCCCCGGCCTTTCTGTTGTCCTTATCTTCAGGATAATCTGAAAATTTGTGACCAATTTTTGTCGGAATGCTTGTCATCCTGTGCACTTTTTTAAATTATTCATTCATCGGATGTGGGCGTCGCTGGCAAGGCCAGCATTTATTGCCCATCCCTAATTGCCCCTCGAGAAGGTGGTGGTGAGCCGCCGCCTTGAACCGCTGCAGTCCGTGTGGTGAAGGTACTCCCACAGTGCTGTTAGGGAGGGAGTTCCAGGATTTTGTCCCAGCGACGATGAAGGATCGGCCGATATACTTCCAAGTCAGGATGGTGTGTGACTTGGAGGAGAACTTGCAGGTGGTGGTGATTCCATGCGCCTGCTGCCCTTGTCCTTCGAGGTGGTAGAGGTCGCGGGTTTGGGAGGTGCTGCACTGGTATATGTGGTCACTCCAGACAGCAGTTCTGCTGTTGTATGCAACTTATCTCTTGATGTGCCTGCCCCTTATGGTATAAATGCAATTGCCCATTTTTTTTTGCCTTCTCCCTGATTCACAGCACACTAAGTAGTTTCTTTACTGCTTGGCGTCTTAATTTCTGACAGGTCTAAAAACACATAACTGAAAACACTGTGACCGCAGAACTGGTTCAAACCCGTTATAGTACTTGTAGTCTATAGATAACCAATTTATCAACCAGACAGATCATAATGACCCCTTGTCTCTGTTTATACAATTAGACCAACATCACAACAGGTTTTTCCTCTAAATGTACTTCTCTGGCCTCCTTTTTGCCATTCAGAATCCCCCTCCTCAGAAGACTAAGAGCCACTCCCATTCTACAGAGGTTTCATGTTTTGTTTTATTCGCTTATGGGATCTGGGCATCGCTGGCAAGGCTAACATTTATTGCCCATCCCTAGTTGCCCTTGAGAAGGTGGTGGTGAGCCGGGTTTTGACCCAGCGACTGAAGGAACGGCCGATATATTTCCAAGTCAGGATGGTGTGTGACTTGGAGGGGAACTTGGAGGTGGTGGTGGTCTTCCCATGCGCCTGCTGCCCTTGTCCTTCTAGGTGGAAGAGGTCGTGGGTTTGGAAGGTGCTGCCGAAGAAGCCTTGGCGAGTTGCTGCAGTGCATCTTGTAGATGGTACATCTCCAGTATCATTCCATACACTAACCACAGGTACAATGGGTGAGACTGCCAATTTATGGACGGTTTGCCATTGTGGGCCGTTGCCCAATAAGAATTGGGATTGAGAATACCCAAACTCATTTTAGACTGAAGCGGTGCAGCTAGAAGAGAAAGTGGTTGAGCCCAACGAGCATAGAAGAATTGCTGGGTGGGTATTGGGAGCAGAACCTCGGTCGAGGGAGAACCAAGCCAGTTCCAACGCTTGCACTTCCACCCTGACTTCAGCCTACTTGGCACGGACCTTCCACATCTGTTTGGCTCACAGGGCCGTGGGGGGAGGGGGTGGGGGGTGGGGTGCTCAATACAATCTCAGGCTGGGGAGGCGGAAAATCTGCAGCCATCTTATTGTACTTCAATTGCTCCTCTGAAATAGGAAGTGTGGCGATTCATGAGATAGTATTGGGCATTTAAAATAGTATAAGATATCTTTTTTATAGAAATAATAGAATGATACAGCACAGAACATCCTGGGGGGTCACCTTTGACCAGAAACTTAACTGGACCAGCCACATAAATACTGCGGCAACAAGAGCAGGTCAGAGGCTGGGTACTCTGCGGCGAGTGTCTCACCTCCTGACTCCCCAAAGCCTTTCCACCATCTACAAGGCACAAGTAAGGAGTGTGATGGAATACTCCCCACTTGCCTGGATGAATGCAGCTCCAACAGCACTCAAGAAGCTCGACACCATCTGGGCTGGAGAGAAACTTGGAGTGGGAGGGGGAGGATCCAGTTGTCGTGGTCCATGTTGGTACCAATGACATAGATAGGACAAGGAAAGAGGTTCTGCTGAGGGAGTTTGAGCAGCTAGGGGCCAAATTAAAAAGCAGAACCTCGAGGGTAATAATCTCTGGATTACTACCTGAGCCACGAGCAAATTTGGCTAGGGTAAATAAAATCAGGGAGTTGAATGCGTGGCTCAAAGACTGGAGTGGGAAAAATGGGTTTTGCTTCTTGGGACACTGGCACCAGTACTGGGGCAGGAGAGAGTTGTTCCGTTGGGACGGACTTCACTTGGCCAGTGCTGGGACTAGTGTCCTGGCGAATCGAATAACTAGGGCTGTGGAGAGGGCTTTAAACTAATTAGTGGGGGGGAGGTTTCAAGAGAGCAAAAAATAAAAATGACAACAGAGAGGGTCATAGACATAGGTAGCAGTAGGGGAATCACAAATCAGAGCGTGGCAGGAAGGGACAGAGTGTGTGGAGTAAAAGGTAAACTGGTAAAAAGTGAAAAAGCAGGAACTAAGTGCCACAAAGCATATTTGAAAGTTCTCTATCTGAATGCACGTAGCATTCGTAACAAAATAGACGAGTTAATGGCACAAATAACTACATATGGTTATGATATTGTGGCCATTACAGAAACATGGCTGCAGGGTGACAATGCCTGGGAATTAAACATACCAGGTTATTTAACGATCAGGAAGGACAGGCAGGAAGGAAGGGGAGGTGGGGTGGCTATGTTAATAAAGGAAGGAATCACTGTAATACAGAGTCATGATATTGGGTCAAAAAATCATGATAATGAAACAGTTTGGGTGGAGATAAGGAATAATAAGGGGAAAAAAACATTAGTGGGCGTAGTCTATAGGCCTCCGAACAGTTGCAACTCTATTGGACGGAGTATCAATCAGGAAATAGTTGAGGCATGTAATAAGGGAACATCTATAATTATGGGGGATTTTAACTATCATATTAATTGGACAAATCAAATGGGGCAGGGCTGCCTTGAGGATGAGTTCATTGAGTGTATTAGGGATGGGTTTCTTGAGCAGTATGTAACTGAACCGACCAGGGGGCAAGCAACCTTAGATCTGGTCCTGTGTAACGAGACAGGATTAATTAAAAATGTCCTAGTAAAGGATCCCCTTGGAATGAGTGACCATAACATGGTTGAATTCCATATTCAATTAGAGGGTGAGAAGGTTGGATCTCAAACAAGCGTGCTAAGCTTGAATAAAGGAGACTATGAAGGTATGCGAGCGGAATTGAGTAGAGTGGATTGGGAAAATAGATTAAAGGGTAAGACGACACATGATCAGTGGTGTACATTCAAGGAGTTATTTTACAACTTCCAAAAAAAATATATTCCACTGAAAAGAAAAGGGTGTAAAAGAAAGGACAGTCATCCGTGGCTAAGTAAAGAAATTAAGGATAGTATTCGACTAAAAACAAGGGCATATAAGGTAGCGAAATCTAGTGGGAGGACAGAGGATTGGGAAAACTTTAAAAGGCAGCAAAAAATAACAAAAAGATTGATTAAGAAAGGGAAGATAGATTTTGAAAGTAAATTAGCAAAAAATATAAAAACAGATAGTAAGAGTTTTTATAGTTATATAAAAAGAAAAAGGGTGGCTAAAGTAAATGTTGGTCCCTTAGAGGATGAGACCGGGAAATTAATGGTGGGAAATATGGAGATGGCAAAAACACTGAATGAATATTTTGTATCAGTCTTTACAGTAGAGGACACTAAGAATATCCCAACACTGGACAAACAGGGGGCTATAGGGGGAGAGGAGCTAAACACGATCAAAATCACTAAGGAAGTGGTACTCGGTAAAATAATGGGACTCAAGGCGGATAAATCACCTGGACCTGATGGCTTACATCCTAGAGTCTTGAAGGAAGTGGCGGTAGGGATTGTAGATGCATTGGTAATAATTTTTCAAAACTCCCTGGATTCCGCTAAGGTCCCGGCAGACTGGAAAACTGCTAATGTAACACCCTTATTTAAAAAGGGCAGTAGACAGAAGGCTGGTAACTATAGACCGGTTAGCCTAACATCTGTGGTAGGTAAAATTTTGGAGTCCATTATTAAGGAAACAGTAACAGGACATTTGGATAATCATAATTTAATAGGACAAAGTCAGCATGGTTTTACGAAGGGGAAGTCATGTTTGACAAATTTGCTGGAGTTCTTTGAGGAAGTAACATATAGAGTGGATAAAGGGGAACCAGTGGACGTAGTGTATTTAGACTTCCAAAAGGCATTTGACAAGGTGCCACACAAAAGATTATTGCTTAAGGTAAAAAATCACGGGATTGGGGGTAATATTCTGGCATGGATAGAGGATTGGCTATCTAACAGAAAGCAAAGAGTTGGGATAAATGGTTCATTCTCAGACTGGCAATCAGTAACTAGTGGTGTTCCACAGGGGTCAGTGCTGGGTCCCCAACTCTTCACAATCTATATTAACGATTTGGAGGAAGGGACCAAGTGTAACATATCAAAATTTGCAGATGATACAAAGATGGGAGGGAAAGTAGTGAGTGAGGAGGACATAAAAAACCTGCAAGGGGACATAGACAGGCTAAGTAAGTGGGCAGAGATTTGGCAGATGGAATACAACACTGGAAAGTGTGAGGTGATGCACTTTGGCAGGAAAAATCCTAGAGCAATTTATTATCTTAATGGCAAGAAACTGGAGAGTACTGAAGTGCAAAGGGATCTGGGGGTCCTGGTGCACGAAACTCAAAAGGTTAGTATGCAGGTGCAGCAAGTGATTAAGAAGGCAAATGGAATGTTGGCTTTCATTGCTAGGGGGATAGAATATAAAAATAGGGAGGTATTGCTTCAGTTGTACAAGGTATTGGTGAGACCGCACCTGGAATACTGCATACAGTTTTGGTGTCCTTACTTAAGGAAAGACATCCTTGCTCTCGAGGCAGTGCAAAAAAGGTTCACTCGGTTAATCCCGGGGATGAGGGGGTGGTCATATGAGGAGAGGTTGGGTAGATTGGGACTCTACTCATTGGAGTTCAGAAGAATGAGAGGCGATCTTATTGAAACATATAAGATTGTGAAGGGGTTGGATCGGGTGGATGCGGGGAGGATGTTCCCGATGACGGGTGAGACGAGAACTAGGGGACATAGTCTTAGAATAAGGGGCTGCTCTTTCAAAACTGAGATGAGGAGGAACTACTTCACTCAGAGGGTGGTAGGTCCATGGAATATGCTGCCACAAAAAGCTGTAGAAGCTACAACATTAATTAAATTTAAAGCAGAAATAGACAGTTTCCTAGAAGTAAAGGGCATTAAGGGTTACGGGGAGCGGGCAGGAATTTGGACATGAGTCTAGGTTCGGATCGGTCATGGCCCTGTGGGTAGTGGAGCGGGCCCAGGGACTGTGTAGCCTGATTCTGCTCCTATTTCGTGTGTGCAATTCTGTTAGATGCAGGAGATGGTTCTGTGATAGATAGTAGATTGGCGGTTAGGATCAGATCAGCCATGATCTTATTGAATGGCGGAGCAGGCTCGAGGGGCCGATTGGCCTACTCCTGCTCCTATTTCTTATGTTCTTATGTTCTTATGTACCATCCAGGACAAAGCAGCCCGCTTGATTGGCACCCCATCCACCACCTTAAACATTCACTCCCTCCACCACCGACGTACCGTGGCTGCAGTGTGTACCATCTACAAGATGCACTGCAGCAACTCGCCAAGGCTTCTTCGACAGCACCTCCCAAACCCGCGACCTCTACCACCTAGAAGGACAAGGGCAGCAGGCGCATGGCAACACGGTGGCATAGTGGTTAGCACTGGTGCCTCACAGCGCCAGAGACCCGGGTTCGAATCTGACCTCGGGTGACTGTCTGTGTGGAGTTTGCACATTCTCCCCGTGTCTGCGTGGGTTTCCTCCGGGTGCTCCGGTTTCCTCCCACAGTCCAAAAATGTGTGTGGGTTAGGTTGATTTGGCTATGATAAATTGACCCTTAGTGTTAGGGGGGATTAAATATGTGGGGTTATGGGGATAGGATGGGATATGTTAGGGGGAATTAAATACGTGGGGTTACAGGGGTAGGGTGGGATATGTGTACTGTGGGGATTAAAGCAGGGACAGGGTACTGGATTTGGATGATCAGCCATGATCGTATTGAATGGCGGAGCAGGCTCGACGGGCCGAATGGCCTACTCCTGCTCCTAGATTCTATGTTTCTATGTTTCTACCACCACCTCCAAGTTCCCCTCCAAGTCACACACCATCCTGACTTAGAAATATATCGGCTGATCCTTCATCGTCACTGGGTCAAAATCCTGGAACTCCTTCCCTAACCGCACCGTGGGAGCACCTTCACCACACGGACTGCAGCAGTTCAAGATGGCGGCTCACCACCTCAAGGGCAGTTAGGGATGGGCAATAAACGCTGGCCTTACCAGCGACGCCCACATCCCATAAAAACGAATTAAAAAAAAAAGAAAAAAGGAGGCCATTCGGCCCATCGTGCTTGTGCCGGCTCTTTGGTAGAGCTATCCAACCAGTCCCACTCATCCGCACTTTCCCCATCGCCCTGCAAATTTTAAGCAGCATATGTCGGTGTTCCAACGATTTTGAATTTCCCCGAGAATGGCTCAAAATCGCACGGTTGCCGTCTTATTTCCCTTCCTGCCTTCTTTAAAAAAATAAAGTCTTTTAGGCCACACGGGCCGCCAGCATTAATCTTGCGGAGAGGAGAGGTTTGATATGTGGAGAGAATTGAAACCTTTTAAAGTGATCTCTTACCTTGTGAGTCATACAGAGGACATCTGGTTTACATTGTTGGTGGGGGGGGCGGGAGGGGGAAATAAATTCCAGCCTCCTTTTTGGATTGTGTCAGTTGAAGAGAATGTCTGTGCGCCCTGTCAGTTTATGGTGCTTTGAATGGATTCAGGTGTTTCAGACCGCTGACCGGAAACCCACGCATGTACTCGTTTGTTGCTGGCAGATTTAATCTTTCCCAAGCTGTCAGGGCGGCCAAGATAGAGAGTTAACAGCACTCGAGTTGAAGCTATCATTGTGCTTTATCATCACGCTTCGCCGAGAGCTAAACGCGTCAAGATGGCAGCGTAAATATTATATTAACCTATTACAATTGGAGAGAGAGATCCCTGCGCGCGCGCGCACGCTAAGCTATAATGGACAGATGAGGCTGAGGTAGCTTAGGCATCCGATAATGACACCAGAAGTGAACATCACCTGCTCAAGACTACAATGCCGCTGCAATTGTGATCAGCCGTGATCTAATTGAATGGAGGAACAGGCTCGAGGGGCTGAATGGCCTCCTGTCTTACTACAGTTGTACAGGGCCTTGATGAGACCACACCTGAGTACTGTGTGCAGTTTTGGTCTCCTTACCTAAGAAAGGATATACTTGCCATAGAGGGAGTGCAGTGAAGGTTCACCAGACCGATTCCTGGGATGGCAGGACTGTCGTATGAGGAGAGATTGGGTCGACTAGGCCTGTATTCACTAGAGTTTAGAAGAATGAGAGGGGATCTCGTTGAAACGTATAAAATTCTGACAGGGCTAGACAGACTGGATGCAGGGAGGATGTTTCCCCTGGCTGGGGGGTTCTAGAACGAGGGGTCACAGTCTCAGGATACGGGGTAGGACATTTAGGACTGAGATGAGGAGAAATTTCTTCACCCAGAGGGTGGTGAACCTGTGGAATTCTCTACCACAGAAGGCTGGGGAGGCCAAGTCACTGAATATATTTAAGAAGGAGATAGATAGATTTCTAGACACAAAAGGCATCAAGGGGTATGGGGAGAGAGCGGGAATATGGTATTGAGATAGAGGATCAACCATGATCATATTGAAAGGCGGAGCAGGCTTGAAGGGCCGAATGGCCTACTGCTGCTCCTATTTTTCTATGTTTCCTGTTCCTATGTGATGATTTAAAGACATTTTGGGGGGAAATTAGATCCCCCGCTTGGCTTTCTTCTGTCCTATCATGACGATGCTCAGTCGTGATGGGATTGGGTCCAAAATGGCGGTTGGACATGCAAGGCTGAGGTTTTCTGCTCCCACGCTTTGCCCACCAGCGACTTTTCCAACCATTTGGGAGGTGGAAAATCTTGGGGCTGGCGAGCGTGGTGATGGAAAACTTTGACCCGAGTGTCAGTGGGCTTTTCAGCCATGGGGAGCATCACAACTGAGCCTGATCCTGCCTTCACCTGGCATTCATGAACCGCAGGCTTTCCAGAGCGGTCGCTCGACACTTACTGGGAATTGGCCGATTTGCCTGCGCCCCCCTGCGCCCGAGCCAATTGTACTACCAGTACCACGACTGCGGCTGCAATCCATTGACTCGGCACAGACACGGGGGGGTGGGGGGGCGGGATTGAACCTGTCTCCTTCCCGGTGCGAGTGGCCCAGTTCCACTCTCGGAATTGCATTTACCAGCTAGGAGCAGTAAAGCAGAGAAGGTTACGGGGCGATTTAATAGAGGTGTTCAAAATAATGAAGGGTTTTGCTGAGAGTAAATATGCAGAAACTGTTTCCAGTGGCAGGAGGGTCAACAACCAGAGGACACCGATTTAAGGTGATTGGCAAAAGAATTAGAGGCGGAGAATTTTTTTTACGCAGCGAGTTGTTGTGATCTGGAACGCGCTGCCTGAAAGGGCGGTGGAAGCAGATTCAATAGTAACTTTCAAAAGGGAGATTGATAAATACTTGAAGGGGAAAATTTTGCAGGGCTATGGGGAGAGAGCACTGGAGTGGGACTAATTGGAGAGCTCTTTCGCAGAGCAGGCACAGGCACGATGGGCCGAATGGCCTCCTTCTGTGCTGTATCATTTCTACGACCTTAATTTACGTTCAACTGGTTGCAGTTGGCATCAGGCCCAAATAGACCAGAGACTGAGGAGAAAATGGAGGCAACTCTCCGCTCCATTTATATAGCAGTGTTCCTCCCAGAGAGGCCTGCGACAGTGCTGTAATATTAACAAGGGAAGGTGGAACCTCTGGTGGTGGAAGGCTTGTCTTGAGTTGGTTTCCCATGGGCTGTCAGATGCAGTGCTGCGCAGTTTTTGATTTGCTTGATTGTAAAGACTTTCCTCAACAATGAGGCAAGTCAACAACGTAAGTTCAGGAATCCGACTTTGAGGAGACTGCCCGTTCACGCTTTCCGGCCTGTGTCGTCGTTTGTGTCTCGGTGCAAGGTGGTTCCACAATATAAACCCGTTTCACATTCGGCGCTTCTGTACTTCAAATTTAAGGGATTACAGTGGGCAGCACCCTCGCCTCTGAGTCAGAAGGTTGTGGGTTCAAGCCCCACTCCAGGGACTTGAGCACATAAAGCTAGGCTGACACTCCCAGTGCAGTGCTGAGGGAGTGCCTGCACTGTCGGAGGTGCCATCTTACGGATGAGACGTTAAACCGAGGCCCCGTCTGCTCTCTCAGGTGGACGTAAAAGATCCCATGGCACTATTTCGAAAGAAGAGCAGGGGAGTTCTCCCCGGTGTCCTGGGGCCAATATTTATCCCTCCATCAACATAACAAAAACAGTTTATCTGGTCATTACCACATTGCTGTTTGTGGGAGCTTGCTGTGCGCAAATTGGCTGCCGCGTTTCCCACATTACAACAGTGACGACACTTCGAAAAGTACTTCATTGGCTGTAAAGCGCTTTGGGACGTCCAGTGGTCGTGAAAGGCGCTATAGAAATGCAAGTCTTTCTTTTTACAGTCCCCGTGCCGCACAGCTCGCTCTGCTGCGCGTTCTTATCCAGGACTGGCTGCATGGGTAAACAGCCCGGGTATGCACAGTCCTGCGGAGCAAACCGTACCTTGTACCTTCTGCCGTGGTGGGCACCATGTGGTGGCCAGTGCTTTAGGGAACCCGCTTCCCTGCACGGCTCTTGAGCCGGGCAAGCGCCGGGAATTCTGGCACTTCAGGAGCCTCGGGCCTTTCATACCGCTTCAAACAACAACAACTTGTATTTATATAGCGCCTTTAACGTAGTAAAACGTCCCAATGTGCTTCACAGGGGCGCTATCAAACAAAATTTGACACATAAGGAGAAATTAGGGAAGTGACCAGAAGCTTGGTCGAAGAGTTAGGTTTTAAGGAGCATCTTAAAGGAGGAAAGAGAGGCAGAGAGGTTTAGGCAGGGAATTCCAGAGCTTAGGGCCCAGGCAACAGAAGGCACGGCCGCCAATGGTGGAGCGATTTAAAATCAGGGATGCTCAAGAGGCCAGAATTAGAGGAACGCAGATATCTCTGAGGGTTGTGGGGCTGGAGGAGGTTAGAGAGATAGGGAGGGGCGAGGCCATGGAGGGATTTGGAAACCAGGATGAGAATTTTAAAATCGAGGCGTTGTTAAACCAACGTAGGCTCCCCTCAAATGAGGTGCACAAAAGGCCCTGTCTCTTCCCCGATTTCACCCCGCCCTTGTGTTTGCGATTTTGTGGGCCCGCGATCCCGTCAGTTTGGGAGGGGTTTTAGCAACGGGAAGGCAGAGAGCCAGCACACAGACCCGTTTCTCCTGTGATCCGAGCTACAGAAAGCCCAAATGTAGAGGCTTTGCAAGTTGTAAAGATTTGAATTGGGTCTGTCGGAAGAGCATGTGCCCTTTTTTTAAAACCGGGTAAGCCTTGCACTGAAAGGACTACTGTAAGTAGCTTCATAAGAACGCACTCGTCATTTTATTACAGATCCTAAAATAAATAATCTGGTCAGAATTGGTTGTGCAGCTGCTAATCTCGGCAACTTGAGTCCTTGTACAAACCCAGCATCTCGAACCGTACAGAGACACCAAAACAAACACAAGGTGACTGGTCTGATGAGGTCCAAGTCCAGCCTGTCGTGAAAGGTTTTTCCGCTACAAGCAACTGATTTTGAATGGAATCTGCCTGTTTCCATGTGTTTACTTTTACATTAGTTGGTTGTCTGGCTGAAAGTGGCGTTCTGTGCCAAGTGTAGCTGGCAAATCACCCCCAACCCCGCCCTCCCCGGGTAGCAACCAATTCCGAGGCGTTAAAATCCCCTCCCTTCCCATTATTGTAATCTGAGGGACTCCCTCTGCCACTGACTACTTGACCGCTTAGGGCCGGGGACAAAAACGAAAATAAATCCCAAGCCCGCTGACTTTTTCCAGGAGCTCTTTATTTCAATCGGCTCTGCTGAAGTAAAAATAATAAATCTTGCGGTCGTGCAGCTTTCGTTTCCATTCATGTGTCCAAAGCTTCCAGTAGGATTTTGAAGAGACCAGCTTGTTGCAGCTTGAGGGAAGGAGGAGGGCGGCAGGCCAGGGCGTTTAGAGGAGGTTGAGGTGCTTGTCCACCCGAAGACCCAGAGTTCTTCATCTCATTGAAACGTATAAAATTCTGACCGGGCTAGATAGACTGGATGCAGGGAGGATGTTTCCCCTGGCTGGGGGCAGTCTAGAACGAGGGGTCACAGTCTCAGGATACGGGGTAGGACATTTAGGACTGAGATGAGGAGAAATTTCTTCACTCAGAGGGTGGTGAACCTATAGAATTCTCTACCACAGAAGGCTGTGGAGGCCAAGTCACTGAATATATTTAAGAAGGAGATAGATAGATTTCTAGACAGCAAAAGGCATCAAGTGGTATGGGGAGAGAGCGGGAATATGGTATTGAGATGGAGGATCAGCCGTGATCATATTGAATGGCGGAGCAGGCTCGAAGGGCCGAATGGTCTACTCCCGCTCCTATTTTTCTATGTTCTATGTTTCTATGAGTCTTTCCCCACTCAACAGCTGGACAGAGAATCTTTCTTTAAAACTCTTGACGCCATTTTGGAACCATCCTTCATCACAAAGGTACAAGGTTATACCTATCAGGGAAGGATGAACAGGCTGGATCTGTTTTCTCTTGAAAAGAGAGGGCTGAGCAGTGACCTAATGGAGGGCTTTAAAATGATGATAGGTTTTGACAGACTAGACAGAGAGAGAATGTTTCCACTTGTGGGGAGGAGCAAAACTACTGGCCATCAATATAAAATAGTCACCAAGAAATCAAATGGGGAATTCAGAAGAAACATATCTATGTATGTATCTTTACCCAGAGAGTGGTGAGAATGTGGAACTCGCTACCACAGGGAGTGGTTGAAGCGAATAGTATAGATGCATTTAAGGGGAGGCTGGATAAGCACATGAGGGAGAAGGGAATAGAGGGTTCTGCTGATAGAGTTAGAAGAGGAAAGACAGGAGGAGGCTCGAGTGGAGCATAAATGCTGGCATGGACTGGTTGGGCCGAATGGCCTCTTCCTGCGCTGTATATCCTATGTACTGTTTGTCCGGCAGCACTTTACATACCATATTGCCACCCAGTCTGTCCTCTAAGTTAATGCAGCAGTTAGCTTACCTTAGCTGGGTGGCATTAGGTACTAGCGAAGGGAGGGGGAAAGCCAGCCAGTGTTTCCGTTCCGATTTTCTGCCTAGTGGCCCCCTCGGCTGGGAAGTGCACTTTTATGGAACTTGATTGAGGACAGGAGTGGGCTTGGCTGTGTTGCCCCCCCAGGGTGGAATAGCCTCGAGTTATAGTCCAGGCTGAGGTTAAGTTCTGCTGGCGCTAGCGGGCCCGCAGTACATCAGACTTGGGTAAGGTCCTGGAGGCTTCCTTGCACCCGTTGGGGTGGTATCCCAGCGTGAGTTGGAACGTTGAGGAGATGAAGGAAGCAAATTGGTTGGAATAAAGCTTAACACAATTTTCATGAGGACAGTACTGTAAAAGACAGACTTCAAATATGTGTTGCCGGTGTGAGAAGAAACTGGGAGTGGTGTGGAGATGATTTTGTGGTTTGGTCAGGATGCCAAAGGAATGTTGTTCTCTGGGAGTCTTTCCCATTCAGGGTTTGTGTTTACAGAGTCGGGCATTATTTGTAAAGCTGGTTTTCCACGTCTGGCTTGATTGACTGACTGCAAGCAAGATGGAGGTCAGAATGATGCTGGCTTTTTCCCCACTTTAAATCCTGGGCTTTCCACCGAGAGCTTTGCTCCACCAAGACGTTTTTGCTCCCCACGGGTGCAGTGAGGTCCAAACTGATTGCACCAGGGTGCAGAGAGGGGACGGGCTCACCCACTTCATGAGTTGAGCGTTTTCAGACTTCTTGATGATGTAATTACTGCCTGTTGACTCACGTTCCAGTGCAGGGAAGATTTGCATTGTTTTTTGAGGGAAAGAAATCATTGTTTGACTTCCGTTACTGTCGGGTGTCTTTCACCCAGGGCTGTTGTACTTATCACACTTGATGTCTCTTTTAAAGAGCAAGGGAAGAGTCTGTTATGATTTACGGAGGAGTGGAAGAAAACTTGTTTGCACCCATCATGCTGTGCGGTTTGCTTTTCTCCTCCCGTTCTCCCTCCTTTCCTGAAAACCCTCACTCGTGTTCAGGCTGTGTTGGCCGTTCTCTGCTGCCGTACCCAGGAGTCCGTTCTTCAATGTGCGAGCCTCGACACTGCATGTTGGTCGGCTATTCTCCAGGGGGGAACATCAAAGCTAATTGTGATCCTTGCCTCGCTCGAGGTCCATTGCAGGGGGACTTTTTTCCTGCAGAGTCCGCGGGACACCAATCACGAATGGGTAGCCTGGATGAGCAGTGTTTTGCAACGAGGGGGTCATGCAATGTTCCCCATAAGCTGCGCTTTGCTCTGCGTGGCCTGCTTCTTTGAAAGCCCCGGTCCCTCGTAAATACCGCGCGAGCGCCGAATTGTAAATGTAAAGCCCGGTGAGCGGCCTGTGCGGGACCGTTGAGATTACTGCGCGGCCACGCGCCTTAGCGGGAACGTTTGTGTCACGTGACCAAACCTCCAGGAATACGTCCAGCTCGAGTTGGCAACCCTCGTGCGCCGGGTTTAGCGGGCCGGGAAGATCTTTGCTTGGGAGGGCGAGCTGGAAAGTCTTTTGAGCTTCAGGTACTCGTGAGTCAGGATTTAAGGAATCTAACATGAAACAAGACGAGCGGACGA
Organism: Squalus acanthias; assembly: GCA_030390025.1. Taxonomy (NCBI): domain Eukaryota; kingdom Metazoa; phylum Chordata; class Chondrichthyes; order Squaliformes; family Squalidae; genus Squalus; species Squalus acanthias. The sequence continues at coordinate 11,128,151 of CM059446.1, read as the reverse complement.
ACCTGTGTCCCCCCCCCCCCCCCCCCCCCTGTATTCGTACACAGTGGGGGGGGGAACACCACTCTCAAGACCAAGCGGACTGGCCTTGGACAAACAACAGGTTCTGTTTGTTGTACAGTCAGGCGAGTTCCCGACTGCTGGCAAGCCAGACAGGGTTGGCTGTCAGAACAGGCCCGAAGCCTCCCCTTCCCCCACCCTCACCCTTGCTGATTGATGGGTCAGGAATGCAGCTCATTACGCAAACAGTAAGGGAGGAAATATTAGGTGATGCGAATCCTCAGGGTTTTCAGTGGAATTACATCGAATATACAGCGTAGAAACAGGCTGTTCGGCCCAACCAGTCCATGCTGGTGTTTTACAAAATAAAAACAGAAAATGCTGGAAATACTCAGCAGGTCAGGCAGCATCGGTGGAGAGAGAAACAGTTAATGTTTCAGGTCCTGAAACGTTAACTCTGTTTCTCTCTCCACCGATGCTGCCTGACCTGCTGAGTATTTCCAGCATTTTCTGTTTTTATTTCAGATTTCCAGCATCCGCAGCATTTTGCTTTTGTACTGGTGTTTTATGCTCCGCTCGAGCCTCCGCCCGCCCTTCCTCATCAGACTCCACCAGCAGAACCCTGAAAATGTCGAGAATCTGAAATATTCAGATTTTCAGCGCCAAGTGCGGGGATTTCATAGCTTGCTAAAGTGATGCAGATATATTTAGCGTGCATTTTTAAACGGTTTTACTTTTCCTGCAGCATATGAAGTCGTGTCAGAGAAATTAAAGGGAGTTATTCATGAGCCCTGTGAGCAAGTTTCACGGGTGAGCAAATATTTAGTGAACAAATGTTTGGTGGATTACCTGGCAGGGCAAGGCAACAAGGAATGGAAATTAATGGCTTTGGATTCCAATGCTTGTGCTGTGTGAGACTCTAAAATAGAGTCTGAAATTGAAACAAGACACAGGTTAAGCCCGGCTAACAGAGCAATGCGCTGCCAGAGGATGGATTTAAGCACTTCTGATTTCTCACAAGGTGCCAGGCCGTTGATTAGTATTGATTGCAGAATGAATTGGCCACTTGACTAGGAGCTGAATCAAATAATCCCTTCATTCTTGCCTCGCAAATCCATTGTTGTGCAACAACGAATTAAAGGTGAAACACACACCCAGAAATGTTTCCAAGCTTTCCACAGACACTGTCTTTGCAGAAAATGTACCTGCTTGTGAAATTCGTGCTGACACTGCTCCTGGTATTGTTCGAGGAGCTTCAGCTCTTGGTGAAATGTCAGCAAATTAATGAGGTTCTGGTGACACCCTGATGTTTTCAGGTCTTGCACAGTCGCGCAGGCCTAATGCTGTGTGACTGACGGCCCAGAATTACCCGGATTCAGATAGACGTGAGAAAACCGCTTTTGCAGTTGGCTTTCCGCTCACCCATGTTGTTACTTGGAAGCAAGAAACAAGATGCATCTGTCCAAAATGTACTTTTTCCAGATACCAAGGGAACATTTGATTATTTCGAATCCCTCTTTCTGCTGAGACACAGAGAATTCCTCCATGGCGATCCAGCAACTCAACAGTTGTATCCGGACCCTCCAGGCCCATTAGTGTTCAATGATTCTTTGGTGCTCCACTATAGGTGCACTGATTACCAGAGTGGCAGTCAAGTCTCAAATCATTTTGCCTGTGTGGAGTACTTAAGAAATGAAGGTGGTTTGTCACAATGTCTAAGAACATAAGAATTAGGAGCAGGAGTCGGCCATACGGCCCCTCGAGCCTGCTCCGCCATTCAATAAGATCATGGCTGATCTTCAACCTCAACTCCACCTTCCCGCCCGATCCCCAGATCCCTTGATTCCCCTAGAGTCCAAAAATCTATCGATCTCGGCCTTGAATATACTCGATGACTCAGCATTCACAGCCCTCTGGGGCAGAAAATTCCAAAGATTCACAACCCTCAGAGTGAAGAAATTCCTCAGTCTTAAAAGGCCGACTCCTTATCCTGAGACTATGCCCCGTAGTTCTGGATTCTCCAGCCAGGGGAAACAATCTCTCAGCATCTATCCTGTCAATCCCCCTCAGAATTTTATAAGTTTCAATGAGATCTCCTCTCATTCTCCTCCATAGGACAATCCTCTCATCCCAGAGATTAGTCTAATGAACCTAGCCTGGTTCCAAAAGATCACCTGACATTATCTTCTTCACTTAGGTTATGGTAGCACGGTGGTTATGTTACTGGACTAGTAATCCAGAGGCCTGGACTAATGATCTGGAGAACATGAGTTCAAATCTCACCACGGCAGCTGGGGAATTGAAATTCAATTAAACAAAGCTAGTGTTAGTAATGGTGACCATGCAACTACCGGATTATCATAAAAACCCATCTGGTTCACTAATGTCCTTTAGGGAAGGAAATCTGCCGTCCTTACCCGGTCTGGCCTATGTGTGACTCCAGACCCACAGCAATGTGGTTGACTCTTAACTGCTCTTTAAAATGGCCTAGCCAGCCACTCCGTTGTATTCAAGAAGGTGGCTCACCAACACCTTCTCGAGGGAAATTAGGGATGGGCAATAAATGCTGGCCTTGCCGACGACGCCCACATCCTGTGAATGAATTTTTTTTTAAATTCATAAAAAATATTAAAGGCTGCTTATTACAGTTATCCTAATGGCTTATTGGGTAAATACCCTGTCTGGTGTGGCACTAAGTGATACAGATCTAAAAAAAAATGCCACTGTTTGATTATTGGCTCGTGCTGAGGTAGCTTATCTCAGCCACCCAGCAGTTGAACCACTGCAATTAGCCTCACCACCTCTGTCTTAGCAAAGGGAAGATTCAGCCAAGGCTCTTGATCAGCATCTAGTGACCACCGCCACCCCCCACCAGAAAACGTGTGTATGTGGACATCAGGAGTGGACAGCGTCAGACTTGCTTGCGGTATCCTCCACGGTCGAGTACCTTATTGGCGCTCTCTTGTCTCTATAGGTGAAGAATGGCCACTTGGATGAGGTACCATAGGGCCATGAATACCAGTAGAGCTGTTGACCAGCAGGAGTGGGCACCTTTTTGAGGGAGGGTCAACTGGGGGTGAAATGAAAGCTCTCCTCAAATTATTCCTGAGGGTGGGAGGCAGCAGTATTACATGAGTTATTCTTATAGCAAGCTGTGATTGGGCCTGTCCAAGATGGTTCGAGGTCAGTTCAACCACAGTCATTTTGGTAATTGTTTGTCTGAAGCATTGTGCAATCTGTTGTATTTTCTTGCCAAATTTCTCAGCAATTTTTCTGCTTTCCTTGACTCCCCTGAAAGCCATTTGGCTCCCCGCTACCCTATAGTTCCACAGATGTCAGTACGTTGCCCTGTTGGGCCATTATTTGTCTCCGTAGTTCGGCTGAAATCAGTCAGGACAGCCATTGTAAGTGACTTGGGGGAGAGTTTTTCCCCGGGGTGGGTGCAGAGGGAAGTGGGGTTGGAAGGGGGAACGCGAGTGGAGAGGGATGCAATGAAGTGATCAGAGATGGGAGTCGAGGCGCCACGAATGCATTCTTTTAAGATGAATGCAAAATGCATGTTTCCTGGGAAACCAAATTAACAGCCACTGAGTAAATGGGGTCAAAGGATACTCTCTTATTCAACATAATGGCTGGTGTAAAATATCATTAAAAAATAAAAATGATTCTTGGTTTTCCGAGGAGTTAAACTCAGCAATTTTATGCTAAAATCTCTGCTCGCAATCAGGGAGCAGAGTAGCTCAATTTTCTAGGACAGCATTAAGATGTAATGAGTTGTACAGATAAGGTTGAAACATCCTTCAGTGATACATTTCTATACTCTGGGCTGCCTATAGCATTATGACTTTCCTGGTGTCTTGTGATAGCTAATGACAACAGGAGAATGATTGATTGAGAAACCAAGCACGTTCCGAAAGATTTTCCTGTTTCACTCCTATCAATAATTCAGTAACATTCTGTATCTATAACTTAAGTGTTCACCAATTATTAGGACTGTTAACTTTAGCTACTTAAATACATTCTGTGCATGCTTTGGGTGGCGGTGGTGTCCAAGAACCTTATTATTATATCAGTATTTCAGTTTGCATTGTGTTTAAATACAATGAGTGGGGGGGGGGGGTATATTTAAAAGCAACTCCTTGTCAAGCACTTGGGAGGGGACAGAGAAAGAGAGAAATTGAGATCCAGTATCAGGGTTGGATGAGGTGAGAAGATGAGAGAAAGGGAGGAAATCCAAGTGGAAGAGGGAGGGAGCAATGCATGACTGGACATGTGGGGGGAGACCATGAGAACAGCCTGGTATCTGCTGGTACAGGCCTATTGAAAAATTAGAAGTACTTATGTGTTCAAAGGGGTATGGAGTATAAAAGTAGGGAAGTTCTGATGCAACTGTACAGGGCACTGGTGAGACTGCACCTGGAGTACTGCGTACAGTTGTGGTCTCCATATTTAAGGAAGGATATACTTGCATTGGAGGCAGTTCAGAGAAGGTTCACTAGGTTGATTCCTGGGATGAAGGGGTTGACATATGACGAAAGGTTGAGCAGGTTGGGCCTATACTCATTGGAGTTTAGAAGAATGAGAGGTGATCTTATTGAAACATATCAGATTCTGAGGGGGATTGACAGGGTGGATGCTGAGAGGATGTTTCTCCTAGTGGGGGTATCTAGAACTAGGGGGCATAGTCTCAGAAAAAGGGGTCGCCCATTTAAGACGGAGATGAAGAGGAATTTCTTCTCTCAGCGGGTCATGAATCTTTGGAATTCTCTACCCCAGAGAGCTGTGGAGGCGGAGTCATTGAATATATTCAAGGCGGAGATTGACAGACATTTGAACTACAAGGGAGTCAAGGGTTATGGGGCGAGAGCGGGAAAGTGGTGTTGAGGCCAAGATTGGATCAGCCAGGATCTTATTGGATGGCGGAGCAGGCGCGAGGGGCTGATTGGCCGACTCCTGCTCCTGCTTCTTATGTTTCTTGTGTTTCAAATCCCTCCATGGCCTCGCCCCTCTGTATCTTTGTAACCTCTTCCAGCTTTACAACCCTCCAAGATCTCTGCGCTCCTCCAATTCTGGCCTCTTGTGCATCCCCAATTTCCATTGCCCCACCATTGGCAGCTGTGCCTTCAGTTGCAAAGGTCCTAAGTTCTGGAGTTACCTAAACCTCTCTGCCTCTCCACCTCTCTCTTCTTTTAAGACGCTTCTTAAAACCTACGTCTTTGATTCTCACCTGTGCTAATATCTTTGTGCTAATAACTCCTTATGTGGCTCGGTCTCAATTTTTGTTTGATAACACTTCTGTGAAGTGCCTTGGGACATTACAGTGAAAATTCTGCACGGCTGTTCCATATTTCTGCTTCCCCAGCGATGAAGATCTCTTGTTGCTTTAATCAAAAGGAGTCTTGGGGCGCATGATACCGCCTAATTATGTTAATTTATTTACACTTCTCTAGTTAAGTACGTGCGTGAGTTGCAGAAAGAAGCGTGTCTCTAAATGTTGGGCATCTGGGTCCAGGATGTTCCCTCTGCCTGACGTATGAGACACTTGCTTCAATAGTTCAGCAAAGCTAAAAGATGTATTCAGGCACGGGACAGAGAGGCAGTGGGACCTGGGATCATTCTGTGCGATAACCCACACAGCGAGTTTGCAAGCACAGACTAGGCGCTTCCTCCATGGGAAGAGAACAGCAACTGGGCTTCAAATAACCACAGGCTGGTCTTGCACACCTCCCAGCTCCTGGGCTCGAGCGGTGTTGGCATGGACTGGAGTCTGGGCTATCTTCTTGTGTTTCCACCTGGGCAATAATGACACGATGGCCTCCAAAGGAAGGCAGAGGAGAAAACTAAACTTGAAACCGGGAGGGTAAAAAAAAATCCATGTCGTTACTGTCTGTCAGTACAAGCAAATCAACTTGCACGCACATCTCATTTAATAGTGTGATACTCGTGATGTGAACAAATTTTGACCAAATTCCGATTTGTTTGCATCTTATACCCGACGGTTTGAAAGTCAAATCAGCGCTTTAATTAGCTCCTATTCAGCATTGGATGCTCTGTATAAGGCACATGATTGGTTCGTGCTTTGTGAACCAAGCCCATCGTGGAGCTGTGGTTGATACTACAGTAATTCGAGCAGTAGGTTAGATACTGCATGTGTCTCCTCCTCCTCCTCTTTCCCCCATTTTCTACATGTTGCTGGGTTTGCAGCCCACCCACCATCTTGTGTACTCCCTCTGCTTGCTTGTATCCCCTCAGAAAGGTCTAAAAGTCACCTGTGCATCTGCACAGTGATCTTTCTATTGTGCAGCTCTGGCAGCGCAGTGAATTCCCTGCCCATCGCCCCCCCCCCCCCCAAAAAAAAAGTTCATTCATTTGGGATGAGGCTCAGTCACTTTGGCTTAAAGATGTCACCAGCTTTGACATATCCCACTCTTTTATATATTTTAAAAAAAACCACAGCTTCCTGATTTTTAAGTAGGTTTGCAAACCTTAATGATAAATCTCACTCGTAACATTTGGCCAGTGTTGACAGTTCTGCTTGTAAAACGTGTGGTGACGGTCCAGCAAGATCTTTTGAGTGTTTCTGTGCAGTGTAACTGAACCATGCTGTACAATTAACATTGGACTGGAGAATTAAAATAAATCCCCTTGAACATTGTGTAGAGAGCCGTTCTCGTTTTGAAAGAAGTGACCTTACCAGCGCACAACCCCCCCTTTTATAATGAAGTGTTTTCCAGGAGACTGCTCATTGCCAGAATGGGTGTTATTGATTGTTAGCAGTGCCTCAGGATGGACACATGTCTAAACCCTGTTTACAAGAGGTCACTTTTCTTCCTGCTTTTGCTTGGGCACTTTCTCCCGCTTCCTGTCCTTTTACCCTCTTTCACCACCCCCGCTCCCCCCGCCTTTTTTTGCCAATTGATGGCTTTAAGGTTGCTTTCTGCTCAATCGTGTAGAGTGGCCTAGTTTCTTGGCCTCTGTGTAATTGCACTTCTAATTCCAGTGCTGTTCCTAACTCGCACCAAGTCCCGTTCGCCCATCACCCCTGTGCTTGCTGACCTACATTGGCTCCCGGTTAAGAGGCACCTCAATTTCAACATTCTCATCCTTGTTTTCAAATCCCTCCACGGCCTCGCCCCTCCCTATCTCTGTAACCTCCTCCAGCCCCACAACCCCCCCCCCCCGAGATATCCGCGCTCCTCTAATTCTGCCCTCTTGAGCATCACTGATTTATAATTGTTCGACTATTGGTGGCCGTGCCTTCTGTTGCCTAGGCCCTAAGCTCTGGAATTCCCTGCCTAAACCTCTCCGCCTCGCTACCTCTCTCTCCTCCTTTAAGACGCTCCTTAAAACCTACCTCTTTGGCCAAGCTTTTGGTCACCTGCCCTAATTTATCCTTAGGTGGATCGGTGTCAAATTTTTTGTCTTAAAATACTCCTGTGCAGCGCCTTGGGACGTTTTACTACGTTAAAGGCGCTATATAAATACAAGTTGTTGTTGTTGTTGTTGTGCTTATGGTATTTGAGGCTGACACTGAGACTGAACTCCAGTTTCCTATTCTAGATATCAGAAGCCCCAAGCTTGGCCATTGAGCAAGCAGTTCTTTAATGGTTAATTGGATTTGTTAAGTCCCCATTAAGTTGACAGTGGCTGGCTGTTTGGGAGCCTGAATGAGCTTCATTGTAAGAAGGTGATCTTCCTGTTTATGTGCCCCATCTATTTGATATTTCAGGTGAGTGTTATCTTAGGCTAACCGTAAACACAACGCACTATTTGTTGTCTCCTCTTTCTTCCTATAAGATAGACCAGAAACCCAATGTCTTTCATTCCTGGTGATTAATGCTACACTTCAGCTGGTTTGTTTGGCATTTGTAAGTGATTAAACTGTATCATTTATGTCGTGTGTTTGTGTATTTGTTTCGCATTGGGACCTGGTATAAATCTCTGTTTTAACATCCGACATAAATTGCTAGATCCACTTGAGTCAACTCAAAGCAGACCTATCGGGTCTCACTGAAGTCAGGAGGCTCTTGTCTTTATTTGGGTTGGTCTGTAATATTCGACCATGGTTATCACACAAGCGAGGAATTCCCAACCTTTCTCTTTACTGAAGACTTAGTTCAATTAAAATTGGAAGTCCCAACGTTCTTGTGTGCGGCCCAGTAATGAGCCTCATAGAACAGGGAGATCCCAAGTTGGATTTGATAGTCTCAATGGTAAGGCATTAAAATTGATCTAAGGGCTTAGGGAGAGGGGAAAAAATCAAACCAGGATCCCTGCTCCTGAATACTGCCCAGGGATCTTTGCTGCAATGTGTGTGTGTGTGTGTGTGTGTGTGTTTGTTTATCAGGTAGTGCCAGGACCATCCTATAGTCTACAGCCAAATAGTCTGCCAATACTCATTGCCGAGGCCAAATATGAAGTGAGAGGTGGAACTGTCCCCAGCACGAGATGATGCCTGTGGGAGGAGAGAAATAAAATTAGAAAAGGGCATCTACAAACATTTTATGGAGCTACATTGAAGTGTCCTAACAAAGTAACAATGCACAGCCTCTCCTTCAGTACTTATTTGATCCAAGCTATTTTTTAAAGTTTGTTTTGTGTTGAACAACTTATGCGGAGGCACTGGTAAGGATTTCATAAGAACACAAGAAATAGGAGCAGGAGTAGGCCATTTGGCCCCTCGAGCCTGCTTCACCATTCAGTAAGATCATGGCTGATCTTCTACCTCAACGCCACTTTCCTGCACTATCCCCATATCCCTTGATTCCCTTAATATTCAAAAATCTATTGATCTCTATCTTGAATATACTCAACGACTGAGCCTCCACAGCCCTCTGGGGTAGAGAATTCCAAAGATTCACCACCCTCTGAGTGAAGACATTTCTCCTCATCTCAGTCCTAAATGGCCGACCCCTTATTCTGAGACTGTGACCCCTGGTTCTAGACTCCCCATCCAGGGGAAACATCCTCCCTGCATCTACCCTGTCAAGCCCTGTAAGAATATTGTATGTTTCAATGAGATCACCTCTCATTCTTCTAAACTCTAGAGAATATAGGCCTAGTCTACTCAATCTCTCCTCACAGGACAATCCCCCCATCCCAGGAATCAGTCTGGTGAACCTTCATTGCACTCCCTCTATGGCAATTATATCCTTCCTTAGGTAAGGAGACCAAAACTGTACACAATACTCCAGGTGTGGTCTCACCAGGGCCCTATATAATTGCAGTAAGATGTCTTTACTCTTGTACTCAAATCCTCTTGTAATAAAGGCCAACATACCATTTGCTTTCCTAATTGCTTGCACACCAGGTGCCCTGGTTGGCTTTCCCACTCTGCAAATCAACTGATGCATTGAACAGTTCTGAAGTAAAGGGACATTCTCTCCTGGATCGACCACCCTGGAAGACGGTTCAAGTCTGCAAAGGCAGCAGTACGCAACGGGCCACAACCACGTCTCGCACGTGCCCTGATCATTTCCACGAAAATATATATATTTTTCTTTTGTGGAAGTTCAAACTACAGCACCTATAAAGATTTGTTTTAAAAACTTCAACGGCTGAAAATCGAACTGGAACTGTGGGGAAAATACAAAAGGTTCATCATCTGATAAGAAAAAGATAGATAATCTTTATATCTCTTGAAACGTTAACCTGTCATCGGATATTAAGCCTGTTGCTGTGACGGTTCCTTCCTTGTGGCCAACATAATGGTTTTTCCAAACTGGCAATTCCAGGAAATGAAAATTCCCAGAAAGATGCCCAAAGATGACGACAAAGGCCCTTTAAGCATTTCGACCCCAGTATTTAAAACCTGCGTTTTATGAAGTCCTACAGGTTTTGCTAAACACTAGTAAAATCTCGAACAACACAACTTCCAATGAGGCTAAAGTTAGATTGCCAGGATTCTTTGGTGAGTTCCACCCACCATGATTCAGCACCTTTTTCACATATTGTCCATTTGACTTCAGATGGCAATCTCTGCAGAACTCTTGTACCTGCAACTCCAGTACATACAATGGCAACCATTTATCTGCAGCCTCTGCTGCACAGGGCCAGTGAGATTGCAATTCTGACAGTATTGGGTGAATCGTGGGTTAATCCCCACAAAATAGCTTTAAGCCAACTGTTGGTAATTTCCTGGCTCCCATGTGTCCTTTGGAGGAATTCCAAGTAAGAATAATTGGAATTCAAGGGATTCTAAGACTTGTGCAACCTTCTAGGAGTGTACTGCTATTGGAACTCCTGCTCTTGGCATGTAGGGGGACGCTGGCAAGGCTCATTGCTCATCCTTGGTTGCCCTGAGAAGGTGGTGGTGGGCCGCCTTCTTGAACCTTGTGGTGATGGTGCTCCCACAATGGTGGACTGTGCGAATGTCGCCAACTTGTTTTTCTTTATTACTGTGGAGTAAGTATGCCTTTCTCCTTAGTGGCATTCAGATGCTGCAGCATAAGATGACCGAGCATGGTGGGATGAATGCGTTGTCTGCTGTTCCTTCTCTGCTTGGTGCGTTTCCAATTTTGGCCACGCCATCAGAGGGCAATAATGAACAGAAATCAGCCGCTTCACCAGAGCGAGTGAGATGGGTGAGGAAATCAGACAATACTCACACACAGGGTCTAAAGTATCTCCCAGAGGCCAGTTCAAGAGGAACATTGGGTGAAGCTGCATCATCCTCGGAATCAAATCCCTCCATGGCCTCGCCCCTCCCTATCTCTCTTACCTCATCCAGACATACAACCCTCTGAGAATTCTGCGTTTCTCCTACCTTGTCCTCTCATGCCACTACATCTTTCGCTCCACCATTGGCGGCCGTGCCTTCAGCTGTCTAGGCCCTAAGCTCTGGAATTCCCTCCCTAAACCTCTCCGCCTCGCCATCTCTCTCTCTCCTCCTTTAAGACAGTCCTTAAAACTCTTTTCGACCAAGCTTTTGGTCGCCAGGCCTAATGTCTCCTCCTTTGGCTCAGTGTCAGTTTTTGTCAAGCGCCTTGGGACGTTTCACGACGTTAAAGGTGCTATATAAGTGCAAGTTGTTGTTGTCTTCCTGCGCCACTGATTGGGCAATAGTTGCTTTTGACATTGAGATAAAAATATTGCCCTTCCCCTCCCTCCCCCAACTTTCTCCTCGCCTCTGCTGGCTTTCTGAAAAGAAGTGCCTTGTGCTGTGGTGCAGTTCAGTAAGCGCCGGCAGCTCTTTGGTATCTTGCTTAAGTGGTCACTTTTCATAGCTGAGCCAAGAAAGATGTCAACAAACGGCAGGGGGAGGGGGGGGGGACTCGACAGCTGAACCCAATCCTAACCATCCCTGACGTCTATCCACCTACGTCTTCCAACAGACAGTGAAGAACCAGGGACCTCAGCTGATTTTCCCCCCCCCCCCCCTTTCTCCTAACTCGGGGATACCTTGGCCAATCTGCTATCCTGACTGCTCCTGTAGCTAACACTGACTAACGCAGAGCAGGAATCAAATCTGGGAAACCGTCCTGGCCTGTTGTGTTTCAGCACGTGATGAATTTAGCCACTGGGCCCTTGAGGTGTGAGGAATATTGATCTCGGTCAATGTTTTTTAACATTCAACGGTTCGAATGTTCTAAGCATTCTAAAGTAGTTTCCAGTCCCCTGTTCTGATTCCAACTCTTGTAAATGGCCTGATTTTAGATGTTTGGACTCCAGTGTTGGGTGGCATTCCCGAGGACACAACGTACTGCTGGGACACCAGAGGCCCCTGCGGACTCTGAATTGGAACATCACTCGTCTGCGACTGAGTCCAGTGACTCCCAAGCAAATGGGGGTGAGAGTTGGGCCAACGATCTGGCTGATTTTTGGATTGCGAGGAAATGGAGCTGACTTGAAATCCAGTCGCCTGAAAAGAAACCACGCCGTCTGCTCGACTGTTATTGTTCGAGCCATGCACTGAACTACTGCAGAGGAGCAGCTGATGCCAGTCAAACCAGCCCACAATGTAGGCCAGTGGGTTCCATAGCGAGCAACGTCAACTGACAATCATCAGACAATCGCACTTCGAGCAAAGAATATTCTAAAATGCAGCACACTTGGAAGAACCAGTAACCTGATTGCCCACTCGCATTAGTGGGCCGTGTTAAGGCCAGAAAGCATCATTTGGAGGGGCGGTGGGGGGGAGGGGGCTGGTGTCTCTATAAACTCTAATCTTCATGTCGGGTGTGCCATCTGCCACTGTATTGTGTGTAGGAAGATTATATAAAAACGGTGTCATTAAAATGCAAATAATATTGTGTACATAATCTGTTTTTCGTTCCGGGGTAGTGACAGGTTTGTAATGAAATTGCCAAGTACAAGTTTCGTGAGGGAGGGGAGGGGAGGGGAAAAAGTGTTTTTTCCCCCCCCATAAGGTTAGGACCAGACTTGAAGCGTTCAAACTGCTGAGATTATCTGAGTCACTGCTGCCTGGCCACAGAACTGGTCGGCTGTCCAATAGCTTTTAACCACAACAAATATTTTACTAATTAAGCCGAAATAATTTGGCTAATGGTTTGTGCGTCTTCCTTCCTTTCTCCCACATTAACTATTTAATTGCAAGAGACTCCTCTTTCTCCACCCCCGCCCACTTCGCTTTTTTAAAAATTCCCCCTACTCCCAAATTGACTGCTTCGGAGAAAGAATCTATCCATCCCACTTCCTGCCTTCCTTCCTTCCTCCCTCTTGCACATTCTTCCTGTGTCAGCTGTGGCTCAGTGGGTATCTCTCTCTCTCTCTCTCTCTCTCTCTCGCCTCTTGAGTCAGAAGGTCATGGGTTCAAGTCCCGCTCCCGAGACTTGAGCGCAATAATCTAGGCTGACGCTCCAGCGCAGTGACCGAGGGAGCGCGGCATTGTTGGAGGTTCCGTCTTTCGGATGAGACGTTAAACGTCTGCCCTCTCGGGTGGACAAGAAAAGACCCTATGGCACTATTTCGAAGAAGAGCAGGGGAGTTATCCCCGGCGTCCTGGCCAATACTTATCCCTCGTCACTAAAAACAGATTATCTGGTCATTATCGCGGTGCTGTTTGAGGGAGCTTGCTGTGCGCAAAATGGCTGCCGCGTTTCCCACATTACAACACTTCAAAAAGTGCTTCATTGGCTGTAAAGCGCTTTGGGATGCCCTGAGGTCGTGAAAGGCGCTATATAAATGCAAGTCTTTCCTCTTTTCCCACCCGCTCCCAAATTAGCCGCTTTTCTTTTTTTGAAGTGAGCATTCAAACCGAAAGGAATCTCCCAACAACATGGCCCCTTTTAAGCTCATCTAGATGCAGTGCACTTGCTGCAACACCAGTGTGTGTGATCTTTGAAGTTGAACCATGGGGATTTCTTAAGCGAAAAGGGCTGTTCTTGGAAAGCAACAAGCTGTGCAGAGCCCGCAGTGTATTAATATTTGTCAAGCTCAATTTTATTTTTAAATGTGCTTCTTCCTGGGCAAAATCTTGCAAGTGCATTTTGCAAGAAGGAAAATCAATATTGAATATTGAGTTGGGGGGCAGGGAAGCCAGCGCGTTCTGCTTTAGAAACATCTCCTTTGTTAATGGAGACACATTATTTCACGATGGTGCACTACATTTGGCAGTTACCAAATGACGTTCCAGTCTTTCAAATGGTGGAAGATAATGGGCAGCTGTACTATTCAATGAACAGTGCAGCTGCAGCACGAACCTTTCCAAAAAAAGAAGAATTTTTAAAAAACAAAATTTTTTTTTCCAAGAGCAATAATGAAGTTAATTCGTGTAAAATATTTGGAAGAGGAAAATCAAACCACTTGGCTGAAAGCCACACTGAGCCTTCTGAAAGGATTTGCGTGCGATCTTTTTGAAAGGGAGCCTGTTGCAAGATGAGTGCTGAGAAACACGATGGCACAGCCTGGCGACATGGCTTGCTGTTAGTCTTTCAATGAAGAAGCATCAGCCTGAAGACTTCCTGGGATGTGCAGTGATGGGCGTAGTACGTTCTTCCTGGGGGGAAAATAAAATGGAAAGGGGTTAGAGTGGAGGCAGAGTGATGAGAGGAACATAAAATATTAGATAAGAGAAGACCATCGAGCCCTTTCTATCCGCAGACCACGTACAACTTGCCTTGTCATGGACCCTGAACGAGCCACTGTTCTCCTGAAGGGTGAGGTGACCAGTCATGAGGGAAACGTGCAAAAGGATGAACCCTGGGGTACTTGGAAACACTTGAGATGTTTCTGAGAGATGTGATGGTGATATAAAAGTCTTCTAACTTGATCCCCAAGCTGTAACCATAAAAGTACACGAACCGAACCTTGCAACCTGCATTATTCAAGCAGACCGCCTGTATTCCATCGTTGACTTCCATTGTCCCTGAAGCACATTTTCCTCACGCATTTGATCATCTGTAACCCTTCCACTAACCTTCAGTCCTGTCTGTTCTATTCTTTTGAAGGAGTTGATTGACACAATATTTGCCTTTTCTGGGAGGCTATTCCACATGTTGATCTTAAATAAAATTCTTCCAATCATCTTTTTTGTAAAATTGGTACATTATTTTTCCTGTTCACTTCATGCCCAGTTGGCAAATTGAATTGTCCAGAGAGATATGATGGCTTGGAGGTCTAGCAGCTTTGACCATTGATGAGAAGCCGAACTGGACCAGCTATAAGTGGCTACAAGAGTAGGGCGAGAGGCTGGGTACTCTGCGACGAGCGTCTCACTTCCAAGCCTCTCCATCATCTATGAGACTCAAGTCAGGATTGTGATGGAATACTCACTTTTTATCTGGATGGATGCAGCTGCCACAATGCTCAAGAAACTCAACACCATCCAGAACTCGGCAGTTCACTCGATCACTGCCCCCCCCGCGCCCCCCCCCCCCACCACTGCAACTGTATTCAATATCCACTTCACCACCACCGGCGCACTGTGGCTGCAGTATGTACTATCTACAGGATGCAGTTCAGCAACTCACAAAGCCTACTTCAACATCACCTCCCAACCTTTGAACCTCTGCCCAAGAGCAGCAAGGCACATCCAAAGGCACACGCCGTCCATACATCGTAGGAACACCATCGCCACAAGAACTGCAGTGATTCAAGGAGGAGGCCCACCTTGAGCCAACCAGAGATGGGCAACAAATGCAGCCTTGCCAGCCTTGCCCACATCCTGGAACAAATTTGAAAGAGACACTCGGGAAAGCGCAACACCTCAAATGGGGTCTGATGTGTTTAAAGAAAAAAACCCTGCCTGTCTTGGGCTAGTCTTTCCTGGAATTGCCGTAAGCTCCATTTTACACCATTTCAGAATTTAACTGGCATGGGCATAAGTTCCTACCATTGGGCCCCAGCAACAGTGGGTGACATTATGATGTCGGGCCGATTTACTGCATTATTGGACATGGGCTAAATCTCAGCCTCTATCTCTCATTCACTTTGAGTGCAAGACTTTTCTAGCAAACAGACTGATTTGTGCAAGTCCACTGGTTATGTTTACTGACGAAGACAGCAGGCCCAGAGATGGAAACAGCGTGGTGGAGACTTGCTGAGCAGGATTACTGAGTGGTTCCGAATGAAAGCAGAGTGGGAACACCCAAGAAAACTTCACCGCAGAAATACCAAATTAATAACGTCCGGAACTCAATTTAGTGGTTCCTTCACTTAGCCAAAGGTTAATTAATCACACAGAGTAGATAAAATTGATAAGCTGGTTTTAATGAACTCTAGCTCACTATTTAGCAGTTAGCAAAATGGAAAAAATATTTTTTCTCACACATGTGGTTTTGATCAGGCCCTTGCTCTGTGCACCGTTCACTGTATATATTTTCAATCCATTGCTGGTTTCTGCAGTGCCTTGTCCTATGTCTTTGTGTATATGACTGTTCCTGGATTGACAGCAATAAAAAAATAACCAGCCTTGGACTTGAGGAGCTATGACCAGTTTAGAGTTCTTTCAGTTTACAGTTGATCACTTTCCCCCATCCAACGCGCTCACTCATGCTGGTTGACAGGCACCAACTGCCCTTCAGTATCTCATTCAAGTGACCATTCTTGATGTACGAGCCTCGACTGCCAGCTACTCTTTGTTGGGGCATCACAGTCGAGCTCAATCTTTTCCTCGCTCGATATTTACTCGTGTACTTTCCAGCACAGTGATCGGGGATTGGAAAATCTTTTTTCTTCTTTTTCCCCCCTCCCCCGCCCCCTTTAGCCCAGGGGCCCACTGAGGCCAATTTGTTTTGCCTAATCTGTGTCTTTCCAGGCATGTAGGGCTACATTCAGTGGGCCTGCTTGCTTTGTCCCTGCAACATCAGTCAAAGAAATGGTCCAGGGGCATTTCAGCATATGTGCCAACTCTTTGTGTTTTGGAGCATTCGTGAACCCAAATGGAGGCAGACTGAGCCATTCTTGAAGTCCAGGAATGTTGAGTATTCCCCCACAGCTTCAGTTGCATACTCACATCCCGCTGCATCTTCAGTGTACCTACTTGTTTCTCCATGTAGTAGGCTCTTATTTCGGGCTGTTTCAAGTTGTAAGCTTTATTGGGGCCTGCCTCTGATTTTTTTTTAAACTGTTGGTCAGCTTTTGCTTAAGTTTGCGTGACCTCCCTATCTCTGTGACCTCCTCCAGCCCCACAACCTCCCCGAGAGATCTGCGCTCCTCTAATTCTGGCCTCTTGAGCATCCCTGATTTTCATCGCTCCACCATTGGTGGCCGTGCCTTCAGATGCCTAGGGTCTGGAATTCCCTCCCTAAACCTCTCCACCTCTCTCTCCTCCTTTAAGACGCTCCTTAAAACCGACCTCTTTGACCAAGCTTTTTGATCATCTGCCCTAATTTCTCCTTATGTGGCTCGGTGTCAAATTTTGTTTTATAACGCTCCTGTGAAGTGCCTTAAAGGCGCTATATAAATAGGAGTTGTTGTTGGTTTTGTTGTTGAGTTCAAAAAGCAAAAATTGGATGATTACAATTTTGTGTCAAATAAGTTAAATTCCGCAATATTTATTGGGTGGAAGAATTGCGTCTACGGACAGTGGAGTAAAGGTTCAGGGTTGTTGAGAATTTGTAAGGATATAGGAAAAATAAACTTGTTTCAGCAGCATCAATTTTTAAAATGTTTTTTGTGTCACAATGAAAGGGTTTGATGGGGTAGACGTAGAGAAGATGTTTCCACTTGCGGGCGAGACCAGAACTAGGAGTGTCAGCCAGTAGCTCAGTGGGCAGCACACTCGCCTCTGAGTCAGAAGGTTGTGGGTTCAAGTCCCATTCCAGAGACTTGAGCACAAAAATCCAGGCTGACACTCCAGGGCAGTGCTGAGGGAGTGCTGCACTGTCGGAGGGGCCGTCTTTCAGATGGGACATTAAACCAAGGCCCCCTCTGCTCTCTCAGGTGGATGTAAAAGATCCCATGGCACTATTTTGAAGCAGAGCAGGGGAGTTCTCCCCGGTGTCCTGGCCAATATTTAGCCCTCAACCAACATCACTAAAACAGTTTATCTGGTCATTATCACATTACTGTTTGTGGGAGCTTGCTGTGCACAAATTGGCGGCCGCGTTTTGTACATTACAACAGCGACTACACTTCAAAAAGTACTTCATTGGCTGTAAAGCGCTTTGGGACGTCTGGTGCTATATAAATGGTTTTTCTTTCATAAATAGAAGATAGTCACTAATAAATCCAAAAGTGAATTCAGGAGAAACTTCTTTACCCAGAGAGTGGTGAGAATGTGGAACTCGCTACCACAAGGAGTAGTTGAGGCGAATAGCATAGATGCATTCAAGGGGAAGCTCGATTAAACACATGAGGAAGAAAGGAATATAGGGATATGTCGATAGGGTGAGATGAAGACGAGTGGGTGGAGACTCGCGTGGAGCATAAACACCGGCATAGACCTGTTGGGCCGAATGGCCTGTTTCTGTGCTGTAAATTCTTTGTAACAAGCCCTCTATCTGATTTTGTAATAAATAACTTTCATACGAAGTAGTGATGACACCAATGGCAAAAAAAAACCTGATCAAAATATCTGTTCTTGGCTTGGGAGAGGGTAGGAAATCAGGAGTTAATGGGGCTGCCCGTTGACTCTGATTTTGTAATTCAGTTTCAGTGCGATTTTTCACCATTAGGTGTCACTAGCCCTGCTTTCATTACATGGTACATTAGTGACATCTGGTGGTGGAAGATCATTGCAGTGTGTTTATGCAATCCAGAATTTCTGGGATGTCCACTTTGATGGTGTGCTTTTTAAAAAAAAAAAGGTTGATGTAGCCATTGTACAGATGCAAGGACAGTGAGAAGCATAGCCCTCTCGGGCTTCTGAATAATGATGTTTATTTCCACAAGCAGCCTTGATGTCACCATCCCTCCTTAGGTGCTCTCTTTATTCGGTGAGCTCCAGGTAAAACCTCAACCTTTTTTTTGGTGCCAGCAAAGCTTTTATGCATGAAGGTGTTCTAAGGATACCTCAACGTCATTTGCCTCTTGGTGCTGCCAGGACGGGAGAATTTTAACTATGAGGAAAGATTGGATAGGCTGGGGTTGTTTTCTTTGGAACAGAGGAGGCTGAGGGGAGACTTGATTGAGGTGTATAAAATTATGAGGGGCCTAGATAGAATGGATAGGAAGGATCTATTTCCCTTAGCAGAGAGGTCAATAACCAGGGGACACAGATTTAAAGTAATTGGTCGGAGGTTTAGAGGGAGTTGAGGAGAACTTTCTTCACCCAGAGGGTGGTGGGGGTCTGGAACTCACTGCCTGAAAGGGTGGTAGAGGCAGAAACCCTCATCACATTAAAAAAGTACTTGGATATGCACTTGAAGTGCCGTCACCTACAAGGCTATGGACCAAGAGCTGGAAAGTGGGATTAGGCTGGAGAGCTCTTTTTCGGCTGGCACAGACACGATGGGCCGAATGGCTTCCTTCTGTGCCTCTAATTTTTATGATTCTATAACTGATGAGTTGATCAACTGATATTTTAGTCAGTTGATAAGTTTGTTGGAAAATATTGCGCTGCTGTTTAAGTTTATAAAATGTTCTAGTCCACCGTCTCCAATTAGCAATGGCCAGTTCCATGGGAGACTAGCTGATGTGATGCATCGCCCATTGAGGCCTTCATTCATCATACTATTTGCATGAATTCCTTGTAAACTCGAATAACTTCATTGACTGGCCCATTTTAGTTCTCCTGAAATGCTGATTGCAGATTTTGCGACGAGGTATTGATTAATCCTGCAGGTCCTGTTATGTGGTTACATTCGGTCACTCGTGTGTTTAAAGCAGTAAGCAGGGAAGTTTCTGTGGGTGGAGCCAGCGGTGAGATAGCTCGCTGTGTGTGTGTACGTGTGTACATCGCGGAGTTTCAATGGCCACATACCTCCTCACAAGTCCCAGTCGTTTACTGAAAGCACGCTGAACAAAGGAAAGGTTAAGTGCACCTTTTTAATAAACGGCTTGCGGTGCACCAGGCGTTGCTCTTGACCGTCGTGTTCCTTCACAAGCGTGAACGGTTTTAGGTTTTTTTCCACCAAGTGTGAAACATCAACGCTGTCGCCAGCAAAAATTGAGCAATAATGGCCAAGTGAGAGTACAGTAGGTTGTAATTGAGGAGATGCAGTTTGATTAAGCACGGGGCCACAGGTCAAGTCCTTCAATCAAGCTGCGTTTGCTGAAATGCAGTCTGGTGTGTCACGGTGTGTGTCTGTTGCTCTTCTGTGACACTTAAAAAGCCATTCTTATTTCTATTGTATGAAGAAATAGGGGCAGATTTTGATAGGATAGATACGGAGAAACTATTTCCTCTGGTGGGGGAAATCAAGAACAAGGAGACATCATCTTAAAATTAGAGCTTGGCCGTTCGGGAGTGAAATCAGGAAGCACTTTTTCACACAAAGGGTAGTAGAAATGTGGAACTCTCTCTTCCCCCCCCCAAAAGGCTGTGGATGCTGGGTCAATTGGGAGCTTGCAAGACTACGATAGATGGATTTTTTTTGTTGGGTAAGGTTATCGAGGTACATGGAGCAAAGGCGGGTTAAATGCAGTCGAGGTGCAGATCAGCCATGATCGAATTGAAGGGTGTGTACTGGATTGCTTGGGAGCAGCATGTTGAGGAGGATCACAGCGTGGTCACCGAGCTCCTCCAATCTTTTGTATCCATTCATTTAAATGGATGTAAATTTTGGACGGGCCGAGTTAAAGTTCCCCGCCCAGTTTTCTTCACTTGCTGTGCTCGGGCAATCCGATACATGGACTGGAAAATCTACCCTCGTTTTGCTGATTTTTACATCAGGATTTTCCACTCGTGCGTTCGCTGGCCCGCAGTCTACTGGCGAGTGCAGAAGTGGAAAATCCCAGCCCCCATCTCTTCCGTTCTCCCCAACGCCCAGCTCCGCGAAATTAAATCCAGCACGACTCCACAGTGCCAGCACGATGGCCAAGACCACTGGTTTGTGGTTTATCCTTGAAGATAGTCGGACTCGCAGAATGTGTTCCCAAATCCCTGAATCCCATATCATTTGACTTCTCATCTGGTTAGGATTTGGGATGCACGGCCTGATTGGGCGGTGGATACGGATTCAACAGTAGCTTTCTAAAAAGGGAATTGGATAAATACTTGAAGGAGAAAAAAAATTGCAGGGATATGGGGAAAGAGCGAGGGGGAGTGGGACTGACTGGATTGCTCTTCGAAAGAGCCGGGGCCGACTCAGTGGGCCGAATGGCCTCCTTCTGTGCTGTACTATTCTGTGATTCTCGTGGACTAGTGGCCCTCACGAGGGAGTGCCCTTCAAATCCGATAGCGGGTCAAAATGCATGCCGATGACATGTGGAATGAATCGATTTTTCAACCACTGCTGATTGCAAACCCGGAAGTTGGGGTGCAATATAAAATCCTGCCAATGTCCTAAATTGAGAGAAGGAGCAGGTGTGTGTGTGTGTGTATTTTTTTTAAAGAAGTACAAACTGCTGCCTTTTTAATATTTGATATGCTTCCTCCTCGCATGAAGACGCTCCCGTGACCCCAGTGCATCAGCTTAATGTGTCCTTAAGAAAACCTGCATGAAGCACTTTACACTGTGCGGTGGTGCTGATTTCTATTTGATAGCTGCTGCTGCAACACCGCACTCAGCGAGCGAAGGGAGGCGAGAGAACTGAAAGCTCATGTCATGTGGTAGCGCACCAGTGTGAACTGGGTTGAGAATAATTATTAGAGCAAGGTTACAGGCAACCAGTGAGGGTGGGGCAGCCTAATAAATAGAGATGAGAAGGCATGTGGTTCTCGTTCTGGAGACGGCACCGCATGTTGCCTGCCTTCTCGCATCTGGGAGAGAGGGTATTGTGGGACGTCATGCAAATATGGACCTTCGGCCATTGTCTGAGTCAGAGTGCGGCCTCGGCTGTATTCTTCCCCTTTTTAATGATTACCCAGCAAGGTGTGCCCATTGCCATTAACTTGATTCTGCTGGCGACTGATAAACTCTCAAACCGCATCTACCTCGAGTTTGAGCGCAGGAGAAAGCGGGGTGGGTGCCATGATTGGCGTGAAAGAAGATGAGGCACGGTTACAGATCCTCCGTAAATGTGCCTTAAACAGCAGCTTGCCTTCCCTCGTCTGGTGCCGAACCGCAGAGGAAAGGCTGCTCACACCAGTGGCTGTTAAATGGCGTTGCTTGTGCAACTGAGCGTGTGAGAGATCCCTGGGAGTACCTCTCTGACCTAAGCTGGGTTAGTTAGTAATGAATTACTTACCTGACACAATATTTACTCACAGTTTCGCCTCTGTTTGCTATTAACGGTTGCTTGTACAAGTGCAAGTTTGAGGTAGCAAACACCACCTTGTTAGACCCTACTGATGGCTGTGGCATACCTCCCAATTTCAACTGTGCAGCGTGTCGAGCGCTATTCATTCTGGCTGTTTTGTTTGAGTCTGTCCAAATGCAGGTTAAAGGGGTCAGTGTTGCCCGTTAAATAGCTTGCAGGATGCTTTACTGGGCTGGCAAATGCAGACTGTGACACAATTAATAGCACTGTCAAATTTCTGGCGATGGATAATTTTTTTTTTAATGCGTAACTATTTTTGTTTAAGCAGAGAGGAAATTGGAAAGGCACTGAATCTTGCAAGGGTACAATTCCATGGGTGATCGCCAATGAGCCCTGTAATTTTTGTTCGGGTGCGTGGCCCCTTTAAGCGGCTGCGAGGCCCACTCAATATACCACGCATGCACGGTGTTTCCTATTTAAAAGCCTCTCCGTCTCTCTTTCCTTCTTTAAGACGCTCCTTTAAAGCCTACCTCTTTCCTGCCCTAATATCTCCTTATGTTGGAAAAACTCAGCAGGCCAGGCAGCATCCGTGGAGAGAGAAACTGCCAGCGCAATTCACACTTCATCTAGAGCCATCCTTTGTTCCTTAACCTGTCCCGTTACCACCTCCTCTTGCCTTGAATATCTCTTAATGTCTCTCAATGTCTCTTAATCTCTCCTGCTTTCTATCCTATCACTGACCTTCCCTTTTGTTCTTTCATCCCCTCCCCCTTTTCTCAGCCCCTAAACTTGCTTTAAAATCTGTTCCATTTCCTGCTTTTTTTCCAGTTCTGACGAAGGGTCCCCGACCTGAAACGTTAACTCTGTTTCTCTCTCCATGGATGCTGCTTGGCTGCTGAGTTTTTCCAGCGTTTTCTGTTGTTATTTCAGATTTCCAGCATCCGCAGTATTTTGCTATTGTATCTCCTTATGTTGCCTTGTGTCAAATTTGACTTGATAATCGCTCCTGTGGAGCGCCTTGGGACGTTTTACGACAGTGAAGGCGCTATATAAATGCAAGTTGTTGTTGTTGTTGAGAAACCGATTCCCAGAATTCTTTGTATTCTTATCTCGATCAGTACATCGATTGTGGCATTTCCACTACAGAGGTCTCGATCAGCAAGGCCATCTCTGACCAGTTCTTTATCTCCCTTGCAACCCACACCCTCCATCATTCTCCCACCACATTGACCCCCTCATCCATCTGTGGAGGAAGCAAGCTTTGAGGAGAGATTGGGTCGACTTAGGCCTGTATTCACTAGAGTTTAGAAGAATGAGAGGGGATCTCATTGAAACGTTTCAAATTCTGACAGGGCTAGTCAGACTGGATGCAGGGAGGATGTTTCCCCTGGCTGGGGGGGTCTAGAACCAGGGGTCACCGTCTCAGGATACGGGGTAGGACATTTAGGACTGAGATGAGGAGAAATTTCTTCACTCAGAGGGTGGCGAACCTGTGGAATTCTCTACCACAGAAGGCTGTGGAGGCCAAGTCACTGAATATATTTAAGAAGGAGATCGATAGATTTCTAGACACAAAAGGCATCAAGAGGTGTGGGGAGAGAGTGGGAATATGGTACAGTATTGAGATAGAGGATCATCCGTGATCATATTGAATGGCGGAGCAGGCTCGAAGGGCCAAATGGCCTACTCCTATGTTTCTGTTTCCTCCGTGTCTTCACCAAATCACTCTCCAATTCCCCTCTCCTCTGCCCTTATTCATCATGACAACCTTTGTCACAACTGATCTCCTGAACAGTTCCCTTGCCTCAGCCATCAACACCTTTTGGTCCCACCACATCATTTAACATCTCTTACTCCTGACGTTCTCCAGCTTTGCTCCGTAAAGTCACGGGGCCAGAAATTCAAGGGCATTTGGTGTACAACTGGTCTAGTTACTGATCATCAGAGTTGGCTGGACTCTGCCACAAATTATTGTGTTTTGCTATCTTCGGCCAAATCATCCTACAACTTCAGGATCACCTTCGAAGGCTCGGACAAAGGAAGGTTCCTTTTTCTCCCTGACAAAACTGCTTCCTCAAACTCCTTTTCCCCTCCCCCCTCAATGGATTTCCTTGACTGTTAAGATTGAGACCATCCATGCAGCTGGCTCTACTGCTGCCTCCAGTTTCTCCCCCTGTTCCTGAATTCTCCCCATTCTTCCACCCATGCAGCCAGTGTTCCTTTCCCAGCTCTCTCCCCATCCCTCCCATCTAGGGTTTTCAACCCTCTTTTTTTATTTCTTAGTTATAAAAAATATTGGAGTTGGAATTGGGAGTTCATTTGATGAAACCCTATCGCTGTCGCCAAGCTCCTATCTTTCATGAGATGCCCCTTCTGCGCTCTCCATCTCCTTTGCACTCAGTTCCTGATGACGCAACAGCTCCTCTCGGCTCCCATGCTTGTCAACACTATTACTGGCTCGCTTTGTTCTGGCATCGCCCCACTCCATCTCACATTTACCATCCACCTCTACCATCATGATTCCGTCCTCTCCAACTACCGTCCCAACTCGAACCGCCCTTTCCTTTCTTAACCTTCTCAAGCCCGCCTTCCCCTCTGCCCATCTCGCCCAAAACTCCCTGCTCAGGTCTCTTGCGTCTGACTTCTGCCGTCTGACTTCTGCCCTGCGCGCAGCGTCTGGTACAGGCCTGGCCTGGCCTTAAATGGCATCCTCTGTGACTGTAGCCATGGTGCATTATCCCTCCTTGTCCTCCTTAATATCTCCACATGATCTGCTACAGTAGGAAAAATCAGCCCTCGAGCAGGGTTTGGGCACAGATATGTTAGCAGTTAATTGGCACAATAACAATCAGTTGGTTTTAAAAACCTGGTCGAACAACTGTTAGAGCAACACAGGTACTATACGCAGAGTGTTAAATGAATGCTCCAGGCCCTATAAACAACCAATTTAATGTGGTGTAACTTGTAAGTAAGTAGTGGGTTGCTAACAGGGCCACAGTAAATCCAAGAAGCTCAATTAATTGCCACAATAATAGTCATTTTTAATGCAAATTAGTTTATCCTGCAGCACTGTTTAACAGGGAAGGCCTGTCAGATATGGTCAGGTTGAGTGCGTGTGTGAATAGATGGGTGTTTGTATAGAGCTGTAGCTGGATAAATTCAAAACTAATTTGCGAGGAAATGCTTGGGAGGGCATTCCTGTTAGATGGGAGTGCACGGGAATGAGATCTGGGAGTTCTGTGCTTTGAAAATGCTACCGTGGTTTTTAGCGGAATGTTATGGAGTCTCACTACGTCTAGCATGTAGGGGTGTGTGAAAGAAACTTGCAAATGCATGCCTGAAATAGACCCCAGTTAATTAAAGCACTTGGCCAAGCTCTGCTGTTAATAACTCAAGATTTTTATATTCCTCCCATATATGTTGCACTAATTGTAAGTGGGGGGGGGGGGGGGAAATAATGAAAAAACCTACTCCGAATGCTGCTGATCCACATGGTCCTGTTCCATGATCCCATTCTGTGGATGTGTGCGACATCCAGGTTTTTTTTGTTGATCTGGGGTCATCTTAATAGTGTCAGCTGTGGCTCAGTGGGCAGCACACTTGCCTCTGAGTCAGAACGTTGTGGGTCTCCAGAGACTTGAGCACAAAAAGCTCGGCTGACACTCCCGGAAGACACACTCAGCACTGCACCGGATGAGACGTTCAACCGAGGCCCCGTCTGCTCTCTCAGGTGGACGTGAAAGATCCCACGGGCACTATTTCGAACATCATAAATAGGAGCAGGAGTAGGCCATTCGGCGCCTCGAGCCTGCCCCGCCATTCAGTAAGATCATGGCTGATCTGATCTTGGCCTCAACTCCACTTTCCCGCCTGCTCCCCATAACCCTGACTCCCCTGTAGCTCAAATATCTTGTCTATCTCCGCCTTGAATATATTCAATGACCCAGCCTCCACAGCTCTCTGGGGTAGAGAATTCCAAAGATTCACGACCCTCTGAGAGAAGAAACTCCTCCTCATCTCTGTTTTAAATGGGCGACCCCCTTATCCTGAAACTGTGCCCCCTATTTCTAGATTCCCCCACGAGGGGAAACATCCTCCCTGCATCTAACCTGTTAAGCCCTCTCAGAATCTTTTATGTATCAATAAGATCCCCTCTTATTCTTCTAAACTCCAATGAGTATAGGCCCCACCTGCTCAACCTTTCCTCATAAGACGATCCCTTCATCCCAGAAATTAACCTAGTGCTCTTTTGAAGAAGAGCAGGGGGGGAGTTCTCTCCGGTGTCCTGGGGCCAATATTTATCCCTCAACACGGTGGCATAGTGGTTAGCACTGTTGCCTCACAGCGCCAGGGACCCGGGTTCGAATCTGGCCTCGGGTGACTGTCTGTGTGGAGTTTGCACATTCTCCCCGTGTCTGCGTGGGTTTCCTCCGGGTGCTCTGGTTTCCTCCCACAGTCCAAAGATGTGTGGGTTAGGTTGATTTGGCTATGATAAAATTGACCCTTAGTGTTAGGGGGGATTAAATATGTGGGGTTAAGGGGATAGGGTGGGATATGTGTCGGTGCAGGCTCGATGGGCCGAAATGGCCTCTATCTGCACTGTGGGGATTCTGTGATTCTGTGAACCAACATCACAAAAACAGACTATCTGCTCATTATCGCATTGCTATTTGTGGGAGCTTGCTGTGCGCAAACTGGCTGCCGCGTTTCCTACATTACAACAGTGACTACACTTCAAAAAATGCTTCATTGGCTGTAAAGCGCTTTGGGACGTCCTGAGCTCGTGAACGGCGCTATAGAAATGCAAGCCTTTCTTTTCTTTTTGTGGACCTCATGTCTTATCAGGAAATTGTTTTCCTCTCAAGCTTCCACGCAGGGCCTGACTCGCAGGCTCACCGTGACAAGTATTTGCAGTGGTAATGTTTACCGGAAGCTATTACCTTTCACGTTTTCATGGAAGAATTTCAAAGTAGAGGGGGAACATTTTTTCAGGCGGAGATAGCCGACAGTTAATTGTAAGCAAAGGAAGCCTAAACGCACTGAACGGCTACTGAGTATGCAGCATCGAAGCCTGATGAGCAGCACGCCGGGAGGGCTTAACTGCCCATTTCAAACTTCTCCCCGAGATGGAGTTCTGCAAATAAGAGTGATGCTGCTTTTTTTATATTGCAGACCGGGCCTCGGGAGAGCAGCCAAAGTGTGCTGGTCTCTCCCACATCATGGGGGGCGATTTTAACCCGACTCGCTCAGCAAAAACCTGGCGGGCGGGCGGTTAAAATCGCCCTGGGCTCTTAACTGCCTGAAAGCCGCCATGATCGCAACATCTGCAATTTTAACCCACTCTCCTGAGCAGGCGGCAAGGACACCCGCCCGGAGCCAACAGGGTCCTTCTTTACATATACACGTTGCGGCCCGATGACATCATTTGAGACCCGACTTATTTTAATACAGGCCTGAGCGGGGAATCCAGCTGGAATTAAAATCTGGGTACATCCTAGTATTGTAGCCAGTCTCCTGGTAAGCTAGCCACAGAGAGCAGACTAGCTGTGACGGTTTGGCCAGCTCGCTTGATAAAGAAAGAAAGACTTGTATTTATATGGTACGTTTGAGGGCCTCAGGATGTCCCAAAGCTCTTTGTAGCCAACGAAGTACTTTTGAAGTGCCGACACTGTTGCAATGTAGGAAACGATGATGATGCCAGCAACAAGCGACTACAGGGAATCACCACGTGTATACTGGATGATGTGCCATGACTACACGACTGGCTTGCAATGCTGCCGCTGGCACAGTGCATTTACCAGCCCCGGGAAGTTGCAGACGCAGTTAAAAGGAAGACTAGCCGTCCAGGCTGCCAGTCTTCCGGTGTGCTTGGCTTTGGACAGCGCAAGAGCAGGGTGATCGCAGTCAGCAACGCAGCGACACAAAAACCAACTTCATTTGGCCAAATGTGTGCCCGACTCTGTTCTCTCGTACCCCTCGCAGTCTCGGAATTTCAGCCGCTCATGTGCGTAATGCCAGCTCTGGTGCCACGGAGTTCCTCCTTTTGATGTGGTCTCAGGCTTTCAAACGAACTAAAAGAACTGCACCAAAAGTTCAGCTCTTGCCCTTTTCAAGTTTCCTTTTGAAGTGAAGATTCGGGGCCAAATTTAACCGAGTTGCATTCCAAACCATACAATGAACAGTGAAAAACCATTTGACGTAGAAGAATAATGAATATCTCAGCAGATATAAAAGACAAACCATGCGAGATTGTTTCACACACAAAGGCTGGACACAAATCACACCTTGTTACAGAGGAACATTTCTGTCCTTGCGTGTCCCCAGCACTGTTGACTCCTCCCCAGCAACCCAGTCATAAATCAGGGAACCAAATGACCCACAATTATTCTGGGAAAAGAGGGACACCATGGTTAACTCTTAAGCGACAATCGCAAATGACATTAAAGAATGAATTGATCATATTCCACCTTCGTCGCTACAGTATCTACACGTTCAACTGCATTGCCTTTGAGGAACTGTGTTTTATTACACCAATGACTGATTTTCACCCACTAATCTATGCAAATTACAGTGTAGATGTTGGAACTAATAAGCAGTGTGGGGTTGTCACTTCTCCATAATTCCAATTATCCTCTCCCGTACTGCAGTCCTGCTCTGTCTGATTCCATATAAAGCTGCCTTTATATTGGGTTTGATGGGGCACTAGGGCTGCAGTCTCCTAATGCTCAGGTCTGGTGCTGGATTTCCTAAGGCTGGCCATTGGGAAATCCTGTATAATTTGCATTTATATCGTGCTTTTAACATAGGAAAACACCCCAAGTCACTCCACAAGACTCTAAGCACTAATTAAGTCAGGAGAGATGACCAAAAGCCGGTTTGGCAGATGGGTTTTCAGGAGCCGTTTAAATGCAGAGAAGAGTAGTATGTTGGGGCAGTTGAGGGAGTTCCAGAGAGTCAGTCTGAGGGGGCTGAAGGTTCTGGTAAGAACAGTGGAGCGAAGGAAGAGTCACACGAGCAGGAGGCCAGAGTCAGAGGATTGAAGGTATGGATTGGGACGTGGGGCCGGATGGAGAGGTTTCAGAGGCACGGAGTGGTGCAACAGTGGAGGTATTTGCAAATGCAGATGAAGATTTAGAATTTGGGGCAATTGGAGATGAGAAGCCAGTGGAATCGGGTGAGGTCGGGGGGTGATGTGCACGTGGGGCCTCCTGCGGAACTCGATATGGGCGGTAGAGTTTTGGGAAGCTGGAGCGTGTACAGGGTTGAGCGCATGAGACTAGCGATGCAGGCATTGGATAAATCCAGTCTGGAGATAATACAAATGCGGGTAAGCAATGGGACTGAGGTAAAGCCAGAGGCAGGTGATGTTGCAAAGGTGGAAACGAGGTGGTCTTTCTGATGGATAGGATGTGGAGTTTGAAATTCAACTCGGGGTTGAATGGGACACCCGAGGTTGCAAACCTTGTGGTTCAGTATGAACAAGCAGCCAACGAGGGGGATAGAGTTGAGACCAAGGTGCATAGTTCTTGGAGGGAGCGTGTAGGATGGCTTTGGTCTTCCTGCTGTTCAGTTGGAGCAAGTTTTGGCTTATCCATAACTGGGTATTGGACTAACGATCTGACAGCACAGCAGTGGTTGTGGAGCTGAGGGGAGTGATGCTGTTGGTCTGTCACAATGATTCAGGTAAATATTAGAAGTCCCATTCACAATTCAAAAAGGAGAAGGACATTCTGATGTCCTGGTCAACATGCTTCCCTCAGCCAGCCCCATCCAAAAAATACATCTTTTCGCTGTTGTGGGACATTGCAGTGTGCAAAATGGCTACTACGTTTGCCTGTATAACAGTCACTGCACTCCAAATTAATTTGTATATCTGAAGACATTTCGGAGAGATGTTTTTTTTTTAGATTAAGACATTCTTGGCTGAGGGGGCACCGTGTTTTAAGGAGCATCTTAAAGGAGGTAAGAGAGGTGGAGAGGTTTAGGGAGGGAATTCCAGAGCTTGGGGCCCAGGCAGCTGAAGGCACGGCCGCCAATGGTGGAGCGATTAAAATCGGGGACGCAAGAGGCCAGAATTGGAAGAACGCAGAGATCTCGGGTGGGGGGATTATAGGGCTGGAGGTGGTTACAAAGATGGGAAGGGATTTGAAAACAAGGATAAGAATTTTAAAATCGAGGCGTGGCTTAACCGGGAGCCAATGTAGGTCAGCAAGCACAGGGGTGATGGACAATGTTCCTTCTAATTTTGTATGGCGCTGCACAGGCCATTCAGAATACTGCGCATGCATGGTTTTTGTATTGAAAAGCCCCTTACAGGGAGCATTGGTGATGGGTGACCAGGACTTGGTGCGAGTTAGGGCCATCCCCATAATCAATAAATAAAAAAAAGACCAAGAATCACGCTTGCTCGGTGTGGTTAGTACAGTGAAAGTGTATCAATATGATATACCAAATGCAGTCTATATTCATGTAATTGTACTCTAAGGATAGATTATGGATTGACAAGCTATTAAGAATCAGTAGTTGGAGGGTTAAACTCCTTTCAGTTACCCAATCCACAGGCTTTCTGTTTCTATATGGTACAGGGCAGTAGAAAAAAATATTTCATCTACCAGTATTTCCACTCCATTGCTTCTGTGAAGATAACAACTGAAATCATTCCAAATGTGCTGCGATAGTCCCTGATTTCTGTCTTATTTTAATTCTGTATGTGCGTAAGCCAGAGCACTTGGACCTCTGTGTGCGGCGGAATGTTATTAGGATTACAGTTAGCTGTTTAGAATTGGAAATTAGCATAGTGACTGCAGGGGAGTCATTTCAAAGCGCCATCAGCAAATGTCATTTGTAACGGCCAGAGCTGTGACTTCAAAGAGTAGATTGTTTTTCCTTGAAACTCCGACTCATGTTATTATTTAACACGGTCCTCGATTCATTATACACTGCACCACTACTCAGCCCCCAGCCCCACACCTTCACCTAACAGGAACTCTGCAGTCTTTGGGGGGGGTGGGGGGGGGGGGGGGGGTGAGTGGGGAAGAAAGAAGATACAAACTACCTCCCATTGCTTTCACACACTGTCAGGTGACCTCAGCTCAATGGGGGGAAAAAGTAAGAAACCAAACCAGAGACTTGTGGTTGAGGGAAAATAAATAGGACAGCGTTATCAACACCTGGAGTACTGTATACAATTTTGGTCTCCTTACCTAAGGAAGGATATATTTGCCATAGAGGGAGTGCAACGAAGGTTCACGAGATTGATTCCTGGGCTGGCGGGACTGTCGTATAAGAAGAGATTGAGTAAACTAGGCCTGTATTCTCTTGAATTCAGAAGAATGAGAGGGGATCCCATTGAAGCATACAAAATGATTACAGGGCTTGATAGGGTGGATGCTGGGAGAATGCTTCCCTTGGCTGGGGAGTCTAGAACCAGGGGCCACAGCCTCAGGATAAAGGGTAGGCCATTCAGGACTGAGATGAGAAGAAATTTCTTCACACAGAGGGCTGTGGAGGCTCAGTCATTGGGTACATTCAAAACAGAAGTCGATAGATTTCTGACTAGTAAAGGCATCAAGGGATATGGCGATAGGGCCGGTGAATGGAGTTGAGGCAGAAGATCAGCCATGATCTCATTGAATGGCGGAGCAGGCTCGAAGGGCCGAATGGCCTACTCCTGCTCCTATTTCTTATGTTCTTATCTCAGTGGGATAACTGGTGGGGTGGCCCTGACTACCCTTGCATTCCACCAGTAGGTGGCAAGGAAACCAGAAGCGAGAGGCCAGGTGAAATTTAACTGTGTATAGAAGGAGCGATGGAGGTTACTCTTCTCTTCTCAATTCCCCCACTTCACCTATAGATTCTCCCAGCAGTTCATATGTTTCATTCCTTGGGCCACAGGAATGTGTTTGTAGAAGTTTGCTGCACAAATACCTTGGGTACTGGGGTTTAGCACCTGTGGTATTTGAGTAATGCAAATGTTTTAGAATAGCGAAGGATTAC
The DNA here is from genome assembly GCA_030390025.1 of Squalus acanthias. Taxonomy (NCBI): domain Eukaryota; kingdom Metazoa; phylum Chordata; class Chondrichthyes; order Squaliformes; family Squalidae; genus Squalus; species Squalus acanthias. Next base: position 11,096,453 of record CM059446.1, on the reverse strand, counting down.
TAGCATTCCAAAATGCTATTGCTGCAATCATGTTCTCTTTGAACGTCAACAGAAACCCAACAAAACAGGTTAAGGATGGGATTCAGGTGAAGGACTTTAAACTCCGATTTTTATAGTGACCCGTTTAAGCCTGGGATCTTGTTTAATTTGAAGTGCGTTGTCCTGTTATTAGTGTACAAGATGCATGAATGATGGGGTCGCATTCCACAATGGGAAGGGTCAGGGTTCGTGTCTTATACAGCTGAGGAACTGGGCATTGGCCCAGAATATCGCAGCCTGGGTCTCAAAGAAAAATTGGTCCTGAAATCACACTAGCGTACAAATCCTTATTGTGCTGGTCAGAATTTCCTCCTGGCATTTTAGTAGAGGTGTTGTTGACCTGTTTAATATAAATGGGGTAACCCGTCCACCAAGGTTTGACTCCATGCGTTGGTTTCCCCACAGTGTAATTTCACGGCCAAAGGTTGAATGGTCCCTGAGAAATGAATTAACATTTACATCTATACTGGCAAATGTACTATGGCGTTGCTGATGGTGACTCAGGTTAACGCTGTTCCATAGCAATAGGGGTGTTATTAACAAAGTATGAGAGGGTAAATGTTATAAGAAGTAAATGTGTTACTTACAGGGAGTGTGTGCTATATGAGAGACTTTTAACATATTATCCTGGTAGGAGGGTCAGTAACCAGAGGACAACAGATTTAAGATAATTGGCAAAAAAGCCAGAGGTGGCGGTGAGAAATATTTTTTACGCAGCAGGTTGTTATGATCTAAAATGCACTGCCTGAAAGGGCGGTGGGAGCAGATTCAATAGTAACTTTTTCGAAAAGGAATTGGATGTATACTTTAAAAGGAAAAATTTGCAGAGCTATGGGGAAAGAGCAGCGAAGTGGGACCATTTGGATTGCTCTTTCAGAGAGCCGGCACAGACAGGATGGGCCGAATGGCCTCCTTTTCAATGATTCTGATAGATACGGGACATTTTACAAGGCTCCGCCCCCCCCCCAACCCCCCAGCCTGGAGCCTTGCTAGTTGGGAATCCGCCCTGGGTCCCCGAATCAGTCCCATCGTCTTCCAGCCCTGCCTCACCAAGATACCCTGTTGTTTTGGAAAATAATTCTCAAACTGAGTCGAGCAAGATTCGGCTTGAATGTCAAAAACGGCTGAGTGGCAGTATTGTCATTTAAAAAAAAAAAAAATCTCCTTTCATTATACACCGTTCTGTCCTTCACTCATACTTTGAGACTCTAGAGAATCTTCATCTTTCGCAATTTCGTTGTGCGGTGATGAGAATGGAGGCAGTTGAGTAATCAGTCTGTGGTAGACAGATTGCATCTAGTGTTATTTTTAAGTAAACTGTAATTCTGAACTGTGGCAGTATTGATAGTAGAATTTCAGTAAATCGCACAGAATTGTACTAAATTGTAATGTTGGATGCGTGAAATTTTCATACTGTCCTCACTTGAACTGTGAAAACTACCCATCAGAGCAGGTATAGATTCTGCCCTTCCAATGTGGGTTGTGTCTGGAGAGCATCGAAACGACCTGAAGCTCTTGCTGTTGAAATTAGTGAGCCCCTTTATGGAGCGGAAAGTTTGCTCCCTGCCTCTGATTTGTAAGTGCTGGCGACGGCTTTCAACTCCCATACCACCTGCAGCCCATAGGGACATTGGGGGCCGCAGAGTCGGAATTGTGACGCCGCACTAACTGCGCATGCTCAAGAGTTGTGTGTTCGTCGCACACATACGTGTGCAATGTAACTGGGGCTAACGGAGTGTCAGCTGTGGCTCAGTGGGTAGCACACTCGCCTCTGAGTCAGAAGGTTGTGGGTTCAAGTCCCACTCCAGAGACTTGAGCACAAAAATCTTGGCTGACACTCCCAGCGCCAGTACTGAGGGAGTGCTGCACTGTCGGAGGTGCCGTCTTTCGGATGATACGTTAAACTGAGGCCCCGTCTGCTCTCTCAGGTGGACGTAAAAGATCCCATGGCACTATTTCGAAGAACAGCAGGGGAGTTCTCCCCGGTGTCCTGGCCAATATTTATCCCTCAATCAGCATCACTGAAAGCAGATGATCTGGTCATTATCACATTGCTGTTGGTGGGACCTTGCTGTGCGGAAATTGGCTGCCGCGTTTCCCACATTACAACAGTGACTACACTTCAAAAGTACTTCATTGGCTGTGAAGCGCTTTGGAATGTCCTGAGGTCATGAAAGGCGCTATAGAAATGCAAGTCTGTCTTTCTTTTCCTATCTGACCCAACAGGGGGACTGACACAACTGCCGAGCTATTTCAACTGGGATGATACAAAAGATGAATTAGAGTATTATACAGAAAGCATTTTGGCACAACGTTGAAACGTGAGTGAGTGTGTGGCAATCACGTTAATACCTTTTCCTTTGTGAAGGTCTCGACCGTTTTGAGAGAACTGTTTGGTGCAGTTTGCCCCCGAGGATCGGTACGCTGTGGGTTTCTAGCTGTGACTCAGGCTCAGCTGAAGAGGCACAAAGCGCTTCCTCCAAACAAGGGAGGGGAGAAAACCCGGAGAGAGGAAAAAATAGGGAGACTTGCATTTCTATAGCGCCCTTCATGGCCTCCGGACATCCCAAAGCGCTTTGCAGCCAATGGCATACTTTTGAAGGGTAGTCACTGTTGTCGTGTTGGAAACGCGGCAAGTTCCCACAAAGAGCAATGTGATGTTGACTCAGAGGCGAGAGTGCTACCAACTGAGCCACGGCTGACACGGTTGAAGTTGAATGGAGCCATTGTCTCACTTTCCAGAAGTGTGGTGGCGCGAGTGGGCTTCAGATTAGGCTATTGACTCAGAAAATGCTGAAGAGGGGGTCATTTTCATTTTGACGTAGGGGATTAAAAACCCACATTACTGATGGCGGATGAAATTGTTTCCTCATCAATCTTGTGGCACCAAATCGGTGCGGGGGGCGGCAGGTGCAGGGGCAGGGGGTTGGAAATTCAACTCAAACAATGAAGTGTCCTGAAGCAGTGTGATTTTTTTTTTAGCATGCTTTCAATGTATAAAGAAGCAATTTTAAGAATGTGAGGAAAGTCTGGAGCGGCTCCCCACCAAAGCTGGTCGTGTCGTAAGCTGATCTCTCATCCCCAGCGCAAGGTGACAACTGTCTGTCGTCTGAGAGTGTGAGGGACAGCAAGAGCAGCACCTGCCCGGGGATTTAATCGTGCTGAATTATCAACAGCTTGCATTTATATAGCACCTTCGACGTAGTACAAACGTCCCAAGGTGTGTCACAGGAGTGTACTCGGACAGAATTTGACTCTCAGCCACATATTAGGACTGGTGACCAAAAGCCTGGTCAAAGTAAGTAGGTTTTAAGGAGCATCTTAAAGGAGGAGAGAGAGAGAGAGAGGCGGAGAGGTTTAGGGAGGGAATTCCAGAGCTTGGGGCCCAGGCAGCTGAAGGCACGGCCACCACCAATGGTGGAGCGATTAAAATCGGGGAAGCGCAAGAGGCCAGAATTGGAGGAGCGCAGAGATGTCGGGGGGTTGAAGGGCTGGAGATTTGGAGGGGGCGAGGCCGTGGAGGGATTTGAAAACAACTCCTCCCATGAAAGAATGTCAGAAATGCATATTTCTGACTTTGCAAAACAAACACTCTTGACTTATTTTCCAGATCCCCAGACTGTTGTTGTTGTCCTCCTGCAGAACATAATTAAAAATGATGCACTCCAGTTAATCTTAAATACTTCCTTGCTTTATATCAGCGATACATGTTTAGTCCTAATGAAGGGGGGGGGGGAAACAAGTGACATTTGGATTTTCAAAAGACCGCAAGAGTTAGCTCAACAATCAATTTCCCAACTCCCATCTTCCCCCGTCCCAGTTCACAGGGACAGTGTACCCCCTTGAACCTCCCTCTCCTTTCACAGAGACACTTACTCCTACAGCCCTCCCAGTTCCCACTGGCACTCTTTCCCTCCCCCAAGTTACTCATTCCCTCCCACACTTTAACCTGGTACTCCTCTCTTCCAACTGGGACTCCCCTTCCACCACCCCATTCGAGCGTCCCGCCATTCTACTTTTACAACCCCCCCCCCAAACGATCAAGCAGGTGTTCTTTGCTTCCCCTATCCTCTCAGTTCATGCTGGCACTCTTTGCCCCCACCCCCACCCCAAAAGTGCTATTCCTATCTTCTGTCCCCTGCCCTTTCCCCTTCACTGCAATCCATTTCCCCCATCCTTCCTCTCTGCTCAGTGCCACTCCTGCCCGAGTTCTCCTGAAACTAAAGGAAGGGATTCTGGCCACTGCAGGTGGAAAGTCGTATTCTCATCGGAATTTCCACGGATGCAACGGGGAACATCCTTTCCATTAGCAAAGGCCTCTCGCAGCAGTGCTCGGGTGAGAGGACCCAGTCTGTACTGACTTTAGTTTGCAAGTGCTGAAACGCTGATGTTTGGTGTGTCTATAATATCGGATGGATGGTGCCTTCGGGAAGATCAGCCAGGACACCTGCTCTTGATCGTTTATTCAAAGACTCCGGTTGGAAAGTGCACGCGGAGATCAGGATCAGGCTTGGCCGTAATATCTCCTGTGGCTGCTAACACTCACTCCCGAAGTTCACCCCTGCAAGTAGGTCACTTGAGAGAGGGTCTGGGGACCTTAGCCCAGTGGAACCGTACCCCAGTTTGGATCGGTGTTTTTGAGACAGAAGGAGAGACCATCTCCACCAAATTTCTATGTTAGATGGACTTTGGGTGGTCTCTCTTCTTGTCCCACCTGCATCCAGTAACTGAAGTCACTTGCCATCAGGCTGGGACTGCAGGGCTTGCTGCCATGTCCCTGAACGAAGGTCATTAATGTGATTCTTAACGCTCTGGGACGGTGCTTATTGCACAGCACTGTAGTATATCTTGTAGAGAGAGAGTATTAAAAAAAAAGGACAGGCAGTCTTGATCACACTTGTGAGAGCTGCCAACTTTTAAGCACTTGAAATCCTACAGGATCATCGCAGGGTGGCTGAGTTGAAGTTTGAAGGCTATAATACATTGCAACTTGCAGCCGTGTTTTAAACTCGACCGCGTGAGCCAAGGAGGAGAGGGGTCACCGTTTACAGCAGCTCCCTGGCTGGGTGGCATTGTTGCACCTAAACTGCTGGTGGGCTCCAGTGAGTTGTGCAAACTTGGGAAGTAGCAAGCAAGGCTGTTATTGTTTTGCCAGAGCGCTTCTGTTATTGCTTAACTTGGAACTGAGCGCCTCGTTCTGCTGAACAGCACAGTGTCTAAACAGATCTTGATGATCTGCAGATGTTACTGAACTGACAAACTGTTGCCATGGTGTAAAACACGCACTTTTCATGACACATGCACCACACTGTCTTTCTCGCTCTAATTCTCTTTCTTTCTCTCCCCTTCTATCTCTATCTCTGATTTTCTAATAACTCTCTTTCTAACTGTTTCCCTCCAATACTCTAACATTTTCTCATTGTTCTTTCTAACACACGCGCTCTCTAACTCTCGTGTATTCTGTATAACTTGCTGTCTCCAATGCACTCTCTCTCTAACGCATTCTTCCGAACTTACACTTTCTCTCTTCTCTATTTCTCTCTCCATGCTAGCTGACAGTATACATGGTTCCCTTTACCTCGGGTACTGATCCCCACCCTTTAAAACCACCGTCATCACCCTCCTGCTCCAAAAGAAACTCACCCTCGACCTCTCTGTCCTTACAAACTACCGCCCCGTCTCCAACCTCCCTTTCCTCTTCAAAGTCCTTGAATATATCGTTGCCTCCCAAATCCATGCCCATCCTTTCAGCAACTCCATATTTGAATCTCTCCAATTGGGTTTCCACCCTTGCCAAGCCATTAAACCATGAAAGGTGCTGTATAAGTGCAAGTTTATTCTTTCCTTCATTTTTTTTTTCTCTGCCCCGCTCCCCCATCCCTCATGGAAGCCTTGGAACGTTAAATGTTCTACATAAATACAAGTTGTCTTGGAAATGGATTTTGTCGTCTTTAGTCTGGGTGAGCGTGTCCCTGCTCACGACGTCGATGGCCAACGTGCAAGGATCCCCCGTGTGGTTCAGTCACCGTGGGGTCTGAAGTCTGCAGCCTCCCCTCCAAAGGCGTTAAATTGTATTATTAAAACAAATCAATTTTGTTGCAGAGTCTTTCTGTCACTATGAACAGTTTTCAGCGTGGAGCTCATTGATTTTTCAATGGTGGAATCAGTTGATGAATAGCATTCAGACGTCTCCAGAGAGATGTGTTCCTAGCCGTTGGAGAGAACCCTTTACCAGACTCTCCGCACTCAGCCTTGTACTGCAGAGCTCTTGGCGGCTTGGGATGCTTCATGTTTTTCAGCACAAAAAAATGTTACTGGCAACTTTTCACTCACACGTGCTCTCTCAGGAGTTCTTTTTCTCTCTCTTCCTTTCGCTCTCTCCTCTCTCTCCCTTCTCTCTGTCTCTCCTTTTCTCTCTCACCTTTCTCTCTCTCACTCAGTTTCTCTCCTCTCTCCTCTCCTTTCTCTCCCCCTTCTCTCTGTCTCTCCTTTTCTCTCTCGCCTTTCTCTCTCTCTCTCTCACTCAGTATCTCTCCTCTCTCCCTCTCCTTTCTCTTTCTCGCTCTCCTTTCTCACACTCTCTCTCTCCCCCTCCATGTTTTCTCCCTTCCTCTTCTGGCGATGCTGGCTCATGCTGAGGTACCATTCCTCAGGCACTGGTCCCCCGCCGCTACCTTGCCAGTGTAGGCCTCATCCTGTTCTCACCCAACGTCCACACACAGCAGTGGGATTCACTGGTTAACAATCGGGAGCAGCAAACTTGGCTCATGTTTTTTCCATTTATGAATTTGTGGGTGACGCTGGCAAGATCACATTTATTGGCCATCCCTAGTTGCCCTGACAACTGAGTGGCTTGCTTGGCTATCTGAGTAAATTAAGGGTCAACCACATAGTGTCGGACTGGACTCGCATGTAGGCCAGACCAGGTATGCGGTGACAGCTTCCCTTCCTTGAAGGGCATTAGTGAACCAGTTGGGTTTTATATGACAATCTGGCAGCATTCGTGGTCATAGTTTTCTGTTACTAGCCAACAACAAATTACCCGATTTATTGAATTCAGTTTTCCTACTTGCCATGGCGGGATTTTTCCCCTCCGTAAAGAAAGAAAGACTTGCATTTCTCCAGCGCCTTTCACGACCACCGGACGTCTCAAAGCGCTTTACAGCCAATGAAGTACTTTTTGAAGTGCAGTCACTGTTGTAATGTAGGAAACGCGGCAGCCAATTTGCGCACAGCAAGGTCCCACAAACAGCAATGTGATAATGACCAGATAATCTGTTTTATTGATGTTGGTTGAGGGATAAATATTGGCCAGGACACCGGGGAGAACTCCCCTGCTCTTCTTCGAAATAGTGCCAAGGGACCTTTTACGTCCACCTGAGAGAGCAGACGGGGCCTCGGTTTAACGTCTCATCCGAAAGACGGCACCTCTGACAGTTCAGCACTGCACTGCAGTGTCAACCTAGCTTTATGTGCTCCAGTCCCTTTTTTTTGGGTCTTACTCCCTCGGTGGCTGAGAGCAGCTACCTCCGACCGATCTTCTGGTTGGCGTTGCTCAGTACCGCTCGAAGTCGTGAATTTACCACGTGATGTATTGGGGCAGCTGTTTATTTAAAAGATGACTTTAGAATCATTAAAACTGATTACCCATTTTATAGCTGATTTTTTTTTGTGTGTTTCTCAACCACATGTTCGTGCAAGTCCTGGATTGATAAATGCAACATCTCCTCGAGCATCAGAATTGAACTGTAGCCCCAGTCCCCAAAACCTGACTCTCGACGGGGAATGCATCCTGAATTTATGGAGAAAACTGTTCAGCTTCCGACCTGCAATTGGTCTCTTGTTAAAATGATAATGAGCAAAGATTTAAATCCCGAATATAGTTTCTTCAATTTTACTGCCCGCCGTCTGTTGCTTCTCTCTTTCTTTCCACTGGGCTGTTCCTCTGCTGCTGTTGCACAGAACCTCAGCCAGGCTCTTAATTAGCCATCCAAACCCTTGACATCATTCAGTGCATCGCTTCATATTAAAAGGAGATATAAAGCTGAAGCTGTAGATTCTGGGTGTGGAGATTTCAAACTCGGGCTTTTATGCAGAGGTCTGCTGCCTGCCTTAACTCCTACTGCCCACTGTTAAATTGCTGATTTATTTTTCAACACTTAGGTGCATGTATTGTTTGGGTGGTTCTTCGTGAATGAGCGTTCCCTTCATTCACTGCCGCTGGGGAGCACACAGGGGGCTGCCTATTGAACAACACTATTTGATGGGCTCTTTTGTTAGTCCATCCCTTTGTTCGTTACTCTCTCTGTTCTGTCCCTCTTCTGTTTTTTCAAACTCCCCCCTCCCCCCCCGAAGGCACTGCCTTTTGCTGGGGGGTCTCGCAGAAACTCTTGCCAGTGTCCATTCCTCATGCCTCAGGCCTGCACAGTGAGTGTTGGCACACTATTCCAAATCAGGGTTGCCAACTCCCCAGGATTGCCCATGCGTCTCCAGGAACTAAAGATTACTCTCTCGGACACTGCTGCAAGCTAAGTTGTAGGGGCATTGAAAAAGAACAATTTTTTTTTTTCATTGAACACTTAAGTTTACGTTCTAAAAATATTTGAGGTAGGGGGAAATGGCCATTCAACTGGTCAGGGCGGTTGGAGGCCGGAGGTCATGGGCCGAAACCTCCAGGATTATGACCAGCCAGAGTTGGCACCCATGTGGGCCACTGGGTCTGCTCGGCTGGCTTTGGTCATTGCTAAGTAGAACGTTTCCTTTTGAAATGGGAAGAATGGCGACAATTTTACAAGCTTGGAATATGCAGACAGCGGGGAACCTATATTCTACCCGCTGTGAATTTGCCGTTTATCTGTTTTGCACCTTCTTTCCGGGTTTGGAAATGAATTTCATTGCCCACATACTTATACGGCCTGCACCAATCCCCAGATCTGATTTGGAATAGTGTGCCGACACTCACTGTGCAGGCCTGAGGCACGAAGAATGGGCACTTGGGCAAGAGTTTCTGAGAGAGCACAGAGCGGAATTAAAACAGAGTGGACTTCAACAGAGTGTTTTATTTGGGAATTTGGAAAGAGTGGGAATTTGGAGAAGAGGGGGAAGGAGTTGCTGCTTTTTGCCTACACTACTTCTGGTGCTTTGTGTTACAGGTAGATATTTAATTTCAGTACCCATAACTTAATCTAGATCAAGTAAGTAGTCAAGAAACTAAACTGTAAACTAAGTTACCTAATTACAAATTTAATTAAATAAAACAAGGTCATATAGGGATGGCAGTGCAGGTGGTGCGCCGCAACTGCAGCATATGTGAGTTTGTGGAGAGCATTGTGATCCCGGACAACCACGTTTGCAGGAAGTGCCTGCATCTTGAGGAACTTCAGCTCAGAGTTTTTGAGCTGGAGTCTGAGGTGCAGACATTGCGGGGCATCAGGGATGGGGAGAGTTACCTGGACACTTTGATCCAGGAGGCAGTCACACCCCTTAGGTTAGGTAGTGGTACAGGTCTGGTTAGTGGTCAGGGACAGGAGGGTGTGACTGCAACTCAGGCAGGTAAGGGGACCCCCAGGTGCAGTGCTGGAGGAGCCTTTGCCCTTGTCCAACAGGTATGAGGTTCTTGCTGCCTATGCCGATTGAGGGAAAAGCCTGCAGGATGGATGAGCAAGCTGACCATGGCACCATGGTGCAGGAGGCCATTCAAGTGGGGGGAGTGAAAGGGAATGTAGTTGTGGTAGGGGACAGTATAGTCAGGGGGATAGATACTGTTCTCTGCAGCCGCAACCGAGCGTTCCGAAGGCTGTGTTGCCAGGCTTAAAGACATCTTGCGGCTGGAGGAGAACTTGGAGTGGGAGGGGGAGGATTTAGTTGTCGTGGTCCACGTAGGTACCAGCGACATAGGTAGAACTAGGAATGAGGTTCTGCTGAGGGAGTTTGAGGAGCTAGGATCCAAATTAAAAAGCAGAACCTCAAAGGTGGTAATCTCTGGATTGTTACCTGAGTCACGCGCAAATTGGCATAGGGACAAACAGATTAGAGGTTTAAATGCATGGCTCAGAGTGGTGTGGGAGGAAGGGGTTTCAGTTCGTGGGACACTGGGACCAGTACTGGGGTAAGAGGGAGCTGTTCCGTTAGGACGGGCTCCACTTAAACTGGGCTGGGACCAGTGTCCTGGTGAACCGAATAACTAGGGCAGTAGACAGGGCTTTAAACTAATGAAGTGGGGGGTGGGAGGATTCAGGAAAGAGTAAATTTAAAAGCAGCGGGAGAAATGTCAAGGCTCTAGAGCAGAGTAGAATTTTGGGTAAAAATAAGCAGAGTGGGTCAGGAAGGGACAGAGAGTAAAAAAGATATAAGGCATCAGTGACTAAGGTGGCATCAGGGAAAAATAGAAATAAGTCGAAGCTAAAGGCGCTATATCTGAATGCGCGAAGCATTCACAACAAAATAGATGAATTAATAGCGCAGATAGAAATGAACAGGTTTGATCTAATAGTCATAATGGAGATGTGGTTGCAATGTGGCCAAGGTTGGGAACTAAATATCTGTTAGAAGAGATAGGCAAAATGGAAAAGGAGGAGGGGTAGCCCTGATAATAAAGGATGGGATAAAGACAGTAGAGAGAAAAGATCTGAGCTCTGAAAATCAGTTTGGGTGGAGCTAAGAAACAGCAAGGGGCAGAAAACATTGGTGGGAGTTGTTTATCGGCCACCAAACAGCAGTTGTGATGTAGGGCAGAGTATAAATCAGGAAATTAGAGGCGCATGTAACAAGGGTAATACAGTAATCATGGGGGACTTTAATCTACATATAGACTGGGCAAACCAAATTTGCAGTAATAGTGTAGAGGATGAATTCATGGAATGTATGCAAGATAGTTTTCTAGATCAGTATGTTGAGGAACCAACTAGGGAACAAGCTATTTTAGATCTAGTATTGTGCAACGAGAAAGGCTTAATTAATAACCTTGTAGTAAAGGGGTCTTTAGGGAAGAATGACCATAATATGATAGAATTTTATATTGAGTTTGAAAGTGATTTAGTTAAATCCAAAACAACAACAACTTGTATTTATATAGCGCCTTTAACGTAGTAAAACAACCCAAGGCGCTGCACAGCAGTATTTTAAGACAAAAAATATGACACCGATCCACATAAGGATAAATTAGGGCAGGTGACCAAAAACTTGGTCAAAGAGGTAGGTTTTAAGGAGCATCTTAAAGGCGGAAAGAGGCGGAGAGGTTTAGGCAGGGAATTCCAGAGCTTAGGGCCTAGACAACAGAAGGCACGACCACCAATGGTGGAGCGATTATAATCAGGGATGCTCAAGAGGGCAGAATTAGAGGAGCGCAGATATCTCGGAGGGGGGGGAACGGTTGTGGGGCTGAAGGAGATTACAGAGATAGGAAGGGGCAAGGCCATGGAGGGATTTGAAAACAAGGATGAGAATTTTGAAATCGAGGCGCTGCTTAACCGGGAGCCAATGTAGGTCAGCAAGAACAGGGGTGATGGGCAAACGGGACTTGGTGCGAGTTAAGACACGGGCAGCCGAGTTTTGGATGACCTCAAGTTTACGTAGGGTGGAATGTGGGAGGCTAGCCAGGAGTGCATTGGAATAGTCAAGTCTAGAGGTAACAAAGGCATGGATGAGGGTTTCAGCAGCGGATGTGCTGAGGCAAGGGCAGAGACGGGCGATGTTACGGAGGTGGAAACAGGCGGTCTTAGTTATGCTGCGGATATGTGGACGGAAGCTCATTTCAGGGTCAAATATGACACCAGGGTTGCGAACAGTGTGGTTCAGCCTCAGACAGATGTTAGGGAGAGGGATGGAGGCAATGGCTAGGGAATGGAGTTTGTGGCGGGGACTGAAAACAATGGCTTCGGTCTTCCCAATATTTAATTGGAGAAAATTTTTGCCTATCCAGAACTGTATGTCGGACAAGCAGTCTGACAATTTAGAGACCGTGGAGGGGTCGAGAGATGAGGTAGTGAGGTAGAGCTGGGTGTCGTCAGCGTACATGTAGAAACTGACGCTGTGTTTTCAGATGATGTCACCAAGGGGCAACATGTAGATGAGAAATAGGAGGGGGCCAAGGATAGATCCTTGGGGGACACCAGAGGTAATAATGCGGAAGCGGGAAGAGAAGCCATTGCAGGTGATTCTCTGGCTACGATTAGATAGATAAGAATGGAACCAGGCGAGTGTAGTCCCACCCAGCTGGACGACGATGGAGAGGCATTGGAGAAGGATAGAGTGGTCAACCGTGTCAAAGGCTGCAGACAAGTCAAGAAGGACGAGCAGGGATAGTTTACCTTTGTCACAGTCACAAAGGATGTCATTTGTGACTTTGATGAGAGCTGTTTCGGTACTGTGGCAAGGGCGGAAATCTGATTTGGAGGGATTCAAACATGGAATTGCGGGAAAGATGGGCACGGATTTGGGAGGCGACAACACATTCAAGGACTTTGGAGAGGAAAGGGAGGTTGGAGATGGGGCGGTAGTTTGCAAGGACGGAGGGATCAAGGGTTGTTTTTTTGAGGAGAGGGGTGATGACGGCAGATTTGAGGGAGAGGGGGACAGTACCTGAGGAGAGAGAACCGCTAACAATATCAGCTAACATGGGAGCCAGAAAAGGAAGTTGGATGGGAATAGGGTTGAGGGAGCAGGAGGTGGGTCTCATGGACAAGATGAGCGCAGAGAGATCATGAGGGGAGATCGGAGAGAAACTGGAGAAAGATGTGTGTTCAGGGCTAGGGCAGGGGGGAACCTTAGAAGAAGTTTGGCCCAGTGGGCTAGGGGAAGGAAGGGAAGTGGCAGAGGCAGCTGAACGGATTGTCTCAATCTTAGAGACAAAGAAGTCCATGAGCTCCTCACACTTGTTGTCAGAGGTGAGGGTGGAGGAGACGGGACAGGGGTTTAAGAAGACGGTTAGCAGTAGAGACTAGGAGCCGGGGTTTTTTTCTTTGCATTCCAGAATGATTCTGGAATAGTGAGCAGTTTTGGCAGACGAGAGCAGGGCCTGATAGTGTTTTATGTGGTCCAGCCAGATCTGGCGGTGAATGGCTAAACCAGTTGTCCGCCATATCCGTTCAAGTCTGTGTCCCGAAACTAGGGTCTTAAATCTAAACAAAGCAAACTACATAGGTATGAGGAGCGAGTTGGCTAAGTTAGATTGGGAAACTACATTAAAAGGTAGAGAAGCAATGGATAGCATTTAAAGAATTAATACATAATTTACAACAAATATAGATTCCTTTAAGGCACAAAAACCCCACAGGAAAAGATAGTATTAGATCAAAGGAAGAGTCTTATAATGTTGCCAAAAAGAGTAGTAAGCCTGAGGATTGGGAGGATTTTAGAATTCAGCAAAGGAGGACCAAGAAATTGATAAAGAAAGGGAAAATAGAATGAGAGTAAACTAGCGAGAGACATAAAAACAGACTGTAAAAGCTTCTATAGGTATGTAAAAAGGAAAAGATTAGCTAAAGCAAATATGGGTCACTTACAGGCTGAGACAGGAGAAATTATAACGGGGAATAAGGAAATGGCAGGGAAATTAAACAAATACTTTGTGTCTGTCTTCACGGAAGAAGACGCAAAAAACTTCTCGGAAATAGCGGAGAACCAAGGGTCTAGCGAGAATGAGGAACTGAAAGAAATGAGTATTAGTAAAAAAAATAGTACTGGCGAAATTAATGGGGCTGAGCCCATAAAACCCCGGACCTGATGACCTACATCCTAGGGTTTTGAAAGAGGTGGCTATAGAGATAGTAGATACATTGGTTGTCATTTTCCAAAATTCCATAGATTCTAGAACGGTTTCCGTGGATTGGAAGGTAGCAAATGTAACCCCACTATTTAAGAAAGGAGGGAGAGAGAAAACTGGGAACTACAGATCAGTTAGCCTGACATCAGTAGTAGGGAAAATGCTAGAATCTATTATTAAGGACGTGGTAACAGGGCACTTAGAAAATAATAATAGGATTGGGAAGAGTCAACATAGATTTATGAAAGGGATATCGTGTTTGACGAAGCTGTTGGAGTTTTTTGAGGTTGCAACTAGCAGAATAGATAAGGGGGAACCAGTGGATGTGGTGTATTTGGATTTTCAGAAGGCATTTGATAAGGTGCCACACAAGAGGTTATTAAACAAAATTAGGGCTCATGGGATTGGGGGTAATATACTAACATGGATTAGTGGTCAGAAAACAGAGAGTAGGAATAAACCGGGTCATTTTCGGGTTGGCAGGCTGTAACTTGTGGGGTACCGCAAGGATCAGTGCTTGGGCCTCAGCTATTCACAATCTATATCAATGATTTGGATAAGGGGACCAAATGTAATATATCCAAGTTTGCTGATGATACAAAGCTGGGTGGGAATGTAAGTTGTGAGAAGGATGCAAAGAGGCTTCAAGTGGATATAGACAAGCTAACTGAGTGGGCAAGAACATGGCAAATGGAATATAATGTGGAGAAATGTGAAGTTACCCACTTTGGTAGGAAAAATAGAAAAGCAGAGTATTTTTTAAATGGTGAGAGATTGGGAAATGTTGGTGTTCAGAGGGACCTGGGTGTCCTTGTACACGAATCACTGAAAGTTAACATGCAGTTACAGCAAGCAATTAGGAAAGCAAATGGTATGTTGGCCTTTATTACAAGAGGATTTGAGTATAAGAGTAAAGACGTCTTACTGCAATTATATAGGGCCCTGGTGAGACCACACATGGAGTATTGTGTACAGTTTTGGTCTCCTTACCTAAGGAAGGATATACTTGCCGTAGAGGGAGTGCAACCAAGGTTCACCAGACTGGTTCCTGGGATGGGGGGGATTGTCCTATGAGAGAGATTGAGTAGACTAGGCCTATATTCTCTAGAGTTTAGAAGAATGAGAGGTGATCTCATTGAAACATACAAAATTCTTACAGGGCTTGACAGGGTAGATGCAGGGAGGATGTTTCCCCTGGCTGGGGAGTCTAGAACCAGGGGTCACAGTCTCAGAATAAGGGGTCGGCCATTTAGGACTGAGATGAGGAGAAATTTCTTCACTCAGAGGGTGGTGAATCTTTGGAATTCTCTACCCCAGAGGGCTGTGGAGGCTCAGTTCGTTGAGTATATTCAAGACAGAGATCGATAGATTTTTGATATTAAGGGAATCGAGGGTTATGGGGATAGTGCAGGAAAGTGGAGATGAGGTAGAAGATCAGCCATGATCTTATTGAATGGCGGAGCAGGCTCGAGGGGCCAAATGGCCTTCTCCTGCTCCTATTTCTTATGTTATTGGTAGGTTTATATTAAAAAAGGTCCTTCAGTAAAATTCGTTCCCTGAGACATTCCCTTTAAGTGGGCCCAGTTGCACAGGTCAGTTTATTTATTTTTCCACAATGTAAATGTACTACGGGTAGATGATTAAAGAACGGAACACAGTGTCTGATTATTTCTGGTCAGGGATTTTACGCCTGAGAGACGCTTGCTACAGAGTAGTACTCTGGCTGGCTGAGCAGTTAGAAGTGTCTGATTAGTGAACACCTCTCTCTCTCTCTCTCTCTCTCACCGGAGACCAGAATGGAGGAGGAAGAAGAAAGATGCTTGGCCACACACTGCCTGTGAGATAACTCCCAGTCCCGGGGTCAGCTGCGTCCTGTCAACCTGTTCGCATGTCCACACCGCTCTTCCTGTGGGTTTTTAAAAAAAAAAGATTACTTGCACGCAGCCATTTTCGACAGCCTGACCTCTTGTGCTTACGACTTTAAACAATCCACATAGTTGGCACATGATGGCGGTTTTCTGCACAGGGTTCGCTGCGAGACTGTTTGCCGGAGCCACTGGAGGGATGTGGGTGGGAACAAAGAGGTGGGGTTTTAGAAAGGGGTTTAAACCACTCCATTAATTTGCAATGATCCCTGATCTGTGCAGATTAAGCTTGGCAGGGATCCAACTCTCCCATCCACGTTCTGCGCTTGTGGTGAAGGCACTATTTGAATTCCAATCTTTTCATTGCATACCTGTAGTGCATGTGCGCTTTGAAGTGATCCACTTCATCAGCAGTTTGGTGAGAACCTTGTTTAAGATGAAGCCGTGAATGAGGATTCGGTCATATCGTCCCACCGCCAACAATTAAAGTGAAAGTGTTGGTGGAAGAGGCTGTTTAAGAAAAGTCCTGGAATCTTTCCCAAAACTTCTCTCTCAAACTTCCTCAAGCAATTTCAATATAGTGAGGGTCTGTTCAGTCGGGTTCCTCATTTGAATCTTTCCTGTGTCAGGACGTAGCACTCTCGCCTCTGAGTCAGAAGGTTGTGGGTTCAAGTCCCACTCCAGAGACTTGAGCACATAACCTAGGCTGACACTTCAGTGCAGTGCTGAGGGAGCGCTGCACTGTCGGAGGTGCCGTCTTTCAGATAAGATGTTAACCGAGGCCCCGTCTGCCCTCTCAGGTGGACGTAAAAGATCTGCGACACTATTTTGAGGAAGAGCTGGGGAGTTCTCCCAGTGTCCTGGCCAATATTTATCCCTCAGCCAACACCTTAAAAACAGATGACCTGGTCGTTTCATTTGATTGCTGTTTGTGGGAGCTTGCTGTGCACACATTGGCTGCTGCGTTTCCTACATTACAACAGTGACAACACTTCAAAAAGTACTTCATTGGCTGTAAAGTGTTCTGAGATGTCCTGAGGTTGTGCAAGGCGCTATATAAATGCAAGTTCTTTCTTTTACTTTCTTAAGATACACTAATCGGAAATAGTTGACTGACCACAGGTAATTAGCTGATAACGAGTGAGGCAGTGACGAGGGCACCCATTGGGAGGGAAAACGTGGCCAGGGTTCCCATTCCTGAACAGGATCCAGCACCTTTGCTGGAAGTGCGTGTGTGGGGATCGCGGCTGAGGACAGGATGTGGGCTTGCCTCTGATACCCCTGCAATTGAACAGCCAGCACTGGCTGAGAATGATGGCCATTTGGGCGAGGAGCTGGAGGGGCAACTGGCCCCCGTGGAATTTTACCCAGCAAGGAATTATCACCTTCGGGAGATGAGAGGAAGAGAATTGGTGAAGAAAGGTCACCCGCCATTAATTCCTCCACTCTTTTTGTTATGTGTGAGCCTGGAATGTTGGGAGACTTGCAGGCAAAGCCCAAAGCTTACCTTATCCATTGTTCAGACCAAGCCCATTTCCAGGGGTGGTTACTACATTGGGGAAGGAGGTGAGGTTTTTGTTCAGGCCCTCACCAAGGAAATGCTGAGGTCAGTTGAAACAATCGCCATGGTCACGTTGACTAACTCAGTATGGAACCATAGGCCTTTCTGACAGGAATGGCTCAGAGCTACGATGTGGTGCGTTTACCCATTGAATTACTCGGGGAACGCTCGCTGAAAGAGCGAGAATAAAGCAGGGAGGCGCACGGGTGATATACTTGGGCTCCCACTTGAGTTGATTGCTGATGCTGCCAAGCTCCCATGTGTACAGTAATGATTTGTGTCTCCTGTTTTTTTTTTCTACTGGAGCTGCTGGGACATGGGTCCATGGGCACTGGGTGCTCTCTCGTACCTCACCCAAGTGACCATCCTTCATGTTTGAGCCTAGACACTGAGGGTCAGCAGGCCATACAGTTATGGAGGAGCATCACCTGCAAACCTGGCCCTGGCCTAAGCCGATGTCCACAGATTTGGTTGCCAGAAGGGGTTCATTGGATCGTGATCAAGAGTGGGAACCCTAGCTGGCTCATTATTCCTTTCTTCCTCCCTATGCTATAAACGCTTGGGCCAATTATAGAGCCCCAACTATTGGCCTGGCTGAGTAACTTAGAATCATAGAATCATAGAAGATAGGAGCAGGAGTAGGCCATTCGGCCCCTCTAGCCTGCTCCGCCATTCAATGCAATCATGGCTGATCATCCAAATTCAGTACCCTGTCCCTGCTTTCTCCCCATATCCCTTGATCCCTTTAGCCTTAAGAAATATATCCAACTCCTTCTTGAATCTATTTAATGAATTGGCCTCTACTGCCTTCTGTGGCAGAGAATTCCACAGGTTCACCACTCTGGGTGAAGAAATTCCTCCTCATTTCTGTCCTAAATGGCTTACCCCTTATCCTTAGTGTCTAGGCTCAACTTGGCACAGATCTGGGAACATTCCTGCTGTGTCTGGTTGAGCAGCACACTGAACAGGGCATCGTCCCCCCCACCCCCCCAAGTCTTCAAAAGCAGTTTGCTGTGGATTACAACAGCTGGTTCCTTACTGACGGGACCTTCCTCCCGAGCTTTCGACTGCTCCTGCCCGACTGACTTTGCTCCAACTTATCTGCGTGGTGACAAGATTATGTCATGGGGTCAGGTTCAGGCCATGACATTCAACCCAAGTGCTTTGCCACCTCGGCAGCTGGTGAATCAAGTTTTTTATTTGCTATTAATTCCGGTCTGTGTTTAGCTCCTTATATGTGCCCGTCAGATCCTGGAAAATTATATCGAACAAAATACGGGAAATTTACATAAAACCCACCCCAATCATTTGAAATGTTTTGTTACAAGGTATTCCTTTTAAACGCTGCTGCTGTTGCAATTAAGATTGCTTTGATGGAGATGGAGATTGAAGACCTTTTTGATAGTTTCAAAATCTTCAGATCTTGAGATCCAAATGTACTGTCCCATTCAGCATGGTACAGTAGCACTACTCCATTGCTACCAGTAGGGAGTGCTACTAAGCCATGTAGATACTATAGTGACCCCTATTGGCCAAAATCTTGGCACTGTAACGGTGTAGCGGGCTGTGTTTTGGTCCATCGGACTTTGTGCCGACCTGCATCATACAGAAGATAAATTTCCAGCTGGTGGTATCCCCAGAACTGTGTGTTTTCAGAATGATGCGGAGATGCTGGACTGGGGTGGACAAAAGTGAGAAGTCGCACAACACCAGGTTATAGTCCAACAGCTTTATTTGAAATCACAAGCTTTCGGAGCGCTGCTCCTTCGTCAGGTGAAGTGAAGAAATACATATGGGCACAGAATGTTACTGTTACTTTCTCATCAGGACTTAGATGATTAATGTGCGAGGGCACTGGTGATTTACTGAGATCTCCCCCAGGAAATTGAGTTGGTACTGGAGGCTGTTCTTTCCTCACAGCCACCCAGCTAAGAGTTTTTGGAGTGTTGCTTGGTGAGGAGTTTGTGCAAGCAGTGATTCCACGGTCCCCCTCCTTTGGCACACGGTGATAGTGGAATCATTCTCCAGCTTCCACCAGTGCCACTCTGTAACTGGCTGCCAAGGGAGTGCAAGACTGCTTGACTCCCCGTCCCTGCTTGGAAAGGTAAACGGACGAGCTCGGAGGCAGACTGCTGGAGAGTTTCAGAAGTGGGAAATGCACAGTGTGTGAAAGAGTGTGGGCTCCTGTGTGGTGAGGCTCATTGCAATGGGTGCACTGATGCCACGTGAGATGTTAAATCCCTGATAATCTTGCTCTTTTTTTTGCCCCTCCTTGGGATAAGATGTCAAAACAAGGCCGTCCTTCAGGTGGGACATTAAAGCAAGGTCCTGCCTGCCTGTTCAGGTGGATGTTGAAGGGTCCCATGGCACTATTCAAACGGGGAGTAATCCCAAAGTACTGGCCAACACTTCTTTGATGCGGAGATGCCGGTGTTGGACTGGGGTGGACAAAATTGAGAGGTCGCACAACACCAGGTTATAGTCCAACAGTTTTATTTGAAATCACAAGCTTTCGGAGCTATCGATTGCCCCTTCCTCAGGTGAAGTAAATTAGATACAGAATCGCCAAAGCATATATAGATAGAGAACAAAGCATGTGTACCTTACAATTGCAGACCACTAAATTAAATCATCCTGACTATCTGCCGAGGTGTGATAAAGTTAATCAAGTCAGCCAGGAAGGTACCACATCAAAGACATAGCAAGATACAACTGAGACTTTGTCAATGAACAAAATAAAAAGACCTGGTCATTTAGCTCAGTGCCATTTGTGGGATCTTGCTGTGTGCAAAATTGGCAGTCACATTTACCCACACATCCACAGTCATTGCACTCCAAAGCATGTAACTAGCTGTGAAATGCTTTTGAGACATTCGGGGAGATATGGTAAGGTGCTGTATAAAATAGGCTTTTACTATAATTGTAATTGCGAATGACCGTGGTCACGGTGAACCATCAAAGAAGCTTTATCTTTTACTTTGCTTTGACCTGCACAAAGGTGGTGGCCAGTGTTTTTGTCGCATCTGTGGCTGTTTTGTGAAAACGCAAATCTTTTCAACAGCTTTTCACAGGCCGTGCAGCCTGCACTTTGTCACTTGTAGCAATGTGTTCCATTACCCGCTGAAGAACGTTAACCACGTGATGACATTTCAGGTCATTGTGTGTGCTGCAGTCCATTAGGGATCACAATTTAAAAAAAAATGATCTCGATTCAGTTTCCTTCTAGTTAGTTAAACAAAGGAGCTAAGAGTAGCAGAACGGCCGAGAGTACACCCAACTTCCACACTCCGAAAGTGTCGTTTCCAGTTCGATGGTGTTCGAACGCTGAGGATTTCTTCTGACTGTGAACCAGTGTATAGTTCTCTCGGCCTGGCGCCAGTACTCGGAATGCTCACTGTTGAAGCCTGAATGCCTGTTGCTGCTGCTGTGACAAAGGGTTAAATCAAGAGCAATGCATCTGAAGACGGTAGCAAAATACTGCGGATGCTGGAAATCCGAAATAACAACAGAAAACGCTGGAAAAACTCAGCAGGCCAGGCAGCATCCGTGGAGAGAGAAACAGAGTTAACGTTTCAGGTCGAAGACCCTTCGTCAGAACTGGAAAGGTCTTCGACCTGAAACGTTGACTCTGTTTCTCTCTCCACGGATGCTGCCCGGCCTGCTGAGTTTTTCCAGCGTTTTCTGTTGTTGTATCTGAAGACGGGTTGGACTTGCTGGTTACGGGAAATACAAGGCAACGGTGGTTTTCTGCATTTTTTTTTGGTTCCCTTTGGGGTTGGGGGGGCGGGGGGTGGGGGAAGTAAGCGAGCTGAGGATGGAAAGGGCCCATTACTATTAGAACAGGACGCTGAACTGCTCCTGCACATATTTATATGTAAAAAGCCAGAGGAAAGGTTGTCATGCATGCAGGAGCACAGAAGTGTCTGATGATTAATTGGTGATATGTTGGTACTGAGAGCCTAAGCACAGACAATTCTTCAGTTTGGGAGAGGTACATAAACCGCGGTGTCCCTTTCCTGAGGTGGAAGAACAACTTGTGTTTATGTAGCGATTGAAAGGACTTCACATGCAGCAGATTATTTTGAAATGTAGTGATTTATGCAGCAGCCATTTTTCACACTGGATTCCACAGACTGACCAGTGAATTCATTATGGATGGTATTGATTGAAGGGGGAGGGTTGGCCAAACACCGGGAGAGCTTCTTGCTCCAATTCAAATAATGCCGTGAGATTTTCTGATGGCGATCTGAAGAGGCAGCTCGGACCCTTGATTTGATGTCTCATCTGAAGGTCGGCGCTCCCTCAGCCTAGACTATTTGCTCAAGTATTGGAATGGGGCTTCAACTCGCAGCCATTTCATTTCATTATTGTTTGAGAGGGTGGGCGAATTGTGATCCCGTCATCTCCACGAATCTCGTATCTGTGACCAAGGGTGCTGAAGATCTGAAGACCAGAGCGGTCAGATTGTGTTTGTATCGCGTCGTTGGTCCAGTGATGAGGCTCTCAATGCAGAGTTCTCTTTCTGGTTTACTCGCTCAGACCTTATTTGAAGCCAAAACTCCAGTCATTACCTTGATGGTGCAAACCTGTCACAGCAGCACTGGGAACCCAGTGCCGTTTCTGTTGTAATTACTCTGGTGTTAAGCAGCCATTAGAATGGACCCTCTGATCTCAAGGGTTCCCATCTTCTCCATCACCCCTCTGTTGGCATGTCCTCCATCAGTGCTATTGCCACTTTCTGTAATTATGCTTTCTGTTTATAAGATGTTTTTGAAAAACAAGATCAGGCACTCTGATTCCCTACCCTCTCTTTCTCATTCTTATTCTTATTCTTTCTCATTCTCTCTCTCTTTCTCATTCTCTCTTTCTCATTCTCTCTTTCTCATTCTCTCTCTCTCTCTCATTCTCTCTCTCCTTTCTCATTCTCTCTTTCTCATTCTCTCTCTCTTATTCTCTCTCTCCTTTCTCATTCTTCTCTCTCTCTCTCTCTCTCTCTCTCTCTCATTCTCTCTCTCTCTCTCACTCTCACTCGTTTTCTCCCCCACCCAGCCTTGAACTAATTAAACACGGTTGGCTTAAATCCTTAAACCACCCCACTGTACCAGTGCGAATTGTACAGGTGGGTTGGTGTGCGTTGGAGGCGAGCTCAGTTCAGCATCCACCACATTATCTCTGGGAATGTTTCCACTGCCGCCGACAGTGCGCCTCATGAGATGCGGCTGCGAGCTCTATTGACTAACCTGGGTAGCCCCTCTTCAGAGGGCAGTCCTCTCTCAAGTAGTCTTTCTTGAGGCAGTGCATGTGCAGCGAAGATGACGCCAGGGCTTCCTCTGGCACGTGATGTGTTTTTTCTGTTGATTTTGTGCTGTGTTCGTGCTGCTGGCGGCCAGTCCGCCGTGCCTGAATATCCGGCGGCAGACAGTGTGTAAAAAGGAAGGTCTTCCCAGCCGCTGCCATTGGCGAATCTGGCCAGCCTTACTTTGGCACGCTTGCAGCACGAGGCCAACAGAAAAGCTGCTTCAAATAGAATTCTTTCTGGTGGAGCCCTGAAATAGTCAGTGCAAATCCGCTAACCTGTTACAGGAGCCCCAGAGGTACTTGGCAAGTATTAACCTGTGATTCACTCAACAGTGCTACAGTTGTAACCTTCGCTGCATCGCTGGAGAACACATCCTGCACTTCACTGCCGACAGATGTTTACAGAAGTTCTGTGTTTAGAATTGCTCCTCAAATTCCAGCAGCTCCACAGCCAGCCGCCCGCAGGGGAGTGAATTGTAAAATGGATTTGTTTTGGAAATGCTGAAAAGGATGCAGAAATGCTGAGGGGGGGAGAGGGAGGGAGTCCTGGGAATTTGACTCGAGGCCCAATGAAGTCAATAGCCGCGCGCGCTCTTTCGACACGGCGGTGTCCAGATAAGGCTGGAACTGTTGTCCTCCCCGCCACAGCTTTGCTCGACTGGCGGAACACTCACCTGAGGCAGAGGTTTGTGGGTTCAAGCCCCACTCCAGGACTTGGCATAAACTGGGCTGAGACCCCCCCCCCAGCGCAGTACTGAGGGAGTGCTGCATTGCTGCAGGGGCTATGCTTTGGATGAGACGTTAAAACCAAGGCTGCATTTGTCGTGAAGTATCCGACAGTACCAGTCGAGGAAGAGCAGGGTAGGCTGGCCCGTATTCCTCCAGTAGCCCAAAAAGAGATAATTGGTCATCCAATTGCTGTTTGTGGGATCTTGCTAGGTGCAAATTGTATACCTGCATGACACTGTATGTGAAGCATGTTGGGAGAGATGTGATGAGGTTTACTTCAGTGTTTTAGAAACCAAATGGCCTCCGTACAGTGCTGTAACAGTCTGCGATTCCTATATCTACGCTTGAACTGGAAATTGCCTACGTAAACTTGTCTCACTGTAATTACACCTTTTGCCAGTGGTGGCGTAGTAGAGTAAGATTTTTAATATTATAACAACAACTTGCATTTATATAGCGCCTTTAACATCATAAAACGTCCCAAGGTGCTTCACAGGAAAGTTATCAAAAAAAATTGACGAGCCACATAAGGCGATATTAGGACAGGTGACCAATACCTTGGCTAAAGAAGTAGGTTTTAAGGAGCATCTTAAAGGAGTAGAGAGAGGCGGAGAGGTTTAGGGAGGAAAATCCAGAGCTTGGGGCCCAGGCAGCTGAAGGCACGGCCGCCAATGGTGGAGCGATTGAAAATGGGGGGATGTGCAAGAGGCCAGAATTGAGGAGCGCAGAGATCTTGGGAGGATTATAGGAGGTTATAGAGATAGGGAGGGGCGAGGCCATGGAGAGATTTGAAAACAAGGATGGGAATTTTAAAATCGAGACGTTGCCAGAATGGGAGCTGATGTCGGTCAGCGCGCACAGGGGTGACGGGTGAATGGGATTTGGTGCGAGTTGGGATACAGGCATATAGAGAGATAAATTTCAATGGGTGGAATATCCTGGGCAGCACACCCATTATGTCCCAATATACGTAGTCGTCAGCCACGTTCTAGGGAGTATATTTTCCCTTTGGTTGCAAATTCACTCACATTCGTGAGCAAAGCAAAGATATTCCTTGGTGTGTGGAGTTGCGTTTTCATTACTGCAAGCCACAGACTCTCGCTCCGCAGACTTGAGCACTAAGTCTGGGCTGACACTCCCAGGGCAGTGCTGAGGGAGTGCTGCACTGTCGGAGGTGCCGTCTTTCAGATGAGACGTTAAACCGAGGCCCCGTCTGCTCTCTCAGGTGGACGTAAAAGATCCCCTGGCACTATTTCGAAGAAGAGCAGGGGGAGTTCTCCCCGGTGTCCTGGGCCAATATTTATCCCTCAACCAACATCACTAAATCAGATAGATTATCTGGTCATTATCACATTGCTGTTTGTTGGAAAACTGACCATTTAAAAAAAAAGAAAGATTTGCATTTATAGTGAGCCTTTCCCAACCTCAGGACATCCCAAAGCACTTTACAGCCATTACAGTCACTGTTGGAATGTAGGAAACGCAGCAGCCAATTTGTGCACAGCAAGGTCCCACAAACAGCAATGAGATAATGACCAGGGCATCTGTTTTTTACTGGCGTTGGTTGAGGGGTAAATGCAAGGTGAGGTTAAGTGGCAGCAATCCCTTTCCTGCGTCTTTTTTTTAATCAACGTGTGTTAAAATGTAAGTGTATTGTTCCCGTTTAAATTGCTGTAATTATTTCAGCCTAATCATTACTGATGGCCTTGCTTCTGCTGCACGTTTCATTAGGTTTTGATGTGGCCCTATCGGAGAGTGAGCAGGTGCAGGGCTCTGTGTCATTACACCACGTGTCTCTGGGTGACTGAGACGCTGCCACTGTTAATGGTGGAATTCGCATTTCAGCGCCGGAGAAACCAATCTGAAAAATGTATTCATCTAACCTTGCTTTTGTCCCTTCATCTCCTGCAGTAGACACTAAGCCAAGGTTGCCTGATTTTGATTGCCGGCTCGAGCAGTCAGCTTTTAACCTGCCCTTTTTTGGTTTATTCCCCTTGCCCCGATCCCGTTTCTCCCCCCTGGTCCCTGAGGCACTGGGCACGCTCCAATACTTCTAATAGAGAGCCGAGGCAGGCAGATTGACCACAGCTGAACCCAGCCCTCCCTTCCCCAGACACGGATCATGTGAGCCTGTGATATATATACACTCAACAACAACCAGCATTTCTTTTATTTTTCTTTCTCTATCCATCTTTCTTTCTCTCTTTATTCACTTTTTTTGCGCTCGCTCTCTCTCTCTCTCTCCCCCTCGCTCGCTCTCTCTCTCTCCCCCTCGCTCGCTCTCTCTCTCTCCCCCTCGCTCGCTCTCTCTCTCTCTCTCTCTCTCTCTCCCCTCGCTCGCTCTCTCTCTCTCTCTCCCCTCGCTCGCTCTCTCTCTCTCCCCTCGCTCGCTCTCTCTCTCTCTCCCCTCGCTCGCTCTCTCTCTCTCCCCTCGCTCGCTCTCTCTCTCTCCCCCTCGCTCGCTCTCTCTCTCTCCCCCTCGCTCGCTCTCTCTCTCTCCCCCTCGCTCGCTCTCTCTCTCTCCCCCTCGCTCGCTCTCTCTCTCTCCCCCTCGCTCGCTCTCTCTCTCTCCCCCTCGCTCGCTCTCTCTCTCTCCCCCTCGCTCGCTCTCTCTCTCTCCCCCTCGCTCGCTCTCTCGCTCTCCCCCTCGCTCTCTCGCTCTCCCCCTCGCTCTCTCGCTCTCCCCCTCGCTCGCTCGCTCTCCCCCTCGCTCGCTCGCTCTCCCCCTCGCTCGCTCTCTCCCCCTCGCTCGCTCGCTCTCCCCCTCGCTCGCTCTCTCCCCCTCGCTCGCTCGCTCTCTCTCCCCCTCGCTCGCTCGCTCTCTCTCCCCCTCGCTCGCTCGCTCTCTCTCCCCCTCGCTCGCTCGCTCTCTCTCCCCCTCGCTCGCTCGCTCTCTCTCCCCCTCGCTCGCTCGCTCTCTCTCCCCCTCGCTCGCTCGCTCTCTCTCCCCCTCGCTCGCTCGCTCTCTCTCCCCCTCGCTCGCTCGCTCTCTCTCCCCCTCGCTCGCTCGCTCTCTCTCCCCCTCGCTCGCTCGCTCTCTCTCCCCCTCGCTCGCTCGCTCTCTCTCCCCCTCGCTCGCTCGCTCTCTCTCCCCCTCGCTCGCTCGCTCTCTCTCCCCCTCGCTCGCTCGCTCTCTCCCCTCGCTCGCTCGCTCGCTCTCTCTCTCCCTCGCTCGCTCGCTCTCCCCCTCGCTCGCTCGCGCTCTCTCCCCCTCGCTCGCTCGCGCTCTCTCCCCCTCGCTCGCTCGCCCTCGCTCGCTCGCTCTCTCTCCCCCTCGCTCGCTCGCTCTCTCTCCCCCTCGCTCGCTCGCTCTCTCTCCCCCTCGCTCGCTCGCTCTCTCTCCCCCTCGCTCGCTCGCTCTCTCTCCCCCTCGCTCGCTCGCTCTCTCTCCCCCTCGCTCGCTCGCTCTCTCTCCCCCTCGCTCGCTCGCTCTCTCACCCCCTCGCTCGCTCGCTCTCTCACCCCCTCGCTCGCTCGCTCTCTCACCCCCTCGCTCGCTCGCTCTCTCCCCCCCTCGCTCGCTCGCTCTCTCCCCCCCTCGCTCGCTCGCTCTCTCCCCCCCTCGCTCGCTCGCTCTCTCCCCCCCTCGCTCGCTCGCTCTCCCCCCTCTCTCTCCCCCCTCTCTCTCACTCTCTTACACCCTCCTCTCTCTCTCACCCTCCTCTCTCTCTCACCCTCCTCTCTCTCTCACCCTCTTCTCTCTCTCACCCTCTTCTCTCTCTCTCACCCACTCTCTTTCTCTCACCCCCCTCTTGCTCTCTCTGTCTCTCTCTCTCTCTCTCTCTCCCTCTCACCCTTTTCTCTCCCTCTCACCCTCTTGTCTCCCTCTCACCCTCTTGTCTCCCTCTCACCCTCTTGTCTCCCTCTCACCCTCTTGTCTCCCTCTCACCCTCTTGTCTCCCTCTCACCCTCTTGTCTCCCTCTCACCCTCTTGTCTCCCTCTCACCCTCTTGTCTCCCTCTCACCCTCTTGTCTCCCTCTCACCCTCTTGTCTCCCTCTCACCCTCTTGTCTCCCTCTCACCCTCTTGTCTCCCTCTCACCCTCTTGTCTCCCTCTCACCCTCTTGTCTCCCTCTCACCCTCTTGTCTCCCTCTCACCCTCTTGTCTCCCTCTCACCCTCTTGTCTCCCTCTCACCCTCTTGTCTCCCTCTCACCCTCTTGTCTCCCTCTCACCCCTCTTGTCTCCCTCTCACCCCTCTTGTCTCCCTCTCACCCCTCTTGTCTCCCTCTCACCCCTCTTGTCTCCCTCTCACCCCTCTTGTCTCCCTCTCACCCCTCTTCTCTCCCTCTCACCCCTCTTCTCTCCCTCTCACCCCTCTTCTCTCCCTCTCACCCCTCTTCTCTCCCTCTCACCCCTCTTCTCTCCCTCTCACCCCTCTTCTCTCCCTCTCTCAGTTCCACCAGTAGAGGACGTACCTCACTGGTCTGAGCATACCACCTCTTGACCAAGTCCAGCTGACACTGACTGTGGAATTGAGCCTGGGACCTCCAGTTCTTTCTGGCTCAGCCACAAGCTGCCTATTTCCATTCATCTTTTGATTGTCCTCCTCTGCTCTCCACGTGGCGATCCACAAGATTTGACCGATTGTCACACAGGCAAGGAAGGAGCAACAGTCAGGGTGCAGGGCACCCACACACATTCTGGCAACTGTCCTTAACACCCGGGGCAAAGAAAGAAGAGGCTCACACTTACCCGTGGTAACTGGGTGTGCTGGCACTTTCAGGGGCTTTTGGTCTCAATGGCACAGAAATACTATCTAGTTTTACTAGTTAGCCATGACCTTACTAACTGAATGTAACTTGGTCATTAGTGACTGGTTTGGGGGAGGGTGTGAAGAGACACTGGCGTTGTGACGTGTGTCTGGGTGAACACTGGTTCCCAGCTAGCATAGAGCTCATGTGCTGAGAGAGTTCAGGGCCAGTGCTATAAGTGGATTGAAGAATCACATTGGGTGCCTGTGTTTGCAAGGGGAGAGCGATAGGAGAGCAGAAAAATAGTCTGGTCATGTTCTAAAAACAGAATAAGCACTTGCTACATGGAGTGCCACAGCTCTGAGAGCCTGGGATTTACTGTCCGCTAAACTGACACTTGCTCGAGTGCTATTGTTACACGTGAAATACTTATTAAAATACAGCAACGTGGAATTAGGTTTTATGTAAATAATGCTGTCATTGCCCTTGGCAGGGATGTATTGTGTATTTATACAGGTGTCGGTGGGGATGTTGCACTTTTTCAAGGAGGCTTTGAGGGTGTCCTTGAAGCGTTTCCTCTGCCCACCTGGGGCTCTCTTGCCGTGTCGGAGCTCCGAGTAGAGCGCTTGTTTTGGGAGTCTCGTATCGGGCATGCGGACAATGTGACCCGTCTATCGGAGCTGATCGAGTGTTGGTCAGAGCTTCGATGCTGGGGATGTTGGCCTGAGCAAGGACACTGACGTTGGTGCGCCTATCCTGCCAATGGATTTGCAGGATCTTGCGGAGGCAGCGTTGGTGGTACCTCTCCAGTGCTTTGAGGTGCCTGCTGTACATGGTCCATGTCTCTGAAGCATACAGGAGGGCGGGTATCACTACTGCTCTGTAGACCATGAGCTTAGTGACGGAGACTGTCGGTCCCGCATTGGACTCATCAGTCACCTGAGAACTCATTTTTAGTGTGGGAGCAAGTCATCCTCGGTTCCGAGGGACTGCCTAAGAAGAAGATGATTTATACAGCACTTAGCCGGAAATACACCAATAGGTTGTTGCGATAGCCTGACTATTGGTCAGGACTCTTGCTGTAGATTTGCAATGGGCGAGGAATTTAAGCGAGGGGAGGGGGAAAGGGTCAGGGTTCACAGTTGCCGCTGGTGCCTGCGACCTGTGAAGTGATTCTCTAGCCAGGCTCTTAACAAAGGAACTGGCTACCAGTTCTTGCTGTGTGCTGTGCCAGAGTCCAGCCTGCCTGTCACACGCGCCCTGGTCGCGACTGGCTCCTTTCTACCTCCCCTTCCCCCAATAACAGACAGACATCCTGGTCAATGTGCTCGTCACAGGCAGCTTGTTGAAGAGCCTCGGCATAATTAGCGACGGCTGCCCATAATGATTTGCAGCCAAGTCTAAGCTCTGAGATTTCTTTCAAAAACATGAAGTACTCCTTTGGCTGTACAAAATGTTATTTGAAGAGGTGGTGTGTGTTCTACCTTGCCCATGTTTTTCAATTATTCTGCGGACTTCTGTCCAATAATCCTTCCTGACGTACACCAGCTGTCACCGAAAGGTGGGTATTATTTTCCCTTTTCCACAATTAATTGCTCTTGCCGACCCAACAATCCGAGGAGAATCGGGAAGTTTCCAGCTTGGGTTGGAGGGGAGAATAGAGAGAATCTTGGCCAGTGGACAGAATGTTGAGGCTCTCGTGCTTCTGCTCGATTGACTCGGGGGGTGCAGTGCAGTGCAGTTACCTCAGCTGGTGAGGTGTTTTTGTACAGAATTACAGGGCACAACTGTGCAGAATCAGGACGCTGGTGTAAAAATCTTCAGTGCTTTCCCTCCCCCCCCCACCACCCCCACAACACGTTTGTCCTCGAGTGAGCACACCTGTGACAGGGAATTTGTCCAGGGAATGCTTTAATTTATGTAAAACTAACTCTCCCTTCTCTTCTTAACACCACCCCCCCCTCCACACGCACGCACGCTGACTGATGCGTATTGTGGTGCAGAACCCACCAGTGCTGGGGGCCCTCTAGATCTTCATCCATAGAATTAGAATTTTACAGCACAGCAACAGGCCATTCAGCCCACCTGGTCCATGCCGGTGTTTTTATCTCCACACGAGCCTCCTCTTACCTTACTTCATCTCACCCTATCAGCATAACCTTCTATTCCTTTCTCCTTCATGTACTTATCGAGCTTCCCCTGAAGTGCATCTCTGCTGTTCGTTTCAACTCCTTGTGGGAGCGCGTTCCACATTCTAACCACTCTCTGGGTAAAGAGTTTCTCCTTGTTGGATTAATGAGTGACTATCTTATATTGATGGCCCCTAGATTTGGTCTCCCCAACAAGTGAAAACATCTTCTTTATGTCTACCCTTTCATAATCTTAAAGACCGCCACCAGGTCACCTCTCACTCCTCTAGCCCCAGTCTGTTCAGTATTTCCTGCTAGTAGTACCTCACAGTTCTGGTATCATCTTTGTAAATCTCTTTTGCATTTTCTCCGGTGCTTCTATCTCCTTTTTGCCAGGCTGGTCGGGGTGAGGACCTCAAGGGACATTGTCCGACTCCCCATTTTCTAGCAAGGGGTCTCTGACCAGGAAAGGGAACCCTTGCTGACATTCTTTTTTCATTCGCTTCGCTCACCCAGGGATGGTGTAGTTTGGGTGGACACCTTCAACAAGGGAGAGGAGGAGCGAAATGGAATGGGCACGTAGAAATGCACGGACGAGTCTCTGCTCAAAGTTTTGTGTCTTTAGTTTTTTTTTAAACTTGTTGAGTTCTGTGTTGAAGTTCTTGGTTGTTTTGATCAGTATACGGTCTTGGCGGAGCAGCTCAGTGCTTCAGTGAATTAACAGCTGTTTGTGTAAAGGGACTTTAGACAGCTGGGCAACACAATTTTTTTTTTCCCCCCCCTGCCCCTCCCGCCCTACTACATAGATTAGTTGAAGATATTTTAGCCTCCTAAGAAAAGAAGACTCCCTGTCCTTCTGCCTGATGTAATTCAAAATGGCCGACCATCTGTCCTTGTTCTTTGGTCTCGCTTAGGCCTTGGATGATTGAGGCGTTTTGAGGGAACAAAGCAAGTCAGAAAAGGTGAATGGTTGCACCAGCCATTCTACAACAGCCCACCACCGGACACAACCTTGGGGTCTTGACTCTACTTCTTTATAACCTTAAAGATGTGGGGCGGGGGCGGGGGAAGTGCGCACCACAAACAGACATGAGCCTTGTTTAAATTGCCATTCACAGCAATTCAGCCTTGAGGTGCTGGATCCAATAAGGAAGGGCATTGTATTCCCTCTGTAGCTCCTTTACCAGTTTATTAGACTGCTCTGTCAAGCTTCTTTAAGAACAATTACTTCCATTTCTCATCCTAACTGTTCCAAACCTTAAACACAAATGGTGTGTGATAGAGTGCGAGTGTGTGAGAGGGCTTGAGGTAATGTTTAACTGCTGTACATTAATAAAAAAAAAAAATTGCTAAATCCTCGAAGCCTTTAACCATTTCCTTCCCATTGGTTGGCTTACTTTGAGTGCATTTTCTCAATTAACGGTTGCAAGTGAGATCACAGAATCCCCACAGTGCAGATAGAGGCCATTTCGGCCCATCGAGCCTGCACCGACACAGATCCCACCCTATCCCCATAACCCCACGTATTTAATCCCCCTAACACTAAGGGTCAATTTATCATAGCCAAATCAACCTAACCCGCACATCTTTGGACTGTGGGAGAAAACCGGAGCACCCGGAGGAAACCCACGCAGACACGGGGAGAATGTGCAAACTCCACACAGACAGTCACCCGAGGCCGGATTCGAACCCGGGTCCCTGGCGCTGTGAGGCAACAGTGCTAACCACTATGATATATGTTAGTGTACTGCAATGGGGAGGCCTCACTGCTACAGTTTGTGCCAGACTATAACTCTGTTCAAACTGCAGGATCACACCTACATAAATGAAATTTGATTATTAAATTAGTAGAAATAGAAAATGCGGCATAAATGTTGGGAAATTCTGTGACATTGGCCGTTAAACATCACTTGTTAAGGAGATTTTACTGAAATTGGCTTCTGGTGTCAGCTTGGTTCAGTGGCAGTGCCCTTCCTTCTGATCAGAAGGTTTTACGGGTTCAAGTCCTACTCCAGGACTTGAATATATCAAAGCAAAATACTGCGGATGCTGGAAATCTGAAATAAAAACAGAAAATGCTGGAAATACTCAGCAGGTCAGGCAGCATCTGTGGAGAGAGAAACAGAGTCAACGTTTCAGGTCGATGACCCTTCGTCAGAACTGGAAAAAGCTGGAGATGGAACAGGTTTTTAAGCAAGTGTGGGAGCAGGGAAAGGGGGGAGGGGGAGGAAAGAACAAAAGGAAGGTCTGTGATAGGATGGAAGGCAGGAGAGATTAAGAGACAAAAGGGATGATGGTGCGAGGCAAAAGGAGATGGTAATGGGACAAGTTAAGAAACAAAAGATGGCTCTAGATGAAGTCTAAATTGCACTGGCTGAATGATCGACAGCTGCCATGTGAGAGAGAGAGAAAAATGGAAAAAGAAAGATAGGGGCAGAGGTTATGGTCTGAATATATAATCTGGGCTGACGCTGCAGTGAGGGAGGTGCTGCATTGTCGGAGGTGCCGCCTTTCAGCTGAACGTGGAAGATTCCATCGCACTTTTTCGAAGAATTGCAGGGGAGTTCTAGGGGCCCTGGCCACCTTTTAATCCTCCAATCAACAGGTTAATCATTCATCTTGTCGCTTTGTGCGCAAACTGGTTGCACATCGGCCCGCATGGCAACAGTGACTGCCCGTCACAAAGTAATTCACTGGCCGTGAAGTACTTTAGAACATCCCGAGGGCACCAAATGCGGCGCATCAATACAACTCTGTCAGAATCCTTCTTTTTCTGCACCCGCCCCCCCCCCCACCCCCATCCTCCCCCCGATTACTCTGTTGCTTCAAGACACTACGCAATTGAGCTACAAGGACCAGAAGGTCTCGGGTTCAGTTACTGGTCTGTCCTGAGGTCGTCGGAGCAACAGCTCAACTGCTCGAATTGGCCGTGGCGCCCACTCCAGGATTTGAGCACATAATCTAGGCAGCACTGAGGAAGCGCTGCACTGTCGCAGGTGCTGCCCTTCGGATGAGATGCTAAGCCAAGGAGCCGCCTGGCCTTTCGGCTGGATGTAAAAGACCCCATGGCACGATTTGGAAGAAGAGCAGGGGAGAGTACTCCTGGTGGATTTCCAGAGCTTTTTAAAGCATTCCCCCCCCGCAATGTTTCCCTCCGCTGCCAAAGGCTGGTTCTGAGGATGCAACTGGTCTTCCAGTCTCGCCGAAGTGACTATTCTTCCTGTGTTGGAAGACTATTTGACTGTGGGGTTGAAACATTACAGCTGAGCGTAGTTCTGTTTGCCCTCAGTATACATATAGAAGAAAAGGACTTGCATTTCTATAGCGCCTTTCACGACCACCGGACGTCCCAAAGCACTTTGCGAATCAAGTACTTTTGAAGTGTTAGTCACTGTTGTAATGTAGGAAACGCGGCAGCCAATTAGCGCACAGCAAGCTCCCACAAACAGCAATGAGATACGTGACCAGATAATCTGTTTGTGATGTTGGTTGAGGGATAAATGTTTGCCAGGACACCAGGAGTACTCCCTAAACCTCTCCGCCTCTCTACCCCTCTCTCTCCTCCTTTAAGACGCTCTTAAAACCTGCCCCATTGACCCAGCCTGCCCTAATATCTCCTTATGTGGCTCAGTGTCAAATTTTGTTTGACAACGTTCCTGTGAAGCGCCGCTGGACGTTTTACGACGCTAAAGGTGCCATATAAATATAAGTTGTTAATAATTTACTTGATATTTCTTTCAACTGGTGCAGCAGTAGATTTAAAATGTGCTTTTCTGTGACTCTGGGTGACGGGCTCTCGAAGCTCGGGCCTCGATTGTACCGCCCGGTGTAAATCACTGGACTTCCCCTTTTGCTGGCAGCACCGGAGACCCACTGCGTCCGAGCTCAATTCCGTCCTGGATCCAACCGTCCGGCAGGCAACTGGCGGCAAACTTGAACCGTGAAAGGCGGGGAGAGCGGCACGGGGAGCTGCCGATTGGCGTGGCTGTGCACCGAGCTGCAATTTAAAAAGTGTCCTAAAAAGAGTCTTCCCATATTATCAGGAGCTTAGCAACAATGAGTCAGACATTTATCCACTTAGCAACAGGCCTCACTGCAGACTGCCTCTCAAAAAACTTGTTTGGCGTAGTTATTTTAAGCACACATGTGCAATATTACATCAGTGGTTAATGTTGTAGCACACAAACTGCGGTATGGATTTGTTCTGCACTTTGCGTGACCTAATTCCCTTTAGATTCGTCTGTTCTTTCCATGTATTAGTCACAGTTTGCCTTGGGTTGCCGCCTGTAATTAAGTCAAAGGCAGGTGCTGGGTTTAAACAGCGGTTTTCGAAAAGCAAAACTACATTTTCTTCTGAGAAAAATGTGCGCACGAGTTCAGTGGATGTCGGGGAAGACTCCAGCCGAGGACATTACCCTTGGGCAGTGCCCTTGACTCTTGACGTCACTCTGACGCGGAACTGGTACCACTCCTGGAGTTCCGATGGCATTGGGAGACCTCTCGCGCTGCCATGGGATCGGCTGTGCTGTGCTGGTAAATGCCAGCCTGTTCGTCTCTCTGCTTTGAAATGCCCACTTTAGCTGCCCACATGGGCCTCGGACAGGCTGGTCCATCAATATAAATTTGGGGTGAGTGATGCATGAATGTAGTCGTATTGATGTTCTTCCCCAAGCTGGATAACCATCTGATCTGTGATCGATGGATTTTTGTTCGGCGAGGATATTCAGGGTTACGGATCCAAGGTGGGTAGGTGGAGTTAAGATACAGATCAGCCGTGATCTAATTGAATGGCGGAACAGGTTAGAGGGGCTGAATGGCCTCTTCCTGTTCCTATGTAAGTGCAGAATAAGATGCTTAAACCAATCAGCCCAACTGTGGTATATTTCCACAGCTTGTTACTAAAAAATCTCTCCTTCCGCCCCCACCCTATTCAGCACCAAGGAGGCTGATTTTGAATGACTCTTAAGGTAAAAGGTCATTTAAAGGGTGGGGATTTTTGCAGTCTGTGTCTTTTGATACCCGGCAGCAGAATGACATGGTCCTTCTTTCCCGGTGTGAATGATTTCATGTCGGTGTAACACATTGCTCGTCGCTAACTACAGCATTTGCAAATTGCATCTTTTAGAATTCCTTAAAGGGATATTGTCTCTAAATTGTGGACGGGCTCAGTTGAAAGCAAAAAAGGGCAGGATAACATCGAGTTCTTCCTCAAACCGTAGGCGGAAGGAGGTGAAGAGAGAACCCTCTACACTGAAAATTCTCTGCGCAGTCTACTCCTTTGAGCAATGTGATATTAAGTCTCTTTCCTTGTTGCCAATCAGCCAAAGAGTGGACTGGGCCAACACTTTGCCTTCAGCTGCCTGGGCCCTAAGCTCTGGAATTCCCTCCCAAAACCTCTCCGCCTCTCTATCCTCCTTTAAAACGCTCCTTAAAACCTACCTCTTTGACCTCACCTGTCCTAATATCTCCTTATGTGGCTCGGTGTCGAATTTTGTTTGATGACGCTGCTGTGAAGCACCCTGGGACATTTTACTACGTTAAGGGTGCTAGATAAATGCAAGTTGTTGCTGCTGTGATGGCACGGAGTTTGTGGTGGGGACCGAAGATCACGGCTTAGATCTTCCCAATATTTAATTGGAAGACATTTCTGCTCATCTGGATGTCGGTCAAGCAAAGCGACAAATCCGAGGCAATGGAGGGGGTCGAGCAAGGTGATTGGTGAGGTAGAGCTGGGTGTCATCAGCGTACATGTGGAACTTGGCGTTTTTGGATGCTGTCACCGAGGGGCAGCATGTAGATGAAAGAGTCACAACAACGTGTTGTTTCTCAGTGTTGGGGAGCGGGGTGGTTGAACAACTTTTTTAATAACTACTGGGTAGAATTTTCCTGTTGGGAGATGCTGATGCGTGGTGATGGAATGTCACGTCAACGCCACTGAAACAAGAGGCGAGCACCTTAGCAGCACCCTGACCAGCCTCCGCAAGACCCAGTGAGTTGCTGGCCTAGGCGCCAGTCTGAAAGAAAGACCCACCAAGCTTAACATTAATCTGGCGACGGTAAAGCTGGGCTTACAGGGGCTGGACCTGGCAGCCAAGGGAGACCCTTTACAAAGCAGCAGTGACTCCACCTCTGAAATCAGTGTCCGAGGCCACCTCACCAAAAAAAAGGACATCCAGTGGCTCATGCCTGGATTGAAGAGGCAGTGAGGAAAATGAAACACTGTGTACATATTAACCACACTCCGGCACGCTGATTGATCTTAACCGTCGATATCAAGTGCATATTCGTTATTGGCTCGCTTACTAATCGAGAAGCTCCTCTCCGTAATGCACCCCTCACTGGTACACGTTTGTTAGGCTCCCAAAGATACAAGGCGTATTGGGAGGCGTCTTCCTGTGCAACAAAGGGAAAGGCTGCCTTTGGACTAAGCTTGCAATATGGAATCATACAGCACAGGAAGAGGCCATTCGGCCCATCGGGCCTGTGCCGGCTCTTTGAAAGAGCTCTCCAATTAGTCCCACTCCCCCCTGCTCTTTCCCCGTAGCCCTGCAAATGTTTCCTCTTCAAGTATTTATCCAATTCCCTTTTGAAGGTTACTATTGAATCTGCTTCCACCGCCCTTTCAGGCAGCGCATTCCAGATCATCATCGCTCACCTCATCCACATAATTTGCCTCAGTTTATCCCATCTGAGATCTCCATTCGCGTATCTGCCACCTTCCCAAAGTAGCGTGTTGTAATTGGCTGCGTAAGTGTCTGCAGCTGTCCGGCATGCTGTTGGGGAAACTTGCGCTCAATTCACTCCAGGTGTTTCCACGTTCTCCCTGGCTAAATGCATTGATTGAACACCTGGAAGTGTCAAATCTGCTTCTGCATACCAACTCCCCAATGGTTAATTGGCGTTGGGAGAGCGTTTCACCATCAGGAAAGGCTTTGACGGTTTCAAACGGTTTTTGTTTTCTGTACTGAGTAATTACAAGGCATTGAAAGGATACACATTTGAATCGGATCAGTGTTGATGAGTGCCTCGTGGCTCAGTTCTTAAAGGCACAGCCCAGTGGCTCAGTTCTTAAAGGCACAGCCCAGTGGCTCAGTTCTTAAAGGCACAGCCCAGTGGCTCAGTTCTTAAAGGCACAGCCCAGAGTTGAATTAAGCCCTACTGACCAGGAAGGATCCAAGTGTCATCTCTGCTCTCTCTGGGTTAGCTAATTTCAGCCGGAGTAACAGTAGAGTGATTCCCTCTCTTTCCCTCCCCCTCCCCGCCCCACAATGATCAAATAGGGTCTTTCGACCCTCCCATTACAGACTTGCACATAAAGAATGTCCATCTGGACCAGGTACCAGAGAGTGGTCATTTTCCGTGAGCTATGAGTCGGTGCCTTCGGGAGGAAGGAGGAAAGAATTCAAGAGGTGGGGGAAGAGGGGCTGGAAAAGGAAATCCTCCTCTGAGTTTTAGGTGAGAGTAATTTGCAGCAATTTTCGCGATCCAGTTTTGAAATAAGAGAACTCCGAGTTGCTATGGATTTTTTTTTTTAATGCCCCTGTGGAACCTTTAATGGGCTCCAGATTGGATCTGAGCTCGTTATGGCTCGGTTTGTTTATAAGACCATTGAGCAGCAGAGACTTCAGTTTTTCCGACGTGGATTTCACATTTCCAGGTGTGTAACAGCGATGTGTTTCCTAGTGAGTGTTTCTGTACTCGGGCTTTGGCCTATCCAGACACTGAGGTTCACAGCCTCAGGAAATCTCCGGATCCAGTTATGCAATCGGAAGAATATCACATCACAGAACCAGGCCATTCGACCCACCTGGGTCTCCACACGAGCCACCTAGCCTAATCCCACCCACCTACTCGATCCCCATACACTTTTTAATATTCCTCTTTTTCAAGCATCTGTCTGCTGCCCAACAAAAAGAATTGATGGGCTTGCTTCCACAATTTGTGGCAGAGAATTCGATTCTATTCCGAGAATGGATTTGTTGTAACATCTCTTTTTGTGATCATTTGAAATTTGTGCCTCCTTGTCCTTGTTTTGACAGTGTATCGCTATTTTCCATACCACAACCTTTCACAATTTCTACCTGGTCCTCCCTTAACCACCTTCTCTGGTCCAGTGACAAAAGCCCGAACTCCTCAAATTTCTCTCTCTAACTTTAAGCCCACATCCCGGGCAACTTTCTAGTGACTGCAATGTAACGTTTGCATTGCTTTTATACCCTCCCTGTAACAGGGTACCTGAAACGACACGCAACACTCCAACTGTGACGTTGTGGTTCAGATGAGACGTTCAACCGAGGTCCCGCCTGCCCTCTCGGGTGGACGCAGAAGATCTCCTGAATAGGACCCAGGCGCGAGTCGAAGCCGATTGTGGTTATTTGCTCCAGACAGGGCCAGCGTTCAGCTCTCAATTCAGTAGCAGTCATGAGTGGGGTTGCCAACTGGTGGGACATATTCCTGGAGGTTTCAGCACATGACGTGGGCAACACGGTGGCATAGTGGTTAGCACTGTTACCTCACAGCGCCAGGGATCCGGGTTCGAATCCGGCCTCGGGTAACTGTCTGTGTGGAGTTTGCACATTCTCCCCGTGTCTGCGTGGGTTTGCTCCGGTTTCCTCCCACAGTCCAAAGATGTGTGGGTTAGGTTGATTTGGCTATGATAAATTGACCCTTAGTGTTAGGGGGATTAAATACGTGGGGTTACGGGGATAGGGTGCAGGCTCGATGGGCCGAAATGGCCTCTATCTGCACTGTGGGGATTCTGATATTCTGTGACCTCCTGCCTCCAATCGCCCCGTCCCGCCAAACGGGCTTTTTTTAAAAAATAATCATCTCCAATATTTTAAAACCAATAAACAAAAGTGTTCAAAGAAAATGGGTGGAAAAAACCCCACTCTCTTTTTTAATGCTCTGTGATTTTTTTGTTCTCCCGGATTGTCCGCACTGGTGTCCAGGAGTTTAATCTACAATTCCTGGAGACTTGAGGGCAACCCTAGAGGCGGGTTGGCAATCATGGTCCGGAGGTGTTTTAAATGCGGTATGTTTGATGAATTCCCCAAGCAATCAATGGCCCACTCGTCAGCAACATCTGGTCATTTCAGGAGACATCCAGTGCCTTGGCGTCGCTAACTCAGAGACTGGGGATTAAGCTCGGGGGCGGGGGGGGCCCTTGCTCGTACGGTTTCGTCCCACGCTGCAAAGAGGCACATTGACCAGCCGAGCTATTCGGGCAGCAGTCCCAATGATGCTCGATTCGGTTAGCCCTCTGCCGCTGGTCGTTCCCCTTGTGTCGTTCTGCACATTTCAAGCAGGTTCAGCGATGTAATCAAAAGAAGACCCACTCTCTCTCTCTCTCTCTCTCTCTCTCTCTCTCTCTCCGCCGTCTTCCCCACCCCGCCACCATCAGGAAAAAGGTCAGATGTTTATGAGGAACTTGCGATCCCTTTCAGATGATGTGAGCTTCAAACTGCTTTTCAATTGGTAATAATATTTAGCAAACATGAAGTACACAACTGCTGGAAGCTGTTTGCTGCCACTTTGGGGAATTATGTTATGGCTCTTTTACAGCTGTTTTGAGTGGGAGAGGATTAAATAGATCAGGATATTTTGAAAGAAAATTAGAGAACAAGTTTGGAACAATGTAGCCAGGCTGTACGTTTTTTTTTTATACTCGCGTATCAGATGGAAGGAATATGGAGTTTTAATACCAAATACAGGAAAAATGTTTATCAAAGCGATTTGCTAATGTTTTTTTGATACGTTGCCAGTGTCTTGTAGTTCTTTTTGAGCTTCTGTAATTTGTTGAGCAGTGAAGGACGGGAATGTGTGTGTGTGTGTGTGTGTGAGTGAGAGAGAGAGAGAGAGAGAGAGAGAGAGACCGTCAGTGCCATAAGGAGCAGTATGTAGACAGCTGCACGTGTGTCGTGATGCTCGCCTCCCCTCGCAGATCTGTTTTCCATCTCCACTCTTGGCTTCTCCGCAGAATCCTGGAGCGAAACGATGAACAGCATCTGTCTGCCTCCTCTGGTCTGCCCGCAGGTCACTTTGTTGGAAGCGAGTGTGCCAAGCAATCCCAGCGCTGCCTTTACTACTCTGGGGCTAGTCTCTGATTCACCGCTCACCGACGGGGCAGTTGGACTGCCGGGCCTTTCTCGAAGAGGTCCGAAAATCGTCACCGGCCCACCGTCAATGCAGCACTCGAGATTCTAACAACAGCTGGTCCCAGACCAATATCACCTTCAGGGGAGACTTTTGAGGCAGGCCCACTTCCTGGAACTTTTTTCAGGAGTTTCTCCCGGAGCGTGTCAGTTGCAGAATCCCTTGGCCACAAGCTGCAGTCTGCCACACTCGAGCATGCGTCTTCTCGCCTGTGTCAGCTGCCTTGTTGGGATGACTGGGCAAAGGTGATTGTATTGCCAGGGTGAACCCACCCTTCAGTAACAGACTTGCTGTCGCCGTGCATTCCCTGTTTGTAGCCAGGTATAAAAAGATGGGGCTGAAGGTGTGTTCACGACATGTTTCCCTCTTCCCTTCCGCCCCCAATACTTCCTGTGGCGCCTATAATCTTTGATGCACTTGCGCAACATGCTGTTGATTTCAACACATCAATGCAAATGTGGGTGGAATTCTCTTTTTGATGTGGTGTGCATTGAGAGTTCGCTTACCTTGAGTAAAACGTTCCTGTGGCTTCACCCGCCCACTTTGTGTGTGTGTGTGTGTGTGTGTGTGTGTGTGTGTGTGTGTGTGTGTGTGTGTGGATGGAGCACATTTCTTCCACAGTGTGATGACAAGTCAGTCTGCAATGGCAGCTGCACTCATTCTCCCTCCCTCTCTAGCACGCATCTGCGCTCCCCTTCTCCGCTCGCGCTCCCCTTCTCGCCCGCGCTCCCCTTCTCGCCCGCGCTCCCCTTCTCGCCCGCGCTCCCCTTCGCGCCCGCGCTCCCCTTCGCGCCCGCGCTCCCCTTCGCGCCCGCGCTCCCCTTCGCGCCCTCGCTCCCCTTCGCGCCCTCGCTCCCCTTCTCGCCCGCGCCCTCGCTCCCCTTCTCGCCCGCGCCCTCGCTCCCCTTCTCGCCCGCGCCCTCGCTCCCCTTCTCGCCCGCGCCCTCGCTCCCCTTCTCGCCCGCGCCCTCGCTCCCCTCCTCGCCCTCGCCCGCGCTCCCCTCCTCGCCCTCGCCCCCCTTCTCGCTCTCGTCCTCGCCCCCCTCCTCGCCCTCGCCCGCTGTCCGTCAGTCCAAGTGCCCATTCTTCAATTGTGTGGCTAAAATAGTGGCACATTAGTCAGGCATGGTGGGTATCACGATCAAGCCCGATCCTGCCCACGATGGTGCCCACATGCATACTACTCTGCATAGGTCCATGGCCAGTGATCAGGAGCAGGGCCACCAACATTTGCGAGGGACACGAGGTAATATACTGAGTGCAGCTAACTTGGTACAGAACGGGTTGCTCCTGGTTTATATAGCTCAGTGCCACTCCCGGTGGTGAACTTTACCCACTGTTCAGTGGAGGAACCTGACCAGTCCAAACTCTTCCCAAGGTGAAACAGCTTGCAATTAAGAAACTGCAGCAGAAATCAGTGGGAACTTCTGGACATTGACCTCAAAAAGCGGTTGCCCATAGTTACCAACAAGTAGGGGGACGCTTTGTGTTTTCTCTGCCGGCTGACCTCTCTCTCTCCTTTATGATCAGATATTCAACTCGATTCCTCTGGTGAGCACTGAAGTAGATGTCGATGGTGGTGGCTTGCGGTCCAAACCAGTGCGAGCTGGGGAGCCTTTAAAGTAGAAGAGGAATCTCGGTTTCAGCAGACTGCGAGGACCTCCCTCTTGCCCATCGCCCCAACAACTCGTTGAGTGCCCGTCCGGTGCTGCGTGTTCGCTCGAACTGCCAGCCTGCTTGTGCCACGTGCGTGCCCTTGGTAAGTGCCCCCTTTTTAATTTCCGTCGGCAGTTCAGTCCTGGTCGCGTCCTCCTGACTGGTTCTTTTTCTCAACTCTCTTATCCCTTACCTCACAAAGCATATGAGGTGGTGCATCTTTGAAGCCTTGTTTACTGCGAGGAATTCCATGGGCTCGTCCAGAGCGTTGGATTCCCGCTGTTCCGGCCCACAAGGAAAAAGCAACCAAAGAGGTGCTATTTGATGGAAAGTCTTGCGTGTGACTTCTCTTCCCCCCCCCTCCCCCAAAGGACGTTCTTGACTGCTCGTGGGATCAGCAGCTCCGATTTGCCTTCTTCGAGGGCAGGTGGCTGCCACTTCAGTGAAGCGGGGGGGGGGGTGGCGGCTGCTTGGAACAGATGTGTTGAAGTGATGCGAGCCACGGCTGAGGGGCATCCTGTATTGAAATGGTGTCGCCGTTTAATTCTGTGGCACAAGAATATAAATTGTATGACAAGTCCAGGGTTGGAGGATATCCTATGATGATGATCAAGGTTTTTCAGATGCCCTTTT
Source organism: Squalus acanthias (assembly GCA_030390025.1). Classification (NCBI taxonomy): domain Eukaryota; kingdom Metazoa; phylum Chordata; class Chondrichthyes; order Squaliformes; family Squalidae; genus Squalus; species Squalus acanthias. The sequence goes on along the minus strand of CM059446.1, from coordinate 11,053,933 downwards.
CAAATAAAAAAAAAAAAAATACTGTGTTTGAAAAGAACTTTTTATGTTTTTTACAAGTATCGGGCATTTTGAACCAGTTTCAAAACTATTTACTGCGCTCGATCTCGAATAGTTCTCATTTCATAGCTGGTGTTCTCTGTGGCGTGTCACCTGCCCAGGTGAGTTAGCTCGGTCTTGGGTCCAGCGAGCTGAACTGGTGGACTTTATTTGCTTCACGCGCAGGCATTTACACCGCATCTCTTAGTATGGCAAGAGCCTGGCACAGGCACGACGGGCCGCATGGCCCGGGCATTAACGGTAATGGTCGAACTCCGATTTCCCATTTCAACAGAGGGTTTACAATTCCAACGTTGTGCCGATCTGGTATGTGGGCCCAGCTCTTGTTGCTAACAGGCTGGTGTAACATTGAAACAACATACACTCAGCTCACTGGCACATTAAATAAAAGTATTAATGTAATGTGTGAAGTAATATGTTGTTGACATTATGACTGGGGAGAAAAGCTTACATAGAAAAATAGGAGCAGGAGTAGGCCATTCGGCCCTTCGAGCCTGCTCCGCCATTCAATATGATCATGGCTGATCCTCTATCTCAATACCATATTCCCGCTCTCTCCCCATACCCCTTGATGCCTTTTGGGTCTAGAAATCTATCTATCTCCTTCTTAAATATATTCAGTGACTTGGCCTCCACAGCCTTCTGTGGTAGAGAATTCCACAGGTTCACCATCCTCTGAGTGAAGAAATTTCTCCTCATCTCAGTCCTAAATGTCCTATCCCGTATCCTGAGACTGTGACCCCTCGTTCTAGACCCCCCCAGCCAGGGGAATCATCCTCCCTGCGTCCAGTCTGTCTAGCCCTGTCAGAATTTTATACGTTTCAATGAGGTCCCCTCATTCTTCGAAACTCTAGTGAATACAGGCCTAGTCGACCCAATCTATCCTCATATGATAGAATCCTGCCATCCCAGGAATCAGTCTGGCGAACCTTCGCTGCACTCCCTCTATGGCAAGTATATGCTTTCTTAGGTAAGGAGACCAAAACTGCACATAGTACTCCAGGTGTGGTCTCACCAAGGCCCTGTACAACTGTAGTAAGACATCCTTGCTCCTGTACTCAAATCCCTCTTGCAATGAAGCTATGTTGACCAGCCCAATGGTACAATTGGGAAATACCGGCAGAGTGCACCTTTAAATGGACATGTACTTGAAGAGGACTAATTTGCAGGTATACAGGGGAAAAAGCTGGGGTGTGGGACGAAACTGGAATAGCTCTTTCAAAGAGCCAGCACAGGCGTGATGGGCTGAATGGCCTAGTTCCGTGCTGTAAGATTCTAAATTGCAAGCTGATTTTCGATTGGTTCAGTGGGCCGTATGTGCCCTTGGCTTCTGACGTGCCAGTCTCCTGCAGCTGGTAGCAGCCCACACACCAAACCTGCTGGATTTGGCTGCTGGGGAATCCGAGAGAAAGAAAGAAAGTCTTCCATTTATACCGCGCCTTTCACAACCACCGGATGTCCCAAAGTGTTTCACAGCCAATGAAGTACTTTTTGAAGTGTAGTCACTTTTGTAATGTGGGAAACGCGGCAGCCAATTTGCACACAGCAAGATCCCACAAACAGCAGAAAGAAAAGAAAGACTTGCATTTCTATAGCGCCTTTCACGACCACCGGACATCTCAAAGCGCTTTACAGCCAATGAAGTATTTTTGAAGAGTAGTCACTGTTGTAATGTGGGAAATACGGCAGCCAATTTACGCACAGCAAGCTCCCACAAACAGCAATGTGATAATGACCGGATAATCTGTTTTTGTTATGTTGGTTGAGGGATAAATATTGGCCCCAGGACACCGGGGAGAACTCCCGCTGCTCTTCTTCGAAATAGTGCCATGGGATCTTTTATGTCCACCTGAGAGAGCAGACGGGGCCTCGGTTTAACGTCTCATCCGAAAGACGGCATCTCCGACAGTGCAGCACTCCCTCAGCACTGCACTGGAGTGTCAGCCTAGCTTTATGTGCTCAAGTCTCTGGAGTGGGACTTGAACCCACAACCTTCTGACTCAGAGGCAAGTGTGCTACCCACTGAGCCACAGCTGACACTGATAATGATCAGATAATCTGTTTTTTAGTGATGTTGATTGAGGGATAAATATTGCCCAGGATATCAGGGGATAAATATTGGCCAGGACACCGGGGTGAACTCCCCTGCTCGTCTTCGAAATAGTGCCATGGGATCTTTAACGTCCACCTGAGAGGGCAGATGGGGCCTCGTTTAACGTCTCATCCGAAAGACAGCTCCTCCGAGAGTGCAGCACTCCCTCAGTACTGCACTGGGAATGTCAGCCTAGATTGTTGTGCTCAAGTCTATGGAGTGGGACTCGAACCCACAACCTTCTGACTCAGCGAGGGTGCTCGCCACTGAGCCACAGCTGAGCCATTTTTAACAGGTATGCCTGAGGGCCAGCCTCAGCAAATCCAACAAGTTTACTCTCGGGTGGCTTCCCAACTGTGCAAGACCTGCACAGTAGGAGCCAGCGGCACTAAAGCCCCAATATAAAAGCACCTACAGTGTGGTAAAGGCAAGTTAGAGCAACAGGAGGCTGGACTCCTGTAAAACTAGCTGATGAGGAGCTGGGAAGAGTGGAGTTAGATAATTGAGTGGCCCGATTCAATAGGTGACATGCACAAAGTGTAATATTCAAGTTATAAAATGGTGTCTCCTTTTTGGATGGACTGCATTTTGTTCAAAGAGAGAAGAGAGTCCAGCACCCAATTCTTCATGATGTCAATAGATGTGATGCAGTTACGCATTCTGTTGTTATTTACGTCGCTGTGTCTTGCGTTGGTCCACAAATCACAAGATAATAACAAACAAAGAAGGTCATTCAGCCCATCTTAGTTCATGCATACAAATCCTAAAGCCCCTTCATCGCTGCATCCAATTGTTTCTTAAATTATTCCAGAGTTCTTTTGCCTCCTTGGAATGGATTCCAAGATAGATCACTTTTGGGTGAAAAACTTCCTTCCATCAGTCCTAAATGTACCTTTTTACGAGTTTGAACCTGTAGCCCCCTTGTCCTATTCTCATTTAAAGGAATTTTCTGGATTTACATTCTCCAGACCGTTTTCTTATCTTCCATCCCTCTGTACGGTCACCGCTCAGACGCTCCTTTCGCAGGCTGGAAAATCTCCAAGTCCCTCCAGTCTATGCTCACAACTCGAGACGTCTGAATAAAAGCTTCGCAAGCACTTTTTTTTCACAAAGGCGGCGCTCCTTTAAAAACGGTGCCTGATTAGTGTTTAACAGCACAGCTCTTGTGGGGTTTCCTCTGCCCTGCCCCTGCCATTTTCCCCAGAGGCAGATTCTGAATCGCTGTGAGGCGTTTTAACAGCACAAAATTTATTAAGAGGAAGAGTTTCAGTTTTTGCAGTATCCCACATGCGAGTGCAAACGTACTCGGGTAACCTTAACTGAAATATGCGCTGGTTGTGAAAATGTGGCTGTGTTACCTTTTCAGTTTGTTGATTCTCCAGTAAGTTCATGTAATGAGTGGCACAGTATGGTAGCAGGTGGGATTTACAGAGTTGGTTAGCCACGGAGATTTTTGCCCCCAACAGTGACTACACTTCAAAAGTACTTCATTGGCTGTAAAGCGCTTTGGGACGTCCTGTGGTCATGAAAGGCGCTATAGAAATGAAAAGTCTTTGTTTCTTTCTTCAGGTGAAGTAGGGTTAGAGGATGGGGGAGAATTGGACCAGTGTGTGTGTGCAAATGTAATCCAGTGCATAAAGTCATTGCATTTTATTTTCCATTATAAATTCCGCTAGTCACATTTGTAGCTGAACTAACTACCCCCTGTTCCACTCATTCGTAATAAAAACAGACGATGCTGGAAATGCGCCAGCAGTCCATCAGCAGCTGGAAAGAGAAAGGACAGGGTTAACGTTTTGAGTGTAGACCCTTTTGTCAGAACACCTTCATTATTAGTGTTGTGCGCTATCCACTTGCACTGTCCGCGCTCTCAGGTGGACGTAAAAGATCCCCCGGCACTCTTTCGAAGAAGAGCAGGGCAGTTCTCCCCGGTGTCCTGGGCCAATATTTATCCCTCAATCAACATCACTAAAACACAGATTATCTGGTCATTATCACATTGCTGTTTGTGGGACCTTGCTGTGCGCAAATTGGCTGCCGTGTTTCCTACATTACAACAGTGACTGCACTTCAAAAAAAGTACTTCATTGGCTGTGAAGCGCTTTGAGACGCCCAGAGATCGTGAAAGGCGCTATATAAATGCAAGTCTTTCTTTCTTTCTTCAGCTGCAGTAGGGTTAGAGGGTGGGCGAATAATTGGACCAGAGCGTGCAAATGTAATCCAGTGCATAAAGTCATTGCATGATATTTTCCATTATAAATTCCTCTCTTCACATTTGTAATGGAAACTGCCTATTGTAATTGGCCTGTAGTTGCAGCCCCACCACTGGTGGGAGGGTGTAATTACAATGTGGCAAGTTTCCATGGACAGCTGCCATTATAAATGTGGATTGAGGAACTTAGAATTGAAAGATGTCCTATTTTTAATATATTAATAGATATGGGGGCGCACAGCAGGATGTGGCGGTTTACAGAAAAAAAAAATAAAGTGCTGAATGAAGTTGGCGTGTGACTTTCACCTGCCTGAACTGGCACCACCCACTGGCAGTTCAGCTTTCGGTGAGCTCCAGAGACCTGTCATGTGTCTTGTTTGTACTGTGAGCTGTTTGGAAATGAAAGGGTTGAGTTCTGTCGATGTTCATGTTCAAGAAACGAGGCACTGTTGTGGAAGTGGACTAAGAGTGCAGCGCTGTTGTGCGAGGTGTGTGATGAGGGATTGTCTGATGTGCCGACGGAACTTGCATCCGAGGAATGTTTGGAGAGTGTGGGAAGGAAGGAGGGTGTATTGTTGACAAGATCCAGTGTGGTAAGAAGGTGGGCAGCTGAGCCACGGGAAGTGTTAACGCAGGGGGGTGCCAGACTTTTTTTTTGTCTTGACGTCATCGAAGGTAATCTTTGAACTGAATTGCATCTGCTTCCCTCCCTCACCGGCATGAGGGCTTCATGAGTAGGAAATATGTAACCGTCTGATTACTGATCCTGGGAGTCTGAAAACAGCTCCCTTTTCCCCCCCCCCCCCCGCAAAAAAAAAATCTGTAAACACTCCTGCCTCCCAAAAAAACCTCCACAAAGAAGAATGTGTCGATAGTTTAGATAAAGAGGGGTGGGAGGAAGCTCATGTGGAGCATGAACACCAGCATGGACCTGTTGGGCCGAATGGCCTGTTTCTGTGTCGTAAATAATTGGTAATATTTTCCATTGGTATATAAACACATCGGCCCTGAAACTCCCGGGCTTCAGGAAGGGCGGAAAAGAGGATTTCCACCCGGGGTGGGTTGCGGGAAGGGGGAGGAATTTGGGGCAGAACGCAGTTACTCTGGAGTTCCTCCCCATTTACACTGGCCCTTCCACTTTTTGTTGGGGAGCCATGGGGCGAGTTCCTGAGCTCCATTGGAAAATTCTTCCCTTTTGGAACCTTCAGAGGAACTCATGCCACATAAAAGCTGGCATGAGTCCCACTGAGGGCCTTTCGAAGGCCTTAAACCTTTTACTAGGGACCGGTCATTGATCCTGGAGGGAATGGAATTCCTTCCCTGAGATGTCCGCATGCGCCATTGGGAGCAGAAGATTTCTCCAGGGAAGTTCTTGAGTGGGGGCCCTTGCCAGGCCTGCTCGCTGCTATCGGAGCAGCGCGGCACCACTCCGTCATTCTGCCAGCTATTTGGGGCGGGCACCGATGAAGCGCCCTGGCAGATGCCATGTGCCCACCCCAACCATTCGAACGAGCCCTTCCCCACTACTTTGGGTGGGCATTTTCAGGCATGAGCGAACAAGGGTTCCAGTCTGCCAAACTTGCACCAGTCTGGTGGACCGCCAGGAATTTCAGGGCCTTTATTTGAAAAACCAAAGGCCGGAATTAGCAATGGTCTTAAACATTTGTTTTATACATAACCTAGGAGACTGAAGTTCCCCTTCCCTCCCCTCTCCTCCTTGCTCACAAGTACATCCTCCCTTCTTTGCATAGATATCCTCAGGTCCACTTCTGCAGGAATGACTTACCTCGGGTGATGTCGGAGAGGTTGGTTAAGTTTCAGCTCAGTAAACTTGTTTTCTTTCAGGAAAATGGCTGTAATTTTAAATAGTTCGAATCCACAGAATCTTACAGCACAGTCGGAGGCCATTCGGCCCGTCGTGCCTGTGCCGGCTCTTTGAAAGAGCCAATTGAGTCCCACTCCCCAGCCTTTTCTCCATCGCCCTGCAAATTAGTCCTCTTCAAGTACCATCTGAAAACATTCAGCCCTTTCTATTGCTTTATATACTCCAGCGTTAAATCTATAAGCCGGCTGCGCTTACAGCTCAGTTGTTTAAAACGAATAAGAAACTCCAGAAACTGAGCGAAATTTGTGGGAAAAGCTTCGGAAGTCCGAATGCCTGGCCAGGTCGTGGGGGAATGGCCTGGTAACTGGTGGGGCAACAGTCGAGCGCAGTAACGCCTCTTACTGATTACGGACGTTTACTCCAGTTGTTTTTATTGGTGCTCATCGACCGAGGCTTGGTGCCGCTCAACAAAGAGAGTGCCACGCTCTGTGGCACTGAACACAGCCAGCCAACTGGGCAGGAGATACAGGGGGGGGGGGGGGATGTGAGGAAAAGCTTTTTTTACGCAGCGAGTGGTGAGGACCTGGAACTCGCTGCCGACGGAAGTGGTGGAAGCGGAGACACTCGATGTTTTCAAGGGGGGGACTGGATAGGCACTCGAGGGAAATAAACTTGCAGGGCTACGGGGATAGAGCGGGGGGAGTGGGACTGACTGGATTGCTCTACAGAGAGCCGGCGCGGACTGGATGGGCCGAATGGCCTCCGTCTGTGCCGTTATGACTCTATGACTATGATGCGGTGCCACTCGTTTTGATGGCCTTCCCCAGACATTTCCATTGCGAAAGCAACGTGGATCAAGCAGTGAGACTTCGAAGGAAGTGCCATGCTCCGGAAGACGAGACGCTTATTTTGTTCTTCTGGTAGTTACTTAGCTCCTGCTTTGGACGGTTTGAAACCCCCCCCCCAAAAAAAGCACTCTTGAGAAAGAATACATTTCTGTTTCGCATTAATCCAGGAGCTGAGTAATCCTGCAGCAAGCTCGCGTTGAGTAGTTGGAAAGAAGTGTCAGTCATTGGCAAGGGTCTTCAAGCCTGAGTGCAGGTTAGGATAAAGAGCCCTTGTAAAATTTAATATAAGCATGGAAGGCAGAGAACTTAGTGTTCTAAGCAACCTGAATCCCAGCTCTTCTCTTTTTTTTCCCCCCCCTTCCCGCCCCCTCTCTTCAGAAACTATTTCTGCAATGAGAAGAGTTTGGAAAGAGACAGTGTTCCTTTTGTTTTACTTGTACAGACTGGCTTTCAGCCCTCTGCAAGATGATATCTGGTACTTTGTAACAAAAGCAAGCTGTCTCTTCAGATGTCCACCTAACGTCCTTTAAAACATCAACAATTTTTTTTTGAAGATTCTGGGCCTGGTAAATAAGGATGTTGTGTGTTCAGCGCATATTTAGGAGAGACAGTGTTGGGGGCGGGGGAGGGGGGGCCCTCGCAAACGGGTCAAAGTTCATATCCCAGCCTTCGGCCATCTTTCAGATTTCAGGTTGACTTTTGTGCCACTTTGCACCAGGCCAGTTCACCGAGCCGTGGCATACTCTGGCATAAACCAACTTTTGGAGTGCAGTCGCTGCTGTGATGCGGGAAGGGCGGCAGCCAATTGGCGCACAGCAAGCTCCCGCAAAAAAAAGCAACGTGATAATGGCCGGATAAGCTGCTTTTTGTTTTAGTGATGTTGGATGAGGGATAAATATTGGCCGGAGCTCCCCTGTTCCTCTTCGAAATAGTACTGCGGGATCTTTTACACCCACCTGAGGGGGCAGACTGAATCCACTTGAACCAAGGTGGGGTTTGGAAGCTTTGAGTTCTCCTCCACCCCCCCTCCCCCCCACCTCTCTTTTTTGTTCCCCCTTTCTTTCTAACCCTTTCGTGTGATGACTCAAGATGCCTGAGGCTGTCCTATAGAAAGTTGAAGGAATCCCAGTCTGAACAATGGAGCCTTTGAATGACTGAATGCAGATTTAGACTCACCCAAGCGTTCTGTCCTCTCATTTCAAAGCAATGCAGTGGTGCTGCGGTGCCTATTCAAAAGGGATTTACTCAACAGTTCGCAGTCTCTTTACATCTTTTCCAACCAGTATCGAAATCCATTGATATTGGCGAGCCCAGCTGTCTTTGTGAAAAGTCGTATATGTAAAAGTGTTGTGTCCCAGTTACAAAACCCTTGCTGCTGTGGGCTTTACGCTACCTGTTGGTTCCTTGCGGGTTACCGTTTGCTATTATGGCGCCCAATCCTGACCGCACGCTAACAACTGGTTATCACGGGCTCCTCGGCGCAATCCATCATAACCCTTTGACGTCGGTTCGGAAAAGTAATAAATCCGGCCCAGCCAATTCCAGCTCAAGTTCCTGTACCTATTAAATCAAAACTGATGGGTCCACTAGAAACTGCTCTCTTCCACTTGTGTCAAATCTTTGGGTTTAATTTTTTTTTTCCTTTCTTCCCCCCCCCGCCCCCCCCCCCACCCCAGAGTGCACACGTCACTGTGTTTACAGGCCAGATTGCACGCGCTTGTGTTCTGCGTCAGGGCCTGTCGAGCTGCTGTGGCTGGTATGTTTGAACGCCACGCATTCGAGATAAGATAACAGATTGGAATGACTCCCTTTTTTTTTTAAGTGAGCACGACGGGGTGGCAAATAGTTGGTTTGTTTACCAAGAACTTCAAGAACGCCCCGGATTCAACCCAAGGAAGAAAAAATGCGCGGATTTAATTGCGGCAGTTTACACTCTCTCTTTGTGAGAAAAGTTTGATGAATCGCCGCGGCACTGGAATCTTGGGAACGGTGGAGAGGGGAGCCGATTCACTCTTTTTTTCTTCTCTATGGGCTATCCTTCCCTGCTTCAATCCCACCCACCCCCACAAAGCTCTAAGATTACATCCGATTGGTGCGATTTGTGAGATGACGTTTTGTTCATGCAGGCTGCAAGGTAGCCTGTTGTAGAGCCCTGGCATTGATCTGCACAAGAGCAACCTTGTCTGCTAAGTGATACGGCTGTAATCATATCCCAGCCCCAGAGATAAATATACCATTGATTTACTGGCGTGCTTTGTTTCCTAGAATTATTCTTCTGTGCAAAGGCTGCTGTTGAATGCAACGAGAGCACCATCTTCTCCTGCCCGGGCTAATTAGTTGGATAATTTAATGCGTTGCAGGCAGGAACCCTGTTTCGACTCCACCACGGCGAGTATAATACTGGGCTGTGTGAGACGACGAGAAGCTTCAGTCCACCAGTGTGAATTTATCTGTAGCGTACTTCACATTAGCAGTCAGCACATGAACAGCCCATTAGTTCATTTGGAAAACGGAGCACAATTAATCTTGGACTCCTTTCCAAAGTGATCATCTGTTCAAACTGCCGGACAGTTCAAAGAGCATGAAGTGCTTATTTCAGAGGCTTTGGGTTAAAGGATTGAGAAATGGGTCGGCAAATTGATTCTGTCGGTAATTAATGAACTTGCGCTTGATGTGAAATTTCATAAAATGGTCTTTTAAAAAAAAAAAACAATCCAACAGGCCCCAGGGACACGTTCTGTAGTAATGCATATTGAGGGTATTGTATCTAGTATCTGCAAGTATATGAAGTAAATTTCTTGGTTACCTTCACCTGTCCACCATCCATCCCACCAGCTTCCTCCACCACCACCAAGCAACACCAGCCCCGTCCTCTCCTGTCCTGCCGGTGCTGGTTCACGCTGGGGTACGGTTCTCCTGAACCCATTGCTCTCTGGTACCTGGCCCCAGGGGGGCTGTTGCTGAGATTGTGGAGCCTCGACTTGGTGTCACATGCCAGCTGACGTGCCCCGGCAGGTGGAGTAGGGCTCCCGAACGTTGGACCCCCCACCCCATGGCCCGCTTGTGCGCCCGGCAAATTTTCAACCGTCCTTTCCGGCGGCCATTTTGGAACGGATGCGCGAGTGAGGCGTGGCGCATGGCGCATGGCGCAGGTTCGGTTTCCCATCGTGTCTGCTCATTCATAACAACACCAGCGTAAAACAAGCGTCCAAAAGATGGAGCTAACTTTAAAGGCTCGCGCCTTTTCAGTTCCAGGTGCTGCGAAAAAAAATCTGATTACTGTATCATTTCCGTTGCTATCCTTGTATATTTGTTGCCACCTATTTTGCCATGTGCCTTCCGCCATTTGTTCAGGGGCTACCCCCCCCCCCCCCCACCCCCCAGCCCATTCCAGACACAACACAATGGCGTTCCTAAAAGAAAAGACTTGCATTTCTATAGTGCCTTTTACAACCTTGGGACCTCCCAAGGCGCTTTACAGCCAATTAAGTGCTTTTGAAGTGTAGTAATGTAGGAAACGCGGCAGCCAATTTGTGCAGAGCAAGCTCCCACAAACAGCAATGAGTTAAATGGCCAGATAATCATCTTTCGTGGTGTTGGTCGAGGGATGAATTGCTGGTGCGGACATCGAGAGAACTCCCCCGCGTTTGTTTGAATAGTGCCGTGGGATCTTTTACGTCCACCCGACCGGGAAAATGGGGCCTCGGTTTAGCGTCTCATCTGAAAGCCTAGAGGCGCGAGTGTTACCACTGAGCCAAGGCTAACACTAAACCTTTATTGTAGTAGTTTTAATGCACCTTCCATGTAGCACGGCTTTAAATCTAATGATATGGGCCTAAAGCACTTGTCCTTGGGGAGAAGTAGTAATGAGCTTCGGTATTTATTTCTTTGGCTTTACCTGGACAGCTCCCTTTTTATATGTTGTTGAATTGGTCTCGGGTGGGTGAGGGTGGAGGATTTCCTCATTAATCTGTGTTTAGTGTCATGGATTTGGCTCTTTCTGTTTTGCTCTTCCCTCTGTGGATGGCCTTGAATATCCACTGGTGTAACCTGTGCAAGTCTTAGCATGTCCTGCTGATAAATCAGTCGCCGTGGAGCTTACACAGCCCTACTTTCATGCTCTGGTTGAACTACATTTAAAAAAAAATAAAAAATTCTACTTTTATAAGTGGCATTAAAATCTATTGCTAAAATTCACAAACCAGGGCTTTACTCCAAACTAAATCTACAACTCTTCCGTCCCGATAGTCATCCTCGATCCTTCCACTCTTCTGAGCACAGACTGCTGCAGGCCCCTTCCCCTCCCCGTTCCACTTCACCCCTTGATGCCATCCATAAATGCCTCAGCACACTCGAATTCTCTTCCCGAACCCCTCCTCCAAGCATCAGTGCTGGGGCCTCAACTATTTACAATCTATATTAATGACTTGGATGAAGGGGCCAAGCGTAATGTAGCCAAATTTGCTGCTGAGACAAAGATAGGTGGGAAAGCAAGTTGTGAAGAGGACACAAAGAATCTGCAAAGGGATATAGACAGGCTAAGTGAGTGGGCAAATATTTGGCAGATGGAGTATAATGTGGGAAAGTGTGAGGTTATCCACTTTGGTAAGAAAAAGAAAAAAGCAAATTATTATTTAAATGGCAAGAACTACAGAATGCTGCAGTACAGAGGGACCTGGGGGTCCTTGTGCATGAAACACAAAAAGTTAGCATGCAGGTACAGCAAGTAATCAGGAAGGCAAATGGAATGTTGGCCTTTATTGCAAGGGGGTTGGAGTATAAAAGCAGGGAAGTCCTGCTACAGCTATACAGGGTATTGGTGAGACCACACCTCGAGTACTGCGTACAGTTTTGGTCTCCTTATTTAATGAGAGATATACTTGCATTGGAGGCAGTTCGGAGAAGGTTCACAAGGTTGATTCCTGAGATGAGGGGGTTGACTTATGAAGAAAGGTTGAGCAGGCTGGGCCTACACTCATTGGAGTTTAGAAGAATGAGAGGTGATCTTATTGAAACATATAAGATACTGAGGGGGCTCGACAAGGTAGATGCAGAGAAGATGTTTCCCCTCATGGGGGAATCTAGAACTAGGGGGCATAGTTTCAGAATAAGGGGTCGCCCATTTAAAACTCAGATGAGGAGGAATTTCTTCTCTGAGAGTCGTAAATCTGTGGAATTCTCTGCCCCAGAGAGTTGGGGAGGCTGGGTCATTCAATATATTTAAAGTGGAGATAGACAGATTTTTGAACAATAAGGGAGTGATGGGTTATGGGGAGCGGGCGGGAAAGTGGAGTTGAGGTAGAAGATCAGCCATGATCTCATTGAATGGCGGAGTAGGCTCGAGGGGCCGTATGGCCGACTCCTGCTCCTATTTCTTATGTCCTCACCTGCAAAAGCCTGCTCAAAACCCACCCCCTCCCTCGTTCTTCTCCCATTTCTTGCTCCCTGCTTGTTCTCTCTTGCGAAGTACCTTGGAACATCTCTTGCATTAACGGCGCTTATTCTCTCTTGCTTACTGTCCCTCGTGCTCTCGTTCCTGCCCCTTTCCACCCTGTCCTTCCTTGATTCTAAAAAAAAAAAATGGTTCCATGGAGGAGTTGGGCCCTGCCAGTGCCCATCTGTGAAGTATGCAGCAAAAGGTGTGCGATGCACTCTCTCTCTCTGCTCCTGCCCTGTAATTGGGTCAACGTTTGACTTGCAACCGAACTGGGGAACAATTGACAAATTTAATCTGATCTTTAAAGCTGTCTTTCAGCCACTGAAATCCATATCTTTTCAAAAGTTGTTCTCCCCTCCAAAACGGACAGTGGTACCAGGAAGACTGCAGAGAGGCAGATATAGAGCTACCAACCCTCCTGGATTGCCCTGGAGTCTCCAGGACACTGCCGCCAGCAAACCCAGGAGAAAAAACGCAGGGGCTTTAAAAAATTGTGTTTTTAAAGAATTTTCTTTGAACACTTTTGTTTACTGGTAATAAAAATATTGTGACATGGGGGCAAATTGCTGTTTGACTGACTCATCCAATCGGGTAATGAAGAGTCTATTCGCTTTCCGATTGGCTCAGGAAGGCCTCGGCCCATGAGGATGGACATGTCGGGCGACCAATGGCGGGAGTGTGGGGGCGGGGCGGTTGTCGGCAGGCAGTCATGTGATGAATACGTCCAACCAGAGTTGGCGACCCGCGGCAGATGAATCATTTTGGAGAGGAGGGCCTGGGCGTGCTGAGCGATTTCCAGTTCACCAAACCAGCCACCTCCAGGGTTACATTCCCCAACTGGAGAAGGCTGTTGCAGACCAGGACTAACGATACGGTGGCTGTGACCTGTCAAGTATTAGCTGTCAGCCGTGGCTCAGTGGGTAGCACACTCGCCTCTGAGTCAGAAGGTCGTGGGTTCAGGTCCCACTCCAGAGACTTGAGCACAAAAATCTAGGCTGACACTCCCAGTGTGGTGCTGAGGGAGCGCTGCACTGTCGGAGATGCCGTCTTTCGGATGTGACGTTCAACTGAGGCCCCGTCTGCTCTCTCAGGTGGACGTAAAAGATCCCATGGCACTATTTCGAAGAAGAGCAGGGGAGTTATCCCCGGTGTATTGGCCAATATTTATCCCTCAATCCACATAACAAAAACAGATTATCTGGTCAATATCACATTGCTGTTTGCGGGAGCTTGCTGTGCGCAAATTGGCTGCCGCGTTTCCTACATTACAACAGTGACTCCACTTCAAAAAGTACTTCATTGGCTGTAAAGCGCTTTGAGCCGTCCGGTGGTCGTGAAAGGCGCTATATAAATGCAAGTCTTTCCTGGAATACAGTTTGGTCTTATCTGCTGAGTGACTTTACACAGTCACTGCACAGTTGGCTGCAATGTGACTACGGGACTAGCTCAGTGTTGGTACAGCTTCAGTCAAGCAGCATAAAAGATACATAACTAGCTGACATGTCAGCATTTCAAGTGACAGTTTTGAAGAGGGAAATGTTCTATTTTCACACACCGTTTTTATTTTCAAAGTGTGGCTCGTGGTTTAAATTGCTGTTCCTATTTGTCGAGTGTGTCTTTGACAGTAAGCCATGGATTACTGTCAAAATGTTAGAAACCAGCTTTTCCCTTTTTCGAAGTGCAAAGCCTATTTCGGAAGTAGTTTAGAAGAGAATTGGCGTACCTTCGCCATCTAATTGACAACAGTAGAATCAGCAAAGGTGCCATTTCCAGTCGGCCATTTTGTTTTTACCTCTTTTTTATTTAATTGGGGCAATTTGACACAAGCGGCTCCCCCTTGGGGCAGAGGGAAGATCTGCAAGGTTTGACTCGACCGGCCTTCAATCTTGATTTTTTTTTGGTGGTGATTTTCTCGCCTCCCCCGCCCTCTTCTGTCTGCTGCCAAAGAATTCCCAACTCTTGCTGGGGTAGAGTTTCACATTTACCAGTACCTCACCCAAATGGCCATTCTTCATGCCGTGACCGTGAACTATTCAACTGTGGAGGGCATCACAGCCATGCTCGACCCTGTCCTTGCAGAATGTTTACTGGGTCGCGATCAGGAGTGGAAAACTCCAGCTGATTTCCCGGCCCGGTTGTTGACCATGGGGGTACTGAGGCCAACCCAGGGGTACTGAGGCCAACTGTCGTGCCCCAGCTGAGGGAAGCGAACTCAGTAAAGACCGGGAATGGAACTTGGGATCTGTATGGCTTCGTGCTATCCAGGCTTCACTCACAAAGCTATCTGGGGAGCTTAATGTTCTTGCCTACCCTAGCCATTGGAAAAGTGCCTTCTCTGTACGTTGGCACTTCCTACCATTGCCCATTGAAACAGTCTCCCTGAAGCACCGCCATGTTTATTGGAACCGAACGATCGCCCAATCCACAGTGCTAACGAAAAGCAGTTGAATCATTCTTTTCTGGAGAGGAGCACTTTTACCGATCACGTGGATGGCGGGGTAGATTTTTTTTTTTCCTCGACTGGGCTTTGAGTATAAAGGTTCGTGTGGGTGCGGTGCGTAGAGAGAAGTCGGGTGGAGAGAACTGCATGTCCGTTATGGAGCCTGCTACATTTTCCACCCATCAGTTTAAATGGTTGGAAACACGGGCAGGCTCCATTATCCGCGTGTAATCTTCACCGCCCACTTTCCCTCCGTGCATTGCGCCCTGCAGCTCTTCCACGCTGAAGCCCAGTAGAGGAAAATCTGCACCGTTGTGTTAAATTTGTCATGTTTTTCCGTCTCGGGTTATGGGCATCGGGATGTATGGCAACGCTGGCAGCTACTGCCCAAGCCTGGTTGCCCCCCGAGAAGGTGTTGGTGGGCCGCCGCCTTCTTGAAGCGCTGCGGTCCGTGTGGTGAAGATACTCCCACAGTGCTGTTTGGGAGGGAGTTCCAGGATACTGACCCGGCGACGATGAAAGAACGACGATATATGCCCAAGGAGGTGGTGATGTTCCCATGGACCTGCTGCGCGTTACATTTCCGCATGGCTGCACGTGCGCTGCTGAGGCCTGCCAATTGGGAGTGCCACGAATTGGGTCGATCAGCCTCCACCACCAATCGTCCTTTCCGGGCTCCCGTGGAGTGAGGTTGTGCGCCGGGAGCAAAGTTTTGTCAAGGCGGCCCTTTCGTGTTTTGAACAATTTTTTTTTGTTTCATTTTTATTATGCTCTAAGAGGATTTGTGTCTGATAGATAATTGGATATTCCTGCCACCGAATGGACCCTGGCCTGCCGCAGAACTTGACCGGGTTCGCCACGGAAATAGTTGTACTGGATCCCATCCCATCCCATTCCAGGGCAGGCAGGACCGTAGCATAGTGGTTATATTACTGGCCTAGTAATCCTGAGGCTTGGATTAATGATGTGGAAACATGAGTTCAAATCCCATCACGGCAGCTGGGGAATTTAAATTCACTTAAATAAAAATCTGGAATAAAAAAGCCAGTATGAAACTACCTGATTGTCGTAAAAGCCCATCTGCTTCACTAATGTCATTTAGGGAAGGAAATCTACTGTCCTTACCCGGTCTGGCCGATATGTGACTCCAGACCCACAGCAATGTGGTTGATTCTCAAATGGCCTAGCGAGCCACTCAGTTTTATTCAGGAAGGCGGCTCCCCACTACCTTCTTGAGGGGAATTAGGAATGGGCAATAAATGCCGGCCTTACCAGCGACGCCCACATCCCATGAATGCATAAAAGCAGAAACCCCACAGTGAGCAGGAACAGTCGCTGGTAAGGCAAGGCTAGGTTAAGAAAAGGCCCCTTCCACCCAACAGGACAATGATGCTTTGAAGAGGGCTCAGGGAATGAGTGATGAGGAGAGTTGGTCAATCCGGCAAGTTTACTTATGGGTTTGCCGTTGCTGGTACAGGCACGGTACAGCGTCAATGTAAAAGCAGCTGGGGGAAGGCCTGGGAGCAGCAAACCAGGGTGGAAGAGCGGAGATGCAAAGATGGAGAGATGTTTTGGAGTTTTGCTCGATTACCTTTGGCATTCGGGGAGCATTTTTGCACCACTTGTGTTCAGGGGGATTAAACGGTGGAGGCCAAGATGGGATAGTTTGTACATGATCTGTGGAAGGGGCAGTAATTGGGCGCACGGACCACGTTTTCCTGCATTCCCAAGCTGCTTCTTTTCCAGCTGACTGCATCCCTAAATGTGGAAAGCAAAAAGGAAATGTAATCTAACTTGTACAGTCGACAACTCGTAGACCACCACCTCCAAGTTCCCCTCCAAGTCACACACACCATCCTGACTTGGAAATATATCGGCCGTTCCTTCATCGTCGCTGGGTCAAAATCCTGGAACTCCCTCCCTAACAGCACTGTGGGAGTAACTTCACTGCACGGACTGCAGCGGTTCAAGAAGGCGGCTCACCACCAGCTTCTCAAGGGCAACTAGGGATGGGCAATAAATGCTGGCCTTGCCAGCGACGCCCACATCCCATAAACGAATAAAAAAAAAATCTGCTCATCCACTTGGGATGTGCCTGTGACACAGACCGCAACAGTAATTAATAATAATCCTACTTCTAAACTAACAATATACACCTTAATATCTAATCAGCTCAGCTACCAGAAAGAAAGAGAGGCTGCATTTCTATAGCGCCATTCACGACCACCGGACGTCTCAAAGCGCTTTACAGCCAATGAAGTGCTTTTGAGGTGGAGTCACTGTTGTCATGTGGGAAAGGCTCAGTCCAGATATCTGAAGGTGCAGAATTCCCCACTTGGACAACTTGACATTTCCAGTTTGCAATTTATTTCTTGAAAGATGACAAGATGCATCGATCATTTATTTATTCTCCCCACCACCCCCACCCCCCACCCCCACTTTGTTCTCTGAGGAGCTTAAGGGAAAACGGAACCAATTATGAGCTACATGTTTAAAAATTCATAAACTCGAAGGGGGCGGGCGTGAAGACTTCCTGTTGCGTGTTGGTGACAAAGTCATAAACCCGTTCGTATGAATGAGTTTACAGTTTAATTACACACAGGCCGCAGAGGAGATCTTCCCCCAATGGGTGTTGAGATTTGAAAAATAATCTTTAAGATAAAGTAGTTCAAACAGTGAGACATTTAATCTAGACGGCAAGGTAATTTGTGAAAGCAGGGAGAGATTCGAGAGACCCAGTGCTATTTACCATTTCTCTACAAATAAGCAGAAGCCATCTCTACTTCCCCCCACCCTCCTCACCAGATTTGTTTATTCCAAGAAATTTTTAGGGAATTAATATCGACCGGTTTGGACCGTTCTTTCTGATCTATGGGGATGTTGTTGAGTTTGGGTTATTGTGCAGGACACGTTACCATGTTCCTACGTGGAGTGATGCTGTCGTGGGAGTGGCAATCTCATTGGGTCCTAAGAACATAAGTAATAGGAGCAGGACTAGGTCATTCGGCCCTCCGAGCCTGCTCCGCCATTCAATCATATCATGGCTGACCTTCTACTTCAACTCCACCTATCCCTCGCTTCCCTTAGTATCCAAAAATCTATTGATCTCTATCTTGAATATACTCAACGACTGAGCCTCCACAGCCCTCTGGGGTAGAGAATTCCAAAGATTCATCACCTTCTGAGTGAAGAAATTTCTCCTCATCTCAGTCCTAAATGGCCGACCCCTTATTCTGAGACTGTGACCCCTGGTTCTAGACTCCCCAGCGAGGGGAAACATCCTCCCTGCATCTACCCTGTCAAGCCCCAGAAGAATTTTATACGTTTCAATGAGATCACCTCTCATTCTTCTAAACTCTACAGGGAATATAGGCCTAGTCTACTCAATCTCTCCTCATAGGACAATCCCCCCCCCCCCCCCCCCCCCTCCCCGCCATCCCAGGAATCAGTCGCGTGAACCTTCGTTGCACTCCCTCTATAGCAGCAGCAGATCTTGGGCTTTCACCAGCTTGGTCAAGTTTTGAGCGGTCATTTTGAGAAACCTGAAAGAAACAAAGAACTTTGCATTTATGTAGCGCCGTTCACGACCTCAGGACATCCCAAATTGCTTTACAGCCAATGAAGTACTTTTTCAAATGTAGTCATTATTGTAATGCAGGAAACGGAGCAGCCAATATGCACACAGCAAGGTCCCACAAACAGCAATGAGGTAATGACCAGATCATCTGTTTTTGATGTTGGTTGAGGGATAAATATTGGTCAGAACTCCTCTTCCAAATAGTGCCGGGGGGTTCTTTTACATCCACCCAAGAGGACAGACAGAGTCTCGGTTTAACATCTCATCCAAAAGACGACACCTCCAACAGTGCAGGGCTCCCTCGGCACTGCACTGGTAGTGTCGGGGGCCTTACTTTTGTCAAAAAAGAAAACTCTCCACCATCCCTTTAAACAAATAGCTCTAGAAACGTGTGGAAATGTTTTTTTCTGGGAAAAAGGCAGCTAGTGCTTCTCAGGAATGCTGTGAGCTGTTGTTTCTGGCAGAGCCATGCGATAGAAAATGTTTTCTTAAAAATAACAATTTTGAGGGGGCACGAACTGAGGTGTTTATTTTGGCACGCGGGCTGGACTGGATGTTGTCATCTCGAGCGCTGATTTAAACCGGCTCGTAACCTGATGGCTGGGGTTTTCGGGGAAGGTGTCGCTGCCCATTGCTGCTCGGCTCTCCGACGGAGGAGCAAGCTGAGGGCGGCCACCAAAGCAGAGACTGGTGGTCACGTGCGCGTGGAGAGAGTGCTGGGGAGCTGGAATGTTTGTCCTGGTATTTCCTGAGTCTCGGCAAACGGAAGTGGAATGCAGTGTGCAGCCTTTCATTCGGGGGCTGGAAGAACACAGCGAACCTGCTGGGAGAGAAGCTTATTTGGCCCGTCGCTAATTGTCTGCATTGTTTAGTCAGTCGCTATTAATTAAAATGGGAAGGGGCGCGAGTCACAATGTGAACTTTTGCATGTGCAATGTGTGAAAATTGGTGATTTGCGAATTTAATTGGTTTCTGCATTTCAGCGCCGGTTAATTAGATTCAGTCCTGTTGGGAGTGCTTGTTTTTAAGAGTGCCAACAAACTTAATAAATGCCATAAATGTTTACCAGTCACAGTAACGCAGTGCTGGAGTTGACTGGTGAAATTATTAATGCAGAGCTGACACATTATTATTACTATTCGCCAGTGAGGCAGTGCCAAATGTGCAATGTGACACAATATTGTGACTTCTGTAAATCTGCCACTTTTCTCCTCTGAGCTGTTGATGCTCAGTCCAACAATGCAGAAGACCTATTATTATACTTGCATTCTCGTCTAGCCGTCTCACACACTGACGTGTCCTGAAGCTCTTCATGTTTTACTCGCGCACCGACCGCTGTGTTACTGGAGGGGTGCGGGGGGGGTGGGCTCAGAGTGTGCAGCTGCAGCCAGCGGCCAGGCAGGCCCCCGGTAACGGATGCAGGCCGTGGCGGGTTCAGCAGCTTTATCTTGGGTATGCTGCTGGCTGCTTGACGCCTGCTTATCGGGAGCTGGCAGCGCTGACCCGGCCAGTGCAGCAAGTACACCAGCAGGGTCTGAAGTGCTCTCGCCTAAGCCGAATGTAAATCAGCCAGTGGCTCAGTGGGCAGCACCCTCGCCTCTGAGTCAGAAGGTTGTGGGTTCAAATCCCACTCCAGTAACTTGAGCACAAAAAGCTAGGCTGACGCTCCCAGTGCAGTGCTGAGGGAGTGCCGCACTGTCGGAGGTGCCGTCTTTCGGATGAGACGTTAAACCGAGGCCCCGTCTGCTTTCTCAGGTGGACGTGAACGATCCCATGGCCACTATTTTGAAGAAGAGTAGGGGAGTTCTCTCCGGTGTCCTGGGCCAATATTTATCCTTCAATCAACATCACTCAAACAGATTATCTGGTCATTATCACATTGCTGTTTGTGGGAGCTTGCTGTGTGCAAATTATCTGGCGCGTTTCCTACATTACAACAGTGACTACACTTCAAAAAGTACTTCATTGGCTGTAAAGCGCTTTGGGACGTCCGATGGTCGTGAAAGGCGCTATATAAATGCAAGTCTTTTCTTCTGTAAAACAAGTGCCAGATTAATATGACGGATTCCCTCCCAGAGAGTTGCAGTAGAAGCTAGGGTTCCAGCTCCTGGTCACCTTCGAGTGACCTGTGCAGGGAGGTGCGCACGTTTGCGCATGCACACGGATGGTGGGTTGAGGATAGGATTACGCGTGTCTGTGTGGGTTGAACAGCGGATTATACACGCGTGTGTGTCTGTGTGTACACGAGGGCGGAGGAAATGATTGCGCGCACGTGGGTTTGTGTGTGTCTACACGTGGGTCGAGGAGAGAATCGCACGTTTATCGGTTGAGGCTAGAATCCGTTTTGGCCGCAGTGCACACCCGCAGTTGAACAACGTGCTGGAACGCTCTGTTGAACAAAGACACTTGCGAGAAGTCAACGAGTTCAGAGAAAGACGGGAGCGGTGGAAAATGAGGGGAACGAAACTTAATTGAGACCCTTCAGATTTTGACCTTTCTTGACACTTTAGAAGCCAAATCGCGTCAGAAACGACAGGTCTGCAATCCCAGCATGTGCATTATATAAACACCTAGTCTTTCCAACAAGTCTGTGTGAAGAGATCATGTCAGGTCAATAGACACCTCATCTGCCTCCACTTTGGATATTGGCAAGCACAGACAGCAACTTCTTGCACCATGAAAATTCTCCTCGTGTCGGAAGAATGTCTCAGAATATTTTACAGTGCTGAGAAAGAGAAAATAAAGACCGAGTACTGGGAGGGAAGAACAGGTAGATGAAATTGGGGGATGCCCCCCCCCCCCCCCCCCCCCCACCCCCCCCCAAAGCAACCTGTTTTGAGAAGATTTGAAAATAGGAAGGTGCGGGGAGTGGGGGAGTTCCAGAGCACAGGAAGACTGATTACCAATGGTGGAGTGAAGATGATAGGCCATTGTTAGAGGAGTGAAGGGTGGGAGTGGGAGCTGAAGGAGGTAGGATGAGGGAGTGAGGACCTTGAAAGTAAGGACCAGATGGCCTGCATCCCAGGGTCTTAAAAGAAGTGGCTGCAGAAATAGTGGATGCATTGGTTGCAATATACCAAAATTCCCTGGACTCTGGAGAGGTCCCAGCGGATTGGAAAACCGCAAATGTAACACCCCTATTTAAGAAAGGAGGGAGACAGAAAGCAGGAAACTATAGACCAGTTAACCCAACATCTGTTGTTAGGAAAACGCTGGAGTCCTTCATTAAGGAAGCAGTAGCAGGGCATTTGGAAAATCATAATGCAGTCAAGCAGAGTCAGCATGGTTTTATGAAAGGGAAATCATGTTTAACAAATTTGCTGGAGTTCTTTGAGGATGTAACGAGCAGGGTGGACAAGGGTGAACCAGTGGATGTGGTGTATTTGGATTTCCAGAAGGCATTCGATAAGGTGCCACATAAAAGGTTACTGCGTATGATAAGAGCTCACGGAATTGGGGGTAATATATTAGCATGGATAGAGAATTGGCTAACTAACAGAAAGCAGAGAGTCGGGATAAATGGGTCATTTTCCGGTTGGCAAACGGTAACTAGTGGAATGCCACAGGGATCGGTGCTGGGGCCTCAACTATTTACAGTCTACATTAATGACTTGGATGGAGTGTAATGTAGCCAAGTTTGCGGATGATACAAAGATGGATGGGAAAGCAAGTTGTGCAGAGGACTCAAAGAATCTGCAAAAGGATATAGACAGGCTAAGTGAGTGGGCAAACATTTGGCAGATGAAGTATAATGTGGGAAAGTGAAAGGTTATACACTTTGGCAGGAAAAATAAAAAAGCAAATTATTATTTAAATGGAGAGAGATTACAAAATGCTACAGTTCAGAGGGACCTGGGGGTCCTTGTGCATGAAACACAATAAGTTAGCATGCAGGTACAGCAAGTAATCAAAAAGGCAAATGGAATGTTGGCCTTTATTTCAAGGGGGTTGGAGTATAAAAGCAGGGAAGTCCTGCTACAACTGTACAGGGTATTGGTGAGACCACACCTTGAGTGCTGCGTACGGTTTTGGTCTCCTTATTTAAGGAAGGATTTACCTGCATTGGAGGCAGTTCAGAGACGATTCACTAGGTTAATTCCAGAGATGAGGGGGTTGACTTATGAAGAAAGGTTGAGCAGGTTGGGCCTATACTCATTGGAATTTAGAAGAATGAGAGGTGATCTTATTGAAAAATATAAGATACTGAGGGGGCTCGACAAGGTAGATGCAGAGAGGGTGTTTCCCCTCGTGCGGAAATCTAGAACTCGGGGGCATAGTTTCAGAATAAAGGGTCGCCATTTTAGAACTGAGATGAGGAGGAATTTCTTCTCTCAGAGGGTCATAAATCTGTGGAATTCTCTGCCCCAGAGAGCCGTGGAGGCTGGGTCATTAAATACATTTAAGGTGGAGATAGACAGACTTTTGCAAGATAAGGGAGTGAAGGGTTATGGGGAGCGGACAGGGAAGTGGCTTTGAGCCCAAGATCAGCCATTGAATGGTGGAGCAGGCTCGAGGGGCCAAGTGGCCTATTCCTACTCCTATTTCTTATGTTCTTATGACAAGGAATATGGAGAGGCCCAGGGAGCCTGTGGAAATTGGTGAGAGACTTTGAATGGTTCAGAATGCATTCTTACTTGTAATGGGCAAGGTTGTTCCCAGATGTTAGCGTAAATCCCCCTCCCTCCCGCAATCCCCATTTAATCAGGATGGTCCAAACATTTGTGACTCTTATAGACATCAGGATACACTTGCCTTAGAGGGATTGCAACAAAGGTTCACTAGACTGATTCCTGGGATTAGGGGATTGTCCTATGAGGAGAGATTGAGTAGATTCGGCCTATAATCCTTCGAGATTAGAAGAATGAGAGGTGATCTCATTGAAACATATAAAATTCTTAAGGGGCTTGACAAGGTAGATGCTGGGAGGGTGTTTCCCCTGGCTGGGGAGTCTGGAACTAGAGGTCACAGTCTCAGAATAAGGGGTCGGCCATTTAGGACTGAGATGAGGAGAAATTTTGTCACTCGGTGGTGAATCTTTGGCATTCTCTACCCCAGAGGGCTGTGGATGCTCAGTCGTTGAGTATATTCAAGATAGAGATCAATAGATTTTTGGATATTAAGGGAATCAAGGGATTTGGGGATAGTGCGGGAAGGTGGAGTTGAGGTAGAAGATCAGCCATGATCTTATTGAATGGTGGAGCAGGCTCGAAGAGTTGAATGGCCTACTCCTGTTCCTATTTCTTATGTTCTTACCAGTTTATCATTTGCCCACAGTCTCCGTGCAGTAAGCAGTGCAGAAAAAGGCCTGAAGTGACCAGAGGGACCCCAGCTTCATTCCTGGTCTGTTCTGAGTTAGCTGAGGGGGGGGGGGGGGAAATTCAGATGCTTTCAATACCCCTGAGGTGAGGGAGAAGTAAAATATCAGACAGTGTTGCAGCTTCCTGATTGCTATCGAGTGACTCCTGCTGGCAGGGGCGTTTGAGTAGGCACAGTGCGAGGGCATGCTTGAACTTGGCCCTCCCTTGTCGAATAGCCTGCCAACGCCAAACTTGGATTGAGGTACCGCTGGATAGCCAGTGCCTGTGGAGTCGTAACTTAGCACAGGCCAGTGCTTTCAAGGGAGGGGATTAAAATAGGTTTTATTGCAAAAAGTGATGATCTGATTTGTGTGTCAAATTCTGAGCAAATCTTTAAACTACTTTCTATTGTGCCAGCGCTACTGACTCCTGCCATGCAGGCCTTATGTAACCGGCTGCTACGCCAAGGTAAACTTGATGTACTCACTAAGACCGGCCGTCAGGCTCAGCAAGTACATTATGTTTCTTTAGCTGTTGTGGTGAAAGCAGGACATAGAGTAGTGGAAGTAACCTACGGGACTGTTTGTATTACAGGAAAATGTTTGAAATTTAACCCCCTGTTGGGCTGTCCCTGGAACTTTTTCTTTAGTGTTACAGGCTGTCTTTACTTGGAAGAATTATTCACTTGCTAATTAGTTTAGTTTGTACTGAGTGCGTCCACGGCCTCGCCCCCTCCCTATCTCTGTAACCTCCTCCAGCCCTACAACCGTCCGAGATATCTGCGCTCCCCCCAATCCTGGCCTCTTGTGCATTCCCAATTTTAATCGCTCCACCACTGGCGGCCGTGCCTTCATCTGCCTAGGCCCTAAGCTCTGGAATTCCCTCCCTAAACACCTCTACCTCCTTTAAGACGCTCCTTAATACCTTTTAAGCATTTGATCACCTTATCTCCTTATGTGGCTCGGTGTCAAATTTTGTTTGATAACACTCCTGTGAAGTGCCTTGGGACGTTTTACTATGTTAAAGGCGCTATAGAAATGCTCGATGTTGTTGTTGTTTGGTATTTTTGAGTCTTCAAGATTGTCAGAGGATCTACACAAATTGTAGTTAGCAATTTACCATGATGGGGTTTATTGTTCGGCATGGGCTATGCTTACTCGATATGGTGAAGAGTAAAAGGCATAAATTGGACTTATAATTAACTTCTTGTTAGGTTGTTTGCATGGAAGAAGAATATTACAGGAGCAATATAGGAGCTTTGTCTAGATACTTCAAGGAAAGCCCCATCCCGGTATCGCAGGCCTTGACTTGTCCTTGATGGCTGCCCCTGACGAGGGTTGTGTTCAGAACGAAATAGTGCGAGGTCTGGCCGGAGAAGCACAAATGAAAATCCCATACTCCAGCAGGAACTGGGTGATGGAGCATCAGCTGATGATAATTCCTCTAACTGCTCTTCCATTAATTGCAGCTAGTCCTTTAGAAAATAAAGCTCAGCCATCTGAAACCACTCACGGTTTGTTTATTGGTTGTCAGTCTTGCAGATGAAATGAATTCCATTGCTATTGCATTTTCTAACGGCCAATCAATCTCCTCTAATTGTATTGTTCGTGTGAGTCTGAACCTCAAGTATATCACTTTTCAGTACCCGATCGCAACAAATCCACACCTTTTAGACTCGGAGGCGAGAGTGCGACCACTGAATCGAGCTTATTTTATAAATTTAAAACAAGAAAGACTTGCATTTATACAGCGCCTTTCACAACCTCAGTACGTCTCAAAGTGCTTTCCAGCCAATGAAGTACTTTTTGAAGTGTAGCCAATTTGCGCACAGCAAGCTCCCACAAACAGCAATGTGATAATGACCAGATAATTTGTTTTAGTGATGTTGGTTGAGGGATAAATATTGGTCAGGACACCGGGGATAACTGCCCTGCTCTTCTTTGAATAGTGGCCATTGGATCTTTTACGTCCACCTGAGAGGGTAGACGGGGCTTCAGTTTGACGTCTCATCCGAAAGACGGTACCTCCGACAGTGCGGCGCTCCCTCAGCACTGCACTGGGAGTGTCAGCCTCGATATTTGTGGTGAAGTCTCTGGGGTGGGACTTGAACCCACAACCTTCTGACTCCAAAGCAAGCGTGCTACCCACTGAGCCATGGCTGACACTGACGCCGTACTCATTTATAATAACTCCAATCCAGTGATCTTTTGTGGCACGATTTTTTTTTTTTACAAGCTTACCATCCTGTGACGATGTTTGAGAATTGAATAACAATGCCTCAAGATCCCAAAGGTGTAACATTAAATGGGTGTTCAGAACATCATAAAGACACTGTCATGGCTGCAGATGAATAGAACACCGATCTGAAGTTTATCGTTTCTTCATATTGTGTGGTGATCTTTTCCGGGTGTCAGGTGAGATATCGTATATATCTATTTTGTTGAACAGTATGTCCTGTAATTGGAGTAGGTGGGCTGGGCGAATTTGTACAAGTGTGCTCCTGTCGCAGCTCAGGAAGTGCCTATTTATCAAAGAAGGAAAACCTGAAGTTCAAAGGAGCCCAGATGGTTTTCAGATCCTCACATTCTGCCATTTTATTCCAAAGCTTTGGCAAGACTTTCCTCAATCTATCCTGGCTCCTGCCGACTAAATTGTTGAAGAATTTCAGTCGCAGAGTTGATTAACATTTTGAACTCTGATACTGGGTGACTTTAGTGTTTGGGTGCATTGAGCTGCTTCACACCCTGTTGGGCAGTAGGGGGGGGGGTGGTGGGGGTGAGAAGACCAGATTAATCTCACTCCCAGAATCCACTCCCAGAAAATGCATCTCATCAGCTGAGGAGGAGTGAAACTTGAGATGACCAAGAGAAGGTGGTCCACAGGTTGTTACCCTACTGAAGACAGGGAATGTGAAGGTGACACAGTCCCAGAAGGGGAAGGAGCATGAGGGGGAAGTTACTGCCAGAGTTGACATCAGGCAAAGCCTGGGCCCTTCCCTCAGCAGCTCGGGGGACAAATGCGACAGTGAGCCACCTCGGTCAGGGAGGTCTAAGCTTGGCCCGGCCATCTCAGTACTGCCGATCTCCAGTCGTGATTTGGAGGGGAGTGCCTACCATTGGCCTCAGTGTGACTTGGCAAAAGAGGGGGATATAACCAGCTCGAGATACTACTCCTGATCACCCCAGTGACTCTGACTGAGAAATGCACATTTCTGGATCTTGAGACTCGGTTGTAATGCCTCCCACAAACGGATAGTCCATCAATGCACACACATGACCAGTGACCGAATGATTGGAGAGCTGCTAGACAGCGGTCTGACTTCAGGAGAGGGGGGAAAAGGAAACTCTTTCTTTCCAGAGGAGTTAAAATATTCCACTGATGATAGATCTCTTCCAATCTGATTGTTTGTTTGTTTAAAAGCGTCATTCGCTCAGACTTTCACTCAGTCCCCCCCTCTCTCGATGCTTTACGCGTCTGATTGATTGGGAAGTGGCAACACTTTTTCTCATCTTGACGCCGCTCCCATTAAGTGGCCTGTGCCGTATTGTGACTTGGTCGAATATCCTTCTAGTGGACATCAGACAAACGACCTTGAGAAAATTTCCCTGCCTGGGGAGGAAAGCTCAGGACCCCTGATTTATCAAGAGCGCGGTATAATTGAACCTCTTTCTCCTACCGACTGCAGACAATGAATTCCACCCCTGGAGGGCACCAGCATAAATACTGTACGACAAGGTTCCAATTGTGTTTATTCTGCGACCAGTGTGAGCCCCTGACTGGTTCAGGGCCCTTTCTTTCTCCGAGTTGTTGGTTAGAATATTCAGCATTAAGAATGAGCGATGGGTCAGTACTGTTGATGCGACAGGAAAGGAAAGCCAATGTGCATCCTGTACTTTGAACATAGCATGTGAGCATGTCTCAGCCTCCAAATAGGATTGATTGGCGACCAGGGCTGTTAAGGCACTGTGCTGAATTGTAAAGCTCGAGTTTTGCATGAGATGATGAGATAGGGCATAGCCTTGTTCTCTCTCTCTCTTTCTCCTCCTCCTCCCCTTACAACAGGAACAGCTAACGACAAGAATTCATCTCAATCTCAAAAATATGCAGATGACAAACTAAATCTAGTCCTTTGCACATTCCTGTAGTTCACCCTGCAAGAACCCTGCAGTGTGTTGGCTGCTGAGTGTTCCACCACATCCCCCCCACCCGCCCCCCCCCTACCATTATTCATTTGTAAATCTTGGTTGGCATGTCTGTGAGGAACAGAAAAACACTAGATGTGTCTGTGCTGGGGCAGTGCTGTGCGTTTCCAGACTGGGAGGAGTCTGTCTACGAGGTATGAAAACAAGCTGTCCACATTTACAGTGAAAAACCACACGAGTGCTGGCGTGTTGCTGGCTGGTCACAGAAGATGACCATGGATTTACAACAACAACAACTTGTATTTATATAGCGCCTTTAATGCAGTAAAACGTCCCAAGGCGCTGCACAGGGGTATTTTAAGACAACAAATTTGACACCGAGCCACATAAGGAGAAATTAGAGCAGGTGACCAGAAGAGGTAGGTTTTAAGGAGCGTCTTAAAGGAGGAAAGAGAGGCGGAGAGGTTTAGGCAGGGAATTCCAGAGCTTAGGGCCTCGGCAACAGAAGGCACGGCCGCCAATGGTTGAGCGATTATAATCAGGGCTGCTCAAGAGGGCAGAATTAGAGGAGCGCAGATATCTCGGGGGGGGGTTATGGGGCTGAAGGAGATTACAGAGATAGGGAGAGGCGAGGCCATGGAGGGATTTGAAAACGAGGATGAGAATTTTGAAATCGAGGCGCTGCTTAACCGGGAGCCAATGTAGGTCAGCGAGCACAGGGGGTGATGGGCGAACGGGACTTGGTGCGAGTTAGGACACGGGCAGCCGAGTTTTGGATGACCTCAAGTTTACGTAGGGTGGAATGTGGGAGGCCAGCCAGGAGTGCGTTGGAATAGTCAAGTCAAGGGTGAAGGTTACAGTGGGGACAGTTTATCTCGGCCCCCACCACTCCACCCCAACCGCACTTTTCCCGTCAAATTAAACATTGCAAAAAAATTCATTATTATGCCCTTGGGTGTCAGGTTATCGCTGCTCTCTCTTTGGCCAAGCCAAAAAAAAAAGTGGCATAATCGACTCGATCATAAACATA
Source organism: Squalus acanthias (assembly GCA_030390025.1). NCBI lineage: Eukaryota > Metazoa > Chordata > Chondrichthyes > Squaliformes > Squalidae > Squalus > Squalus acanthias. The sequence continues at coordinate 11,024,976 of CM059446.1, read as the reverse complement.
GAATCATGGAATCGTACAGCACAGAAGGAGGCCATTCGGCCCATCGTGCCTGTGCCGGCTCTTTGAAAGAGCTGTCCAATTAGTCCCACTCCCCTGCACTTTCCCCATAGTCCTTCAAAATGTTTTCCTTTTCAAGTATTTATCCAATTCCCTTTTTGAAAGTTACTATTGAATCTGCTTCCACCGCCCTTTCAGGCAGCGCGTTCCAGATCACAACAACTCGCTGCGTGAAACAAATTCTCCTCATCTCACCTCTGGTTCTTTTGCCAATTATTGTAAATCTGTGTCCTCTGGTTACCGACCCTCCTGCCAGTGGAAACAGTTTCTCCTTATTTACTCTATCAAAACCCCTCATCATTTTGAACACATCTATTAAATCTCCCCTCAACATGCTCTGCTGGAAGGAGAACAAGCCCAGCGTCTCCAGTCTCTCCACATGACGGAAGTCCTTCATCCCTTGTGTTCTCTTCCAGCGAAACATTGAAACTAAATTCGTGAATGAGTGAACGGCTGGAAAATCAGTCAGCTTTCCTTTCTTTGCATGCATTGCGACAGCAGCTTTGTGGTGACAATTTTTTTTCTCTTGCCTGTTTATATTCTTCCCCTCTTTCCTGATTACAACAGCGACTACACTTCAAAAGTACTTCATTGGCTGTGAAGCGCTTTGGGACGTCCTGAGGTCGTGAAAGGCGCTGTATAAATGCAAGTCTTTCTTTTAAGTCTTTCTGATGGCACTAACTCAGCTGGGCTGTGGCTCCAGGATGACTGGTGGCCCCCCTAGAACTTGCCCCAAGTGACCATTATTCATGGGTGAGCTGACTGGACTTTAGCCAATTTTAGATTGGGTTTGGTGGGGCGGCTCGTACCTCTGGCATGTGCGTAGCCGGGGTGGGGAAACGACGCTGGATTGGGTACGATCAGTTACTGGCACATCCCGGGAACGAATGGGATCTTGTTGGCCTTGGTGAATCTGCTGGGTTTACTCTTGGACTGTCGCCAGCTGCACGGGTCCCACGTGTCGGGTGCCAGTGGTGTTAACACCCCGCCAAATGCGAGCAGGTGCTGAGAGTTGGCAGGCTATTTGGCCATGGGTGGGTGCCACGCATCACCGCTGAGCTCAGTCCTGTCCTAATGTCCACACCTGCACGCACATCCACCAGAGGTCGTTTGATATGAATCGGGAACAGGAAGCCTCGTTGATTTCATTTCTTCTCTCTCTCCCCCCCCAAAAAAGAAAATGCAAGGGAACTGAGGCCAGTTGAAGAATTCAGCACAGACTGGGATCGATCCCGGGGGGCTTCCTGATCTGCTTGTTTCAACCTCTCTCCAGAAACATTAACCGAACCGTCTGAGGAGGCTTTAGTGTTCATTTTGATCACGTCTGTATTCAGATGCTGAAACTTTGCGTCGTGGCAGTTGGGTAGCGTTGCTGGCCCCATTCCCCGTTTCCTGCTTCCCTCTCCCCAGGTTCTCCCTGGTTTCTTCCATCTTCTCCTGAAGGCGCCAGCACTTGGTGAGAGGCGGTAAGTGTCGGCATTCATCATGGAGCCGAACCCGATCCAGTCATGGTTTTGCGGCAGGGTTCGACTGCATTAGGTTTGGGGCAGGAACCAATGTTCACTCTAATTTTTTTTTGTTGTGTGCGCGGCCCCTTTAACAGCCTGTTTAGATTTTTGCGCGTGCGCGGGTTTTTTTTCCCATTTAAAAGCCGGCGAGTGGCCTGCACGGGACCTCCAGACCGCTGCGCAGCTTCAACGGGAACGTTGCGGGAGCCCGCGGCTGTTTTTCCCGGCCGAGCCCAACCGCTCCGAAGCCAAGTGTTCCGGCCTCGCGCACGAACCAGGGATTGTGAACCTCTGACCTTTTGGCCTGTACGGCTTAGCGGCACGCGACATTGCGCATTCACCCTCCTTAAACCGAACAGGGCAGCAGCAGCTGGGCGACGTTTAAATGCCGGGGTTGTGTCAAAACACACGGCAGATAGGCGCGGGAACAAAACGGCCTTTTCACCGGGAGGTATGAGGTTCTCCGCTTCGAAAATATTTCCACAGCTGACAATTCAAGAGAAAGTCTTTGCAAGGACTATTAAACACGTGCTGCTGGTTCGGGTCAGGCTGGGGTCTGACCCCATCCACAACCGGGCCTATTCAGTTGCATCTGTTTCACATAATGTCGTATTTACAGAAGGGCTGCGAAGGCGAAACCTTGATTTTTTTTGGGTCTCTGCAGCTGGCAGTGCAGGGGGTGAATAGAGGTCAACGGCAACTTCACCATACCCTGTTCGAGCCTCCACCACTTGTCCCTTGGGGAAGGAGCATTACTTATTTTAAAAGTTACGGCAATGGCCAACATTGGGAGCCGCACCATTTTTTGTTTTGTTGCTGTCACTGACAATACTGTGACGTCCCATGATGTACTGGACACGCTATCACTGTTACTCGGGACATAGAAACATAGAGTAGGCCATTCGGGCCTTCGAGCCTGCTCCGCCATTCAACACGATCATTGCTGATCCTCTATCTCAATACCATATTCCCGCTCTCTCCCCATACCCCTTGATGCCTTTTGCGTCTAGAAATCTATCTATCTCCTTCTTAAATATATTCAGTGACTTGGCCTCCACAGCCTTCTGTGGTAGAGAATTCCACAGGTTCACCACCCTCTGAGTGAAGAAATTTCTCCTCATCTCAGTCCTAAATGTCCTACCCCGTATCCTGAGACTGTGACCCCTCGTTCTAGATCCCCCCCAGCCAGGGGAAACATCCTCCCTGCATCCAGTCTGTCTAGCCCTGTCAGAATTTTATACGTTTCAATGAGATCCCCTCTCATTCTTCTAAACTCTAGTTCTTCTAACATCTATATAGGATTGTCCTTCAATCACCGACAGCAATTTGGGCACGAACTCTCTTTTGCAAGCATAGGCTGAGGCTACTCAATTTGGGAACATAGATAATGAGAGACCCTGGCCAGCTATGAGCAAGAGTTAGACATGGATCCTTATTCACTTGAGCGAGCAAAATGAAATCCACCAACGCTAATGCACCTTCCTTAAAACCCACCACTTTATTAGTCACCCCTGCCAATATCTCATTCTTTGGCTCAGTGTCCATCTTGGTCTGATTACACTTCTGTGAAGTGCTTTGGGGCATTTTTCCTATGTTAAAGGCGCTATATAAATGCAAGCTGTTCTTGTGTTGTAATGAGATGGGGAGGATGACTACTTGTGTTACCTTGATATTGTACAACCACTTTGCATCAAATTTACAGCACACAAACAGGCCGTTCAGCCTAACTGGTCCATGCCGGTGTTTATGCTCCACACGAGCCTCCTCCCAACCCTCTTCATCAAACCCGATCAACATTCCCTTCTATTCCTTTCTCCCTCATGTCCTCATCTAGCTTCCCCTTAAGTGCATCAATGACTTTGCTGCGGGCTGAATGACATTTGCGCGCGCACACAATCACACCCCCATCGCGTCACGCAGGAATTGATCTTCCCGCTCGTGTGCACTCCATGACCCCTTGATGGGTAAAACGTTTCCCTCCGAATGAGACTCGGGACGTCCAAGCTATCACTTGGACCGATTCACAACCAGAGGTGAACGTCTAGTGTTGCATCACACAACACTGCCTCACCCAGAAAAGAAAAAAACAATTTCTCGCTCTGTCTGAGGTGGTTCTGCAATGTGCTGAGGCAGCCAGGGCTGTGGAATTCACCCCGTTTTAAATGGCGGATTTCGGAGCTCGTCCAGCAGCGGGGCAACAACAGCAACTTGTGTTTATATAGCGCCTTTAATGTAGTAAAACGTCCCAAGGCACTTCACAGGAGTATTATGAGACAAAAAAATTTGATACCGAGCCACATAAGGATAAATTAGGCCAGGTGACCAAAAGCTTGGTCAAAGAGGTAGGTTTTAAGGAGCGTCTTAAAGGAGGAAAGAGAGGCGGAGAGGTTTACCACAGCTGTGTTCACGCAGTTCCCGATTGCGGCTTTAATTTTCTGGCTGCCCAGGATGGTGGGAGGTCCTTCCGAGTCGGTGATGCAAACACCATATTGGTCACCAGTATTGGGTGGACTGGGCACTCAACCCACCTGCAGCCAGGTAAAATGGCAGCTCACTGGAGGCAGCCATTTTGCATTTGGCACCGGTGTTGTAGCGTGACTGCAAGCTGGATCTCGAGGTGGTGCCTCCAGAGACTTTGGAGCTGTGTCTTGTACACCTCAGCACTGCCACCAAAGTCTAGCTTGGCCAGTGTTGGCACTGGTGGGTTATATCTAGAACGCGTTAAAAAAAACTCTTGCATCTGCATGCACTTCCTGTCTATACAAGCTTATTTCTTTTGTCATGTTTCTGTCACACTTTCGTGTCAAATTTTTCCAACATTAATTCCTATCTCCACATTTATAACAGAAACTGGCGATGTAAGAAAGGAAGAAAGACTTGCATTTATATAGCGCCTTTCACGACCACCGGACGTCTCAAAGCGCTTTACAGCCGAGTGACGTACTATTTGAAGTGTAGTCACTGTTGTAATGTAGGAAACGCGGCAGCCAATTTGCGTACAGCAAGCTCCCACAAACAGCAATGTGATAATGACCAGATAATCTTTTTTTTGTTGATGTTGGTTGAGGGATAAATATTGGCCAGGACACCGGGGACAACTCCCCTGCTCTTCTTCGAAATAGTGCCACGGGATCTTTTACGTCCACCTGAGAGAGCAGACGGGGCCTCGGTTTAACGTCTCATCCGAAAGACGGCACCTCCGACAGTACAGCACTCCCTCAGCACTGCACTGGGAGTGTCAGCCTAGCTTTATGTGCTCAAGTCCCTGGAGTGGGACTTGAACCCACAACCTTCTGACTCAAAGGCGAGTGTGCTACCCACTGAGCCACAGCTGACAAAGGTGTCACACTGTAATTACACCCTCCGGCTAGTCGTGGCGATGTAGCACCTCAATTTGGTGTCTCCCAGCTCCTCGTCCTGTACCACAGAGAAACTCTGAGGCTCCAACCAACTCCACTCCTCTGCTTCCCAAACTGCCCCAAGTTTTGCTTTATAAGTATAAATAATGATGCAAAATCAAAGTATTATAAAAAAAATAAAGACAGGACACAAAATTACATTGCGTGCTCTTGGCTGATTGGTCCCCCCACCCCGCCTGATTACCGCACTGCATCTGAAGACTACAGTTGGCTTTAACTCCCCGTGTGTAGTGCCATAGGACAAAGACTGGCATAGATCGGGAACGGTAGCAGAGTGGTTATGTTACTGGAATAAAAAGCTAGTATCAGTAATGGTGACCGTGAAACTACCAGATTGTCGTAAATATCCATTTGGTTCACTTCCGAGGGAAATCTGCCGTCCTTACCCGGTCTGGCCTATATGTGACTCCAGACCCACAGCAATGTGGTTGACTCTTAACTGCCCCCTGTAGCAAGTTGTAGCAGACTGCTACAAAGCAGTATCACCACACGGACTGCAGCGGTTCAAGGCGGCGGCTCACCACCACCACCACCTTCTCAAGGGGCAAGTGGGGATGGGCAATAAATGCTGGTCTTGCCAGCGACGCCCACATTCCGTGAATTAATTTTAAAAAAGATACATTTATACAGCATTACACTGTGATCGACCTCTGTTGAGACTATCTTGTGACAATTCCACACCCTTAACAATTGCTCCACAGAACATTGGGCACAAACCAATCATGTGACTGGCAGCCAGTGGTGAGGGCGTGAATTACAGAACCTGGCCACTGTTGGCAGCTCCCAGCTTTGTTGCCCGTTGGGCGTGTGGTCAACTTTACTCGTGGGTTTAAATTCTGATGCCATCAGCTCTGCAACTTCCATCTTTTATTAATACAGCTGCTGTTTTAATTTTTCTTTTTCTGGGAAAGCGCAGCTGAGAAAGGAAAATGTTGGGAGTGCAAAGGAACGGCACTAGTACATAGGGGCGATCTTCTCAACCTGAAGGCTATTATGTGGAGATGCCGGTGTTGGACTGGGGTGGACAAATTGGAGAAGTCGCACAACACCAGGTTATAGTCCAACAGCTTTATTTGAAATCACAAGCTTTCGGAGCGCTGCTGGTGTTGTGCGACTTCTCACATTTGAAGGCTATTGAGTTGAGCTGTGCTCCTCAAGCACCCAACGTAAACGTCGATTTGGAAAGATGTCGCACGTTTCTGTTCATTGTTGCTCGAGCCAAAACAATTTTGGTAGAAGATGCATGTTTTTTGTGCATTGACGACACGGCACTCCCTGAATGGCAGTGGCAAACGCCAGTGCCCCCAGGGCTAGACAGCAACGGGCATTCTTGCCTTGGGCTGTGCAGTGAAAGAAAGAAAGAAATTGCCGCGCTTCTGTTCTGTGAATAGTCTGCTAGGCATTAGGAGCATGAGCACTGGGACGTGAGCCCGGTTGCAACCTTATTCTGACCTGTGCTGGTCGCATTACTAACTTGCTGTGCTGACATTCCGACGGTCTTGCTAGCTCCCAGGCCACTCAAGTCACTCAACGCTATGACCGGCAGTCTGTGCTGTCCTCATGGCATCTCCGGCTGAACAGCACAACCCCCTCTCCCTCGCTCTGTAAACTTGACGGTTAAATCAGTAAAGGAGGCTGTCTGGTTGCAGTGGATTTGCCTGTGTGTTCGGGGCTGTCATTTTTGTGCAGCTTTGTATGAGGCAGAGATTACAACCTGCGGTAAGAGTGCCAAACCGTTGATTTTGGGAAGAGGGCGTGTGTAGTCATAAGTGTCTCTTCACCAAAGTATTATTATCTGCACTGAGAGGATTGAATCTACACTTTGTGTTACCGAGATCCATTTCCCTCATCTACGCTGTTTCCATTCTGGAGCAGTAGGCAGCTCCCTGCCCTCGAATGGTGTAAACTGATGCCATTTAACGTCATTCTGAAGGAGCCAACTGTCACACGCATCCAGGGGAAACAAATTCTTCCGCGCCGCCCCTGCAGGGCAAATTACAAACTTGCGCCCTCCAGCCTGCAGTTTTGCGCCCATTATATTCGAGCCCCGCTCCAGAGACTGGAGCTCATAATCTCGGCCGACACTCCCAGTCGCAGTACCGAGGGAGTGCGGCACTGTCGGAGGGTGCCGTCTTTCGGATGAGACGTTCAACCGAGGTCCCGTCTGCCTGTTGAGGTGGGTGCGAACAAATCCCCTGGCACAATCTGAAGACGAGCAGGCGAGTTCGCCGGGGGTCCTGGCCAACCTGCGTCCCAGAACCGACATTGTTAAAACAGATTAACTGCGCATTATCCAGTTGCTGTTTGAGACCTGGCTGCGCACGAATTGACTTGTCACGTTTGCTTACGACACCACAGTGACGACACTTCGAAAGTAGTTTTGTTGGTTGTGAAGCACTTTGGGACGTCCGTAGGACATGAAAGGTGCTATATAAATGCAAGTTCTTTTCTGTCCTTTTATAAGCATCCGCGGCCCTGGCCAGGACGGGCACAGTGTAATTTTTACCCCTCTGTAACTGTCTGAAATGTACAGGACCCGGATTTAGAATTTTGCCCACCACACTTCAGGAAAGACTGATACCTGGGATGGCAGGAATGACGTATGAAGAGAGATTGGGTCGATTAGGCTTATATTCGCTAGAGTTTAGAAGAATGAGAGGGGATCTCATTGAAACTTATAAAATTCTAACAGGACGTAAGGAATAGGAGCAGGAGTCGGCCATTCGGCCCCTCGAGCCTGCATTCAATGAGATCATGGCTGATCTGATCTTCTACCTCAACTCCACTTTCCCGCCCGCTCCCCATAACCCATCACTCCCTTATTGTTCAAAAATCTGTCTATCTCCACTTTAAATGTATTTAATGACCCAGCCTCCGCAGCTCTCTGGGGCAGAGAATTCCACAGATTTACGACCCTCCGAGAAGAAATTCCTCCTCATCTGAGTTTTAAATGGGCAACCTCTTATTCTGAAACTATGCCCTCTAGTTCTAGATTCCCCCACGAGGGGAAACATCTTCTCTGCATCTACCTTGTCGCGCCCCCTCAGTATCTTATATGTTTCAATAAGATCACCTCTCATTCTTCTAAACTCCAATGAGTAGAGGCCCAACCTGCTCAACCTTTCTTCATAAGATAACCCCCTCATCTCCGGAATCAACCTTGTGAACCTTCTCTGAACTGCCTCCAATGCAAATATATCTCTCGGACTAGACAGACTAGATGCAGGAAGGATGTTCCCGATGGCGGGGGAGTCCAGAACCAGGGGGTCATAGTCTAAGGATAAGGGGTAAGCCATTTAGGACTGAGATGAGGAGGAATTTCTTCACCCAGAGAGTGATGAACCTGTGGAATTCTCTACCGCAGAAGGCAGTTGAGGCCAATTCATTAAATATATTCAAGAAGGAGTTAGATATATTTCTTAAGGCTAAAGGGATCAAGGGATATGGGGAGAAAGCAGGGACAGGGTACTGAATTTGGATGATCAGCCATGATCTCATTAAATGGAGGAACAGGCTCGAGGGGCCGAATGGCCTACTCCTGCTCCTATCTTCTATGTTTCTATGTAAAGGTCTTGGAAAGGGTGCAGAGGAGGTTTCCCAGGATGTTACCAGGGATGAGGGACTTCAGTTATGAGGAGAGGTTGGAAAAGTTAGGACTGTTCTCCTTGGAACAGAGAAGGTTAAGAGGTGACCCAATAGAGGTTTTCAAGATGATGAGAGGTTTTGATGAAGTAGAGAGAGAAAAACTATTCCCTCTGGAGAGTGAGTCAATAACGGAGGTCATAGATCTAAAATGATTGGCAAAAGATCTCGAGGGGAGATGAGAAATTTTCTCACCCAGTGAGTTGTGGGGATCTGGAACACTCGACCTGAAATGGTGGTGGAAGCTGATTCCATAAATAATTTTAGGAGGGAGTCGGACGGGTTCTTGAGGATGAGGAGCTCACAGGGTTACAGACAAAAAGCGGGGGGTGTGGGACTAAGCACGACCGCTCTTTCAAAGAGCCGGCACAGGCACAACGGGCCGAATGGCCTCCTTCTGTGCTGTAAGTTTCTATGATTCACCCCAGTACCCTCAAGTGCACACACAGTGTTGCCAGTCCACGGTGACGTGCTGCTGGAAGATGTAGCACCTGATGCTGGTTCAGATCCAGGGGAAGGATTAATAACTGTCACTTATCATTGGACTAGACAGGTGTAATATTACATTCCTGTCGCCCCCGCCTCACTGCGGTTGTCAACAGCTTCTGTTAAAAGCCACGATGAGTTGTTGGAGCAGCCATGGCGTTATCAATTACCATTCTTCATTTCAGCACGGACCCTTCTAGTTCCTTCAGACTTCTTGTAGACGTTTCTCGTGGGAGCAGCAATGCCGGTTGCTATGGGTCATGGGAGCGAAGGGTAGAGTAAAACTAAAGACCACGGCACGAGATATATTGCTGAAGCATGCTGTCAAGTCATTTGATAAAGGATTGACACTGGCAGTGCCACAGGCTGGATTATGGTCTGGCGGCGGAGGACTACTTCTGACAGGGGATGTTACTTCATCTGACAGTTTCACAGAATTGTATGCTTGGGTAGTACAGAGGTAATCACCCGAACACTTCGGAGCCAGTATAATATTACCTGTTTATGTTTTGGTTCCCTGTTACGAGATTGTTGTTAAAACCGAGCCACCAGTTTGCCCAATAGCACCACCTCTTCAAGCATCAGTGCACCACACCATGCATCGTGACACTTCAGCGAAGCATTGTACAGACTCCTCCCCTATTCAGAATGGCCTGGCAGGGCTGGAGCTGAAGTATTTTCTTCAGTGGGAAGGTAGCAAGGAAAGTTAACTGTACAACACTATAGAATGGTATTGAGAGAAAGAAAGACTTGCATTTATATAGCGCCTTTCATGACCACCGGACGTCCCAAAGTGCTTTACAGCCAATTAAGTACTTTTTGAAGTGTAGTCACTGTTGTAATGTAAGAAACGCAGCAGCCAATTTGCGCACAGCAAGCTCCCACAAACAGCAATGTGATAATGACCAGATAATCTGTTTTAGTGATGTTGATTGAGGGATAAATATTGACCAGGACACCGGGGATAACTCCCCTGCTCTTCTTCGAAATAGTACCATTGGATCTTTTACGTCCGCCTGAGAGAGCAGAAGGTTTAACGTCTCATCCAAAAGATGGCACCTCCGACAGTGCAGCACTCCGTCAGCACTGCACTGGAGCGTCAGCCTAGATTTTTGTACTCGAGTCTCTGGAGTGGGACTTGAACTCACAACCTTCTGACTCAGAGGCGAGTGTGCTACCCACTGAGCCTGGGCTGATGCACCAGAGGGTCAGGGCATAGTGCTTGTTTTGCTTGGGGCAGAAGTGCCTTTCTCTGTCCTGTCCTTTGCTCACCCCCCACAACCCACCCAGCATCGACTGCTTTCCTTCTCTCAGGAGAAGATTCAAGGAGAAGTAGCAACATGTTAGTATTCCCTGACCAAAGAGGGTCAGTTTTCCTTCCAGTTTACTCTTAATTTCGCAGTCGGCTCAGAACCTTCTCCAGTTTGCTGGTGGATAATTTTCAGCCCGTTGAGATTCGCTTAGCTGAGGCAGGAGAGAAACCAATGAGGAATCTTGCTCCAGCACGGCAATGCTCCTCCCTACCTGTGGTAGGGAATTGCTCGAACTTCACTCCCAGGCAACTGGTGAGATGGCGTGTCCAAGAGTGAAGAAACAAGACTCCGCTTTGGAGTGAAGGCCTCTGTTGCTATGGTACTGAGGCGCTCTGGAGATCTTTTGTTGCTGTTATTTTTAAGAGAGGGGGCGGGGGGACTTCTCCACATTCCCACATCCAAAGCATCGAGGGCAGAAACCTGAACCATTTTCCTATTCAGTCCGACAATCTGGGGTTGGGAAGCTGCAGGCGTGAGGTAGCGGGGAGATCTTCTTTACTGTGGGCTCCAACTCTAGCCTCCGATGAGCTCCCACTGCCTCACACATTTGACCTTTCCACTCCCTGACCCCCGGACATCCTACTGACCCCTCTTGAGTCAGACTGTCCGATTAGTAAATGATGTTAGGTCACCGATCAGCCACGATCTCATTGAGTGGCGGAACAGGCTCGAGGGGCTGGATGGCCTCCTTCTGCACCTGCGTTCCTAGTGTCCTGTGCTGTAGATCAGCATCGAATAGGAAGTCAGCTGGGTTGCAACTTAGCAAGTTAATTTCAGTTAAGACCAGCAACTGCCCCCAGAGGAGATCCTCAACCCAACGAGTGAATGTATTCCGCCTTAAAAAAAACAAATACCCTTTTAATATAAAAGGAAAGACCCATTGAGAGTAAAGCTGCTTCCTCTGTACACACTGGGATAACAGCTACACGCTCCTGAACAGAGGACAGGGCTGTGTGTGCGTGCACATGTATGCAATTGCGATTTAAGATTTACGAGCCAAACTTGGTTCTGCCCCTGCTTTGTTTGAGACTGAGCCAAGTGTTTAAATTGTCAGGACGAAAACAACTTGCCATTAAATTTGAAGGCATTTTGACACGGTGAGCCTTGTTTAAAACCGTTTAAATGATGGGTTTAGTTTTTTTGTGTGCGCGCGTACAGTCCCATCAATCGGCGCGCTGTAGGTACTGCGTAATGACACCGTCCCTCAGGGGTGGAGAGGTGCTGAATGTGGACCGTCTCGGCACCCCCCTGACCCCCCCCCAGCCTGCGAATCCACACGTGAAGCTGTGCGCAGTCGTCTTGTGGCTCTGATAACGCGCGCGCACAAAAATAGAAAACGCGTTTTGTGAAACGTCTGGTTAAATAATGTCAGAGTGACCTTTCCTCCACAAACCTTGACGGCCTGTAATAAAAAGCCTTGGCTGTGATTGCTCAGATCCTTTCCTTGACCCAAGTTCCAGCATTTTATCACGATGAGAACATCCAGATTGGACCGGGCGGGCGTCAAAAAAGCTCTCGGGAGAAGATCAGCTTGGTGCCATTAATAACGCCGGTTTGTGACGTTTTCCAGCCTTCAGTTTGGGCCGGCTTGTTGGCTGGGGGGGGGCGGGGGGGTTGGCGGTAACAAAACACAAGGCCGAAATCCAAGTTGTACACCCAGCAGGCCCTCGCCTTGCCTCCTTCACCGTGCACCAAGGCCTATCATTGTGGTTGTGTCTGCAGCCAAAGTTTGGCTTAAAGTTGGCCGGGGTAGAAATGACTGATTTTTAGTACTGACAGATGCCTGTTGCGGTGCCTTTTATGTTTAGAGGGTTGTAGCTGACAGGAGACGAGAAGGCGCCGCTCCCTAGTATGCTTAGGTGCACCGGCGGGAATCATAGCCCCACGGAAATGGGAGTCCGTGAAATAAACACAGGGAGCCGGTCACCTGCATTCCCCATGATTTGGCAGTTGGGTCTCCACACTCCACGGAGCTGCCCAGCGCAACTGGCATTCGTCCCCCCCCCAAAGGTCAAAGGGGAAAGAGTGGCAAATCTTGGTGATTCGCGTCGAGGGGGAGGGAAACGCGTGCCCGCGGATTGGCGCTTACTCCTCGTACGCAGGAAGGCGGCGCGTTGCGCACAGCGAGGGCCCAACAGCCAGCCAGGCGGTGAATGATCCGTTGGCCTGTTTTGCTGGTGTTGGCTGAGGACTGATTCGCCAGAACTCCCTGCTCTTCTTCGAACACGTCCACCTGAGCAAGGTAGACGGGCCTTCAGTTAAAGCGTCTCATCCGAACGACGGCCTCTCCAGCAACGCAGCCCTCCCCTCGGCTGAACTGAAGCATCAGTCAAGATATCGTGCCCACATCTTGGAATGGGGGCTCGAACCCAGAGCCTTCTGACTCGGAAGGAGTGCTACCAACTGAGCCAAACTGACCCTTATAGTGATTCTACTGTCAGCACCAACTAATTGAAGAACACTGTTCAAACACAGTCTGAAAGAGTACAAAACGAGATCTTGCCTCATCAGCTTGGATTAATATTGAACTGTTTTAAGTGCCTTGGGACATCCTGAAGAAAAAAAGAAAGACTTGCATTTCTATAGCGCCTTTCACGACCTCGGGACGTCTCAAAGCACTTTACAGCCAATGAAGTACTTTTTGAAGTGGAGTCACTGTTGTAATGTGGGAAACGCGGCCGCCAATTTGCACTCAGCCAAGTCCCACAAACAGCAATGTGATAATGACCAGATAATCTGTTTTTGTGTTGGTTGAGGGATAAATATTGGCCCCAGGACATCGGGAAGAACTCCCCTGCTCTTCTTCGAAATAGTGCCCTGGGATCTTTTACGTCCACCTGAGAAACGTCTCATCCGAAAGACGGCACCTCCGACAGTGCAGCACTCGCTCAGCACTGCACTGGAGTGTCAGCCTAGATTTATGTGCTCAAGTCCCTGGAGTGGGACTTGAACCCACAACCTTCTGACTCGGGTGAGAGTGCTACCAGCTGAGCCACAACTGACTTCTACTGCATTAAAGGCGCTATATAAATACAAGTTGTTGTTGTTGTTGAACCTAAGCCTCTTGGGTGAAAGAGCAGTTTAGTAGTGGGCCTGTGTAGTGTTGCAGTGGGTGTGTGGGCTTCACAGTTCCTTCCTCCCTTCAACTACAACGAAAGTAATGTTTAATCTTTGCTCGTGAACAAGTCCCACTCCCCCTATCCCGTGTGACTCTGTTTTCCGCAGTATAGAGGCCTTCCAAATCACTCCCTGTGCTTGGCTCAGGTTGAGCTGGGAGCCAAAACAACCTGTTGAGGGCGTGCTGCCCTAAATACTTTCCATTTCTGAAACAGAAAGATAATCTGGAGACGTAACCAAGTGATACTGAAAAGGGCAAAGTCCCTCTCTTCACCCTCCCAGCTAACTTTTCTCTTTTCCCCCCCCCCCTTCTGAAAATCGTGGACTGCAGATGTATAAATTCTGATTGGTTTTTAACAGGACCTGTTGAAAATTCGATATTCCCCTTCCTCCACCATGGAAAATCCATGTTCTCCTTCGGAAAGCTAACGTGGGGAGGAGCCGTTGAGAGCAAAGTTGTTTCCACAGCTACAAGTGTGGCTCAATTGGAAACTAACTGGGGGCCCAGCGAGGCCAAGTGTGGGACAGTGTGCTGGAAGTGTTTGGCTGTGTTGGGGCAGTGTGAATGCTGCCCTGCGGTTGCGTTAGTTGCTCGACTTGCTGGTGAAGCGGTGTTACATAAATACAATAAACGGGTCACTGAGAGCAGTGGCACTGTTGCTAAATTCACTCCATTTAGTGCAGCATGTGTATGTGTGAAAAAAGTAGGTCAGTGATTTGGAACGCGTGCAATTATTGTGCACTGGCCTAGAATAAAGCTGGTAATCAGAGTCTGATCAGACCTTTTTAACTCTTCTCTACTCCAGTTCTGTGAGTTGAAGCGAAGGTCACGCTGCAATGACCATTTAAAAAATAAAATAAAATCCCTTGTTCAGAGGATAGGATGCACATACGTCACCAGTTCATCCCTTCAGAGCTTGGAATATGTTTTCAGCTTGTAAAATGCTGGGCATACTTCGCCACATTACATATTCTGGGAGCAGTGTGTAATTATGTGCTCCCTGCTTTTTTTAATATTCGTTTATGGGATGTGGGCGTCGCTGGCAAGGCCAGCATTTATTGCCCATCCCTAGTTGCCCTTGAGCAGGTGGTGGTGAGCCGCGATCTTGAACCGCTGCAGTCCGTGTGGTGAAGGTACTCCCACAGTGCTGTTAGGGTAGGGAGTTCCAGGATTTTGACCCAGCGACGATGAAGGATCGACGATATATTTCCAAGTCAGGATGGTGGGGAACTTGGAGGTGGTGGTGTTCCCATGCGACTGCTGCCCTTGTCCTTCTAGGTGGAAGAGGTCGCGGGTTTGGGAGGTGCTGCCGAAGAAGCCTTGGCGAGTTGCTGCAGTCCATCTTGTAGATGGTACACAATGCAGCCATGGTGCGCTGGTGGTGGAGGGAGTGAATGATTAAGGTGGTGGATGGGGTGCCAATCATGCAGGGCTGCTTTGTCCTGGATGGTGTCGAGCTTCTTGAGGTCTGGTATTTACTACAGCACAGAGAGAGAGAGAGAGAGAGAGATGGGGTTGGGTTGGGGGCAGTGAAGAGAGCGAGAGATATGGAGAGAAAGAGTCAGACAGACAGACACAGACTGGGGGCGAGAGAGAGAGAGACAGACAGAGAGAAAAATAAAACACCAGTTTGTCAACACGAGCTTACCTGGCACTTTGGATGGCAGAAGAACCATTTCCATTGTGCAGGTGTCAAAATTTCTACGGCTAGAAATCGCTGTTGGCGAATCAATGCTTAACATGTTTGTGGGATGTTCCTCTGTCTGTTATCTTAGTGTTTTAAATGGGCCAAACACCTCTGTAAAAATAGTGGAAAAAGGAATGATGGAAGAATGTGTTCAACATTCATCTAATCTTGCAAACAGTAACATCTGGACTGCAATTTTTCTCCCAGTGTTTCCCACTTGTACCCCATTTATACAGCGTAGTTGTATTGACGTTGTATGCTCGAGGTCTATCATTCTGTCCATAGATGTTCCCGACTTCGGGAGAAGGTCAGCGCTGGGTATCAATATTCACATCTGTTTGCTGGCCTATTGAGACAGGCTGGATCAGTGGCAGTCTCCAGTCCCAGCCTGATGCAGCCACATGTCCTAGTTGCCTCTCTCAGTGGTAGAATCACGTCAAAAGTATTGACGCTTTTCTCCTCCTTGAATTCTTCCCCATTGGGATCTGCCTGCACACATCCATGGCCGGGAGTGTAAGCAGCCAGTCTGCTCCCAGTCCTCTACCAGTGCTGCTCGGCACCAACCCATGATTGTAGGAGCGGGGTCCATAAAGACAGGTCCACAAATCTCCCATCCTACTCCTCCACCATTGCTGCCAGGCCACACTCAGGACTCTTCCACCTATAATCTCCTGGGTATCCCCTTTCCCCATCACTCTACCTTCATAGCACAGTCTTTAGCATTTTTGCCTGACCCTCTAGAAGTAAACCCCTCCACCTTACCAACTCTCTAGGCTGCATATGGTGACACTACTATTTCTGGCCAGAATGGAGATGATTGGGTATTTCCCCGCGTCAATCCCCCTGCTGTAAGTGACCAGGATTGATTTCAGGCGCATAATTTATATTGTGACACTAGCCTCCACTCCCGGCTGCATATAGTGACACCACTATTCCCAGCCAGAATAGAGATGATTGGAGAACTCTCCCCATTGTCAGGAGCCTCTTCAAACAGCCAGCCTCTTCAACCATGCCTTCAGCCACCTCCCCAGCTCTTCTCTTCCCATTGCTTGACATCGGTTTCTCCTCTGTTAAGCACCGTGGGACCTTAAGTACATTTAAAAAGGTCGATAATTGCAAACCCTTTGCCGTCGATGCTTGAGATTCCATTGCTCTACATTGCCAGAGCGGGTTTGCTGCATCCAGTCTGACTGAGCCAACCTCAGCTGCTCATGTTTACCCACAGGCGCAGTGGCTGAAACGCCAAAGTTCACTTCCGACGCTGCAGGTGATTTGCAGGGAAGGTGGGGCCATCTCGTGTTCCGCAGATCTTGACTCCTAATCTTCAAAGAGCGAACGCCAACCCACTTTCCCAATCACCCTGTTGCATCGTCGGATGTGGATACGAGGTTGCAGTGAAACTTTAGTTGTGTTCACTGCAGAGGGAACCCTTCCAACAGTAAGTGCACACACACACACACACGCAGGACAAAAGGTGGCCTGATTGGACAAATTGTAAAACTAATTTGCATCCGTAATGGCCCCGTAGATTAGCAGGGTAATTGGATCACATTTAAAGTAAGTTGGACTCAATTATCCTGCTTATTTTCCACTCGTAACATCTTTTGAGACGGGAGCAGAGACGGGGCTCGCAATCCATTTAGTACGTCGCAGGCATTTGCATGAGTCACTGCCCAATTTGTGTTGCTAACATCATCTGCTCGTTGATGGCAGTGCGTATCACTGAGCACATCTGTAAAGAAATACTAATCAAATAAGAGGCAGTATCTGCTTTGGGTGCAAAGGCCGCAGATGCTTTAACACTTTATAAAGCGCTAATAGCCCGAGATCAGCCAGTGAGCAAATGGAAATGTACTTTATCCCGGTGAAGCAAATAAACCGGAGGCCAGAGCTGGCAGCAGTTCAGTGCCTGATGCACTGCAAGGAACTCAAGGGTATATAGTTGACACCCTAACTTTGTGTTTTGAGATGGAAAGTCGCTGCAGAATCGCAAAGCAAGTCCTGTTGCTTCCCCGATGGCTCAGGCGAAAAGTACAGTGTAGAACGAAGCTACGCAAACTGCAAACATCTCCTGGTTGACCCCTGGTCTGTGTTGGATTAGTTGGATTTGGCCAGGGGGGGCAGTCAGGGCTCTCCACTTAGCCGCAGTGCCCCTGGGCAACCCCAACATTGGCTCCCAGTCCAGCAATGTCTCGATTTTTAAAATTCCTCATCCTCCTCTTCAAATCCCTCCACGGCCTCGCCCCTCCCGATCTCTGTAACCTCCTCCAGCATCCCCCACTTCCTTCGCCCCACCATTGGCGGCCGTGCCTTCGGCCAACTAGGCCCTAAGCTCTGGAATTTCTGCCTTACACCTCTCCACCTCTCTATCCTCCTTTTAAGGCGATCCTGCAAGCCTACCTCGCCTGCCCCAATAACTCCTTTGGCTCAGTGTCTATTTCTGTTTGATAACGCTCCTGTGAAGCGCTGTTTTTGGACATGATATAAATGCAAATGTTGTTGAAGTGGGGGGGAAATCAGCTGGGGTTCCTGCTTCTGGTTGCAATTGGTGACTTCTGGAATGGACTTGGGTATAGACTAGATCACTCTGGGCTGTGATGCCCTCAACAACAACAACTTGCATTTATATAGTGCCTTTTAACGTAGTAAAATGTCCCACGGCGCTTCACGAGCGTTAGCAGACCGAATTTGATACCGAGCCGCATAAAGAGATAGCGGGGCAGGTGACCAAATGTTTGGTCAATTTAAGGAACAGCTTAAAGGAGGAGAGAGAGGTAGAGAGTTTCGAGAGGGAATTCCAGAGCTCAGGGCCTCGGCAGCTGAAGACACGGCCGCTCCAATGGTAGAGTGAAGGAAATCGAGGATGTACAAGACGCCAGAACTGGAGGAGCGCAGTGATCTTAGAGGGTTGTAAGGGCTGCAGGAGTTGACAGAGATAGGGAGGGGGCGAGGCCATGCTGGGATTTGAACACACGGATGAGAATTTTAAAATCGAGGCGTTGCCGGTGCAGGAGCCAATGTAGGTCAGCGGGCACAGGGATTGATGGGTGAGCGGGACTTGGTGCGAGTTGGGACACGGGCAGCAGAGGGACGACCTGCTGACACACACATGAAGAATGGCCACTTCGGCAGACTATCGAAGAGCATCCAGCGCCTGCGAGACCCTTCTCCAGTATGAGTCGCCAAGAGAGGAGGTGGGAGAAAAAGCAAATAATGGTGAGTGGGATCGATCCCCATGTCTTTATAGTTATTCATCATTGCAAGAGGATTTGAGTACAGGAGCAAGGATGTCTTACTACAGTTGTACAGGGCCTTGGTGAGACCACACCTGGAGTACTGTGTGCAGTTTTGGTCTCCTTACCTAAGAAAGGATATACTTGCCATAGAGGGAGTGCAGCGAAGGTTCACCAGACTGGTTCCTGGGATGGCAGGACTGTCGTATGAGGAGAGATTGGGTCGACTAGGCCTGTATTCACTAGAGTTTAGAAGAATGAGAGGGGATCTCATTGAAACGTTTAAAATTCTGACAGGGCTAGACAGACTGGATGCAGGGAGGATGTTTCCCCTGGCTGGGGGGGTCTAGAACGAGGAGTCACAGTCTCAGGATACGGGGTAGGACATTTAGGACTGAGTTGAGGAGAAATTTCTTCACTCAGAGGGTGGTGAACCTGTGGAATTCTCTACCACAGAAGGCTGTGGAGGCCAAGTCACTGAATATATTTAAGAAGGAGATAGATAGATTCCTAGACACAAAAGGCATCAAGGGGTATGGGGAGAGAGCGGGAATATGGTATTGAGATAGAGGATCAGCCATGATCATATTGAATGGCGGAGCAGGCTCGAAGGGCCGAATGGCCTACTCCTGCTCCTATTTTTCTATGTTTCTATATTCACTCACTCGTGATCACTATAAGATAAAGCGCGTTTGTACTTTGGACTTCCTGTAGTTGGCTGCAAGTAGCAGTAACACGTGTTTCAACAAGTTATCGTAGCATGCACATTTCTTGGTGTTCCTATAGGTGTGTCTGAGAATCTTTTTTCGTAATCAGTATATTTCAGTGAATATATTTTGTTTTAACAAAGTTATTTGATTTCTCTCCCACCCAAAAACGATACAGCTGGTGTGGGTAAAGGCAACTCCGCTTTCCTTTCCTGATTCCATTCTCTGAGTCACACACCGGGAGTCTGCTCTGTGGAAATATTGGCCGGGACATTGACTCCTCCACCAGAGTCACGTGGAAACTAAGGCAGTAAACGCAGGCTTTCCAAAAAGAAACATAGATTCCTTATTTAGAGAATATTCCAGGTCTGGTTCAAGGCCACCAGCGTTCTTGTTTTATACCTTTTTTTTTAATTTAAGGGAAATTTAATAAAAACAACAGGAGTTTAAATCCATAGCAAAATACTGCGGAGGCTGGAAATCCGAAGTAACAACAGAAAATGCTGGGAACTCTCAGCAGGTCGGGCAGCATCCATGGAGAGAGAAACAGAGTTTCTCATCTTTATATTAGGCACTTTACAGCTTTCTGGACTCAACATTGAGTTCAACAATTTCAGACCATAACCTCTGCCCCTGTTTTTTCACATGGCAGCTGTTGATGATTCGGCCATTCCCATTTACACCTCATCTAGACTCATCTTTTAGAAACATAGAAACATAGAAGATAGGAGCAGGAGTAGGCCATTCGGCCCCTCTAGCCTGCTCCGCCATTCAATGCGATCATGGCTGATCATCCAAATTCAGAACCCTGTCCCTGCTTTCTCCCTGTTTCTTAACTTGTCCCATTACCATCTCCTTTTGCCTTGCACCATCATCTCTTTTGTCTTTTAACTCTCCTGCCTTCCAGCCTGTATCACAGACCTTCCCTTTTGTTCTTTCCTCCCCTCCCCCCCCTCTCCCTGCCCCCGCACTTGCTTAAAAACCTGTCACACCTCTAACTTTTTCCAGTTCTGACGAAGGGTCATCGACCTGAAACGTTAACTCTTTTTTTTTCCCTCTTACTGCCTGACCTGCTGAGCATTTCCAGTATTTTCTGTTGTTATTTCAGCAGTTTAAAACACCTACCTCCACAGCCAAGGTTTGGTGGTATAGGAGTCTGTCGCAAGCTAATATTTTTTTGAAGTCTGTTGAAGGCACATTCTCTGTGAAAGCGTTTGCCGATGAAAATGGGATGGTTTGGTTCTAGGCATGAAATTATAGCTTGCTTCCCACTCCCCGTCACTCAATTTCCACCATCCCTCCCACCCCACCTTCCCTCCTGAAGGTGCTGCCTTACTCTGGGGACTCATTCCACAGGGAATGACGGGCACTGCCCAACACACAACTTCAGTGACTCTGCACGGTGCGAAACACGTACTCGCACAGTCAGTGTAATCGGCAGGTCTGAGAGTGGACTTCCCCAGTGCCAGGAGAAGGTTTATGCATGTCAACAATTCTTACAGCACTTTTACTGTTCTACCCAAACCCCTTTCACCCCACCCTCTCATAAGAACATAAGACGTAGGAGCAGGAGTAGGTTATTTGGCCCCTCGAGCCTGCTCATCCATTCAATAAGATCATGGCTGATCTGATCTTGGCTTCAACTCCACTTCCCTGCCCGCTCCCCATAACCCTTGACTCCCTTACCGTTCAAAAATCTGTCTATCTCCACCTTAAATATATTCAATGACCCAGCCTCCACAGCTCTCTGGGGAAGAGAATTCCAAAGATTCACGACCCTCTGAGAGAAGAAATTCCTTCTCAATTCTGTTTTAAATGGGTGCCCCCTTATTCTGAAATTATGCCCCCTAGTTCTAGATTCCCCCACGAGGGGAAACATCCTCTCTGCATCTACCCTGTCGAGCCCCCTCAGAATCTTATATGTTTCAATAAGATCACCTCTCATTCTTCTAAACTCCAATGAGTAAAGGCCCAACCTGCTCAACCTTTCTTCATAAGACAACCCCTTCATCTCCAGAATCAACCTCATGAACCTTCTCTGAACTGCCTCCAATGCAAGTATATCCAACGCCCTGTCCAGTTGTAACAGGACTTCCCTACTTTTTTACGACATTGACTCCTTGCTGAGATCCATGGGCGCTGGGCTTCCCACTGTGCCTCACTCATGGTGGGCAGTACTCAAATATGAGCCTTGATGAAGTCACCTGGTTATTCTACTGGCCGATGCACCGCAACCAAGTCCTCGTTCAGGTCTTCACCTGATGACCATACTTCCAGGCTTCGCTAGGTAGTGATCAGTGAAGCGTATTCCTCCCTAACACGAGGATGCTGAGCCATTTGGGGCACCCCTCCCACTACCCTGGCCAAGGGAAACAAGCTCAACACGCATCTGGGACCTCCTCGGTCGATGTGGCGTAGCTCACTCACCAGATAAGCGTACAGAGGGTGAGTCCTCGCTGCGGAATATCCGTTTCTCTTGCAGCCAGTGGAGCCCACCCGTGGCTGCAATAGCTGTAGAATTTAAACTGGGGTTAAAGGTGCTGGGTTATTGCAGAGAAAATCCAGCTTTGTTGGGCAATGAGAGTAAGTGCAAAGCAGTGCCGTTTCCGCGTGCAAAGCTCTCGAGCAGCATTGAAGTGGGTTTTTGTTCTACTATAAACCACCCTTGGGGAAGCCCTGCTGTGTAAATGGGCTTGGGAGAGAATGTGTCTGCCCGAGCAGCTTGTTTATGTGCACATGGAAATACCCGCACAGTATTTGTGTCACTTTCACTTCCTGTTACTTCATTGAAGAAAACGCTGGCGTCTTTTAGGAGCAAGGGGTAATATTTCCAATTTTGAGCAGAAGTGCGAGTCCCACATTTCCGTGCAAAGACTGATTATCTGTAGCCTTTTCCGATTTGTCTGTGTTAATGGGTTTAGCTCTGTATTGATTAATCTTCCATTTGTAAGCTATTCTTGCCCTCTTAGCACTGCCGGCACATATCTACACAAAGACACACAACCCAACAGGCCTGGTATGTAACAGTTATTGACAGAATCCCTTTGAGGTAGCTTCCTCGTTTCAACATTGTTTATGCTCCACATTCTGTGTTTACAGCAGTGGCCCCTCCCCCACCTAATTTCCTCTCCCCCCTCTTTCCTAACGGCGCTGACTTGCGCTGTGGTGCGAGTCCCCAAATGTGGATCGCGTCTGGCATTTCATGCTAGTGGTCACACTTCGCATCATAGCGCAAAGTGGGTCGCACCCTCACCTTGGAGTCAGAAGGTTGTGGGTTCAAGTCCCACTCCAGAGACTTGAGCACAAAAATTCAGGCTGACACTCCAGTGCAGTGCTGAGGGAGTGCTGCACTGTCGGAGGTGCCGTCTTTCGGATGAGACGTTAAACCGAGGCCCCGTCTGCTCTCTCAGGTGGACGCAAAAGATCCCACGGCACTATTTCAAAGAAGAGCAGGGGAGTTATCCCCGGTGTCCTGGCCAATATTTATCTCTCAATCAACATCACTAAAAACAGATTATCTGGTCAATATCCCATTGCTGTTTTTTTGGAGCTTGCTGTGCGCAAATTGGCTGCTGCGTTTCCTACATTACAACAGTGACTACACTTTAGAAAGTACTTAATTGGTTGTAAAGCACTTTGAGACGTCCTGAGGTTGTGAAAGGTGCTATATAAATGCACGTTCTTCACTGAGTGACAGGCTAGTTGAGCGGAGGGTGGGGGCGGTGGGCATCCTGACCAAGCACGCTCTTGCCCTGATCCAATGTCCACATACACTTTCCAGGCAGGGGTTAGCGGGCAGCAATCGGTCGCAGGGTGTTCTGGTTAATGTTGCCCCAGAAACGCTGAGGCCCCCCCCCCCCCAGCTAAAATGAGCCAACTCGGCACAGTTGATCAAGCCTAAGGCCTTGCAACCACATTGATCCGGCCTTCCCACCAATATTCCCTCTAAATTGTCTTTGTTGTGCGCGGCCTATTTATTTCAACGCGCAGTCCCTTTACATTTCTGCGCCCATGCGGTATTTCCAATGGAAAAGCTCACAAGTGGCCTGCGCGGGACCTTGCAGATTACCGCGCGGTCGCACATGCTCGCAGCTTAGAGGGGACATTGCTTCCCACTGTCAACCGCTGCGCTCCCTGCGATGTGCTGAAAGGGTTAAGTAAGAAGAAGACGACTTGCATTTCTATAGCGCCTTTCACGACCACCGGACGTTTCAAAGCGCTTTACAGCCAATGAAGTACTTTTTGAAGTGTAGTCCCTGTTGTAATGTGGGAAACGCGGCAGCCAATTTGCGCACAGCAAGCTCCCACAAACAGCAATGTGAAAATGCCCAGATAATCTGTTTTTGTTATGTTGGTTGAGGGATAAATATTGGCCCCAGGACACCGGGGAGAACTCCCCCCCCCCCCCCCCCCCTGCTCCTCTTCGAAATCGTGCCATGGGATCTTTTATGTCCACCCGAGAGAGCAGACGGGGCCTCGGTTTAACGTCTCATCCGAAAGACGGCACCTCCGACAGCGCAGCGCTCCCTCAGCACTGCACTGGGAGTGTCAGCCTAGCTTTATGTGCTGAAGTACCTGGAGTGGAACTCGAACCCACAACCTTCATGAATTAGAGGCGAGATTGCGACCCACTGAACCACCGCCCATACTTGTTATCATATATCTGCGCGGGGAGGTGGGGTGGTCAGAATCCTTTTGAAGTTGGTGGTGCGAGGCCTGTGACTCCTATTTGTGTGTGTGTGTGTAAAAAAAAATTCTGCTTTGCGAGCGGGATAAAATTACAAACCTCCTGCTCCTTCAGCATGGTATGTGTGTGTGTGTATATATATATATATATATATATGTGTGCAACGGTACAGATGCTATCCATTAAAAGCTGCTTCCACTTGTCAGCCAGTTCAGTTGAAACGGGTTCGACTGAAGGAAGGAAAAAAAAAAATGCTGATTGCTTTCCGCAAAGCTCTCTGTTATTCTGCTGGCTGTTTTCCCTCTCTGGTTGCGAGATGAATTCTTCCAGGGGCTGTGCAGCGATTCAGATCCTTTAGTAAACCACCCCCTGTGCTCCTTTGTTCGCTGTGCGGCCGGGCAAGCTACAGTTGTGACTTATTCTCTGGACTGAAGGGACGGGAACTTTTCCACGGTAGCACGTCTCTGCATTACAAACATGGTGTGTCATTTCTCTTTTTTTTTCCTTTTCCAAGATCCTGCCTTCCCTCGAGTCTACCGATCTTTTGGTAAGGCAATGCACAGCTTAATAAAGAAAAAAATTGTTTTAGAAAAGGAACTCTCTTGCTCCACATATCCTGTTTTAAAGATATCTCGCTGGTCTGACGTCCCTCCCCCCCATAGATCAGTGATACTGACTTTTCTGCGGTGTCTCTCCCTGCCACAGAGGTCATAGCTGTCTTGAAATTCTGAAGCCGCAGCCTCCCCATTCCAAGTGAGCTGCTTTGTCAGTTTCAGCCGCTTGAAATTGACCTGATTTACAGAAGTGGGCCTTCCGTAACAAGATTACTGTAATAAAATATCGAAGCCCCTTTTCTGAGAGGCAGCAAGAGGAATAATGACAAAACACAGATGTACTTTATTTTATTGCAGCTTCACATGAGGGGCCTGGTTCTGGTCTTGCCACACCTGCCATAAAACCCTGTCTTTAAGCCACATTAGTGTATAATATGCACCCAAATTCTTTCATGCAGTCGCGTTAACCGTACGGGTGTAGAGGTTGCACTCATAGGAACAGGAGGAGGCCATTCAGCCATTGGGTATTGTAATGTAACCAGGAGGTTGCTTTGGGGATGTCTTGCCACTATTCTTCTTCTTAGGCAGTCCCTCGGACCGAGGATGACTTGCTTCCACACTAAAAATGAGTTCTCAGGTGACTGATGAGTCCAATGCGGGACCTACAGTCTCTGTCACAGGTGGGGCAGACGGTGGTTGAAGGGGCGCGTGGGTGGGGTGCTTGGGTTGACATGCGCTCCTTCCGCTGTTTGCGCTTGGCTTCCGGCGAAGAGACTCGAGGTGTTCGGCGCCTTCCCGGATGCTTCTCCTCCGTCTTGGGCCAGGGATTCCCAGGTGTCGGTGGGGATGTTGCACTTTTTCAAGGAGGCTTTGAGGGTGTCCTTGAAGCGTTTCCTCTGCCCACCTGGGGCTCTCTTGCCGTGTCGGAGCTCCGAGTAGAGCGCTTGTTTTGGGAGTCTCATTAAGCCACGTCGTGGGATTATGGGATTGATGAGTACATCCACCAGGACTTTGGGGAAAGAATGGGGATTGTGGCATGAAATAGCACAGCTTGAGGTCGGGTGGAAACAAATAATGAAAATTAGCAATTTGTGTGCTGTGTAATTCAGTCCAAATAATTGTTGCGTAGAATCCTGGCATATCATTGGTCACAGAAGCTTACACTGGGTCCCGTGCCAGCTGATTATCCCATTGGCCTGTGATAGGGGTCTTGTGGATGTGAGAAGACCTTGAAAGGGGAGAAAAATGAAGAAATGCCGTCCAAAAAAATAGACTAAATTTGCGCCAGTTGAAATATATAGAATCTTACAGCACAGAAGGAGGCCATTCGGCCCATCGTGCCTGTGCCGGCTCTTTGAAATAGCTCTCCAATTAGTCCCTCTGTCCTGCTCTTTCCCCATTGCCCTGCCAAATTTTTCCTTTTCAATCGCATAAGACTTTTATCTTAAGAATGAAGCCAGCTCTCGCAGGTGGCCATACGAGCCCGTTTATTTACACTGGCACAGCAGAACAGTGATGGCGCTTCAATGCAATGTCTACAATTGCACGAGGGGGGGATTGTGCATCATCAGGTTGACAGCAATGCTCGCTGGCGCTGCAGTACCCTTCTCAATGTAATATTGTAATGCACCTCCCGATGTCCTTGGGGACAGTGTGAACTAACTCATTTCCTCCACCACCACCACCACCAGTCCCTCTGGGTTTGGCAAAATTTTCCTGTAATTGCACTTTGCCTGTGTATTCCTTTTTTGTTTCTCTCTCTCGCTCGCTCGCTCTGTTTTTCCTGCTGTCTTTACAGCACATCTGGCACCCTGGGCTTTTTTTTCCCTTTTTTTGTTTGAAATTTCCCTCGCACATCTGCATTCAAACAGGGATTCCGGCTCAACTAACCAGAGCCTACATTGGGCAAATTATAAAGCAAGCACTTTATTACCCCGTGGAAGAGACTTCTGAGATTAGGAAAGGTCATTGCCGTATAAAATAATTAGGCTAACAAGTATCACATTCACAATTTATATCCACATTAAGTTACGAATTGAACTCTTTTTTTTGAGTCGAGGGAGGATCATTGCATGAATTTGGCTCTTGACTTTTGACAGTTTGTGAATACATTTATATTGGTGCCTGGGATAAGCTGCCTTGCCTCCGTTCAGTGAAGTGCTGTGTTATCTGTGTGCAACCAGAAGCTGTTTTATATTCATCGAGACCCAGGATGCCACTCGCAGAACAGTTACTGAGCATTCCCTCTCGGCATTTCCCATTTACTGTCCATGAGAGGGTCATAGAAGTGCAAATGTTTTCCGGGCCTGCAAGATTAAAGTTTAGGCTGCCTATCGTGACACCACAAGTCCCTGCCAGAATGGAGACGATTGGGTAATTCCCCCCCCCCTGTCAATCACACCTGGAGTCCGCAGTGCTGCAAGTGACTGGGATTGATTTTACACATAGAATTTGTATTCAGTAACTAACCTCCACTCACTGCATTTTTTGCTGGAGAAATAATCCTGCTTTTATCGGGGGACTTTGCTGTAGTTCCGGTCATGAGTTCTGTTTGCTGTTGTTCATGGAGACTCTGTTTAAATAAACTCTGTTTGCTGAGGAACTAGACCGTTTCTTGAAAGTCCCGCCCTGCCTCGAACTCGCTGGCTGAGACATGTGGTGTCAATACCCACTCGGTAACGTTTCTTGCTGGCCCTTTCCTAGGCTGAAGTAAGTAGTGTTTCCCCAACCTGCGAGTTATTTTTGAAGAGAGGGCAAACTGATGGGGGACCATCAGTCCAGCTTGCCCATGATCTGAGATGATCAAATGACGCCTCAGTTTGGAGAAGTGGACTACCAGCAGAGAGAGACGTTGGGACAGTGTGTGAAGTATTTCTGTTGGCTTGAACTGAGACACTGCATGTAAATTTAAGACCGTTTTACACTGTGGCTGGGTGCAGCCCAGGCCCTGGAAATCTGGAGATCTATGATAAAGCACCATGGTGTGGGGGGGAAAAAGTAGCACTTGCCTTTGGATGTGAAGGAACAGGGATAGAATGGCCCAACTAATTTGGTTTGTCTATAGTTAATATACTTTGTATTGACTGAGCCCTATTAGGACTGTGCCTATTCCTATTCACCTGAAGGACGTTACATGGAAGCCAGTTAGAATTGATCGAATTGGAGAGGGTATGAAATAGCAAGAAATTGGAATATTCTAATCATTTGTATTTTTATATGTTGCCATGTGGACGTTTTGTTGCATTCTGTTGTATTTTTGATAGTAATTCTTCCTGAGAAGGGGAAATACAGGTCACTAGCCGTTTCATTTAAAATATATTACAATTACGAATCTTTGTGTTTTCTCCTGCTCTCCCCAACTACTCCCCCCACCCCAACCCAAGGGCAGTCAGTAAATTCATGCAAGATGTGTAATCGGCGGGCAAATGACTTTTTATTACTAGAGAAACCTCACCTGATGTCTGAGCGAAGTCCGTCAGCCTCCGCGGGACGGGAGAGGATTGCGATCAAAGCCCAGGCGAGGGGACTGAACTCTCCGTCAATGTTTCCCCGTAAGGTGCGCGGCCGCGCAGTAATCTCGAAGGTCCCGCGCAGGCCGCTCTCCGGCTTTTACGCTGGAGATACCGCGCGTGCGCAGAAATTTAAAGGGACCGTGCATTGAAAGAAACGGGCGGCGCCGAACGAAGAGCAGCTTACAGGGGACACTGCTCCGCGCCCGTGTCCCAGAAACCTCCCCCGCAAGCAGCTCTGCAGAGAAGAACCACGACAGCTTTCAGACTTGACAGCTGAGCAGCTCAGCCTGCGCGGCCACAGTAAAGCAATGACACTGTCGTATCTTTTGCTGCCTTAGCAGCCGAACAGCTTCAGGGGGGAGAAGAAGAAGGTGCTCCGTGTCGGCCTGAGGTTGGAGGGCAGTGCCGGCCTTTCAGACAGGACCTGGGCTGAGCCAGAGTTGCTGCTTTCCTGTCTTGGTGCAGTCGGTTATGTCAGGGCTTTGCAATGTGTACTGACCGTGAGTTCATTGTGAATGATGCACTGAGCTTGCCCATCAGGAGTGTGGGATGCTTGCGGTTGGGCAGATTGCTGCTGCATTCCTTCTCGGCACCTCTCATTCCTTTTCTAAATGGATTGTGGGAGGCCTGTCTGAGCCAATGATGTTCCACCACTTCGCACAGGGGAACTGTGTGCTTGGCTTGATGATGTGTGCTGCTGCTATTCTCGTCTAACCTATTGACCAACCAGATTAATACTGTTATGCAAATCAGGCACAGGTAGGACAAGAAGAGCTAACACTGCTTAAAAAATATCTCTGGAATGACAAGATTCAGATATGAGTGACTTCACTCCACAGAGTCTGTCCTTTACCCAGATTTGGAGTTAAAAGCAGCGAGCTCGTATTCACACAGAGGCCTTCACACTCTTTCAGTCTCCCTGCCGTCAGATCTCGCAGACTAGCGTGCGCGCTCTCTCTCTCTCTCCGTCTCTCTCTCGCCCGCCCCCTCTCTCCGTCTCTCTCTCGCCCGCCCCCTCTCTCCGTCTCTCTCTCGCCCGCCCCCCCTCTCCGTCTCTCTCT
Organism: Squalus acanthias; assembly: GCA_030390025.1. Classification (NCBI taxonomy): domain Eukaryota; kingdom Metazoa; phylum Chordata; class Chondrichthyes; order Squaliformes; family Squalidae; genus Squalus; species Squalus acanthias. The sequence continues at coordinate 10,995,992 of CM059446.1, read as the reverse complement.
CGCCGCCCCCTCTCCGTCTCTCTCTCGCCCGCCCCCCCTCTCCGTCTCTCTCTCGCCCGCCCCCTCTCTCCGTCTCTCTCTCGCCCGCCCCCTCTCTCCGTCTCTCTCTCGCCCGCCCCCTCTCTCCGTCTCTCTCTCGCCCGCCCCCTCTCTCTCTCTCGCCCGCCCCCTTCTCTCTCTCTCGCCCGCCCCCTCTCTCTCTCTCGCCGCCCCCTCTCTCTCTCTCCGCCCGCCCCCTCTCTCTCTCTCGCCCCCCGCCCCCTCTCTCTCTTCGCCCGCCCCCCTCTCTCTCACTCGCCAGCCCCCTCTATCCGTCTCTCTCTCGCCCGCCCCCTCTCTCTCCGTCTCTCTCGCCCGCCCCCTCTCTCTCTCTCTCGCCCGCCCCCTCTCTCTCTCTCTCGCCCGCCCCCTCTCTCTCTCTCGCCCGCCCCCTCTCTCTCTCTCGCCCGCCCCCTCTCTCTCTCTCGCCCGCCCCCCTCTCTCTCTCTCGCCCGCCCCCCTCTCTCTCTCGCCCGCCCCCCTCTCTCTCTCGCCCGCCCCCCTCTCTCTCTCGCCCCGCCCCCCCTCTCTCTCTCTCTCGCCCGCCCCCTCTCTCTCTCTCTCTCGCCCGCCCCCTCTCTCTCTCGCCCGCCCCCTCTCTCTCTCTCTCTCGCCCGCCCCCTCTCTCTCTCTCTCTCTCTCGCCCGCCCCCTCTCTCTCTCTCTCTCTCTCTCGCCCGCCCCCTCTCTCTCTCTCTCTCGCCCGCCCCCTCTCTCTCTCTCGCCCGCCCCCTCTCTCTCTCTCGCCCGCCCCCTCTCTCTCTCTCGCCCGCCCCTCTCTCTCTCGCCCGCCCCCCCTCTCTCTCGCCCGCCCCCCCTCTCTCTCTCGCCCGCCCCCTCTCTCTCGCCCGCCCCCTCTCTCTCGCCCGCCCCCTCTCTCTCGCCCGCCCCTCTCTCTCGCCCGCCCCCTCTCTCTCGCCCGCCCCCTCTCTCTCGCCGCCCCCTCTCTCTCGGCCCCCTCTCTCTCGCCCGCCCCCTCTCTCTCGCCCGCCCCCTCTCTCTCGCCCGCCCCCTCTCTCTCGCCCGCCCCCTCTCTCTCGCCCGCCCCCTCTCTCTCGCCCGCCCCCTCTCTCTCGCCCGCCCCCTCTCTCTCGCCCGCCCCCTCTCTCTCGCCCGCCCCCTCTCTCTCGCCCGCCCCCTCTCTCTCGCCCGCCCCCTCTCTCTCGCCCGCCCCCTCTCTCTCGCCCGCCCCCTCTCTCTCGCCCGCCCCCTCTCTCTCGCCCGCCCCCTCTCTCTCGCCCGCCCCCTCTCTCTCGCCCGCCCCCTCTCTCTCCGCTCCGCCCCCCTCTCTCGCCCGCCCCTCTCTCTCTCGCCCGCCCCCTCTCTCTCGCCCGCCCCTCTCTCTCGCCCGCCCCCTCTCTCTCGCCCGCCCCCTCTCTCTCGCCCCCCCCTCTCTCTCGCCCGCCCCCTCTCTCTCGCCGCCCGCCCCCTCTCTCCTCCGCCCGCCCCCTCTCTCTCGCCCCGCCCCCTCTCTCTCTCCCGCGCCCCCTCTCTCTCGCCCCCCCCCTCTCTCTCGCCCGCCCCCTCTCTCTCTCGCCCGCCCCCTCTCTCTCTCTCTCCGCCCGCCCCCTCTCTCTCGCCCGCCCCCTCTCTCTCGCCCGCCCCCCTCCTCTCTCGCCCGCCCCCTCTCTCTCTCGCTCGCCCGCCCCCTCTCTCTCGCCCGCCCCCCTCTCTCTCCGCCCGCCCCTCTCTCTCTCTCTCGCCCGCCCCCCTCTCTCTCTCCTCTCGCCCGCCCCCTCTCTCTCTCTCTCGCCCGCCCCCCTCTCTCTCTCTCTCTCTCTCTCTCGCCCGCCCCCTCTCTCTCTCTCTCTCGCCCGCCCCCTCTCTCTCTCTCTCTCTCTCGCCCGCCCCCCTCTCTCTCTCCCGCCCGCCCCTCTCTCTCTCCCGCCCGCCCCTCTCTCTCTCTCGCCCGCCCCTCTCTCTCTCTCTCGCCCGCCCTCTCTCTCTCTCTCGCCCGCCCCTCTCTCTCTCTCTCGCCCGCCCTCTCTCTCTCTCTCGCCCGCCCTCTCTCTCTCTCGCCCGCCCTCTCTCTCTCTCGCCCGCCCTCACTCTCTCTCGCCCGCCCTCTCTCTCTCTCGCCCGCCCTCACTCTCTCTCGCCCGCCCTCACTCTCTCTCGCCCGCCCTCACTCTCTCTCGCCCGCCCTCACTCTCTCTCGCCCGCCCTCACTCTCTCTCGCCCGCCCTCACTCTCTCTCGCCCGCCCTCACTCTCTCTCGCCCGCCCTCACTCTCTCTCGCCCGCCCTCACTCTCTCTCGCCCGCCCTCACTCTCTCTCGCCCGCCCTCACTCTCTCTCGCCCGCCCTCACTCTCTCTCGCCCGCCCTCACTCTCTCTCGCCCGCCCTCACTCTCTCTCGCCCGCCCTCACTCTCTCTCGCCCGCCCTCACTCTCTCTCGCCCGCCCTCACTCTCTCTCGCCCGCCCTCACTCTCTCTCGCCCGCCCTCACTCTCTCTCGCCCGCCCTCACTCTCTCTCGCCCGCCCTCACTCTCTCTCGCCCGCCCTCACTCTCTCTCGCCCGCCCTCACTCTCTCTCGCCCGCCCTCACTCTCTCTCGCCCGCCCTCACTCTCTCTCGCCCGCCCTCACTCTCTCTCGCCCGCCCTCACTCTCTCTCGCCCGCCCTCACTCTCTCTCGCCCGCCCTCACTCTCTCTCTCTCGTCCGCCCTCACTCTCTCTCTCTCTCGTCCGCCCTCACTCTCTCTCTCTCTCGTCCGCCCTCACTCTCTCTCTCTCTCGTCCGCCCTCACTCTCTCTCTCTCTCGTCCGCCCTCTCTCTCTCTCTCTCTCGTCCGCCCTCTCTCTCTCTCTCTCTCGTCCGCCCTCTCTCTCTCTCTCTCTCTCGTCCGCCCTCTCTCTCTCTCTCTCTCTCGTCCGCCCTCTCTCTCTCTCTCTCTCGTCCGCCCTCTCTCTCTCTCTCTCTCTCGTCCGCCCTCTCTCTCTCTCTCTCTCTCTCGTCCGCCCTCTCTCTCTCTCTCTCTCTCTCTCGTCCGCCCTCTCTCTCTCTCTCTCTCTCTCTCTCTCTCTCTCTCTCTCTCTCGTCCGCCTTCTCTCTCTCTCTCTCTCTCGTCCGCCCTCTCTCTCTCTCGTCCGCCCTTCCTCTCGCCCCCCCTGTCTCGCCCCCTCGCTCTCTCACCTTCTCACCCTCGCGCGCTCTCTCTTTCACCCTTGCACACGTGTGCTCTCACCCTCTCGTTTACCTTCTGTCTTTCACTCTCTCTCGCACCCCCCTCTCTCTAGCAACCTCTCTCGCACCCCCCTCTCTCTAGCAACCTCTCTCGCACCCCCCTCTCTCCCTCCCCCTCTATATATATCTCTCTCGCCTCCCTTCCAGTTTCTCTGGCTATCTGTCTGCAGCCATGAACTCTGCGTGTTTGCGAACTACAAACTGCAGTTCCATGTCACTCCCCCGCAAGATTTTGGTTTAACTGATTGTGACTCTTCACTCCTCCCTCCCCACCTGTCTCAAACTTGTCATAAATATTCAGCTGTAAAGAAACAACAGCTCACCAGGGGTAATTAATTGTGAGTCAGTCTAAAGATAGTGAAGCGTTCTGGATATGCAAACAGTTCGTGTACAATATACGAAGGGATTCAGATGCTGTCCTCCTCGTTAAGGATGTGGCTGCCTTGAAGTGTGCTTCCATGTATTATTATTTATGACACTAATATTACATCAGTTTGCGGAGTATGACTACAAAGGAGCACGTGTGACTGGTCTCGAACTGCACTGTTATAAAGAGTTAATGCAAAATAACATTATCCACTTGAGTAAAATCTTATTTGATTCGAAACTGGAAGGATGATTGACAGGTTGGTGGTTCAAACCAAAGTTTTTTTTCCAAGATGGCAGCCTGTTCAATGGCGCCGATCCTTGCAATGAATGACCAAACTCCCCACTGATTACACATTGCTGAGAGAAAATAACCACCACCTCCAGTGATCTCCTGCCCTCTCCCGAAGGTGGTGATTTGTGGTTCGGGTCTTATTCCGGGCCCGAGCCGCAATCCTTCCATAATGTGAGTGATGGCTATTCCCCCCATGGAGGGCGTCGCAGTCAGCCTGCTCCCACTCTGATCCCAGCAGTCGCTCTGCAGCAGGTTCACTGGATAATGGGCCGCCTCGGCTGTCTTGTATATCCTTTAGCCACAGCCCACGAACACGGAGGAATGTTAGAGCACAATCACTTACCCCTGCCCCATGTCCCCCTACCCTCCCGGCTGAGCCCGCTAACTCGGTGCAGGCCAGGGATTCAACCTTTTCTAGAGAGCTGTTGACGGGGACAAAAAAAAGGAACAAATTACTGAACTAGAGAGTTGCTTGTAGCTGGTATTATTTTCAACGCTCCTGCCAAAATATAAGTGTGGTTCTATTTAATTTGGTGCCAAAATAATAGTCCAGTGTGTTTTCAGGGGTTCAGGAGGGACATGTACAACAGTCTGATTAAAACCGGGATCTTCCTTGGTTTGTTTGCTTTATAAACGAGAGTCCCAGTCATGGGATTGGTCTGTTTTTATTGCGAAGGATGTGCAACTCTTAAGTGTCGAACCCTGACACATTCACACGCTAGAATTCCTCTGTTGCTTCTAAAAGAATGCTGCCTTCGCTAAGCAAGCCTAGATGTCTTCAAATGGATTGATGCAATTTTTGACACCGGTTGCTGGAGCTGCTCCCCCCTCCGCCCCCTCACGAGACTCTGAGCGCACAGCGCTGAACCGAGTGATTTTCGTCTTTTTCCATTCGGTAGACCGAGCTTGTTGCCTCTGCAAGGGCTGGAGTGCCCCAGCAAGCTGAGCCTAGGACTGAAGGGAAAAATATTTGACGGGTCAGAGAGACTGAAGTACAGTTGAAGCTGCAGGAAGGCCCCAGCAAACCTCCCTGCACTTTCCTGTCTTGAGTCGGTGCCAAGTCTTCTTTGAAATGCACTCCACTGGAAATGGAATACGAGACATTTCCAACTCGCAGCGCGCCTAGAGACAGCCAGCACCAACAGTTGTGTCAAAAAAATATATATACGCAACAAAGTGACCTTTCAGTTTTCAAATCTTTATGCAATGATTCATTTTTAGACTTTTCAAAAACAAAATTGCAACCAGTACCTTAAGTGACACAAGGTTGAGCAGGTTGAGCCTATACTCATTGGAGTTTAGGAGAATGAGAGGTGATCTTATTGAAACATATAAGATTCTGAAGGGGCTTGACAGGGTAGATGCAGAGAGGATGTTTCCCCTCGTGGGGGAATCTAGAACTAGGGGGCATAATTTCAGAATAAGGGGGGCACCCATTTAAATCGGAAATGAGGAGGAATTTCTTCTCTCCGAGGGTCGTGAATCTTTGGAATTCTCTTCCCCAGAGAGCTGTGGAGGCTGGGTCATTGAATATATTTAAGGTGGAGATAGACAGATTTTTGAACGATAAGGGAGTCGAGGGTTATGGGGAGTGGGCAGGGAAGTGGAGTTGAGGCCAAGATCAGATCAGCCATGATCTTATTGAATGGCGGAGCAGGCTCGAGGGGCCAAATGACCTCCTCCTGCTCCTACGTCTTATGTTCTTACGTAAGATATACTTGATGTCTCCTTGTGGCGAGGCATGGTGTAGATTGGTGGAGAGAGGGAGAGGAGGGTTTAGCGATTACACACATGGACCCACGCGACACACCGTGCCCCTGAAGTGTTATATTTAAGAAGTCTCTCCACATCCTCTTTGTCAGATCTTGCTCACCAGTAGAAAGAGGAAGTACCTGCAGTTGCAGTTGTTAAATAAAATTCATCGCGTTGATCCGGGAATTTTTTTATTCCACTCGCTGATTTAATCATTACAAACCTCTAATTGCATTCTCTCCCTTTTTTGGTCAAATAAGAAGTTCTCACACTCCTCTAAGGTGTACCCCCATGGGCTGACAGACTTGATAAAGCTGGGATGAAAACCTCGATTAAATTGAATCAGTTCCATCTTAATGCTGAAATTATACAGAAACCGCTCAAGCCCAACGCTATCCCAGTACAGGTGTTTAAATGCTAATAGCTATTGAAATCTGAAGGGAAGAAAAACAAAGTCATTAGGGTGTTCCAACACGAAATTAAGTCAGTCTTATTACTTAAAAATATTATTATTCCGCCGACTATGAAAATGTTAATATAAAACTAATGGGAGGAATATGACACTCTGAGGCACTAGCTTACTTTCAGATTCACCTCCCCATTTTTGCTAATATCACCATCCTTGTTTAAATACAACAGCTTACTGCCACTGCTATAGTGAGCTAAAATTACAGTGCAATAATTACCCATTCTTCTTCTTAGGCAGTCCCTCGGAACCGAGGGTGACTTGCTTCCACACTAAAAATGAGTTCTCAGGCGACTGATGAGTCCAATGCGGGACCTACAGTCTCTGTCACAGGTGGGGCAGACGGTGGTTGAAGGGGCGGGTGGATGGGGTGCTTGGGTTGACGTGCGCTGCTTGCGCTTGGCTTCCGCTTGCTCCCAGCGAAGAGACTCGAGGTGTTCGGCGCCTTCCCGGATGCTTCTCCTCCACTTTGTGCGGTCTTGGGCCAGGGATTCCCAGGTGTCGGTGGGGATGTTGCACTTTTTCAAGGAGGCTTTGAGGGTGTCCTTGAAGCGTTTCCTCTGCCCACCTGGGGCTCTCTTGCTGTGTCGGAGCTCCGAGTAGAGCGCTTGTTTTGGGAGTCTTGTGTCGGGCATGCGGACAATGTGACCCGTCCATCGGAGCTGATCGAGCGTAGTCAAAGCTTCGATGCTGGGGATGTTGGCCTGAGCAAGAACATTACCAAAGCAATAAAGGTGTCTCCATCTCTCTTCTGTTTTTCTCTTCCGCAGTTCCTGACTTAAGCTGGTATCTGGCTGCCCTCTGGTATCTGAAGTTAAATTCTCATCCTCAGGTTCAAACCCCTCCCGGGCCTCCCCCTTCCCCCCCCCCCCGCTCCCCGTCCCCCATCTCTGTAACCTTCTCCAGCCCGACAACCCTCCAAGAACTCTGCATTCCTCCAACCTGGCCTCTTGTGCATCCCCCACTTCCTTTGCTCCGCTATTGGCGGCCATGCCTTCAGCCATCTAGGCCCTAAGCTCTGGAGTTCCCTCCTACAACTCTCTGCCTCTCCATTTCCCTTCTCCTTTAAGATGCTTCTTAAAACCTCTTTGACATCTGAGGAGCAAAGTAGACTTCTTCAGATGTAACCCCGAGTTCCATATGTTTTACCTGTTCTATTTTGTCCCCTAGCTTTTCTTTGCCCTTTGTCAGCTTGGTCCTTCAGTCACACACACAGCAACTCTAGCCAAGGAAAGACAACTTGCTCACTGCCTTCTGTGAATGCTGCAAGCCAACCACTGGAGCTCTCCAGGGTGACTCATTCAGTATTTCTTCCTATTTCTTGTGGGCAGTTCTCGACCTCTGCCATGTCGGGGGCGGGATATAGGGGGCGGGTGGTTGGGAGAGAAGGTACTTCTACTTTCAATTGCAGAACTAGGCAGTTCCACGTGGGCTACTATTTTTTTATAGTGAGGACCAAAATCTCAGGACTGGGAAACAACTGTGTGGGAAACGGTGGACGTGACCCTTTATTGGAGGGAAGTTTAACAGCCAATTTATATTGCTGCACTCCCTTCCTCAGTATAATGTGTACCAAATTCTCCTCATTTGCACCGCACAATGGATTCAGAACTTAGTGGTATTAGAACTGTGCACGAGCAGCGGCTGAAACAGATGACGAAAGAGACTTTAAACCAGCTGCTTGTCTGTGAGCTTTTCCAAGCGGAGCGACATAACCACCTCAGCAGCGAACCCGCCCCAGTGCGAGGGGCAAGTCTGTGCAGAGTGGCAGTGAAGGAAATGTCGGCCTTCCTGATGGGCCTTGGCAGTCATTCACATTTGTTGCTAGAGGGACTTTGTGTGTGCACCACCCTATTTATATCACAGCACAGCCTACAGAAGGCAAGATTGTAATTGGTGTGTTTGTGATGCATGTCACTGCTGATTTATTTTTTGTGGAATCTTTGTTTTAATAAAACACGAACATGAATAATAAACACACTGAAGACGTTTTTGTTCTGACAGATGAGCCAGCATGGATGCGAGGGACTTGGCTCTTGCAGGCTCTTGCCCATTTTACAGATCCAAGCCCTTGATCCCTCTCGAGCACAGATCGGCCAAGAGCAGCAGCAGTCACCACCCTTTCTCTGACTGAAACATCTGGGAATATTTAGGAAGTTTAACGTGCGGGCCGGAATGTCTTCAAACTGGATGTCGTGCTCATCTCTGCCCACACGCTCCTCCGAGTTTCAGAGTCAGTTTTAAATGTGTTCCTAAAACTCCGTGCCGGGGCGAGAATGCAACGACCCAACTGCAAGTAGGAGTGCTCTATTGGGACCGCAGGCACGGAAGAACAGAATCCAGAATCGGCCCACCGCACAGGGTGAATGTTAATTAATGGTTAGAAATGAGAATTGGGACGACGGGGAAAAAATGGTCACTGTTACATTTCAGAAACTGCCCCATCCCCCCCCCCCCCCCCCCCCCGCCCCCTCGTCCTCCCCCTCTCCACTGCTAGGATCTCGTACCTGGTAGATTGTGGCACTGCCAAAGATTTACAGTCTGTAATGAAGCTGTGTGTGTGTGTGTGTGTGTGTAGCTTTGAGAAAGAAATCTCCCTTTAACCAGCGCGACAAGAACAAGCTGGTCCAGAAAGGCAAATGTGCTTCTAATTATAGATCTTACCCCACCCTCTGCAACCTCCTGACTCCCGGACTTGTTTGACTGGGTATTTGGACTATGTACATCTGGGGCTGCCATTTTTCGCATTTCAAACAAACACCAGTAATAAAACCATTATGGAAGGCAGGTAATTTATAATATGCCAAACCAGCTTGTAAATTATGAATAAATGTAAACACTCCATAATTTTACTGAATTGAGCCAGGTGACTTTGGTAATTATTTAGCGTCGATCATAATAAACTGCTCGAGCTTGCCGTACAGTATTAAGAATTATGGATTCAAGGATTTAAATGCTTTGTTTACCACTATAAAACAAAACAATTATCGAGTAAAAAGGCTCCATTAATATGTAAATGCAGCGCTTGTCTCTTGAGCATAAGATAGCAAATCAAGCTGCTGGATTCCTTCTCCGGTGCATTGTTACAGTATTTATCTCTCCGAGGCAGTCATGGAGAAGTTTGCTCAAAGTTATCAGCACAGTTTCCGCCGTGAGAGCGTTGTAGTCTGCTGTAAGCTGTTCTCTGGGTAGAAGTTCCGACATAACGTTGCACTTCATAATGCGTTCTCCCCCACACCAATGGCTGACGTTCTAGTTCCACAAGCGACTGGGTGCCTTTCTGGCACTCCCCCCCCCCCCCGCCAAGTGACCATTCCTCGGCTGCGAACTTAAGACATTGGAAGTGTGGGTGGGCTGGGCGGGGGCAATGCATCTCAGCTTTTTAAAAAAATTTGTTCGTGGGATGTGGGCGTCGCTGGCAAGGCCGGCATTTATTGCCCATCCCTAGTTGCCCTTGAGAAGGTGGTGGTGAGCCGCCGCCTTGAACCGTTGCAGGCCGTGAGGTGAAGGTACTCCTACTGTAGCGGTTTGGTACAATTGAGTGGCTTGCTCGGCCATTTCAGAGGGCAGTTAAGAGTCGGCCACATTGCTGTGGGTCTGTAGTCACACGTCGGCCAGACCGGGTAAGGGCGGCAGATTTCCTTCCCTAAAGGACATTAGTGAACCAGATGGGTCTTTACAACAATCCAGTAGTTTCATGTTCACCTAGCTTTTTATTCAGTTAACTGAATTTAAATTCCCCAGCTGCCGTGGTGGGATTTGAACCCAAGTCTCGGACCATTAGTTCAGGCCTACTGGATTACTCGTCCAGTAACATAACCACGATGCTACCGTACCCGGTCCTCAACTTAGATCCGCACATGGGGACCTTCCAGCAGGTATCTGGGCAGTTTCTGGACATCAGTGAGGTCATTTGTAGCTCCCTATGAAATCCTCTCTTTCATCCCGTCTCCCTCGCCTGCCATCAGTTAACACCACAGCGCAGGGCACTCTCTGCTCAACATGGCCTAGCACCACACTAAGTCATTGAGGGAGCTTTCAATGCATGCCTGCCATGTTTCCACTGGCCACAATGCATTCCTGGCTGCATTGTCGGCGAATGCAACGGATGTAGTTTCAGTCTTATTTCTGGCATGATCTGAAAATTGACTGGAACAGGTAATCCTGGTTGTCTAGGAGTATCACAAACGTTGGAGGTCTGAAATAGAAACAGAAAATACTGGAGAAACACAGCTGTCGATCAGATGAAAGGGACAGCGTCACATTTCAGGTGTAATCCAGCCCTGGTCAAGTTCCGTAAACATTAACCTACCTGACTTTTTCCGTTGCCTATTGACCTATATACTTGGAGCCTTTTTAATCCGTTCGGTTTACCTATTTATGTGTGGGCCTCTGCCCCCTTTCCCCTCACTTTGTGCATCCCCCCATGGATGATGAAGGATGCTGTGCAGTTACCATCCAGACCCCACCTACCCACGCCTGAGTGAGGTGAGTGAAGTCACTATCCACCCCATAGGTCAGAATCGAGAGGCTTTGCACTTGGAATCCTAGCCGAGAAGTCATTAAACATCTTCTCACTACGACAGGGCTAGGGTGCCAAGCTGCCTCCACGAGGAGATGGGCCAACATGAATCAGTGTGGCATCTGTTGGGACGGCAGTGATTTTCTTTTTTTAAAAGGTCTTCTCTTTGATGCATTTAAGGGGAAGCTAGATAAGTACATGCAGGAGAAAGGAATAGAACTATATGCTGATGGGGTTAGCCGAAATAGAGTGGGAGCATAAAAACCGGCATAGACCAGATGGGCCGAATGGCCTGTTTCTGTGTCGTAAATTCTATGTAATTCTCTTCCTCACCAGCCACTGCTTCAGGACTTGGTGGAGTCGGTCCTAGTTATATCCCGTATTCTACAATCATTGTATTATTATTATTATTATTATTATTATTTTCGATTGGCGTGGATACCAGATGGCAAGATGTACACTTTGCTTAGGGGCCTCAGAAAAGGGCAGCATGGTCTGCATCACGGATGACTGCACAATTGCTGTCAATAACCGGCTGTGATCAGCCAGCAGGAGCTGTGCTTTCTGCAGGGCGGGCCAGATGATGCTCATGTTTTATCCTTTGGAGATTAAACTCATCTCTGCCACTTTGCCGCACCATCTATTGTCCTGTCTTGAGAAGTTAGGCATTTGAGTGACGGACCAGTTTGGGGCAAGATTCCTCACCTGGCCGGTGGGGAGCTGACCTCGCGGCAACTTGAGTGACATGATTTAAAATCATCGCCTTTCTGCTCTTCTCTGTGCGGCAGATCGTTACGTTTGGGACGCTTGAGTCCCAAACACAATCTGCTTATGATTTCATCTCAAAGTTGCCTCTCATTGAAGCTTTCTCCCCTCATTTTGGCTGGGGTGTTTTTAAAGCTGTTGAGGTGGAGCGCTGCTCATAAGCAAGATATTGGAAGAGAAATGACCATCATTGCTCATCTTGTCCCTTTTCAGAGGCTCTTTCCTCTAACCAAGGGAAGGAAAAGAATTCTTTCTGTCTTGTCCTGTTTGAAGATTCACCATGGCAGAGCAAACTCTAAGTTTGGGAGGTGGGGGGGGGGGGGGGGCAGTTCGATGGGCCAAATGGTTCCTATATTCCCACGGTTTGAACCCTGGGAGGGAATTGTAATTTAGTGATCTTTTCAGAAAGATTACCTCTTCCAAACAAAATGAAAGCAATTTGTTGTCTGAAAGCTGTCTGCTTTCTTGAAATCACCAGAGTTAAGGTCAGCAACCTGAACATGAGGGAGTATCAGCGACTAGATTGTTTTGTGGTCACTTTACATTCCTCATTTTGAGGGTCTGATTCCTGGAAGCGAGGACTACTCCAATCCATTGATGGCACAGGTCGTGTGATGAGGTTTGCGTTGTTCTAGTTGGACTATTCCACAGGTTTGTTGGAGAAGGTGACTTGCTGGTTGAGTGCGGATGCATCCAGTGGATCTCAACTGGTTAAGGCAGCAATGAGTTGAGCCACGTACACTAGGAAGGCCCCAAACACTATCCCCAGTCGATGCTGAGTTAACTGATTGCAGTCAGGTAGAGGTGCTCAGTTGGGAAGGTGGGGATCAGCCAGGATTCCTGCTCCTGTCGGTAGCCAGAAACCCTTGTTGGAAGTACAAGTGTGTGGTCAGGGCAAGATTGGACTCGGCGCTGAAGCCTCCCATGCTTGACGTGCCTGCCAACACTCACTGAACACTTCTGCGAGGTACCAGAGAGTTACCGGGTCTGGCACCCATGGAGCTGTATCACAAGAAGCAAGAAGGTGAGGGGAGATAATTGGCAGAGAGGAGACCAAGAGGAAAACGTGCATCTTGTGCATGAGTTATACACAGTGCTGGAAGAAAACTGAGCCTATTGAATCCATGTGACTGGAATATGGAAGTGTATCACATTAGCTTGTCTATGGCATGGGATACTAGGTATGAAGTGGGTGGATTGGGTTGGGGGTGGAGTTCAGCATGGAGTCCACTGCCAGATTATACTGGCGGGCATCCAATTCAGTAACAGCTTGAAGCAAACCCTAGATCTGGTTTATACCACATCCAAGATTTGGAAAGTGTACTTGCACAATGGAGGGTCAATTTTAGATCCAATCTCCATAACTTCAGAATAATCTGGACACAAGCAGCAGAAGAAAGAAGGAGCTTGAATTTAGATCACTCCTTTGACTTCAGGACATCCCAAAATGCTTTGCAGCCAATGAAGTACTCTTTAGTGTAGTCACTCTTGCAGTGTAGGGAAATGTGGCAGTCAGTTTGTGCCCAGCGCGGTCCCACAAACAGCAACGAGATCATCTGTTTTTGGTGATGGCAGTTGAGGGATTATTGTAGACCAGGACACCGGGAAACTCCCTTGCACTTCATCCAACAGTGCCGTGGGATCTTTTACTTCCACCTGAAACTGCAGACAGGACCGTGGATTGATGACTTGTCTCATCTGAGAGACGGCATCTCCAACAGTGCAGCACTCCCTCAATACTGCACGGAAGTGTCGGCCTAGATTATCTGCTCAAATCTGTGGAGTCGGGCTTGAACTCTCAACCTTCCGACTCACTGGTGAAAGTGGGCCATGGCTGACACAAACTAAGCCAGAAGACCTCAATTTTTTATTTTTATTTTGCTTGAAGGAAGTAGTCAGCAGCTTCCAAGAGAACTCATGGCTTGGAACAGATTCGCCAGTTGGTGCATCTTCCCAGGATTGGAGTCTTTTCAGAGTGACCCCATCAAGTCCTTTTTTGTTTTTGGACTGTGTTTTGATGCAGTATCAGCAAAAACCCTCCGAGAACACGTCAAGGGCATCTGCTAAGATCACTGCTGCTTTTTGTTTCTTCCGACTTCGCTGGTGAGTAAAGGAGTTCTGTTAGCTGTCGCTGCTAATGAACAGGCCGGGGAGATCTGACGGCAATAGACTCCAGTGCTCTCGCTACCTGTGAGGTACCATGGAATGAATACAAAATCCAGTGGATTTCTCGCTTCACCGGTTTGGATTCTTGAAGATAAGGGGATATTGTCAGCAAGGACAGTATTGGTTGGGGGCGAGAACCATAGAAAGCAGCAAGTCTGAAATAAGTACAGGCTGAAGCAGTCAGAGATAATTACAACTTCATTTTGCTACGTACTGTAGGCTGGTAATAAAGCCTAATTGTATCCTCCTTGATTTCAGTTCTGTTTGGGGTTGCCATTTGCGAAGCTTTCTGTAATACCACCTTCCGAGATACTTCTTTCTCCATGTTTGGGGATTGAGGCCGGGAGCTGAGCTGATCGAGGATGGAATGTACTCTAGTGGTATGTCTGGCGCCTTACTGATGTATAACTCTGATCTCAGCAGCTTTGTGTGTGTGTGTGTGTGTGTGTGTGTGTGTGTGTGTGTGTGTGTGTTTGTAGGTAGGTGCATCTTTCTCTCTTTCTGTGTACTTTATGGGAGAGTATCGATGGCTAGCAGTGCGTTAAAAGGCAGTAATCCAATCGAGCATCTCTGGTATGCGATTAAACACTTAAACAAACTATGAGTGGCAGCAGATCCCCAGGATTTCATTACTGTCTTAAACTTGCTGCTACTGGTGGTATTCATGTTATATATGTGTGTATAATACATAGCGAATCGTGATACAAATATGGTGCGTTCGGTTTCTTTCATAACTTTCCTCAGCTAGGTGGCATGAAGAGAAAGAAAGACTGTACCCTTATGTCTCTCAGGACTATCCTAGAATGCTTCACATGCAATGAATTAAGTGCAGTGACTTTTGTATGTAAGCGGCCATGTTGTGAACAGTGGCACCCCATATCTAGTGTGAGAGGAATAACCAGTTAGTCTGCTCTTCGGTGACGTTGGTTGAAGGAAGGACGTTGACCAAGTCACCGGGAGAATCCCTGCTCCTCCTCCAATAGCGCTGTGAACCCTTTGACAGAAACAGAGCGATGGGGGGGGGCCATTGGTTTAACGCCACATCCACAGGACAGCACCGCACCTCCAATGATGCAGTACTAACGGTGACCGCACTCCCACAAAGCACTTGGGGACCTTTCTGAGGCACGGTGACGGCGATTGTAAACGCAAGTTCTTTCTTGACGGTATCAGCCGAGATTATGCGCTCAGGTCCTGCAGCGTGGCTTGAACACATAAGCGACTGACTCGGAGCTGAGAGTGCCAGCAAGCTGACTTGCACAGGTGTTGTGGCATTGAGAAAAGGGTAACAAAAAGAGTAAAAGTATAGGGCTCGAAGAGGCGTAACACATTGTGACCGGTGCCCATTGTATACAGTTTGTTTTCCAATAATGAGTCAGGGCAGGAATCTGTGAACTGTGTGTTTTTCAGCGTACATGTTCGATATGTTTACACACAAGACCACAATCTCTGGCACTACCAGTGGTGATTACCACTGGAATGACAGGTTGCACTTTACCTCAGCTGGCAGCGGGGAGAGGTCACTTGCGGTTTGGGCCTTTGTTGCAGGCCGCACTTCTTAACAGGTACTGATACAAACTGTGATCGCATTATCCCTGCGGACAAGGCAAGTTGTTAAGTGCGGGACTCCTTCATATGCACTGAACTCATCTAAATGGAAAACACATTGTCTTCATTATTTGCAAGTATTGAATGAACACGGTTGCCGTGGTAACCGCCATCTGAGGCCAGGCTTATTTCAGGGCAGTTGAATGGGTTAGATGAACAAAGTAGGCTTAGAATCAACAAAGAACAATCACCATTCAGTAAGATCAGCAAACCTAGCATTTTTAGCTTTTTTCATATAAAACCAAATCTATTTTTTTTCCAAATACAAGTGCACTAGGCGATTTTTTTTTTTTGTTTGTTATTAGTTTAGAAAGAGTCTGGTGGAAAATATTTCTCAATTCTATTATGGCTGTACTGTTTTTGCAGAGTAGTTCATAAAAGAAAAGTAACACCCAGCCGGTGCTTTTGAAAGAAATTATTTGAGGTTTTCACCATTTTCAGTTTGTCCAACGTTCAATACGACGACAATTAACTTGCATTTATGTGGCACGTTTTCTGTACAAAAACATCTTACAGAGAAATAACCAAAGCCGACCCAGGAAGAGAGTTTAGGAGAAGTGACGGAGGACTTCGGCGCGAAGGTTTTGAAAGGAGGAGAGAGGTGGAGGGGTTTAGGGTGGGATTTCCAGAGGGCAGGGCCAACGGAGCTGAATGCTCTGCCACCACTGGTGGGGCAAAGAGAGGGAGCGATACACGAGGCCATGAATTCTCAAAAACAGGCGTCTCAGTAGGGACTTTGTAGAGGTACACGAGATACTTGGTAAACTCTGAACAATACTTCACAGACACAAGGGCAGCAGGATATGAGAGCACTAGTTGGGGATTGTGGAGGGCAAAGTTAGGACCGAGATCATGAGGTATTTCTTTACACACAGCGCGATTAAGAGCTGGAATGGGTTGTCTGGTAGAGTGTTTGAGGCCAGGACGCGGGACTTATTGAAGAAACAGCTCAACGCTGAAATGGGAAGACCATGGGGGGTTGGCATTCTAGAAGGATGAGATCAAATGGGCTGAAAGGCCTTCTTCATCCACACCTGTTTTATGATTTGGTGACTGGTACACTGCCCTCATTTTTTAAGCAGAAGGAGCATTTCACCACCCAGAGCACTGAGACTGTCAGCCAACCAGTCTAATTTCCACAGTCAGAGTTTAGCGTGGCACTTCCCTGCATGTTGGCGAAGTGTCCACTGTCTTCTCAATCTGTGCTCGGTAGCTCTGCCCGTTGTAGTTTGTGAGCTGTAATTGAAGCTGGAGTCGAGAGCTTACTGCAAACATTACTCTCTATCTGGGATACAGCTCCATTCAGCCACTTATACACATCATTCTTTTTCTCATCCAATTTTCTGCTCTATTCTCCCCCTTTTCCTCTGAAGACAGAGGGATAGACTGGGACCCTCTTGTTTATATGACTTCACAGCACATCATCGCCCATTAAACCATCATTCTCAACTGGGAAGCAGTGCAGGGCCTGGCGATAGCAGAAAGGAAGTTAGAAGGCAACCCAATTTCCGAATTCACGCTCTGATCATGGTTTCTGTCCGAAGATATCTTCAAAGATAATTTCCCAGCTCCCTCGGGGGTTTAATGGGTAAAAGCAGCAACTCATGGCTTCTATAAAGCTGGAAGGTCCGTGTTTTGATCCCAGATCTGTTTGTAGCTGAGTTGGACTCAGACAAGGCAGCAGAAGGAACACTGCAATTGACCTCGGCATCATTGAGTTAGCGAGGGGGGAAAATCAGCCAGGGTTCCTGTGTCTGATCAATCTCCAGTGACTTCCAGCTAAAAGGTGCAAATGTCGATATTGGTTAAGAGCACAGGCTCAGCTCTGATAACTCAAGTTCAGAGAAGGTTCACTAGGTTAATTCCTGAGATGAAGGGGTTGTCTTATGAAGAAAGGTTGAGCAGGTTGGGCCTATACTCATTGGAGTTTAGAAGAATGAGAGGTGATCTTATTGAAACGTATAAGATCCTGAGGGGGCTCGACAAGGGTAGATGCAGAGAGGATGCTTCCCCTCGTGGGGAAATCTAGAACTCGGGGGCATAGTTTCAGAATAAAGGGTCGCCCTTTTAAAACGGAGATGAGGAGGAATTTCTTCTCTCGAGGGTCGTGAATCTGTGGAATTCTCTACCCCAGAGAGCTGTGGAGGCTGAGTCATTGAATATATTTAAGGTGGAGATAGACAGATTTTTGAACGATAAGGGAGTCGAGGGTTATGGGGAGCGGGCAGGGAAGTGGAGTTGAGGCCAAGACCAGATCAGCCATGATCTTATTGAATGGCAGAGCAGGCTCGAGGGGCCGAATGTCCTACTCCTGCTCCTATTTCTTATGTGCAGACACTCGATTATCTCTACGCACAGGTGAGGAACGGCCACGTGGGCACTTGAGGAAACCAGCGCCCGTGGAACTGTGGTGGGAACTTACCAATGTCACACTGCCAGTTGGGAGCTGCGGTTGAAGGGAGCTCGGGTCAGAGATGGGGCTGTAACATGATGGTGACGATTCTCTGACCCGTGTTTCCTTCGAGCATGGCTCCCTGCTGGGAGCGCAGGATCCATTAATTTACCCTTCTATTATTTCCGAGTCACTCAACACCTTCAGGAGAGAAGTGCACGTGTATGTGTATGCATGGCAAAGCCTTTCCACCATCTACAAGGCACAAGTCAGGAGTGTGATGGAATACTCTCCACTTGCCTGGATGAGTGCAGCTCCAACAACACTCAAGAAGCTCGACACCATCCAGGACAAAGCAGCCCGCTTGATTGGCACCCCATCCACCACCTTAAACATTCACTCCCTCCACCACCGGCGCACCGTGGCTGCAGTGTGTACCATCTACAAGATGCACTGCAGCAACTCGCCAAGGCTTCTTCGGCAGCACCTCCCAAACCCGCCACCTCTTCCACCTAGAAGGACAAGGGCAGCAGGCGCATGGGAACACCACCACCTCCAAGTTCCCCTCCAAGTCACACAACATCCTGACTTGGAAATATATCGGCCGATCCTTCATCGTCGCTGGGTCAAAATCCTGGAACTCCTTCCCTAACAGCACTGTGGGAGCACCTTCACCACACGGACTGCAGCGGTTCAAGAAGGCGGCTCACCACCACCTTCTCGAGGGCAATTAGGGATGGGCAATAAATGCTGGCCTTGCCAGCGACGCCTACATCCCATAAACACATTTTAAAAAAAATCTGTGTGCGTGTGTGTATACATACAATGCCTTTTTACAAATAAATAACATTGGTAGCACAGAAGTTATGCTAAAATCCCCTGGGAAATGAATAGTAAATACAGTTGGAATGATAGTGGCTTCCTTATAATGTGAAGTAGATATGTTGTTGACCTTTGATCCAGGCAAGACAAAGACCTGTGAGCAGCCTGGTCTGCGAGGATCTTGCAAGAGGATGGAAGCAGGAAAGCAGTAAGAGAAGTGCTTCCTTACTCGGTCCTACAGTATTAGATTTTTACTCTTGTCTTGTAGCATTGCACCAGTCCCAGCCATCTGAGGCTACATTACATTTCCTGCATTACAACAGTGACGACGCTTCAAAAATTCTGCATTGACTGCGAAGCGCTTTGGGACATCCTGAGGCCGTGACAGGACAGAGTGAAAACCCTGTGGGGTATTTTATGGTGAGAGAACCGAAATGAATTAGTTCTTGTCGTACCTGGATTAATGTGATACCTGCTTGGCACGTTGGCTGCAGTCTAGTGCATGTGTGTGTTTCTGAAAAGCACAATTTCAGTGCAGTTGTGCAACTGTCCTGGGACCTGGCCTTGTCAACAGAACAAAATACCAGATCTGATGGTCCACTCTGAGGGGGGGGCAACTTTTAATAATTGCACAACAAAAATATGTTCCAAGTGTGGAGTTGGAAGGATGATTCAAGTAGTAATGTTTGTGTTTTCATTGACACTAACTTTGTGCACCTAATGGTTAGTTTAACATCCATTGTTGCTGCTGGCCACAACCCTAACTTTAGCAGAAGCTCTGTGAGGCAGATCAGGTACTTCCACTGCCTCCAGCAAATGTGGTGTCTCACCTCAGAAGTCTTTTTTTTAATCCCCAAGAGCTATTGGTGGCAACAGAGGCAGTGTTGCCACAGCAACCCCCCCCCCCCCCCCCCACCCCCACCACCGTTCTTCCTGGCTGCGGGCAGGCTTCACTCTCGGCCTACCCACACAGGCCAGAAATAAGTTTATTTTCTGCTGGGTTGGCCTGTGAAACCAACCCAACCCCCCCGCACCCCCACCACCACCAACCAGCGATTGGGGGAAGTCCCCAGGCCAGCCGTGAAAATCACAATTGTGACATTCAGACAACTATTTATGTGGGAGGGAGTCCGCAATTCAGATTGATGATGGCTCAAACGCATTTTTTTTTAAGAAGAGTAAAGATTGAATGGTAACATCAAACTACATTTTGTTAGTGTGCTGTGGGTGGTTGTCAGAATGCAGACTGGATATCTGTTGTAGGGAAACGTAGATCTTCCTATGGTCTAACACTGGTTGCAGTTTATGTGTGGACATTGTTTTGTGTCAATTCAAACAGTTTCTCATTTTCACAAATGTCCATTCTTCCCTTTTATCTTTCTCTCCTCCTTTATAAAGCGCTGGTTATGCCACAACTGGAGTATTGCGTCCAATTCTGGTCACCACACTTTAGGAAGGATGTGAAGGCCCTTGAGAGGGTGCAGAGGAGATTTACCAGAATGGTTCCGGGGATGGGGGATCTTAGCTACAAGGACAGGTTGGAGAAGCTGGATTTGTTTTCATTAGAGCAAAGGAGGTTGAGGGGTGATTTGATCGAGGTGTACAAGATTATGATGGGTTTGGATAGGCTAGACGGGGAAAGGCTGTTCCCACTAGTTGATGGTACAAGGACTAGGGGACACAGATTTAAGGTTTTGGGCAAGAGATACAGGGGGACGTGAGGAAAAACTTTTTTACGCAGCGAGTGGTGAGGACCTGGAACTCGCTGCCGACGGAAGTGGTGGAAGCGGAGACACTCAATGTTTTCAAGGGGAGACTGGATAGGCACTTGAGGGAAATAGACTTGCAGGGCTACGGGGATAGAGCGGGGGAATGGGACTGACTGGATCGCTCTGCAGTGAGCCGGCACGGACTCGATGGGCCGAATGGCCTCCTTCTGTGCCGTCTGACTCTGACTCTGAATGTCATTTGGTTCACTCGCCTCTGAGTCATAGGTCATGGGTTCAACTCCACTCCAGAGACTTGAGCACATAATCTAGGCTGACACTTTAATGCAGTACTGAGGGAGTGCTGACTAATTTGACATTTAAAACCAGGGTTCTGTGTCTGCCTGTGGTTGAGGTAGGTGTTGAAGATCCAATGACACTATTTGAAGAAGAATGTTAATAAATTAATTAAAACAGGTCATCGAGCCCATCAAATCTGTGGTGGTGATTTTCGCCACATGAGCCACCCAGTCTAATCCCACTCTCCTGCTCACTCCCCGTACCCTTTAATATCCCACCCGGTCTAATCCCACTCTCCTGCTCACTCCCCGTACCCTTTAATATCCCACCCGGTCTAATCCCACTCTCCTGCTCACTCCCCAGACCCTTTAATATCCCACCCGGTCTAATCCCACTCTGCCCCTCACTCCCCACACCCTTTAATATCCCACCCAGTCTAATCCCACTCTCCTGCTCACTCCCCAGACCCTTTAATATCCCACCCGGTCTAATCCCACTCTCCTGCTCACTCCCCGTACCCTTTAATATCCCACCCAGTCTAATCCCACTCTCCTGCTCACTCCCCAGACCCTTTAATATCCCACCCAGTCTAATCCCACTCTCCTGCTCACTCCCCAGACCCTTTAATATCCCACCCGGTCTAATCCCACTCTCCTGCTCACTCCCCAGACCCTTTAATATCCCACCCAGTCTAATCCCACTCTTCTGCTCACTCCCCACACTATTCCTCTTTTTCAAGCAATTATCTAATTCCCTTTTAAAATAATATATGGACTCTGCTTCAGGAACAGTTGGTAACAGGGAATTGCACACTGTAACCACCCTCCATGTCAAGAGTTTTTCTCTGGCATCCACTTTAATTGTTTTTGCGATTATCTTAAATTGTTACCGTCTCGCTGACCAGTGAAAACAATCTATCACTAGTTAGCTTATCACAATCCTTTGTAACCTTGAAGACCTCTATCAGGTCACCCCTTAACCTTCTCAGCTCCAGTGATAAAAGGCCAAGGTTCTCAAGACACTCTCTCTCTTCGTAACTGTAGTCCTTAGTCCTGGTAACATCCCTGTGCTCTGTGTCCTGGCCAACATCCTTCCCTCGCACAACCAAAAAAAAAGAGATTAGTTGGCCATCCATCTCATTGGTGTCTGTGGAATCCTGTTGCATGTAATACGGCTGCCTGGCTGGCTCACACAACAGTCTCTGCACTTCAAAGTAATTCATTATATATGAAGCACTCTGCGATCTTTTTGAATGACATGATAAGGCAAGTTTCTTTTTCTTTTTCTCTTTGAAAAATGCTCTTAGTGGTTGGGATACTCCCACATCAAGCATTTTTTCTATTGAGAATAAAGGTATCATGGTTTGGAGATTACACCTTGTAGTACCAGGCTGCTGTGGTGGTGTTTTCACTTCGAACTAACCCAGAACAAACACCCTGGAGTCAGGAAGGGGTAAAGTGGACTTTCTGTCGTGTCATTTCAACACGAATCAATTGCATTGAAATGAATTGAAATTAAATTCTTCGAAGACACAGTTTCTTCATGCCTCTCACCTCTTACCTTTGATTCCACCCGTAAATCTTTCTTCATCTATGGGTAATCTTGGCCTCACTTTATCTTCTGACTTCAAATGGGCCTCCCACATCTCCTCCATTGCAAAGGCTGCCTCTGTGATGCATGTGCCCAGCACTCTTCGCCTAAGGCACTTTTAAGTTGGTGCCATATTTGACCCTGAAATGAGCTTCCGACCACATATCCGCAGCATAACAAAGACCGCCTACTTCCACCTCCGCAACATCGCCCGTCTCCGCCCTTGCCTCAGCTCATCCACTGCTGAAACCCTTAGTCATGCCTTTGTTACCTCTAGACTAGACTATTCCAACACACTCCTGGCTGGCCTCCCACATTCCACCCTATGTGAACTTGAGGTGATCGAAAACTCGGCTGCCCGTGTCCTAACCCGCACCAAGTCCCGTTCGCCCATCACCCCTGTGCTTGCTGACCTACATTGGCTCCCGGTTAAGCATCCTTGTTTTCAAATCCCTCCATCCCCTCCCCCCTCCCTATCTCTGTAATCTCCTTCAGCCCCACAACCCCCCGAGATATCTGCGCTCCTCTAATTCTGCCCTCTTGAGCATCCCTGATTATAATCGCTCGACCTTTGGTGGCCGTGCCTTCTGTTTCCCAGGCCCTAAGCTCTGGAATTCCCTCCCTAAACCTCTCCGCCTCTCTACCTCTCTCTCCTCCTTTAAGACGCTCCTTAAAACCTAGCTCTTTGACCAAGCTTTTGGTCACCTGCCCTAATTTATCCTTATGTGTATCGGTGTCAAATTTGTTGTCTTAAAATACTCCTGTGCAGCGCCTTGGGACGTTTTACTACGTTAAAGGCGCTATATAAATACAAGTTATTGTTGTTGTTGTTGTCCGTTAATCCCCAAATCCCTTCAAGAGATGAATCTTGTTTCCATGTCTTGCGCTCCTGCACAGGAAACAAGGGAAAGCTTGTCGTTCAATGGATGATTCCGCTCTCGCCTTTAGCCTTCAACGCTCCCTTGTTAAAAGTTCATGGAACTCATGGTCATTTGTGTCACTAAGATAAGATCATTCATTCAGTTACCTCTGCTACTTCCCTCCAAGCTCCCCTCTACTCTAGTGCTGAACCTGTTCTCTCTTTTGTTTCCCTCCCATCTCCCCTCTTGTCCTTTTCTATCTCATCTTGCTTATGTGACCCATCACCTGCCCCTAGACTCCATCTCCACTAAACTACCGACCACCTACTTCCCTCCCTGGCCCCCATGCTAGGTGATGTTGCAAATGGTTCCCTTTTAAAACGACTGTCATCACCTCCCTTCTCAAAAAACCCACCCTCGAACTGCCCCTGTCATTGCAAACTACCGCCCCATCACCAACCTCCCTTTCCTCTCCAAAGTCCTTGAACATGTTGTGAACATCCCAAATCCGTGCTCATCTTTTCCACAGCGTCATATTTGAATCCCTCCACTCAACTATCTGCCGCAGCACCAAAATGGCCCTTGCCAAAGTGACAAATGACATCTTCTGTGACTATGTCCGTGATACGTTATCCCAATGATCCTCCTCAATATCTCTGCAGCTTTTGACACGGTCCTACTTTACAACAGTGACTACACTACAAAAGTACTTCATTGGGTATAAAGCACTTTGGGTCGCCTGAGGTCGTGAAAGGCGCTGTAGAAATGCAAGATCTTTCTTCTTTCATGTTGATTTATGCTTAAAAACAGACTGCATTGTGTAGGTGCACTGTGACTTGGAGGTCCATCGGCGTATATTACGGCCTTGACTACACTCCCCAAAACATTTTTTTTTGAACGCTATAATGTTATAACAGTTTTTGAGAAGTGGCATTCTCTTTCTGTTGTTTTATTTTTCTGGGACCCATGCTGCGAGAGGATTCCCTTCGGATGTTATGCACAATACTTGTCCCTTTGAAGTCGGCAGTGGGTGTTATTTTTGTGCAGTGACAGGAAGAGAGGGTTTTGCTAGATTATGACAGCAGGGCTAGGCTTCTAATAGCATGTGCTGACAGCAATGGGTGTTTTCTGGAAAATAACACGCACTATTTTGTACGGAGAACAAACCCAGGCTGAAAGCAAATTAGAGCCTTCATTCCCCCTGCCAAGCTTCACTTATTCGGATATTATGCGCAATATCCTGCTTATTTTTATTTTTTTGTTGGGAGCTTTCCTGTTTTGTATTTTCTTATTGCTGCCAATCTTCTGGAGACCATGTTTGTGCTTGGGTTTCTATGCCACCTGACCGGATGAGAGCCTATTTTACAGCCTGATGTTGGAGCAAGAGGTCAGAGGAGGGTCAGGACACCTGGCTGAAGTGGTTGTGCTGACAACTGAAACTCTTGTGTATCTCCATGTTGTGCAAGTATCTTTTGAATAGATTTGGGGTTTTTTATTCTCCGAGTGTCAGCCGTGACTCAGTGGGCAGCACCCTCGCCTCTGAGTCAGAAGGTCGTGGGTTCAAGTCCCACTCCAGAGACTTGAGCACAAAAAAATCTAGGCTGACACCCCAGTGCAGTGCTGAGGGAGTGCTGCACTGTCGGAGGTGCCGTCTTTCGGATGAGACGCTAAAACGAGGCCCCGTCTGCTCTCTCAGGTGGACGTAAAAGATCCCGTGGCACTATTTTGAAGAGCAGGGGGAGTTCTCTCCGGTGTCCTGGGGCCAATATTTATCCCTCAACCAATATCGAAAACAGATTATCTGGTCATCATCACATTGCTGTTTGCGGGAGCTTGCTGTGTGCAAATTGGCTGCTGCATTTCCTACATTACAACAGTGACTACACTTCAAAAAATACTTCATTGGCTGTAAAGCGCTTTGGGATGTCCGGTGGTGGCACTATTGTGGCTGAAATCTCCGTCTCAGCCCGTGATCCTGGTGGGCACACCAGAAACGGCAACGTGCCGCAAGCCTAGTGAGAATTCCCCACTGCCTTCCTTCTCTTGCTCCCTTCCAGTCCTGCTATCCGTTGCTTCTCGTTTGTTGGCCTTCATCGCAATAGGGATTTGAGTACAGGAGCAAGGATGTCTTACTACAGTTGTACAGGGCCTTAGTGAGACCACACCTGGAGTACTGTGTGCAGTTTTGGTCTCCTTACCTAAGAAAGGATATACTTGCCATAGAGGGAGTGCAGCGAAGGTTCACCAGACTGATTCCTGGGATGGCAGGATTCTATCATATGAGGAGAGATTGGGTCGACTAGGCCTGTATTCACTAGCATTTAGGAGAGGGGATCTCATTAAAACGTATAAAATTCTGACAGGGCTAGACAGACTGGATGCAGGGAGGATGTTTCCCCTGGCTGGGGGGGTCTAGAACAAGGGGTCACAGTCTCAGGATACGGGGTAGGACATTTAGGACTGAGATGAGGAGAAATTTCTTCACTCCGAGGGTGGTGAACCTGTGGAATTCTCTACCACAGAAGGTTGTGGAGGCCAAGTCACTGAATATATTTAAGAAGGAGATAGATAGATTTCTAGACACAAAAGGCATCAAGGGGTATGGGGAGAGAGCGGGAATATGGTACTGAGATAGAGGATCAGCCATGATCATATTGAATGGCGGAGCAGACTCGAAGGGCCGAATGGCCTACTCCTGCTCCTATTTTTCTATGTTTCTCCCCCTCTCTCGCAGTCCCTCCTGCCCTTCCTCAGTCCAGCCACTCCTACTTTTCAATGTCCAATCCCAGATCCGACACTGGTCTCGGCCATTCTCCTTCCCTGCACCCACCGCCTGCCCTGCCTCCCTAACCCTGCCCTGACCAATGCTATTCTCTCTCTGCTGGTTTCCAGCACTGAACTCGGAACTGGTAATATCTCGCATGCCACCCATCCACCCCCTCCTTCCCAACCAAAGTGAGAGAAGAAAACCGAACCAAAATCAAAAAAAGGGGGAGAAAGGAACGGAAAAGCAGACGACAAAGGCGCATGCAAAACACAAGATATGCGGAGAACTGGCAACAATATGTCAGCAACAAGTTACAGAGACAGTTTCCTCTGACCTTCCATGAGCAACGCCATCAGTAATTCGCTAGCAATATGTTAAAAGTCCTGCGTATATCTCTCATTGCCTGACAGTGTCACATGTATTTCCCTGTAACACATTCCCCCTTTCAATTTGTTGACCGCATTCCTCTTGTTCTAAAAGATTGGAACCTCCCAGTGATGGTGAGCAATGCCACGAGAGATCTGCTAGTTTGTACCGACACTGTTGTGTATGCAGTGCATGTTTCCTGTAACTGTCACACTTCCTTCTGTCACGCTTTGTGACCTTATAAAACGACCTGTCCTCCGACTCGCTGAGAGCAATGCCACAGGAGATCTGCGTGTGTGTGCGCGTGTGCGCGCGTCTTGCATCCAGTGCATGCCTTCAGAGGGCAAAAGGTACTTGTAAAGCAGGTAGAAAAACGGTCACTTCATGCAGGTTTATTTGACCTGGAACTGGGTCTATTCCAGCTATGAACTGTCCTCACCATTTACCATGCGCAACACCACAGGAGATGGATTGGAGAGGTGTATATTGTGGAAAGATATCACTCGTCAGAAGATAGATCAACTTTTGTTGCTTTGTCGCACCATTATTTTCATCCCATTTTTATAAAATGAGTTTTATTTTGAAGTCCTATTTCTTGACCTATAGGTCCTTAATGCCCTTGCTTTGACTTTGCAATTTGGTTACTCGGTTTATCTAGCGTATTAGAACCAATGAGCTACAGGCAGAATTGTGCTTAATCCACTGCACTTTAATGTGTGATGAATGTGACACTCTTAATCTATTATCTCAAATTGCTTCCACTATTGCCATGAGCGGTGACTGACCTTTAACCGCCAATACTTCACCCTCGTGTTTTTCTCTCAAATTGCTCTGTCCAGGCACAGAGAGAGAGAGAGAGAGAATCTGTCCTGCATGGTGCTTTTCACAGGTCAAGTGGACATAATTTGAAAAGTTCACGCGCCCAAAATTATGCTTTGACTGAAATTCTGCCAACGCTTTTGTGACCAACATTACCTGATGTGGTGTGATTATTAAGAGAGTTTCTTACACAATGGGGGGGGGGGTTGCATTATACCTTTTTCCTATTTTGCCAGCACTGATCAATGATAAATCATTTTTAGAAAGCTTGTTGATGTCTCTCGAGCAGACTCGCTTGACAGTATATTGACAATGCTGTCAGCATGTTGAACAGTTACATCGACGATCTGGTTTGAAGTAAAATAGCGGCTGTTAGTAAAATTACAGTGGCAAAGCCCAAGACATAATGTGATGAATTTGTACTGCGCACGCTGGATTACTGTCGCAGCCCACTTACTACTTAAGAAAATGTCAATCACTGCCTTATGAGAGGTTTTCAATTTGAAAGGCAATAGGAAAACCATTTGTTTAAATGGGAAATACACTAGAGCTTGAAGTTAACGGGCATTGTGGTCCTAACCTCCAATTTGAAGTAATACAATATTTGCACCTTTTAGTTTTATGGACCACAAGTGACCAGAATAACCATGGAAATGATAAATAAAATGATAATCGGACGGGAGTTTCAAAGGAGGGTGTGGAATTTCTTTACAATGAGCAGCGGAGAGCTCACTTATTTTTTTTTTGAAAAGCATTCCTCGTTTTACAGCAGGCTGTGGAACGCATTTTACGTTTGGTGAATTTTTGGAGTGGGAGCCCAAAATACACAGGAATTTAGCAACAGATGTTGTTGGACCAAAACCTCTCAGGGGCTTAAAGATGGCGGCCAAAAATTTTGGAAGCAAGTTGAAAATCACCTCACGTAACCGCACAGCACATTAAGGCACAATTTTTCTTTTAATGTTTTAAAAACTCATTGATACATCAATAGAAAATATTCAGTCTCTAACTCCAGATTGTCATGTTTTTCAGGCTGATTGTTGTGACCCGTGGGGGGTCAAAGGTCCTTCTTACTCTTTGAATAAAAATGGTGCTCTCCAGATACTGGCAGTGTGCCCTCACCTCACGGTGGAAAATGGACTGCCTCTGGTTTAACCCTTTCAAGGCTGCGATAGCACAGACAATTTTAATACCTGTGTCTAGACGGGTATCGCTCAATATGCTGCCACCAATGTGGCCTAATTTCAGCTCTTCCCTCTCGCTCCCTCTTGTAAATGTCTCGCCGCACTTCCCAGAAGCAGACCTCGCGTCCCTTTTCATAGAATTATACCGCACAGAAGGAGACCATTCTGCCCCATCGCCTTATGAACTAGAAACTGTAACCTGGCAGGTTCCTGTCCTTATGGAGACCTCGGACCCTTTATGAATCTTCTCAATCCTAGATTGGTAGTGCCCACTGCATTTTATTTCTGTCCAAGGCGCTATGAAAGACGATAATTAATTAAACAATTAGGACAGATACAGAACAGCACAAACTTGTGTACAATGAGAATTGGAAACGGCCTGATCTTTTAAAACTATGCACTGCTCCTGTCAGCAGTGACTGGAGTGATCTGGACCTCCCTGGTTCCTACATTTGGATGGTTCGATCTCTTTTTCTTGCTCTCTTACTTGTTGTCTGTCTCTTGTGGGCTCTCTCTTCCCATTCTATCTCTCTTGCGCGCTCTCTTTCTCTCTCTCTTCTCTCCCGCCCCCCCGCCCCCTCACCGCCAAAGGCTTAGAAGTCCCATTAACCTTTGAACTGCCTGGTATGCACGTCAAATTCTGGGCAGACATATGAAAAGTCCATACTTGTGGTTTACCAGCTTCCTTTGATCGTACCATCTTCGGGAGGCAGGTTGTCCACACCTCCCAGATAAAGTAATGAAGTCTTCGAGGCCAAATCAACACACTAACGCTGTTTGGGATGTGAAGGCAAAAGCCCATCTCCCAGAACACAGGCACACGAGAACTGAGCAGCCATCTTAGACCCTAACCAACCTGAGCTTCAAAATTTATACACCACAAAATAAATTCATGCATCTGTACAACTACTTCTCCATGTATACAGTGACAATACTATGGAATTTGTCACTGTATCTACGCGAGATAATGAAAGCTCCCAGTTCCTATGGAATACCGTACTTTTCCCCAGGAGTATGTTAATATTTGCAATTAGGAGAGTGTGTCAATATTTCCAGGGAGTCCCTAGGAGTGTTGAGATTTACAAGGGGAGGGAGTCCCCAGGAGCAGTGTTCTCTCTTTTTTTCCTGCGCGGTCCCTTTAAGGTATCTCTTCCAGCGGCCTGCGCGGGACCTCTCGCGCGCCGCCGCGCACCTTTTGGGGGGGGGAACACTGCGCAGGAGTGTTGAAATGTACAAGGGGATCCCCGGCAATGTTCCTTTTCATGTTTTTTTGGGTGCGCGGCCCCTTCACAATACCGCGCACGCACGGTTTTTCCTATTTTCGAGCCGGCCACGCGGCTTAAAGCGAACATTGATCCCCCGGCAGTGCGTCAGTATTTCCAGGGAGTCCCCAGGAGTGTTGATATTTGCGACGGGATCACTGGGAGCGTGTCTCCATCTCTCTATCTCCCTGCACCCCAATTTACAAGCATCGGTGTAGCTCCTGCCTGAGTCAGACGGCAGCCTCTGCCGCCTTTAAAGACCGTTAAAGCGGTGGCGGGCGCGAACGGATTGGGGACCGGACGGTCGGATTTCGGAGGCGATTTTAACTGTGCAGCCACCAGTTCCCGCTGTGCCGGGAGGCTGAAAATGGGCCGCACTTGTCTTCGAGAAGTACCAAGTTAAAAATCTTCCCCGATGCCTCATTGGAGTTTATCCAGTGGGTACCTGAGCCAGCTGATCTCGGTTTGGATGGAGGTAGTGGCATTACAGTTGGCTTCAACTCCCGAGTGAAGGAGGGGATAATCATCCAGGATTCCACCCTGATCCCCATCCACCAGGATCTCCGGGAGTGTGTCCTAATTTCCACCTTCCACTGTCGGTCTCAATTCAAAACTTCAGTGGTCACTCGTTCAAAACTGAATCATCCCTCACTACTTAGCAAACAAAGGCTAGCATTGCTACAATATGAAGGAAAATCAATAGCGGTATTATACAAGCAGACTTCAAACCAGTTCTGATTAACCCTTTCCTTCCATAAGGTTTGCCAAGCAGACCTTACAGAAAGATGGACTGCAGAGGTACCACCAACGCAGCCGCCGCAAGATCCTATAAATCCATTGGCAGGATAGGCGCACCAACGTCAGTGTTCTCGCTCAGGCCAACATCCCCAGCATCGAAGCTTTGACCGCGCTCAATCAGCTCCGATGGACGGGTCACATCGTCCGCATGCCCGATACGAGACTCCCAAAACAAGCGCTCTACTCGGAGCTCCGACACGGCAAGAGAGCCCCAGGTGGGCAGAGGAAACACTTCAAGGACACCCTCAAAGCCTCCTTGGAAAAAGTGCAACATCCCCACCGACACCTGGGAATCCCTGGCCCAAGACCGCACAAAGTGGAGGAGAAGCATCCGGGAAGGCGCCGAATACCTCGAGTCTCTTCGCCGGGAGCAAGCGGAAGCCAAGCGCAAACAGCGGAAGGAGCGCACGTCAACCCAAGCACCCCACCCACCTGCCCCTTCAACCACCGTCTGCCCCACCTGTGACAGTGACTCCATCAGTCACCTGAGAACTCATTTTTAATGTGGAAGCCAGTCATCCTCGGTTCCGAGGGACTGCCTAAGAAGGAGTTAAGACAGAAAGATGGTGTGCCCCTTTTTCCACATTAACTCAACCATTGTGCAACCAGCTTCCAGTTGGGCTTTCACCATCCTGATCCAGGTACCAAGTACTTCCCGGCTGATCAGTATCGAAGGGATCCTGTCTGTTTTGACCAGTGTTTATTGAAAGGCAGATACTGCGGACTGTCGGACGTTTTGATTAATAGAGAAATGGAGGTTATGTGCACTGCTCAAGCACTTGGGGACCCCCTGTCAACAGGACAGAACTTTTGCTAAATCTCTGGTTAGTAACAGAAGGCCGATAATTACACCAGTAACTCATTCGAGGCACACGCTCCCAGATGTAGTGCGTTTTCTTTTGACAGAGTCCGCGGATTTTAAGACGAGCTGTACGAGGAAACAGATTGTCAAATTTGGCTGAATAAGCTTTGTCATCAGAGACTGAAACCCTTCCATAGGTTGAAGAGGAACCTATTGGTGTGCACCGCATAGACTGTAGAGCGCAGGCCATTCGGCCAAAATGCCTTATTTTTGTTGGCAATAAACCACATTGGGTGCCATTTTGACTCTGCGCGATAGTGTTGAACGGGCGTCAGCGAGTCGGCAGCCGTTTTACCCCCCCCCCCCTCCCATCGGAGTCGATGGAATTTAAATGCGGGAGAGATGTAAAACGGACTGCCGGTTCATCATCGCCCGTTTTACACGACCGCACAAAGTCAGAATTGCCACCCTTGACCCTGGGTTAAAATTGCCGATTTAGAAATGGGGCTCAAGAGGTTCCTGCCTACGGGCACTCTTGGCTGACCGAACTGAAGCCCTAATGGTGACAAACCATTCCGACCTCGTGAATGGCACAAAAAAAAGAAACATTTTGGGTCTCAGTGTTAATTTATACAAAAATTGAAAGGTTCTAACTGTAATGGGAAAGGTTGGTAGATTCCCGTTGTGATTTGGTGCTGATCTGTCCAAAACGGGGAAGGTCCCAGGTCTGTTCCTGGTCTGATCTCAGCCGAAGCATCGGAGGTGCTGCAATTGACCTCTGCATCCTTGGGATGGTGAAGGGGAAATTTGAGCCCGAGTTCCCGCTCCTGATTGCTATCTTAACGCTATCTGGAAAGTCTGTAAGTCAGGGTATGATGGTCAGGCTCAGCTACAGTGTCTTCAAGCTTCACTAGATTGATTCCTGGGATGAGAGGGCTGTCCTATGATGAGAGATTGTGTAGAATGGGCCTATACTCTCTGGAGTTTAGAAGAATGAGAGGTGATCTCATTGAAACATACAAGATTCTGAAGGGGATTGACAGGGTAGCTGCGAGAGGTTGTTTCACCTGGCTGGGGAGTCTAGAACTCGGGGGCATAGTCTCAGGATAAGGGGTCAGCCTTTTAAGACTGAGATGAGGAGGAATTTCTTCACTGAGGGTGGTGAATCTTTGGAATTCTCTGCCCCAGAGGGCTGTGAATGCTGAGTCTTTGAGTATATTCAAGGCTGAGATCGATAGATATTTGCACTCTCGGGGAATCGAGGGATATGGAGATCGGGCGGGAAAGTGGAGTTGAGGTTGAAGATCAGCCATGATCTTATTGAATGGCGGAGCAGGCTCGAGGGGCCGTATGGCCGACTCCTGCTCTTAGTTCTTATGTTCTTATCACACAGCCCGTTAGCACTTGGGCTTGAAAATGAAGTGTGACCTGTTGGGGCATTCATGAAGCCATAGCCCAGTAGGAGTCACCATCTTCAGGAAAGGAAGGGGGTGAGAGGAGAAGGAAAACCTAAAAGGTGAGCTTAACCTTTTGAAAGGTGTCAGCCGTGGCTCAGTGGGCAGCGCTCTCGCCTCTGAGTCCACAGGTCGTGGGTTCAAGCCCCACTCCAAAGACTTGAGCACTACATTAGGCTCCAGCGCAGTGCTGAGGGAGTGCCGCACTGTCGGAGGTGCCGCCTTTCGGATGAGACATTAAACCGAGGCCCCATTTGCCCTCTCAGGTGGACATAAACGATCCCACGGCACTACTTCAAAGAAGAATTCTCCCCGGTGTCCTGGCCAAGATCTATTCCTCAACCAACATCACTTAAAAAAAAACAAAAAAAAAAACCCCCAGATGATCTGGTCATTATCTCATTGCTGTTTGACAGGGTAGATGCAGAGAGGATGTTTCCCCTCGTGGGGAATCTAGAACTAGGGGGACACAGTTTCAGGATAAGGGGTCGCCCATTTAAGACGGAGATGAGGAGGAATTTCTTCTCTGAGGGTCGTGAATCTTTGGAATTCTCTACCCCAGAGAGCTGTGGAGGCGGAATCATTGAATATATTCAAGGCGGAGATAGACATTTATTTGAGCTACAGGGGAGTCGAGGGTTATGGGGAACAGGCAGGAAAGTGGAGTTGAGGCCAAGATCAGATCAGCCATGATCTTATTGAATGGCGGAGCAGGTTCGAGGGGCCGAATGGCCGACTCCTGCTCCTACTTCTTATGTTTGTGGGAGCTTGCTGTGCGCAGGTTGGCTTCTGCGTTTCCTACATTACAACAGTGACTACACTTCAAAAAGTACTTCATTGGCTGTAAAGCACATTGAGACGTCCTGAGGTCGTGAAAGGCGCTATAGAAATGCAAGTTCTTAAAGATTTTTCTTCCCTCTCCCCCCCGCCTCCTTTTGTTTCTGCTGATTTGTTCTCGCCTGCGTGTTTGCAGCTGGTGCGTATTGAATGGAGTCGAGTTCACAGCTGAAGAGTGGTGCTGAGGAAGCTGACACAGCAGGAACTAGCTCAGCTAGCAGACCAGGTGTTAGCTTAAGGGTTAGTTCTAATCGGTATGGGTTAATCTGATTAGCTGATTTGGTGCTTGTGATGGCGGGTGCTGAAGATCAGCACAGGCACTTGGGCAGGTTTTTATTAAAATAAAATTTTGTTAAAAATCAGATTATTCCCTTAGCTAACATCGCTTGCAACCGTATCCGCACCTGAAGCAAAGAGGAAGGCAAGACAATATTACAGTATGTTGTAGTCTCTGGAATTCGATGAAGGATCGGTGCTTGCAAGAGAGTAGAAAGACTGAAGCAAGAGAGAATACATTATTTCTGTCGCAATTTTAGATTAAAAAATTCTATTAAAACAATCTTCGTATATTAAAACTTAACCCCAAAATTAATGATTTGGCGTTTATTCAATATGTATCTGTGTGTAGAGTGCGAAGATGACCTAGGTTTAGTAATGGTATACTTGACTGGCTTTACGAAGTTGCTTAAAACGAATTATCTGTTCATTTGAATTGAAATCGGGGGGGGGGGGGGGGGGGGGTGAAAAGCCTTCACGTGGTCTTTTATTAATAAAATGCTTAATTTGTACTGCTGGATAATTCAGATTTTTTCAGCAGAAAAATTGATTTGAATTAGCAGGAGTAGACTACATGGGCAGGTTTAGCGACTAGATGAGAAATCGGGCTGTGTGGGCGGGGGAGTGCGCGCACCCACCCACGAGGGAGAGGCCGCTCCTGCGGTCCAGTTGCGATCAGGAGCAGGAAAATCTGCCCCAGTGTGTGGAGGAAATATCCACTGAGACTACCTTTAGTGGACATTTTGACGTCGCCCTCTTCCCGAAGGATTCTCCGATGGTGCCCAGTTAATGGCGTCTATTTCCAATTTTGTGGGACTCAAAAATGGAATGGCTTTCTTTCTGCTCACTGAGGCCAGTTTGCGCATTTGATCTCCATTGTGTTAAAGCCCGGGCACTGCACGTCATGCCATGGAGACGGCAGGCTGTGTGAGATTGGCTTTTAATGGGTTTTTTTTTGAAACAGGGCCTTTTGACAAGAGCTGCAAACCAGAATCCTGCCTCTTTAACAAAGCAGCCCTGGGAAAGGTATTGGGGGGGAGGAGGTGGTAGGGGGGAGGAGGAGGTGGTGGGGAGCGGGTGGGGGGGAGGGGGAGGGGTGGAGAGGCTCAAATTGCAAGTGGTCCTGCTGTGTGCAGGGTACGAGTCATGATGCGAGTGAGTGTGTAATTGCTGGCGGCTCAGCAGTTTCAGTGGCTGAAAGAGGAGGACAAGGAATTTCTCAGCTTACCTATTCAGCAATTGAAACACTTGCACACGCAGTTCTTCTTGATGGATCTGGAAGTGCTTGGGTTCCCTTCCCCAGCGCATTGCGCGAGCCAGGCTTTCTGAGTCCCAAATTAAACCTCATTAAGTCAGGTTGAATTGGAATCACAATAATTTAAAAAGCTGCAGTCGGATCGCCTCTTCAGCAGTGCTCCCTCTACAGGTGAGTTGTGGTCATTTTCATCTTTCAAAATGAAACCACTTCCTAATGAGAGATTATTTTTACTCAAAAGGTTCCAGTATGTGACATTTTTTTAAATTTTACAATTGTGGAGCTTTTGATCTTTGAAGTCCGACCAGCAGACCACCTGCGGAGTTGCTCGTGGTGGGTCACATGCGACACCGTCTTATAAAGACGGGCGTGCTCCGATAACTCGCACGGTGGCGTTCTGCGGTTCAGGTGGAGCTGTATTTACCTGGCCTGCCCGTTTTCAGACCAGACAGAGTCATTGGTGTGAATAGGCACAACCTGAGGTCAATCAGAGGCTGCGGATGCTTGTAAACTCCTGGCTCCAGGTCAACAGAAACCAACAGGAAATGGCTGCCATTCTTTGGCTGTGATATCTGGAGTGCATCTGAACTGATCCGGAGAAATGATGGACACAACACCTTGTGTCCATATACTAGCACATCTCTCCATGGCCTTGCACCATGTGCTGTTTTAGAATGACTGTGTCAGGTAGAATGCTTTATTCTGCTGCTAATAAGTAAACACTGGGTGAGGCCGGAGTTTGGTTGCCCTTCGGGTTGTCGGTCACAGTGGTGGCTTTCCGTTTCTTGCTGAGTGTGTTTTTGGTAAAGTCACGCGGAGGCTGCAGACGTTCTGACTTGTGTGTGAAATTGCTGTCTTTGTTTATATTTTTTCTGAAGCATGTCGCAATAATTTTGAACGTGACAAAAGTGTGATGGGCAGGAATAAAATGTGATGGGCTGGCATCCAAACCAGACGTCCCTCTTTACAATATTATCGCCAGTGGCTGCACACAGTAAATCTGATGCTACGGTGTTTTGTGAGGACAACGGTGTACAATATGCATTGCACGCTGTTGTATTCTCAGCTGCCAAGATGTTAAGAAAGCACTGGGTGTGTTCATTCAAAGTCTAATTGCTCTTCAGGCTACAGGTTAGAACTGTGGCTATGTTTATCTGTTTATCTGTTTCCTTTTTTGATTTGCAATCAGAGGCTGCAGATATTCTGACTCTGGCATTTTCTATTCCTGGAACGTGGCTCTGTACACTTCAACTGACTGCACACGATCTTCTGCACTTTATTTAAATGTGTGACACAGAAATCACCGAAAGAGTGGCAGAGACGTTTGTCATCCAGGAAAAGCATCTGAGGCGTTCTTACAATATTCGGGATACATAGATATTACTAATTGATGGCAATTATTTTGTCGTCGTGATAAATAGATTAAAACCAGTTCTGTGGTTTTCGTTGAAAGTTTATGTAAGCTATCAAGAATATTTGAGAAGACAAAATATTTTCATCTCTGACAATTAGTGTGAGGAAATTAGTACAATAGGCCCATGTGGCTCGTATGGGTGTGTTGCATTCCCATCCCAGAAGGAAGCCAGTTCAAACTCCTGCCTCGCCTTTCATTCAAACTCCATGGCCCTCGGTGGGTGTGTTGTACCAGCTCTTGTCCACGTTAATAGATTGTAGACCGGGCTGCCTGAAATGTTCCATCCAGGAGAAATTGGTAGGACTGGAAACACCACAGGATGGACTGAATCCTGTTGGCCAATAACAGACTTGCTTCGGCAATCATCTCGATCAGGCCTATGACCCCCAGAGCATCGCCTTTATTGTCTGAGGAAGTGGGTGTGCTAAAGTTTGAAACAGGAAAACGTGAGACGATGTTTCATCAAACCGAAAAGAAAAGTGACTAGTTGGCATGCACTGCATCAAGAAATGTAGTGAAGTGTGTTCGATGCTTCCTTCGCATGCCTGTCGCCATGTGCCTGAAAGAAAGAAAGAAAGACTTGCATTTATATAGCGCCTTTCATGACCCGGATGTCTCAAAGCACTTTACAGCCAATGAAGTACTTTTGAAGTGTAGTTACTGTTGTACTGTGGGAAACGTGGCAGCCAATTTGCTCACAGCAAGCTCCCACAAACAGCTTCTTCTTCTTAGGCAGTCCCTCGGAACCGAGGATGACTTGCTTCCACATTAAAAATGAGTTCTCAGGTGACTGATGAGTCCAATGCGGGACCTACAGTCTCTGTCACAGGTGGGGCAGACGGTGGTTGAAGGGGCGGCTGGGTGGGGTGCTTGGGTTGACGTGCGCTCCTTCCGCTGTTTGCGCTTGGCTTCCGCTTGCTCCCGGCGAAGAGACTCGAGGTGTTCGGCGCCTTCCCGGATGCTTCTCCACTTTGTGCGGTCTTGGGCCAGGGATTCCCAGGTGTCGGTGGGGATGTTGCACTTTTTCAAGGAGGTTTTGAGG
Source organism: Squalus acanthias (assembly GCA_030390025.1). Lineage (NCBI taxonomy): Eukaryota > Metazoa > Chordata > Chondrichthyes > Squaliformes > Squalidae > Squalus > Squalus acanthias. Next base: position 10,958,880 of record CM059446.1, on the reverse strand, counting down.
GTGTCCTTGAAGCGTTTCCTCTGCCCACCTGGGGCTCTCTTGTAACAAACAGCAATGTGATACTGACCAGATAATCTGTTTTTGTTATGTTGGTTGAGGGATAAATAATGGCCGGGACACCGGGGAAAAACTCCCCTGCTCTTCTTCGAAATAGTGCCATGGGACCTTTTAAGTCCACCTGTGAGAGCAGACGGGGCCTCGGTTTAACGTCTCATCCGAAAGACGGCTCCTCTGACAGTGCAGCACTCCCTCAGCACTGCACTGAAGTCTCAATGCTTGATCTCTCGATTTGGACATAACTGTTGAGAGCAAGATGGTTCCTGTTGGCTTATGAGGTGGGATTTTCTCCACTCGGGAGCATCAGATGCTAATGTAGACAGTGTCACCTTGAGCAGGGGCAGCTGCTGGAAGTTGAGATTCAAAGGTGTTGGAAGTCTGGAGATCACTGGCCCAACTAACTGTGCCCAATGAACATATATATGAAAATGACGGACAGGAAAAGACTAGCCAGTCCATCTGGCCTCTCGCCTATAGTTGTGATGCCTTCGCCTATAGTTGTGATGCCTTGTGCATCACGTTACAGGCACTCCCACTTGATGGTGAGGGACTCCCATTTTCCTGCTGTACAGGAGGATGTTTCAACACCTAATATTCTGGACAAACCCCTCTTCTATAAGCCCTGATATTTGCACAGTAATATCACCTTTGCATGTATTTATCATTTATTTTATGTCGCATGCACAAGGGCTGCAACGGTTCAAGTAGGAGACCCACCACCACCTTCTCGAGGGCAACTAGGGATGAGCAATAAATGCTGACCTTGCTAGTGACGCCCACCTCACAAGAATGAATTACAAAAGTGTCCATATTACTACCATGTCCAGGTTACAATGTTTGAATATCTATCTGTAGAGGTGTTCAAAATTAGGAAGGGTTTTGATAGAGTAGATAGGGAGAAAGTATTTCTACTGGCAGGAGGGTCGGTAACCAGAGGTCAGAGAGATAAGATTTTTTTTATTCGTTCATGGGATGTGGGCGTCGCTGGCAAGGCCGGCATTTATTGCCCATCCCTAATTGCCCTGGAGAAGGTGGTGCTGAGCCGCCTTCTTGAACCGCTGCAGTCCTTGTGGTGAAGGTACTCCCACAGTGCTGTTAGGGAGGGAGCTCCAGGATTTTGACCCAGCGACGATATACTTCCAAGTCAGGATGGTGTGTGTGACTTGGAGGGAAACTTGCAGGTGATGGTGTTCCCATGCGCCTGCTGCCCTTGTCCTTCTTGGTGGTAGAGGTCGTGGGTTTGGGAGGTGCTGTCGAAGGAGCCTTGGCGAGTTGCTGCAGTGCATCTTGTAGATGGTACACACTGCAGCCACGGTGCGCCGGTGGTGGAGGGAGGGAGTGAATGTTTAAGGTGGTGGATGGGGTGCCAATCAAGGTAATTGGCAAAAGAACAAGTTGCTATGATCTGGAATGCACTGCCTCTAAGGGTGATGGAAGCAGATTCAATAGTAACTTTCAAAATGGACTTGGATTATATATTTGAAAATTTGCAGGGCTACGGGGAAAGAGCAGGGGGTAATGGGACTAATTGGAGAGCTCTTTCAAAGAGCCGGCACTGATACGATGGGCCGAATGGCCTCCTCTGCGCTGTATGATTCTATGTACTTCATTGTATCTACTGTGAAGCCGCTTTGCCCTTAACCTGGACGAATACTCTTGTATACTGTCCAGCAACTTGTTTAGGCTTCCCCGCGCTCTCGAACCACGGTTGCGACTTCAATTTTCCGGCTGGAAAACTTTGCTGCCGTTTGGGGGAAGGTCCCAAAATAACCGTAATGCAGGATCCGCAAAGGCGGCTACGTGGGCACGGAGGGAAAGCCACACACCTGGAGGTTCCAGGACCAGATCGTCTGCGCTCCATCACGGCCACCCAAGGTGGAGCTGTTTTGAGTGGCAGCACCTTCACTTGGGGCATTACATCGCCCTTCTGAGAGTGTCAGCCGTGGCTCAGTGGGTTGTGGGTTCAAGTCCCACTCCAGGAACTTGAGCACATAAAGCTAGGCTGACGCTCCCAGTGCGGTGCTGAGGGAGTGCTGCACTGTCAGAGGTGCCGTCTTTCGGATGAGACCTTAAACCGAGGGCCCGTCTGCTCTCTCAGGTGGACATAAAACATCCCATGGCCACTATTTCGAGGAAGAGCAGAGGAGCTCTCTCCGGTGTCCCGGCCAATATTTATCCCTCAACCAACATCACAAAAACAGATTATCTGGTCATTATCACATTGCTGTTTGTGGGAGCTTGCTGTGCGCAAATTGGCTGCCGCGTTTCCTACATTACAACAGTGCCTACACTTCAAAAGTACTTGATTGGCTCTAAAGCGCTTTGGGACGTCCGGTGGTCGTGAAAGGCGCTATATAAATGCAAGTCTTTCTTTGTTTCTTAAGCATTTGGTGGCTTGTGCTCTTTTGTTGAGCAACACATTTCGGTAGCTGTGCGTCTGTTACACTCCAGTTTGAGACACCCAGTCTCGATAAAGCGTGGCCTTTTTTCCCCCCCCCCTTCTTTAATGCTAATTGCTATGCTGCATGCTGCTTTGTGTAAGTCGTGCCCGAGGTCTGACACAACACATGCACAGGGACAATCTAAACATGGCAGCGAGCAATCTCCAGCAAATTAGAGGTGTAAGTGTTATGTTTGTGTAGGTGAGAAAAGGTTGTGGCCTGTCTGTTCTCATGAATTCATTACAAGCCTTGCGTGTCCCGCACCGGGCGATAAGGAAGATTTGTGAGCAAGATTTGCAATTGTGTTTACTTCAAAGTTATAAATCAAATTTAGCTGCTAAATTATAGTTTGCCTTTTTGCTCACGCAACCTGCTTGTATCGGATTCCAACCATAAAACGCAGCATTGAACGTTAGTTTTCAGTTTTGAGTTTTGGGCCTGAACAATCAGCAGTGAAGAGGCCTTATTTAGTGGTAGATCTGTCTTGCTGCACAATCTCCCGTGCCTTCTCAGTCAGGCAATTATGTGACCTCTGACCTCGAGTTACTTTCCCTCCAAATAGTTCCAGCAATAGGCCCCCCACCCCATTAGATTAAGGTTTCTCATTGGCCATGTTTGACAGAGAGGTTTTCGTGTTTCATTTGTTTGAATCATGAGGAAGAGGTTAGAGGTCATCTCTATTGTGCAGCTTGTGCCTGCTGCAGGATTCTGCTAAGCAGTGGCGTTTTTTAAAAAATATACCTTTGCATATTTTAAGTTTATACTCCGCACCCCCCCCCCCCATTTAAGATCAGGCTGCTGAAACGTCTTGCAGACCCCCTACCCCAGTCTAACCTGCTAGCTCCCGATCCGCCAGAAAACTTTCACCTCCTGTGCAATCCGTCTGATCCACTAGGGAAAGAGAGGGATCAGATGGTCGGTGAAGCTTAAAGACGGACGAGGCTGTGGAAACAGATTGTCTGCCTACGGTTTTTTTTTTGTTGTTGTTGTCGTCGTCGCTTTCCTGCCGTCTTCTTTCTGGATGTGCGCTCTGATGTGCCCCAGCTCCTGATTTCACCCCTCCTTCTCCCAAATGAAAATCACATAATGGTTACTCTTGGGCAGGAGGTGATGTCAGTGCAAAGTTTGCTGCCTAGATTAAATGTGGTATGTAGAAATTGAGCAGCCACTCACAATAGGAGCCAGGCTCCTGAGCTGAATGTGTAATGAAGTGGGTGGGGGGAGGGGAGGGGGGGGGGAAAGAGAGTGTGTGAGACACAGAACCACTTATTATCTAAAAGGAGCTGCTTTTAAAAACCCATAGCTAGTTAAACTGAACAACACAGGGAATAACATCCAATACACCCATGGATTAATGTCGCATTTATTATCGTCTTCTGAACGTTAACCCACCAGACACTACTTCTTCTAATGGCTCCTGCTTGTTCAGTGGTGGTTGGCTTTGCTCTTGCTCTTTGTTGTTTGACTGACGAGCGTTTTTTTGGGTGCGGGGGTGGGGGGGGGAGGTGGGTTTATTTAAGCCTGAACTGAATCTCTTCTGTTTCATGGACGCTTCAATCGTCCACTGCCAGAGAGACATGGGATACCAGAACTGGCACAATGAGCACGAGGCAGCAGTAACAAAGAGAGGTGCCTGGTTATGCTGTCCGGGGCGGGTTTCTAACGCACACAGATCTAGGTTTGTGCCAGTGAATAGGTTTTATACGCAAGGCTTTGTTTGCATAAAGATTCCTCAGCCAGAACTGTGTTTGAAGGTGATTTTCCGTAGGCCTTGATATCGTCAGAGGATCTGGAGTCACCCTTTCCCCCACTTAGATTTTGCTGCAGTTTGACTTCTCTTTCGCAATCCTCGTGTTTTTTTTTTGCCTCTCCGACGCAGGCAGGCAGGCAGAATGTTTGTTTACCTCAAAAACCAGAAGCTTGCCAAAACAATCAGAGGGAAATGGAAAAAAAAAAGTTGGGTGATTTTGTTTTAATCAAACAAGCTTGCAGAAGTGGCTTTCGTTTGAACTCCAATGTGTAAGATCTTTAATTGCGATAGTCTCAGAGTTAGTGCCTAAAAGGCGGCAGAAACCAGGGTACGGCAAGAAATGCCTGGATACGCTGAGAGGGCAGCGACCATCTTTGTACCTGTTTTGCTCCACAGTTGTGAGTGGCCTTTGCCTACGTTAACAGCAGTGGCTAAACTCCAAAAGTAATTCATTGGACGTAAAGTGCTTTGGGACGTCCTGAGGATGTGATAAAAGCGTTACATAAATGTGAGTTTGTTTGTTCTTTTCTCAGGAGGGCTACAGCAGCTATTGTGCATGCTCGAGTTAGTCTGCTGCATTGGGGGTTGGCGAGCGATGCCAACTCAAGTCAGGATTATTTTCTTGCGCAACCGGCAGTCCTGTCTGCCACCATTTTTTTTTGGTCTGCGCTGCGCCCTGGCTTGGAGGAGCAGACAGGCAGCACTGAGTGGATATTGTGGCCCTTGAATGAGCAGTTCCTGCTCATTGTGCTCTGCACCCTTCCCTGCCCCGCGTCCCGCTGTCGCGCGCGGCGCTCATTGTTTGTGAGCTGTCAGGAGACGGGGGTGCATACATGACTTGCAGAAGCCATCCTTCATTGCTCAATGCCAGTGACAATACTACTGTCTGGAGATTGCAGTCACATTAAAAGGGAACGTGAAGCAATTAAGTGGGACCCAATTCTGTGTGTGTGTGTGTGTGTGTGTGCGCGCACACACAACAACTTGTATTTATATAGCGCCTTTAACGTAGTAAAACGTTCCAAGGTGCTTCACAGGAGTGTTATAAGACACAAAATTTGACACTGAGCCACATAAGGAGAAATTAAGGCAGGTGACCAAAAGCTTGGTCAAAGAGGTAGGTTTTAAGGAGCATCTTAAAGGAGGAGAGGAGAGGTTTAGGCAGAGAATTCCAGAGCTCAGGGCCTAGGCAACAGAAGGCACGGCCACCAAAGGTTGAGTGATTATAATCAGGGACACTCAAGAGGGCAGAATTAGAGGAGCGCAGATATCTCGGTGGGGGCTGTGGTTGTGGGGCTGAAGGAGATTAGTGATAGGGAGGGACGGGGCCATGGAGGCATTTGAAAGCAAAGATGAGAATTTTGAAATCGAGGCGTTGCTTTACCAGGAGCCAATGTAGGCCAGCGAGCACAGGGGCGATGGGTGAACGGGTCTTGGTGCGAGTTAGGACACGGGCAGCCGAGTTTTGGATGACCTCAAGTTTACGTAGGGTAGAACGTGGGAGGCCAGCCAGGAGTGCGTTGGCATAGTCAAGTCTAGAGGTTAACAAAGGCGTGGATGAGCTGAGGCAAGGGCGGAGACCGGCGATGGTGCGGAGGTAAACACGCACATGCACACGGCTGCCATGTGTGGCCCAAGAGGGTTTCAGTCTGCTGGTGATTGCGTGCACGTTTGAAGAGGAACAATGGAAACGATACTGTTATTGGGCAATAGACACATCTCTAACCCTCTGCACCCAGCCAAACCTCCCTTTGTGTGACACTGGCTTCCACAAAGGCCGGCCAAGCAGCTGTGCTCCATTTTACAGCGTCGACCAAAAGGAGGTTTATTAAAGAGAATTTCCTTTCCCGAAGTGTTTAATGATTAAATTAACCTTTAACCTCTGCCCCTCCACCTTCGAAGTGCTTTGTTTATTCCGTGGCCATAGCAGCACTCACTCCGGCAGCAGTTTAGTGTTGTCGCAAATCTGTCAATCAGTAACGGGCGACGCAGTCCCGAATGGCAAGACTTTCCATTTTTTTAAAAAAAAATGTCTTTTATTTCTTCCCCTTTCTTAACCCGAATAAAGGGCCGCAGTCTGCTCCACTGCGCCGTGAGGCAGGCAGTGCTTTGCTGAGTTTGGGAGCTGCGTCCATTAGTGTAACACTGCGGGAGAGAAGGATGGGAAAGAATGGGGAGATAGTTAATCAATAAACTGCAAGGTCAGACAGACGGTGTCAGTTTTAGTGCACCCTGTTAGGAATCAGTGGTGGAGGATTTGTATAGCATGTAACAGCTTAAAGAAACAGATCTGTGCTATTTGTAAAGGAGGGCAAAGCCTTGCAGCTTCTGCAGTGAAGAGAGTCACCTGCTGGTGAAGGAAGATGTGAAGCTGGAACTGTCGTCTTCACAAACGTCCTGGATGATATTGAAGTCACCACCACATGTCATTTAATCAGACATATGGCTTTTCATTCTCTGTATCTACAAGATATTAAATTTATTGACTTGGAAAAGATTGCTTTGACATTTCCAGAGTCTTCCCTCCACATAATATTTGTAATGTGTAAACATTGCTTACACATTCAGATGCACTGTAATATCTTGTTCACATCAGCCAGCAAGAACCGAGTGACCCAAAAAATAAAATTGAGAGATTTTTTTTTTTTTTGTGGTCCCCATTTACCGCAACGAATGGGGCAAACTTAGGTTGACGACCAAGACTGGCCTTTGCGCTCAGCTCTCCCCCCTCCCCAACACACCCCCCACCCACCCTCTGGTGCTAGGACTTCTGGGCTGCACAATTGAATTTCAGCCGGGGAATCAAAATGGCGGCTGCCTGCCTTCCCCGACACCCTCGCAGCAGGAAGGCCTCGCACAGGCAGCGGTACGGGTACATGGACACGCAGCATGACGGGGCGCACGCTTCCTCGTGAAAGATGTTCAGCAAAGAGCCCTGTGTGTCATTGTCGTCACGCTGACTTCAAAAAGAAAGAAAGACTCGCATTTCTATAGCGCCTTTCACTACCTCAGGACGTCCCAAAGCGCTTTACAGCCAATGAAGTACTTTTTGAAGTGTAGTCACTGCTGTGATGTAGGAAACGCGGCAGCCAGTTGCGCACAGCAAGCTCCCACAAGCAACAGTGAGTCAGAAGGTTGTGGGTTCAAGTCCCACTCCAGAGACCTAAGCGCAAAAATCTAGGCTGACACTCCAGTGCAGTGCTGAGGGAGTGCTGCAGTGTTGGGAGGTGCCGTCTTTTGGATGAGATGTTAAACCGAGGCCCCGTCTGCTCTCTCGGGTGGACGTAAAAGATCCCATGGCATTATTTCGAAGAAGAGCAGGTGAGTTATCCCTGGTGTTTTAGCCAATATTTATCCCTCAATCAACATCACAAAAACAGACTATGGTCATTAGCACATTGCTGTTTGTGGGAGCTTGCTGTGCGCAAATTGACTGGCGTGTTTCCTACATTACAACAGCGACTACACTTCAAAAAGTACTTCATTTGCTGTAAAGCACTTCAGGACATCCGGTGGTCGTGAAAGGCGCTATATAAATGCAAGTCTTTCTTTCTGCCACTGCGCCGTCTTCAACCGGTCCCAGAACGCAACGGCACCGTCGGCATTTCAAGGCTCTTCTCTTTTTGTTTCCCCAAACAATTATCATGAAAAAGGGGCCTCTTGAAGCTTGGTTCCAGAAACTGCCAAGAGCGGTAGGTTGACTCTCCCAGTGATTTGGTCTGTAATGCTCCCACTTGGTGTGATACTGAACTATACGGACCAGGAAGATCTCGGGTTCGCAGTGGAAAAGAGATGGGCTTGACCAAGGTGCCAGAGGACTGTTGGTACCCCGGGAACTGTGCCCAGCACGAGACAGCACCTTCAGGAGAGGAGAGACTATATTGGTGGAAAAAGAGATTGTAGCTTGATCCCATCGCAAAAGGTGGGCAGGATAGACCTCGGACTTTGCGGGATGGGCACCAGCCAGGGTTTAGACCCTCCTGTTGGGGAAATACCATCAGCATAAATAGAATTTTACTGGCAAAAGGTTGAGCATGAACGAGGTATAATAGTGATGAGTTTATATATGTTCCATGTTAGATTTATTTTTATACAGCTTCGGCTGAGATTCATTTAACTGAGAGAAACCTGTTTGATCAGATTCCATAGTGATAAGAGTGTATTGCACGCGTTGATTTTCTCATTAATAACAAGCAGCAGGTTGATTTATTGCAACTTTGGCAGTATCTGTATGCTCCACAACCTGGATCTGCCCAACAGTGAAATATTTTATTTTACTGCCAATTTGCTCCACTCCCCTTCCTTCCTGAAGGTTGTTGACTCCTTGTCTGGGTACAGTTCAACAGACCTCGGGTACCTCACTCAAGCTTTGTGTGAACATTTCTTCTCTGCTCCCCTTTATGCTTCTGGTCCTAATCCTACATGTATACCAGTAAAAATAATCCTTTGCCGTTTACTCGCTGAACATTTTGCGCCCTTTTATATTAGATTTTCCCCATGAACCCTCTATGCTCCTCTGAATACAGCCTTTGGTTTCTTTCATAACAGCACTGTCTCATCCCAGGATGTCATCCTCGTGCACTTTTGCTTCGCTCCGACTATGGCCTAATATGTAATGTACCCACCCAGCCAACAAAAAAAGGCAGTAATATCAAAATGTTGCACGTAATTGATAGAAAAGAGCAATCTAGCGATAGATGGCAAAGTTGGCAATGCATAATAAGCCAAAACGCAGTTTATTCACTTGCAAGGAAGACCACTTCTTAAACTGGATCTTCTGCTGTTCCCAATTCTACAACCTTCTATTTATCTTGCACAGTGTAACTGAAGTGTTTACCCCGTGTTACTAATAGTTGGCCCCAAGTACATTTCAATTTGATGAAGTACGGATTAGAATTACTGTTTTGCTTTAGAGCTGATGCAAAAGCCTTGTATATAATTGCATTTTGTAAATGTCTGAAATACACATTTTAATGTTGTTTTAATTGTGGATAGGTATCAGTAAAATATCAATGATTTGGATGAGGGAACCAAATGTAATATTTCCAAGTTTGCTGACGACACAAAACTAGGTGGGGTTGTGAGTTGAGGAGGATGCAGAGAGGCTTCAAGGCGATTTAGACAAGTTGAGTGAGTGGGCAAATACATGGCAGATGCAGTATAACGTGGATAAATGTGAAGTTATCCACGTCAGTAGGAAAAACGGAAAGGCAGAGTATTATTTAAATGGTGATAGATTGGGAAATGTTGATGTACAGGGTGTCCTTGTACACCAGTCACTGAAAGCAAACATGCAGGGGCAGCAAGCAGTTAGGAAGGCAAATGGTACGTTGGCCTTCATTGCAAGGGGATTTGAGTACAGGAGGAGCAAGGATGTCTTACTACAGTGGTACAGGGCCTTGGTGAGACCACACCTGGAGTACTGTGTGCAGTTTTGGTCTCCTTACCTAAGAAAGGATATACTTGCCAAAGAGGGAGTGCAGCGAAGGTTCACCAGAAGGTTCCTGGGATGGCAGGACTGTCGTATGAGGAGAGATTGGGTTGACTCGGCCTGTATTCACTAGAGTTTAGAAGAATGAGAGGGGATCTCATTGAAACGTATAAAATTCTGACAGGGCTAGACAGACTGGATGCAGGGAGGATTTTTCCCCTGGCTGGGGGCGGGGGGGAGGGGTCTAGAACGAGGGGTCACAGTCTCAGGATACAGGGTAGGACATTTAGGACTGAGATGAGGAGAAATTTCTTCACTCAGAGGGTGGTGAACCTGTGGAATTCTCTACCACAGAAGGCTGTGGACGCCAAGTCACTGAATATATTTAAGAAGGAGATAGATAGATTTCTAGACACAAAAGGCATCAAGGGGTATGGGGAGAGAGCGGGAATATGGTATTGAGATAGAGGATCAGCCATGATCGTATTGAATGGCGGAGCAGGCTTGAAGGGCCGAATGGCCTACTCCTGCTCCTATTTTTTGATGTTTCTAAAACTGTGGCTGGTCTTGACTGTATTCCAGTCATCTGTGCCAATATGGCGTACCATGAATGGAATCATTGATATGTGAATCACACGACTCCTTACAAGGTCTGACCGTTTCGGAGCCATCTTTTCCTTACAAACAGTAGTCCTTGAACAATCCCAAGCTCCAAACACCTTTCAATGCAAAGCAAGACCACACACAGTACATCTCTCAGCTCTTCAACTCCCAGCCTCTCTTTCAGGGCCTACTTCTCTTGAACCTCACCTTTTATACTCAGCTGGCTGGGAAAAGCCTCCTCCCTGTCCAGGTGCAATTATCCTTTACAGGGGAGATTCTTAAAGGGGCCAGACCCTTGCACTGAGATCATCAGACTCCGGCTGCCATACCGGGTCTCAATCACCCTGCTCCATTCGGTTGTGGGTTTGCTGTGCATGCGAGGAAGCTCTAGCAGTTCACGAATATTATCTTGGCCCGAGGAGTACATGTGTGCTTCTAACTGACCCCCAGGTATTCCACGTGGTACTGAGGCAGCATTAGGCATGGTACCGACCTAGGACCTGAAGCTATGTGACATAAAGTGGCTGTTGGGGGGGGAAAAGAAAATTGCTCAATTCCCAAGCCATGTAAAATATACCAAGGCACCCTTGACCCAAAACACATCCTGGCTCTGCAGTGAGTGTGGAACCAGTGTTTGCATACATCTCATCGTTTAAGCTCATTCATACTAAAATTTAAAACACATCTTTATATTTACGCATCAGCCGTGGCTCAGTGGGTAGCACTCTCGCCTCGGAGTCAGAAGGTGATGGGTTCAAGTCCCACTCCAGAGACTCGAACACAAATATCTAGGCTGACACTCCAGTGGAGTGCTGCACTGTCGGAGGTGCCGCCTTTCGGATGAGACGTTAAACTGAGGCCCCGTCTGCGCTCTCAGGTGGACGTAAAAGAGCCCATGGCCACTATTTCGAAGACGAGCAGGGGAGTTCACCCCGGTGTCCTGGGCAGTATTTATCCCTCAATCAACATCACTAAAACAGATGATCTGGTCATTATCACGTTGCTGTTTGTGGGAGCTTGCTGTGCGCAAATTGGCTGCCGCGTTTCCCACATTACAACAGTGACTCCACTTCAAAAAGTACTTCATTGGCTGTAAAGCACTTTGGGACGTCCGGTGGTCCGTGAAAGGTGCTATATAAATGCAAGTCTTTCTTTATATTTGCCTTCTGCTATTCAGAAATAAAACTCTTGCTTACGTTTCAGAGGAGTGCAGTAGCTGGTAGTTTGTGGCACTACTCTCAGAAGAACACCAAACAAAACGGTTATACCACTCTTGGCCGACAGCCTCACCAGATTAATGCTGTAAGCGGTGGGCCTTGCTACCTTTTTTGGCTGTGCTCTTAGTGTGTCTTTGATGTAGGGAAAGATTGTATCTCTGCATTTTCTCTGTGTTTATATTCTGTGAATTCTTGTAGATTCTCTCACAGTAACTTTACCTGAAGAAGGGGCAGGATAGCTCCGAAAGCTTGTAATTTTAAATAAATCTGTTGGACTATAACCTGGTGTTGTGCGACTTCTCATTTTTGTCCACCCCAGTCCAACGCCGGCATCTCCGCATCATGACCTTTTTTGACCATTGGGGATTTCTGCCGATACCCAGTGGGCTAACCTCTGGAACAGACCTGTCAATTTGGCAAATTGGTTTGAAGTCCACACTGTTGGAATGGGACCTTCCCTGCACCTAATGATTTGCCTTCGCTACTATCTGCTCGAATTCTCATGGGACAAAAAGCCTTGTGCGAATTAGTTCATCTCATGGCAGGGCTCCTGTTAACACCAACCTCCTCCTGTCGGATGTAAATCAACCTCGCCACCCAAGAAAGATTCAATATATTTTGTGCTGTTTGTATTCGTTCACGTGCCAAGGGTGTTACTGGGACATAATTGCCCTGGCGGAGTCTCGATTGTCCAGTAGTTTTCATTATCTGACAGGACAGTGTCTTCCATTATAACAAAGAAAAAATGAATGTGCATTCATATAACGCCTTTCACTGCCTCAGGAGTGCTTTTGAAATGTAGTTACTGTTGTACAAACGTGGCAGTCAAAATGCGCACAGCAAGATCCCACAAACAGCAATGAGATAAATGACCAGACAATCTGTTTAGAGTGGTATTGGTTGAGGGGGTGAATATTGGCCAGAACACGCCCCCTGCTCTTCTTCGAATAGCGCCATGACATCTTCTTTACATCCGCCAGACGCTGCCTCGGTCTAGCATCTCATCCGATAGACGGCACCTCCGACAGTGCGGCGCTCCCTCAGCACTGGAGTGTCGGCCTAGCTTTTGTGCTCAAGTCTCTGGAGTGGGGCTTGAACTCATGACCTCCCGCCTCAGAAGCGAGAGAGTGCTACCCACTGAGCCAAGGCTGACAGATTAGTGCAGACAATGGAGTTTCCATGGTGTGCATGAGTTATTTCTACAGTTCTTGACGGCTGCATGTAATTAGGGGACACAATACCAGTAGTGAGGGTGCCCTAGCTGTACAGCAAATAGGGAGACGGTGCCTATTGAGTGTGGTCTTATTTCTGTACAGGGGTCAATGCTCAAATTAAACACATGCTTTAATTTATATTAATATCCAGTCGTGGAACTGAACTGTTCTACCTCCAAGAACCCGTGTGGATCCAAGTTATCTTTAGAGCTGGAGTGACCCCGTGACCTTCATAGTTAATCCCCACTTTGTGGATATTCATGGTAATGTTTCAGTCATCTCTGGTGAGATGAGAGGCTTCTCATATGACTTTATAGCGTATTCCTGTCTCCTAATAATCCCTATTCAGTGTTGTCACTCGACTAATTTTAGCATATTGGTATCAATATATTAGAGGAAATGATTCGCACTTAAGCCAACTTGCTTTTAATCGTGTGCCAATATACTTGTGATGCTCTTAATTCATCACCTCAAATTGCTCCCTCGCTCCCACCCCCAGTCATAAACCTGTAACCACTTGTACTTTGCCCTATTGTTACGGAGCCCAAACTGATCTCTCCAGCCACAACCCAAGATTGCTGTGATAAAGTCTGTAATTGTACACTTGGGTGTTCTTTGTGAACAAAGTACAAGAAGTTCGCACAACCGACATGCTTTTCTGAAATTCTGGAGACAGAGCTTTACTTGAATGAATTAATAAGTATGTGAATAATACTTAAAATCTCATTAATATATCAACAGGAAAATCTGAAATGGTGGGCAGCTCAGCACTGACAATGCATGTTGTATCACTCGGGTTCGCTCTAGCTTGGTCGTGCCAGCTTGGCTCAGTGATGGAACTCTTGCCATCGAGTCCCCCCCCCATCCATGACTTGAGCGCGTAATCCAGGCTGACATTTCGGGGGTGTTGTTCAGTCCGCCCGCCGGGGCGGAAATGGGGCAGTCGCGTGCCGAAAATGGTGTAGTGTGACTTAGCGGCCCCCCCAATGCACCCGGCCTCCCGCTGCCACTGTCGGGCAGCCAGCTGGCCTGCCCCAAAACTGCACGGAGGGGAAAATCTTACCCCTCCGTCGCAGTACCCGGCGGAGTGCAGCGCCTTTCAGTTGAAGCGTTAAACTGAGGCTCCGCTTGCCCTCTCGGCTTGAGGTAAAAAAATAAAACAAATCCCGTGGCACTAATTTGAACATGATCACGGAGTTCTGCCAGTTCACCTCTTCTTGAATATTTGTCGGGCAGGATTCTCCCCTTCGGAGTGGAGGAGCAGCTGGGTGGGATTCCGACCCATTTTCCTGGGTTAGGGATCATTCGGCATGCAGAGGAGGCTCCCAGTGGGATTCTCGCCACCAAGAGGGAGCCCACCAGTGCTGAAGGGGCCAATTGAAGTGGTGCTGCACTACACAAGGGCTAGCAGGGAACCCTGAAGGGGCAGAAAGCCTCAAAAATGATGGAGACCTCCTGGCTGTGTAGGCCTGGGATGAGACCAAGGACGACAAAGGCAAGAGTTTGGAGGCGGGTTTTTTTTCCGGAGTAGGCCCTCTCCAAAATTCAGGGCCTTACTGCCGCGACCCTGGGCCCAGCTGCCACCTTTCACCAGGTGGTCCTGGGGGATGTTGCTCAGAGGGGGTGAACAGGAGCAAAAGTGACTGTGGGAAGCCGAGTGGGCAAGAGGTGGTCAGTGATGGTCCCCAGGGGCTGGAGGGAGGGAAATGGACCGCGGGGCAGTTAAGTCTGGCCCCTAATTTTGCCCTGGTTTCTGACTTAAATCCAGCCTGTAACCTCAGAACGAAAGTAAAAATCTAATTTTCACACTTGGAGCTTCACAAGAAGGAGTGTATTATACTCTGCTACTTCCCTGCCTTCAAAAATAATTTTTCCAAATTTTACCTCAAACACGGAGCTTTTGTGCGCTGTGTTTTTTTTTTAAATGATTGCGAGGCAGACTACAACTATCCTGAGACTCTGTTGTCTGCATCAAACCTGCACAGTATGAAGTAAGCCGTGTATACTATTTCATCTTGTCACTTGTCACAGAAATATGAGCTCCCTTTGAATTAAAATGTTTCACTCTCAGCTTCTTAATCCGTGATCTGCGGATCTCTCGCTGTAATCACTGTTGTGGTTTGGGATAATCACAGTATCAGAGAAGCAGGAGGGCGTGATCACATACATCAGGATCACATGATATCATGATCTCGCAATTTCTGTGCCTTTTTTTTTCCCTTCCTTACCTGATAGCACCCAAGTTTCGACCAGCCATACTCATGTGCTATTCCCATCTGTCCCATTTTTAATGTGAAAGCATTGACATGACCGTCAGCTATATACCACAGTGAGGACAGCGCGCCCTGAGCCCCTGCCTTTTTTAAATTCTCATTTTTTATGTTTTCAGATCCCCCGCCCCCCTCTATCTCTGTAACCTTCTCCAGCCCCACAACCCTCTGAGATCTCTGCGCTCCTCCAATTCTGGCCTCTTGAGCAACCCCGATTTTCATCGCTGCACCATTGGCGGCCGTCCCTTCAGCTGCCTGGGCCCTAAGCTCTGGAATTCCCTCCCTAAACATGCGCTTCTCTGCCTCTCCTACTTTTAAGATGCTCCTTAAAGCCTACCTCTTTGACCAAGCTTTTGGTCTCATGTCCTAATATCTCCTTATGTGGCTCGGTGTCAAATCGGGGCTGATAACGCTCCTGTGAAGTGCCTTGAGATGTTTTACTATGTTAACGGTGCTCTATCAGTGCAATTCGTTGTTGTTGCCTGATATTCACGCACGTGCTCTTTACAGCAAGGGTCACTATAGCAATGGAAGAGTAGGTATCCAGGTTGATATTTTTATTCCCTTCCTGGCCTAGGGTTGCTGAGTTTAATGAGCTTGCCCAACTGCTGGGTTGACTCAGATCAACCAAATCAGCTCAGATTGGAGACCAAAGCTGGGATCCTCCTGACTACAATGGGAAATACATTTGGCAACTGAAATATTGGAGGGTTGTCTCTTTAAGAAATGTTTGCTTTCTTCTTTAAAAGATGTAGTTTAATTGGATTGTCATAAGCGTGATGAAAATAAAACTGGTATCAGTAAAAGTGACCATGAAATTGTCAGATTAACTTTAAAACCCAACCAGTTCACCAATTTCCTTACGGAAAGGAAACCTGCCGTCTTTGCCCGGGTCTGGCCTATTGGTTGCTGCAGTCCCACACCAAAGTGGTTGACTCTTAACTGCCCTCTGAAGTGGCCTGGCCACTCAGTTGTATTAAACCGCTAGTGGTTCATGAAGCAGGCCCACCACCACCACCACCTTCTCAGGACAACTAGGAATGGGCAATAAATGTCGGACTTGCCAGCTACGCCCACATCCTGTGAAATAATTTTTTTTTTTTAAATGACGGTTAAGGGTTAACCTCAACCGTTCCCAGCTCACCCACGCAGATGGGTGTACTTGAGGGCGTTTGAGAATTACTTGCTGAGCAAGTTTGCAGAATTGTAGCAAGTGTGTTTTCGAAGAACTGACAAGTCAAATTAATTGACTTGTCCTGGTCGAAGTGCAAGAGGTTTTCTTGCAGTTTGTGAAGTTTGCTGTCCGTTGGGGAACTGGCTGATGAGATTCCTGCCAGTGTTTCAATGCACCTACTGAGTGATTGTTGTTGGGACGACAAGAGTTGTTGAGTTGTGTGTGAATTGCTGAATTCCGACTGTGCATATAATACTTTATTGGAAAGTCCAATTTAAAATTAAATACAGTGGCGTCTCCATGTATTGGAGCTGAGGGGATTGGCCAGAAATATCAAGACTTCAACATTAGGAGAAAATTGCTTTCTCGGGAATTGTATATTTACTTAAAAAGGAAAAATCTGCAGGGCCATGGGGAAAGAGCAGGTGAGTGGGACTAATTGGATGGCTCTTTCAAAGAGGCACCATGGGCCAAATGCCCTCCTGTGCTGTAAGTAAACAACAAACAAAGTTGCATTTATATAGCGCCTTTTGCAATCTCAGGATGTCCCAAAGCGCTTTACAGCTAGTTAAGTACTTCGAACTGTTGCAATGTAGGAAATGCAGCAACCAATTTGCGCACAGCAAGCTCCCACAAGCAACAATGTGATGAGGATCAGATGACCTGTTTTAGTTGAGGGATAAATCTTGGCCAGGACACCAGGGAGAACTCCCCCTCCTGCTCTGCTTCAAAATAGTGCCGTGGGATCTTTTACGTCCACCTGAGAGAGCAGACGGGGCCTCAGTTTAACGTCTCATCTGAAAGACGGTAGCTCATAGAACATCATAGAAATTTACGGCACAGAAGGAGGCCATTTGGCCCATCGTGTCTGCGCCGACCGAAAAAGAGCCATCCGACCCATCCTCCAGTCCTTGGTCTGCAGCCCTGTAGGCCACAGCACCCCAAATGCACATACAAGTACTTTTTAAATTTGATAAGGGTCTCTGCCTCTACCACCCCTCCAAGCAGTGCACCCCAGACCCCCATCACCCTCCTGGTGAAAAAAGCTCTCAACTCCCCTCCAATCCTTCTACCAATGACTCCAAATCTATGCCCCCTGGTTACTGACCTCTCAATAGGTCCTTCCTATCCACTCTATCTAGGCAACCTAAGAAATAAAAGAAAGAAAATGGTGAGGGGACCCCGTCTCCTGCCCTTTCCCCTGGAACAACTCACATCACGCACCCTCCATATTTATGCACTGTGGTGAACCCCCACAAGCTCAGTTTGTAATATCCCCTAACTAAAGCACTGTTTCTAAAAGGTAGCGTTGTAACTGGCACCTCCTACAGCGCGGCGCTCCCTCAGCACTGCGCCAGAGGGTCAGCCTAGATTTTTGTGCTCAAGCCTCTGGAGTGGGGCTTGAACCCACGACATTCTGACTCCGAGGCGAGGGTGCTGCCCACTGAGCCACGGCTGACACCGTGTGTGATTTTTTAAAGATGCGCAAAGCTGTTCCGACATTTATCTTGGTGCATCTGTTTTTTTTTTATTGATTTACTAATTTTTTGTTTTGTGCTTTTTCATTCACCGTCGAAATGAAGACCCGTAGGGTAGCTTGTGTGCCTGCTCTCTCCTCTGTAATTAAAAACAGCAGGAGTGCGCATGTGGAACTCCCAGTTTCTGCCCGCCTTCTCCTACTCCTGTCGCAGTGGGAACGTGTGTCGGCGTGCAATGAGATATAAATCTGTTTTTTTTCTTTGAATGTTTTATTTCTGAGTAAAGGTAGTCCGTCTGTCTTTAGTGCAGCGGCTGAATTTGAAAGCAGACGTAATGCTAATTCTGAGTTGGCAAAAGTAACGAGCAGCACTTTTCCTTAAATTCCGAGTTATCGGAATTTCACTGTTTAGCTGGCAGAGTGGCATCACACCATGGTGGCACTGGAACATTCGACAGCGCCCGTACCCCTGAATTTCACATTTAAGCACTGCTAACGTCGTGGTTGGAGGTGGAGGGAGGCGGGGTGGGGGCGGGGAATGGGGGACGCACATAGAAGGGAGAGTGATTGCCAGGCTGCTGTACGACACATCTTAGTGGCTGCTTCAGGTGGACACTGCCAGAGACCTAAAAAAAAACCAACTCCCTCTACACCTGCCTCCAGGTAGGGCGTGAGAACCAGGGAAGCCGGGAGGGGAAAAATGACAGGGATTTGATGAGCCTCCGAAAAAAAACATCGCGCTGCTGTTCAGATTCCATTAACCCTGCGCGCATCACTGCAACGCCAACCTCTGAGGCAGCTGCTTCCATCCATGCGAATGTTTGCGTGCAAGCCTGCTCATTTCTGCTGTGCAGCAGGGTAGCCTGCGACCGTGTGCCTGTCACGATCACTCTGTGTCGGAGTTTAACATCGAGCAAGCTGCAAATGCTGTTCAGAATGAGACCATGGTTCACACACACACGCACGTAGTTTGAGTTTGATTACCGGTTTAATGTGAATTTTGGTTGATTTGAGGGGAGGAAAAAAAGAGCATTTTTTTTCTGCGCTAATATTTTATACAGAACAATAGTGGAGATTTGCCACTTGTTCTCTTGATTTCCCCCCCCTTTAAACTTCAGGGTTGCCTCAGAAGGAAGAGCTTCAGTAATAAAAGACAAAGGGTTGTAAGGTCTGAAGAATTGAAGCATACCTTGATGCATTGAGTTTCTGGCAGCAAGGGGGGTCTTCAGAAAGAATAAAAGACTTGCATTTAGATAGCGTCTGATCACACCTCGCCGTTACCTCTCAATGCTGCCTGTTACTCTTGCTCAGTAGGCTAATGCAGCAGCCATTCGGCGCACAGCAAGCTCCCACACGCAGCAACGAGCGGATTGGCTGGTTCGTCTGTTTTTGGAGGGATTCGATTTTTTTTGGGGGGGGGGGGGCACTGTGGATGACATCATAACGCGGTCACCATGGCAACTGTTTAGACTCCTGGAAGCTGTTACAAATATCACGTTGCCCACCCAGCCTTTGTGAGATGACAAACCCTTTAAGAATATCTGAGAGCCAGGCAGGAAGAAGCAGTGCAGAACATATTCCTCGATTTTTAATTAATCCATTTAAGTTTTAATTAAACAATTTTTCATTCAGTCATGTGCAGTTAATTTGGAGGCCTTTTGGAGGTTGGCATTTATTCTGTAAAATCCGCTGGATTCAGCATCCCTCGCCAGATTACGTTGTTTACATTGTGATTTGTGTGGACTTTTGAGGCCGTTAAATTTAATATCAATTGAGCAGCTGTGATAAAATGGTGATCTTTGTGTCGCATTTTCTTCTGGTGCTGGTGGATGGACAACGTCTCTGTGTTGGGTCTCAAGGTGGCAGCCAGTGCAGGTCACCTGTCACGATGCCACGTTAGGGCTGTACAGTGGTCGTTGACTCTCCTCCGATTCCACTTCTCTCCCCACTTTGTTGCCCTTCTTGTCCTGAAAGAGCCGACTATTGCCGTCCCTTCATTGTCGCTGGGTCAGAATCCTGGAACTCCCTCCCTAACCGCAAGGACTGCAGTGGTTCAAGAAGGCGGCTCACCACCACCTTCTCGAGGGCAATTAGGGATAGGCAGTAAATGCTGGCCTTGCCAGCGACACCCACATCCCATGAATGAATTTAAAAAAAAAAACAACACCATTCCATCGAATGTTCACCGAGTGCCCTTTCTGCATGTGCTATCCTTTGTGGTCAGTATCAGCAGGCTATTCGAACCTAGAAGGTGACGTATATGGAGTTAGGTCACAGATCAGCCATGATCTCACTGAATGGCGGAACAGGCTCGAGGGGTTAAATGGCCTCCTCCTGTTCCTATGTTCCTAAGTTTGAGCCTGACTTCTGCGGAGGTATGCTTTCCAACAACCTTGGGCTGTGGAGGAGAAGTCAAGATCAGCCGAAGTATCTATGACCCCTGCTGGAAATGGGGAATGGCTGGTGAGGATGGGATTGGGGTTGGTGATAATGCCCCTGATGGTAAACTTGTCCACCTGCACTCACTGACTAGGCTTGTACATGAATAATGGCCTCTTGGGTGAGGCATCAGAGGGTAACTGTCGCTCATGAAATGGCACAGGGACCCTAGTGTAAATTGGTGCTTTCAGAAGAGGAGAAAGACTTGCATTTAAAAAGGGCCTTTCAGGATGTCCCAAAGCACTTTATATAGAGTCATAACGGCACAGAAGGAGGCCATTTGGCCCATCGAGTCTGTGCCAGCTCTCTGTAGAGCAATCCAGTCAGTCCCATTCCCCCGCTCTATCCCGTAGCCCTGCAAGTTTATTTCCCTCAAGTACCTATCCAGTCTCCCCTTGAAAACATTGAGTGTGTCCGCTTCCACCAGTTCCGTCGGCAACGAGTTCCAAGCTTTACAGCCAATGAAGTACTTTTGAAGTGTAGTTACTGTTGTAATGTAGGAAACATTTGATGAGAGGAAGGATAACAAGAATGGGCAATGACTGGAGAAGTCCCTGTTTATTTTGAGGCAACCGGATTGACCCTATTCCCAGGCCTCTTGCTGTATGCTCTTTTTTCCAAGTAGCTACATTAGAACTGATGTGCCAAGTGTCATGGATTCCCTCCTCTTTCAGACCTCCATCAGAGGACAACACTCCATGTGCTGCTCAGTGACCATCTCTTCCTCTTGTAAAGTGCTCTGAGATGTCCTGTGTGAGGAGCTCAATGTAAGTTGTTGTTAATCCTCATAGATGGCCCAACTGACATGAGGAACGCTTGCCTTTTTGCACATAGCAGGGGGAGAGCTTACATTCTGGAAATATGCGGCACAATGCATCAGTCTTTCGATACACCGCACTGAGAGAAAGAAAGGCTCACGTTTCCATAGCACCTCACCAGGTCTCTCAGAAACGTTTCACGTCCAATGAATTACTTTGAAATCGCGTGATTGTTGTTAAGTAGGCAAAGGGAGCAGCCATTTTGTGCATATCAAGATCCCACAAACAGCAATGATTGACCAGTTCATCTGTTGGTTGAGGGAAGAATGTTGGTCAGGCTACCAGCAGAACTTCGTCGTCTTCAAATAGTGGTATGGGATCCTCCTCAACAGGCAGAAGTCCTCTGAAAGATAGCGCCTCTGACAGTGCACCACTCTGAGAACTGCACTAGAGTGTCAGCCTAAATAATGGGCTCATCTCATCTGGGGGCTCCAATTCGCCAGCTCCCTTTTTATTTCATTCATAAATGAGTAAGGCCATGAAACAGGGATTGAAAATATGTTTTTTTTCTGCAGCCATTTGCGCCATCAGCAAATGGTACAGGATGGGCATTCAGCAGTAGGCGATGTCATGTGACCTAATCAGGATAGCATGTGATGAGCAATGGACACAAGGGAGAGTGACCATGCTGTACGGACCTGCAAAAACTCCTTGCGTCTAAATGTTGGATTCATTACCGGCGAGGTACCTAAAGTCTTTTAGTGTAAAGCTGTGAGAGGGTGTGAAAGCTGCAGTCGTTGTCGTTTTTATACATCCTGCAACAAAAACATTTAAATAGCGCCTTAAGAAAATGTCCTGAGGCACTTTGCAACTAGTTGCAAGGAGAACAGGCATCGAGCGGGAAGAAGAAGATTATCGAAGGGTTGACTCAAAGGTTGGTCAAAGTGATGGCTCTTGAGGAGGTTATTGAAGGTGGAGAGGTTAAGGCAGGGAGTTCCAAGGAGTGGGATCGATGTGCCTGAATACTCTAGCAGCAATGGCGGGGAGAAGGGGAGGGCGGATGCAAAGACTTTTCACACTTCGCAATCAAAGAGAGAACTCGGCGAATTTGGTTCTTCGAATCATTTGGTATGTTGGAAGATAGGGACAGCAGGAGGCCATTCAGCCCCTTGAGCACGCGCCGCCATTCAATTAGATCACGGCTGATCTGTACCTCAACTCTATTTACCCGCCCTTGCTCCATATAGGAGGCCAACATTTGACGCAGGCCCTACCTTGGTGAGGAATGAAAGGAGTTGTGTACCATGAATGTGGTTAATGCGTTATTACACAAACAGCTCACTTCCACTCGGGCACACTTTGCAACCACTTTCAATCACGGGTTAATCAGTCAATGTTGCTCAAGATTTCAGCATGTCATACCATGTATCTGGGTTGGAACTTCATTAGCATGCGTGCAGCCAGTGAAGTGCAAAATCACGAACTCAAAATACTTGCGGTATTCTTGGTGAGGTGTGTAATCTCCGAGTGCTGTAAATGGTTACAAACGAGATTACATCAGATTGGGCAAAACTGAACCAGCGGTTTCAGCATCTGTTTAATATTTCAGATTTTTTTTTTTTTGCCCACAAAAATTTTATTACTGTTACGCCATGAGAATCTGGAATTGGGAGGTAGGGGCGTGCGCGTTAGGAAGGTTCCGGAAATGCCTGTTTAGATGTTGGGCTCTTGCACTGGGGCTGAAGACAAAGCTGAGCTTTATCCATTTAACACAGACGTCTCGGATGGCTGGAAGCGTGGGACTTGCACGAGCAGTGTGCCTTCAAGTCTGTCATTGTTTGCATTGTGCTTTATTCTTCGTCAAAGGCAAATGTGTTGTGGTGGAATTCAGTCGGTTGCACGCTTTCCTTTTTCATGTCAAGATTACAAGGACGTTTTAGGGGTTTTGAATAATATTTTTAAGAAGCAGAATTTGTTTCTGTCATCTCCTACGCCAACGTTTCCGATGTTCCAATGTAAACACCGAACTCTGGATGAATTTGTGTGCACAATGCTCTCAACCCCCCACGCTGCTATATGTAGTACAATGGCGACTTGCTCTTCTCACATACATGAAGCCATCTCAAAGTGCTTTAGATTGAGGAAGGATAATAGGCAGGAAGGAACAGGGAAAACAGAGACGGTTGGGTGAGGGGGCCCAGGGCACAGATGAATGGAAGAGTTTTGACACATGTTTGATGGCAAGGAGTGAGGCAGCAACACCGTGGGGTCCTGGGGCTTGGGGGCGAAAGAGGTCCAGGGGACCAAGGGCTTAGTGGCTGAAAGAGCAGCCAACAGTGGTGGAGCTGAGGGAGCCAATGTAACTGTCTTCTTGATTCCCGGTTGTCCCTTCCTCTCCTGAAGGCTCTACCTGTTGCCACGGGCGCCTGTAGTCCTCTGCTACCTCTCCCAGGTAGCCACTCTTCCTGTCTGAGCTTAGACACCGAGTCTGGGCAGGCTGCAGGGCAACACACCGCTCATTCAATGTCCACCCATCACCACTTTCCAGGAGGAGTCACTGAACAGGTGCAGGAACGATGCAGGCGTCCTGTTTAGCTCCCTCTCCCTGGCCCGAGTTTAACATAACAAGAGCATAAGAACATAAGAAATAGGAGCAGGAGTCGGCCATTTGGCCCTTCGAGCCTGCTCCGCCACTCAATAAGATCATGGCTGATCTTCTACCTCATCTCCACCTTCCTGCACTAGCCCATTACCCCTTGATTCCTTTAATATCCAAAAATCTATCCATCCCTGTCTTGAATATACTCAACGACTGAGCCTCCAAAGCCCTCTGGGGTAGAGAATTCCAAAGATTCACCACCCTCTGAGTGAAGAATTTTCTCCTCATCTCAGTCCTAAATGGCCGACCCCTTATTCTGAGACTGTGACCCCTGGTTCTAGACTCCCCAGCCAGGGGAAGCATCCTCCCTGCATCTACCCTGTCGAGCCCTGTAAGAATTTTGTATGTTTCAATGAGAGCACCTCTCATTCTTCCAAACTCTAGAGAATATAGGCCTAGTCTACTCAATCTCTCCTCATAGGACAATCCCCCCATCCCAGGAACCAGTCTGGTGAACCTTCGTTGCACTCCCTCTATGGCAAGTTTGCCGAGGCTGTGTTGTTTGCCGCAGGTTGAGGTGAGCTAACCCAGCACAAACTAGTGATAAAGATTGGAACTTTCCTGATCTGTATGGCTTAGTACCACACCTTATGCCTCATTTACTCACAGAGCCTTTGGGAGAGCTACTGTTAACAAGTGTAACAACCTCTGCTACTGGGTAACTAAATAGAAAATGGAAGCACAGATTCTTCAAAATGTATTAATGCATTTAACTTAATTGCGCAAGAATTGATGAAATAACCTTGTGAGAATGAAGATTATTATGGGACATCGCTTCAAAGTAAACCGGGATAAATAGATTCATTTTGTAAAATGGGTGAGAGACCTATTTAGGACTGATTTCAGGAAGAGCGTATCTTCATACAGAGTGACCAACAAATAGACTGGTCCTCGGGGTAGGAGAGTGGAGGCGAAAACCACACATTCATTCAAAATCCAGTTAGGCCATGGCTTTCAAAAGTTTCTGTGCAGAAGACCGCCTGAAAATATTGACACATTCCCCCCCCCCCCCCCCCCACAACTTCAAAAGATGGCGTCAACTGTCCAAAGGAAAACTGTGTGATTGCTAACAAAGAGTTGGTAATTTACACTGACATAAATAATGTGCTAGTAAGTCAACAAATGTAGCAATCTTATGGCTGTGCAGACCCCCTCGTGGGCTCCCAAATGGTCTTGGGACCCCAATTTGAAAACCAGATGGGTTAGACGATGTGACAGAGCGACTGTACGTTTTTTTTTCTGGAGGGGGCGGGTGTCAAAGTGGACAGAATTTCCTCCCTCTCCCTCATCTGTATTATACAAAACATACGAACAAGGACGGACAGGTGAAAGACCCTCTCTGGTCCCTCCAGCCTGTCCCACACAATTGCGATAGCTTGTGTATCACAATATATCCACTTCCCACCCCACCCCAAACCATGTGATCTCCTGGGAGAGGCGAAAAAACAATTATTTTTAAAAACCCAGGCCAATTGGTGGGGGGGGGGGGAAATCTGGGAAACATAGAAACATAGAAGATAGGAGCAGGAGTAGGCCATTCGGCCCCTCGAGCCTGCTCCGCCATTCGATGAGATCATGGCTGATCATCCAAACTGCCTTCTCCCCATATCCCTTGATACCTTTAGCTTTAAGAAATATATCTAACTCATTCTTGAATATATTTAATGACTTGGCCTCAACTACCTTCTGTGGTAGAGAATTCCACAGGTTCACCACTCTCTGGGTGAAGAAATTCTTCCTCATTTCTGTCCTAAATGGTTTACCAAAATTCCTCTCCGACCCACCTTAGGCGATCGAAACTAGTCCAGGAGATCACTCTGGCCCTGAATTCCCTGCAGTGCCCACCTTCTGTACGAGGTGATCTCCGCCCCAGCCAGAAACAGGTCCAGCTCTCGCTTGAAGGAATTCAGCGAGTCCGCGTCCACCGCACAAGGCGGCGGCCTGTCCCAGAGGTCCACTATATTAACGTTGTGGCCGTGAGAATATTTTTTTTAACTCTTAAGAACATTTGGTTGTGTTTCCTGAAGTGAACCAGAGTCTTGCGTATTCAGGCACTGGGCAAGTGTCAGAACGTTTGGGCTGAACACACGTTAGAGATGGGTTAGGTTCTGATTTCTCATGGCTCTGATTTTTCCCTTTTTTTATTTTTAAAGTTATTTTCGCTTGCGCAGACGGCTTTAATTATGATTTGAATTGGCCGAGTAAAGTTCAGCTTCTCAGTGCTCCAGATTGGCCCGCTCCCTGTTTGGCATTAGATTGTGACTTCGTGCAAATTGGTAGCCATAGGTCAGGATTAAAGGCAGTGGGTTTGTAAATTTTAATATAGGAGCAATTGGTGGAAAATGTGATTACATTTTTACAGCCGCTATGCAAACCATTTGAAATATGCAGAGATAATGCGATGGTCCATGGCTCTGTCTGTCTTTTACATTCATTGTTCTGGTCCTGTGCTGTACATTGTGGGAAAGTCTTTCTCTGGCGTGAAGCGTGAATACTTGAACGGAAACCAAAAGTGATTTACGACGCGTTTTTGAATTTATATTCCGCCTTGTCGCATCTTTTGAGAAATGTCCCAAAGCACCTTTGCAGCCCCCACCCCAGGTCCGCCTTCAACCACAGAACCTTCAGCTGTCTAGGCACCAGACTCGAGAACATGCTCTCTAAATCTTTCGACTTCTCTCCCTTCCTTCAGCTGCCTCCTCTAAACCTACTTCCATTAACCTGCCTTCTCCCAACGCTGCTTTATGTAAAAAAAAACCTGTGCTTTGGGATGTTTTATTATGTTAAAGGAATTGTTCTTATTAATCTGTTAACCACTAAATAAGCCTCTTACCTGAAGCCCTCCCCCCTATCTCCTTTATTTAACCTAATTTTGCAGAATTAAATTTTAAATGCAGCCGTTAACAACCACCACAGGCAAATGTGATCCTTTCATAGCTTTCTCAATCATTCTGGAAAATCTCTGCCAACTGGCTTAATTTCCGCCCCCTCCCGCCCAACAGTTTTTGTCCACTTGCTTCCCCTGCTCTCCTGAAGGCACTGACTCTCGCTTGGGGTACAGTTCCATGGGCTCTGGCCTCCCACTGATCCCTTGCCCAAATGTTCTTCCGTCATGTGTGTGAGCCTTCCGTGTCACTGTCAGCTGTTAGACCGTGAGGGGAATCGCAGCTGCACCTACTCGCGTCCACAGGTGTGTACAGTCTAGCACAGGTGACTGGATAGTCATCAGGAACTGTGAAGCGGCGCAGACCAGTTGGGCCGAATGGCTGTAAATTCTCTGGCATTAATAGCGATTGTGTTGGGGAAACCAAGCAGGTCAGTGGATTAGACACTGGTTCCACTCGAGGACCTGGGTTGAAATCCAGCCCAGACTGACGGGATGCAGGTCTGGACAAACTAGATGCAGGAAGAATGTTCCTGATGGTCGGAGAGTCCAGAACCAGGGGTCATAATCTAAGGATAAGGGGTAAGCCATTTAGGACAGAAATGAGGAAGAATTTCTTCAACCAGAGAGTGGTGAACCTGTGGAATTCTCTACCACAGAAGGTAGTTGAGGCCAAGTCATTAAATATATTCAAGAATGAGTTAGATATATTTCTTAAAGCTAAAGGTATCAAGGGATATGGGGAGAAGGCAGGTACAGGGTACTGAGTTTGGATGATCAGCCATGATCTCAACGAATGGTGGAGCAGGCTCGAGGGGCCGAATGGCCTACTCCTGCTCCTATCTTCTATGTTTCTATGTAAGTCCTCTCTCCCGTCCCAGCCCCCCCCCCCCACCCCTGGTCTGTTGCAATACGAGTTTCAGGGAGTCTCAATCCAGTTCTAGTGGGCACGAAATTGCCCATAATTCGACGCCAATTGGCAGTCTCACCCAGGGTGGTTTGTGAGGGGAAATCGAACAACTGGTGCAACAGGGGGGTGCTCATCTGAAGTGGGACTGCGGGAACTTTACCCCGGGAGTGCTTGATGCTGACACCGAGAGCCTGAAATGGGAAGAGTTCCATTGCCTAAGACTACCATCCCTCACCATGAAAAATAAAATGACACATTTTTAAAAAAAACACCCACTCGGGTTTGCTTGGGGCCAAAGTGATTTTGGATTTAGTCTGGAGTAAACTTCAGTGTCCTTGTCTTGACTGTTGCTCAATTGCCCCAGGGCATATTGTACTCCTACTGTCAGAGAAAATTGAGGTGCTGACTCAGATGCACATACCTCTGACTGTAGCGCTACGATTTGTAAAGATTCCCAGTGAACCAGGTTTCGGTGCTGGTTCTGCAGTTGTTGCTGACAGGAAGCTGTGCCTTCCTGGCCAGGTGTCGCTAGGTGACACATGGCGTTGGAATGCAGTGCCTTCCACCCTCAGTCACTGCAATCTCTTGTCACCCGAGAAGACAAATAGCTCTGTGCCATCTGTGATCTGTTTCAGCGGATTGGTTGTGCTCTCAAGTCCCCGATCAATGATTCAGTTTTCTGTTTATCTTGCAGAGTGGAAAAGTTTAATGGCTTTCAGGTAGAAGCCAGGAAGAGACAATAAAGATGAACACAGTAACCTCCATGGACAGACACATTCAGCAGACGAACGATCGGCTGCAGTGTATAAAACAGGTAAGGCTACAAAATCCTCGGCCCTGTGTCTGTGCACTCGGCTGATTCAGATTCACTCTCCGCAAACCGCTGATTAAAGGTTAATAGTAAACTCTGAGTCTCAAGTTGGGATTGAATACAAAGTGCAACCACACATCCTCCATAGACTTGAGTGGCTGGCTAGCAGTTGGATCAAAATCGCCCTTTTTAATACGACACTACTGCCCTTGAAAGGACTTGTTGTAAATGCATTTTTTTTGTAAAACACACAACAAAATGGTGCCATTTATTTCTTTAAAAAGAATGCTTATCTGCCTCTCCAAATGGTTCGCTGGGTAAGCATACTGCTTAGTCTGGAACTGAGCCATAACCTGTTTTTATATTTGACTTGTCTTCAGTATGGGTCACAGGACAGCAATCTCTGTGCCACTCCCTCAGGCTTGCACTGCTAAAGCCGGCTCCCTTATCCCGAATCCCGAATCGTAGACCCGCGGTTTAATGGGTTTGTGAGGCTGTTGGGATAATGAAGCTGGCTAGGCTTGTTCACGCGGTGGGCGTGCGGCCAATGGCGGGAAACCTGCTCTCCCTCTGTTAGCTGCACTTAGAAAGTGTGAAAACACTAAAGATCCCAGGTTTGATCCCTGCTCTGTGTTGAGTTGGCTGATAGACAGTTGTCTCAATCTGCCAGGGCTACAGAGGGGAAAAAGTCAACCAGGGTTCCTGCTCCTGCTCAGCGTCTGATGACTCCTAGAAACATAGAAAAATAGGAGTAGGAGTAGGCCATTCGGCCCTTCGAGCCTGTTCCGCCATTCAATATGATCATGGCTGATCCTCTATCTCAATACCATATTCCCGCTCTCTCCCCATACCCCTTGGTGCCTTTTGTGTCTAGAAATCTATTTATCTCCTTCTTAAATATATTCAGTGACTTGGCCTCCACAACCTTCTGTGGTAGAGAATTCCACAGGTTCACCACCCTCTGAGTGAAGAAATTTCTCCTCATCTCAGTCCTAAATGTCCTACCCCGTATCCTGAGACTGTGACCCCTCGTTCTAGACCTCCCCCCAGCCAGGGGAAACATCCTCCCTGCATCCAGTCTGTCTAGCCCTGTCAGAATTTTATACGTTTCAATGAGATCCCCTCTCATTCTTCTAAACTCTAGTGAATACAGGCCTAGTCTACCCAATCTCTCCTCATACGACAGTCCTGCCATCCCAGGGTCAGTCTGGTGAACCTTCGCTGCACTCCCTCTATGGCAAGTATATCCTTTCTTAGGTAAGGAGACCAAAACTGCACACAGTACTCCAGGTGTGGTCTCACCAAAGCCCTGTATAACTGTAGTAAGACACTATCGGACACTTGCGAGCACAGAGCTTCCCGAGAGGCTGGGATCGTGCCTTCTCCGGGATCCGTGCTGGCCTGCCCAGCTATGCTTTGATTCGGGGTGAGATCTCTTTTAAGGTGGCACTTTCCTCACACACATACACAGTGAGGCACTCCGTGGCCCACAAAGGTATGTCTGCCAGTGGAAGCAGTTGGGTTTGAGTGACAGACGAGCCAAGAGATGGGGCTCCATCAGCATCTGGTGGGCTGACGCTTCCTGCAGAGTCACCAGTCCAGAGCCCCATTGCACGGAATCCGTGTTCATCTGGAGTGGATCTCTATTGGAATTAATTGCAGAAGTCTCGGGTGGAAGTATCCGATATTACCACCATTATTGATTCAGTTTTACTTTAATAGTTGAATTAAAATAGACTTTAAAAAAAAAAATTATTCATTCATGGGATGTGGGCTTTGCTGCCAAAGTCTATCTGTAATTGCCCTTGAGTGGCTTGCTAGGCCATTTAAGGACAGTTAAGAGTCAACCACATTGCTGTGGGTCTGGAGCCAGACCGGGTAATAAGGACGGCAGATTTCCTTCCCTAAAGGACATTCGTGAACCAGTTGTTTTTTTATGACAATCCAGTAGTTTTATGGTCACCATTATTGACACTAGCTTTTTATTCCAGATTTCTTTAATTAATTGAATTTAGCTGCCGTGGTGGGATTTGAACTCACGTCTCCGGATCATTAGTCCAGGCCTCTGGATTATTAGTCCAGTAACATAACCACTGTGCTACCGTACCCCTCTAATCTGGCAGCAAATGGGAATGGAACACTCTGACTCGGTTAATACCTAACCCTGGGTAAAGCAGCTCAGTGTTTGACTCTCCGCCTTAGAAGGCCGTGAGTTGAGTTCCAGAGCTGTCAGTTTAAAAACTAAAATAGCCTAAGAATGAAGTAAAATCGCCATTTCTACTGCGGGCACCTGAGTTAATTAAACTCTCGACACCGAGGCGGAAAAGGGTTCAATTATGAGGGCCGGTTACATCGGCTTGTGTTCCCTTAAATATCGAAGATTAAGGGGTGATCTCATTGAGGTGTTTAAGATGATTAAAGGATTTAATGGAGAGAAACAATTTCCTCAGGTGGGAGTGTCCAGAACAAGGGGGCATAACCTTAAAATTAGAGCCAGGCCGTTGTCAGGGGTGATGTCAGGAAGCACTTCTTCACAGGGCAGTAGAAATCTGGAAAACTCTCCCTCAAAAAGCTGTTGAGGCTGGGGGTCGATTCTGAGATTGATAGATCTTTGTTACGCAAGGGTATTAAGGGTTATGGAACCAAGGTGGGTCGATGGAGTTAAGATTCAGACCAACCATGAACTAAAGGGCCATAAGCCAAGATTTGGAACTTTGGATGAGGAAATAATTGGCACAGCAGGGTGGGAAGGCATTATCAGCTTGGTAGGTCTACAGCCCAACCAACAGTGGACTCTTTTCAAATCAATTACAAAATGAATACATACCCCGAAAGGCAAAAGAGATAGCTCTGAGGTGATGGTCTTCGAGAATGGTTAGGATAAGCGTACACCAGTGTGAGGAGAAGGCCTATTAAAAGGTGAAGAACAGTGGCAAGAATGAGCACTGGGAGGATTATAGACAGGACGGTTTACTTGGTTTCAAATTACAAACCTGTTCTGCAATGTAACCACATTAAGTAGGCAGCCTGGCTATTGTTTGAGAAAAATCAAGCCTGGGACTTGAACCAGCATAACCCGGTCAGAGCATCTACA
The DNA here is from genome assembly GCA_030390025.1 of Squalus acanthias. Taxonomy (NCBI): domain Eukaryota; kingdom Metazoa; phylum Chordata; class Chondrichthyes; order Squaliformes; family Squalidae; genus Squalus; species Squalus acanthias. The sequence continues at coordinate 10,927,691 of CM059446.1, read as the reverse complement.
GGCCTCATGGGTCAGTTTACTTTTGTAGCTTCATGTCCATTCAGCCCACTGTTTCTCAGCGTTGCCAACTACCTTGATGGCAAAATTGCAACTTGAGGTCACAGGTTAAATTCACCAGGGCATGAACGAGTGAGGAGAAATTGAGGAAGCTGTAACTGGGAGGTACGAGAGACCACCTTGAGATAACTGGCTCTCCCTGTGGGCAGGTGCCTATAGCTTCCTTTTGGCATCTACCCAGATAGCGCAGTACCAATTTGGTAACTTGGCAAGTGGGGAATTCTGTAGGAAGGTACTAATTTAAAAGGAAAGTGTTTTTTTTTGTGGTATCCAGGCGAAATGGGGGGAAAAATTCGGTTGATTTGCGCCTCCCGTTAGCGCCCACGGGGCACAAAGCAACTCGCGTCCGGGCGCGGCGCCACTCATGCCTCCCGCGAAATTCAGCGGGAGGTTAGCGGCGGCGGTAACTATTATCGCCGGAGACACAGCGCCGCGGGACGCTGACATCATAGCTGCGCATAGCGCCCCGGCCGCAACCTTCGGTAGCACCCCCTGACTTACCGCCGGACGCTATGTCCAACAGGGTCAGGGGGGCCTACCTGCAGCCAGGTTGGCGCAAATTAAAGGGGAGGTGCCGGGCGGCCATTTTTGTTGCTGGCTGCCTGCCAGCACCTGCCCCCGTTGCCATCCCCGGCCTCCTGTGCAGCGCCCCCACCCCACCCCCGTGCTGGGTGCCGGCCACGCTCTATGAGCCCGGCACTCCTCTTGAGTGCCGAGCTCGTTTGCCGGCACTCTGATCCCTGGTGGCCCAGCTGGGCCCCGGGTTGGGCTGTGCTAGGCCCCTCCCCTTTAATAAGGGGAGGAAGGCCCGCAGTACCGCGGCGCGACGTGCCGCAGAGCGTGGCGCTGCTGCATGTAGCACAGTGATATTCACTCGCAGTGCCCCAAGAGGGAGGCGGGGTGCTTCCAGTGAATTTCAGGCGCGGGGGGGGGGGGGGGCGCTAACTTTTTCGGGGCGCTAAAAGTAGCGAAGTTAGCGCCCCGAAGGGGGCGCGACCCAATTTTGCCCCCAATGTGTCTCACACCCAGCCTAATGAGAGCAAACTTCTTTACCCAGAGTGGTGAGAATGTGGAACTCGCTACCACAGGGAGTGGTTGAGGCGAATAGCAGAGATGCATTTAAGGGGAAGCTGGATAAGCATGAGGGAGAAAGGAATAGAAGGATACGCTGATGGGGTGAGATGAAGAGGGGTGGGAGGAGGCTCGTGTGCAGCATAAACACCGGCATGGACCAGTTGGGCCGAATGGCCTGTTTCTATGCTGTAAATACGATGGAACTATTACCCTTACTGCAGCACTGTAATATTGGATCTCCTACACCAGTCATCGTGGCCTCCCTCAGTGAGATAGCCTATTTTGGGGATGTTTGGTGCTGTGGGTTTGTACCGTGCTATTGTTACTGCCCAAACTCACTTTCCATGGAGCCTTTACAGACTGCAAAGGACATTTTGTCCAATTGACCTGGGCTTGTTTCAAACCCAGGTCTGAAGTTATGGAGCAGCATTGCAGACCACATTGCCATCCAGTGCCCTGTAATGCTGTTTTTCAGTTGGCTCCTCTGCAAGACCAAATGAAGGGAGTTGTATTTACGTTGATGTACAAGCAGTGTACTTGCTCAGGACCATCCCTCCGGTTCGATGTGAGTGAAGTTCTGTGGTCATGCAAAGTAAACAGGCTTGAGGAGAATTAATAGAGAACCTTTCTCTGGCCTCCTACAATATTGCTGATAGTTGGCAGGTCCAACCAGTAGACAAAAGCTAGTGCACGTTCTTGCTTCACTCCTCTATATTTTGCCATTTATTGGTCTTGTTAACCAGCTTAGCTGGACTGAACAGCAATTCAGTGCATTTTTGTTAACAAATGAGTTAGATATATTTCTTAAAGCTAAAGGTATCAAGGGATATGGGGAGAAGGCAGGTACAGGGTACTGAGTTTGGATGATCAGCCATGATCTCATCGAATGGCGGAGCAGGCTCGAGGGGCCGAATGGCCTACTCCTGCTCCTATCTTCTATGTTTTCTCATCTTGTGCTCCACACATAGCGGTTAGCGTTAAAACTGAGAATAACATGTGCGTAATATTACCCGAGGGTTGTCTCTCCCGAGGAACACCCAAGCGACAAGCAAACTCTGCTTCTCCATTTGTTCGCATCAGGCAAACCATGCAGAATGTATGTGGCGTGACCTTGATCTCTGATTAAATGCTCTTTTGGACAAGACCGCCTCATTACAGCGAAGCATCCTCAGCATCTGTGGGTATTTGTGCACAATTCTTGGCTCTTATTTTTTTTTTTTACCGACGTGGCTGCAGCATTTTACTTCCTCTCCGCTTTGCTGATCCAAAGGAATTAGCTCTGCTACAGAAGCTCCACTATGTCATTTGCTGGAGAGACAGCAGACAGCTGACATTAATTTTAGCCGGTCCCCAAGGGCGGGGGGGAAATTGTTTCTGTGAAAAGCTTCAGCCCTGTTAAGATGCCGCAGCCTGAAAAAAAAGAGGAATGGGTGGGGGGTCCCGGTGGAAATCGAGCGTGAGGAGTAAAAAATTCAGCAGCAAATTCCTCATCTTGACCGCCAGGAATAATTTAGTTGATTTTTCTTTCCTTTTTTAACATTGACGTTGGAGTAATTAAAGCTCGTTTCATCCTAAATTTCGACGTGGCCCCGCTTCTCTTATTTGTTGCCGTGAATGCAGAAGAGACTGTTTGAGATGATGGGGTCAGCTGAACACAGAACGTGTCGATTAGACCACCCCGATCCCAAGCTGTGCCAGCAATGATTCAGTTTCAGTTGTGCTGAACTCCGGGGTTTTTTTTTTCCGCCTTTCCTCACCGAAACACGTTAACGCAATTTAGAAATATGAAATAAATTTGGCGCAATCTGATCGTGTGTAATTTTTTAATTTGGAAACGCCAGCTTCGGTTGGAATCCTCGGTTTGTGTTCATTGTAAATTCCCCCGGCCGCTGCACCGGTTTAACTTTGCTGTCGGGATGACTGTTGGGTGACAAAACAAACGCTTAATTGCCTGTGTGCAGCAGGTATAGAATTTGAGGCTGCAGCCTCTCAATTATAGAATGGTTGCGTCACGGTCCCGGCGTTGCAGCAGCAGCAATCGAGCAATGTCACTGGGGCCCTCTGCTCGTGTGGCTTGATACACCCGGGCACCTCTGCAGAATGCCTGTCGTACGTGCCCGAGCTGATGCCATCTTCAGCGTGGCGCCGTGCCACATTCCACAAGCACACGGATTACTGCACTGTAACCACTTATAATCCTTTAAGAAAAACACAAATACGCTATTATCGTTCGTCCTTTGACACCGAAGACAGACAGACAGACACACACAATATCATCTCACTGCAGTGAGTTCTTTGGTGACTTTCTTCACTCGGAGGGTGGTGAATCTTTGGAATCCTCTGCCCCAGAGGGCTGTGGAGGCTCAGTCGTTGAGTTTATTCAAAAGTGAGAAGTTGCACAACACCAGGTTATAGTCCAACAGTTTTATTTGAAATCACAAGCTTTCGGAGCTCTGCTCCTTCGTCAGGTGACCTGACGAAGGAGCAGCCACTCCGAAAGCTTGTGATTTCAAATAAAACTGTTGGACTATAACCTGGTGTTGTGCAACTTCTCACTTTTGTCCACCCCAGTCCAACACCGGCATCTCCGCATCATGGAGTTTATTCAAGACAGAGATCGATAGATTTTTGCATATTAAGGGAATCGAGGGATCTGGGGACCGGGCGGGAAGGTGGAGTTGAGGTCGAAGATCAGCCATGATCTTATTGAATGGCGGAGCAGGCTCGAGGGGCCGAATGGCCGACTCCTGCTCATGATTCTTATCATCTTATGATTGATGAGACCTATTGTCGCTCGGAATGAGCGACCGCAGATTGAACAGTCGATCCCGGTTCCACCAGGTTGGGGATCTTGATCTTTCAGGCGAGGCCTCCTCAGCCGACGTTGACACTCAGCATCAGCAGTGTGACGGGCCTGATAGTCAGAGGGGCCTTCCTGGATGGTTGTTCGCCGGGCTTTCTTATCTCGAGCAAGTTGTTCCCACTTATGGACGTCTGTTTGGGACTGTTTCGCTGACCACCGCTAAATCGCTACCCAGTTGTCAATGTGCTATAAAAGATCTGCTTTGGGACATGCCTCACGTTTTCAACCATATTATATAAAACATTAAGCTCCCCTGATGTCTCACTTGGTCAGTACATTGCCCAGGTTGGACGTGAGACAGACTGACTAGGAGGAAGATACCAAGTTCGGTCTCTGACATCCTTTTACGGACTGTGTTACTTCAGCGGGGTGGGGGGGGGGGTTGCGGTGTGTTGGAGACCCGACACAATGTGCCACTGGCCGGCTGCAGGTCAGTTCATCCCTACCGTCCTTCGCACACTCCGAGCTCCGAATCTCAGCCGTGCCGCTGTGGGGAGGCCCCAAGTGGAACATAAGAACATAAGAAATAGGAGCAGGAGTAGGCCAATCGGCCCCTCGAGCCTGCTCCGCCATTCAATAAGATCATGGCTGATCTGATCCTCACCTCAAATCTAAAGAACACAAGAAGTAGGAGCAGGACCCGGCCACTCAGCCCCTGGGCCCGCTCCGCCACCCACAGGGCCTCGACCGATCCGAACTCAGCCTCATGTCCAATTTCCTGCCTGCTCCCCGTAACCCCTAATTCCCTTTACTTCTCGGGAACTGTCTATTTCTGTTTTAAATTTATTTAATGATGTAGCTTCCACAGCTTCCTGGGGCAGCAAATTCCACAGACCTACTACCCTCTGAGTGAAGAAGTTTCTCCTCATCTCAGTTTTGAAAGAGCAGCCCCTTATTCTAAGATTATGCCCCCTAGTTCTAATTTCACCCATCCTTGGGAACATCCTTACCGCATCCACCCGATCAAGCCCCTTCACAATCTTATATGTTTCAATAAGATCGCCTCTCATTCTTCTGAACTCCAATGAGTAGAGTCCCAATCTACTCAACCTCTCCTCATATGTCCACCCCCTCATCCCCGGGATTAACCGAGTGAACCTTCTTTGTACTGCCTCGAGAGCAAGTATGTCTTTTCTTAAGTATGGACACCAAAACTGTAAGCAGTATTCCAGGTGCGGTCTCACCAATACCTTATATAACTGCAGCAATACCTCCCTGTTTTTATAATCTATCCCCCTAGCAATAAAAGCCAACATTCCGTTGGAGGCGGAGGCCAGAATCTCCCTCCCCAGAGGAAACTAAAACCTGAGGAAGCGTCCTGGAGCTTCTGTTGTACATTTGCCGGTGGGCGGGTTGCGGAACAGGATCTTTTTGTTTTCACACCTCTGCTTGCGTCATGAATTGGACGATGCCATTGTTGATTCGGGTTGATGGCTGCTACTGCACATTGAACTTGTACCCGAGCATGTTGCACGTTCAGGAGCCAAAGGGCTAAGGTGGCAAAAATCAAAAGGGAATATTTGGAGGAAAACATAGCAATAAATATGAATTGGACAGTTCCCTGTCTTCGTGATGGCAATGCTACACTTGACCAAACTAGGTTATGGTCCTATTTTGAGTTCTGTTAATCAATATTGTGGCTGTGAGGCAAAAGGGATCTCCTCCACCTACTGCAGCACCTTAACCTTCACGTCTAAGTGTCAGCCGTGGCTCAGTGGGTAGCACACTCGCCTCTGAGTCAGAAGGTTGTGGGTTCAAGTCCCACTCTAGGGACTTGAGTACAGAATCTAGGCTGACACTCCAGTGCAGTGCTGAGGGAGTGCTGCACTGTCGGAGGTGCCGTCTTTCGGATGAGACGTTAAACCGAGGCCCCGTCTGCCCTCTCAGGTGGACGTAAAAGATCCCATGGCACTATTTCGAAGAAGAGCAGGGGAGTTATCCCCGGTGTCCTGGCCAATATTCATCCCTCAATCAACATAACAAAAAACAGATTATCTGGTCATTATCACATTGCTGTTTGTGGGAGCTTGCTGTGCACAAATTGGCTGCTGCATTTCCCACATTCCAGCAGTGACTACATTCCAAAAAAGTACTTCATTGGCTGTAAAGCACTTTGAGATGTCTGTGGAAGGCGCTATAGAAATGCAAGTCTGTCTTAAGGTTGCGTGCAGTATATTCAAAGATTTGAACATAATTATATTTTTTGAAGTTTACATTTTTATATGTGAGCCCACAGTGGAACTTGTCTTCTTCGATCAGCGTGATCATCCAGCAGAGAACTTGGAGCTCTTTTCAGTGCGAAACTGGTTTGCATTCGGAATTCCTCCGCTCAGAAGCGGTATTGCATTGTTTGGAGAGTTTTCTCCCAAGCACACATTGCCCACACATGTCCTTATCAGTTCCAAGCAGCAAATATAGTCAGGATTAGACTCGGTGGGAATGCTGTAACCTTAGCCTTAAGGTCAGAGACCTTGGTGGCGGTAGAGATGAAGGTGAGTGCTCGGGTGTTTTGTCAAACATCGCTGCAGGTTACGTGAACTAATCTTCAGAGGAACGAGGGAGTCGGCCTCGAATGGGCAAGAGGGGAGGATTAAAGAGCAGAGCAGTCCATCAGGACGGACAGTTGTTTTAAAAAGGGATTGTTATCTTGGGCACACAGCAAGAAATAATAAAAGATTTGGAGCCAGAAGGGGAAACCCAATCCGTCACCTACCTGCGGTTATTGAAATGCTTCGCTCAGATATATAACCTCATCGGAACTTAAAAGAACAAAGTGATGAAGTTAGTAGTATCATACTTCAACCTGCTCTGTGCTATACGTCCTCTACAGCTTCCGAAGTAAATGTAATTTTTTCACTGTATCTTCTTCTTCTTCTTAGGCAGTCCCTCGGAACCGAGGATGACTTGCTTCCACATTAAAAATGAGTTCTCAGGTGACTGATGAGTCCAATGCGGGACCTACAGTCTCTGTCACAGGTGGGGCAGACGGTGGTTGAAGGGGCGGGTGGGTGGGGTGCTTGGGTTGACGTGCGCTCCTTGCGCTTGGCTTCCGCTTGCTCCCGGCGAAGAGACTCGAGGTGTTCGGCGCCTTCCCGGATGCTTCTCCTCCACTTTGTGCGGTCTGGGGCCAGGGGATTCCCAGGTGTCGGTGGGGATGTTGCACTTTTTAAAAGAGGCTTTGAGGGTGTCCTTGAAGCATTTTATCTGCCCACCTGGGGCTCTCTTGCCGTGTCGGAGCTCCGAGTAGAGCGCTTGTTTTGGGAGTCTCGTATCGGGCATGCGGACAATGTGACCCGTCCATCGGAGCTGATTGAGCGTGGTCAAAGCTTCGATGCTGGGGATGTTGGCCTGAGCGAGAACACTGACGTTGGTGCGCCTATCCTGCCAATGGATTTGCAGGATCTTGCGGAGGCAGCGTTGGTGGTACCTCTCCAGTGCATTATAACGTATACCGTATAACATCTAGAAAACTGTTAAAATTATAAATGTACTCAGTGCAACCGTGAAATGTTTCTTAATTCAGTAATGCCTATGACATTGGCCATGCTCAGTTGATGAACATAATTTTTTTAATATACAAGATAGTGAACATTTACATGCAGAATGACCATTCTAAATATTTACACAGGCGGGTTCAATATTACATATTGGAACCAACGTATTACCAAGAAGCGTGACAACAGGACGTGCATGCATACACGGATATTTAATTACATATCGATGTTGTTCTCTGGGAAAGTTTAAAAATGAAGAAATCCAGCTCCAGAAAGGAGAAGATGTACGATGCGCTGTGTAATGAAATCGAAAACCCATTCATTACTCAAAGCACAGAGGAAATCACCCCCGATATGTTTTGCATTTTAGTCTGAGCCGAGAATCACAGAATCTTTCAGCACAGAAGGAGGTCATTCAGCCCATCGTGCCTGTGCTGGCTCTTTGAAAGAGCTATTCAATTCGTCCCACTCCTTGCAAATTTTTCGTTTTCCATTATTTATCCAATTCTATTTTGAAAAGTTATTATTGAATCTGCTTCCGTCATCCTTTCAGACCATAACAACTCACTGCGTTTAAAAAAAAAAAATCCTCATTTCCCCTCTGATTCTTTTGCCAATTATCTTAAATTTGTGTCCCCTGGGGTTATCGTCCCATCTCCCAGTTTCTCCTTATTTACTCTTATCAAAACCCCTCATAATTTTGAACACCTCTATTAAATCTCCCCATAACCTTACTCCGCTCTAAGGAGAACAATCCCAGCTTTTCCAATCTCTCCACATAACTGAAGTCCCTCATCCCTGGTATCATTCTGATGGTTTGTAAAGGCTCAGCATAACTTCCTTGCTTTTGTACTCTATTTATAAAGCCAAGGGTCCCGTATGTTTTTTTTTAATGGGCTTATCAACTTGTCCTGCCACCTTCAACCCACTGTTGTTAATTTTCAGTAGGTAGAGTGTTTGTTTTTGAATAGAAGTGCAGGACCGCAGGGCACCTAATGCATTTCAGGAAGTTTTGCCCCACACCCCTTCACATTGAACTTGTATGTTAAGTTCTTTCTCCAATGGAATAACTATCGGGGCAGTCATTGAGAATCCTTCTCTTCCCAACGTCAGTTTTTGGCGTGGAAACCGAACACAGATAACGATTTCCTTCCCCCTTATCTGTACGGAACACAGTGTTCTCAAAACTCACGGTGGAGGTTATTGTTGCAAGCTGAACGCACAAAGGAGCCTTTATCTCAGGTTTTCCAACAAGTGAACTAACAATCTTTGCCAACAGCAGGGCAGTGGACCAGGGAGCCAGAACTCTCTGTGTTTACTGCAGGTAACTGGTGCGCGTGAAATTTTAGAGCTGTATGATTACGGGTTTTAATCTAATTTGTCACGGACTTTGAAGATAGTTCTGAATTAGATATTGAGATTGCGAGATTGCAAACTTGCCAAGTGGGGCTTCGGCAGAGATTCGGGCATCGTGTGTTGGTGCAATGATTTGAACAGCCCTGCAGGGTTTCATTTTGTAACGACAAGAAAAAAAAGTTGTTCTGTTTTGTCAGTTTTTCTCGCGCCCTCCTCTTCTCCTGTTACGAGGGTTCGGTTCCACAGCTCCCAGGTGTTGTCCTCCGGGGCCTGCCCCATTCTTTATGTATGAGCCTCGGCAGCGAGCGTTGCCAGGTTATTTGATAAAGGGGTCATTGCAATCGAGCCTGATCCTATTCTCACCTGACGCATGCGCGCGCACACACTCGTGCACGCACACACACAAGCACAAATATACACTCACACACATATATACATACACATGCACACTCAGACGCACATATATACATACATATGCACACTCACACACATATATACATACACATGCACACTCACACACATATACATACGCACACATGCACACTCACACATATACGCACACATGCACACATATATACATGCATGCACACGCACATATATACATATACACGTGCAGGCACATATATACACACGCCCACACATATACACGCGTGCGCGCACACACGCACAGACGTGCACACGCTCACACACACACTCTTTACAAAAGGGGGGACTAGTTACCAACCTGGCTGGTTTTGCTGCTCCTAATCTGAAGGTGCGAAGGCTGATTATAGCAAAGCCCAAAAGAAATGTTCAGCAGAGGGCGCGCACTACATTTAAAATGTGACCCTTCCTGTTCTGCTGGGAAATGTTGCCCTCCTCGAGTTCGAACCGACTTAAAAATGTAACCTTGTGACTGAGATGGCACAGCCGCGTTCGGGGACCGAGAAGTTTCCAGTGGGCTGCGTGACGGCTTGCTGGAGCTGCGTGGCTGTATACTTCTGATTGATCTTATAAGAGCTAATGTCTTGAACGTTATTTTCGCCTTCCGTCGGGTGAACTGAATTTCTCTCTCCTTGTTGCAGCACTTACAGAACCCTGCAAACTTCCAGACTGCCGCCACCGAACTCCTTGACTGGTGTGGCGATCCACGGGCATTTCAACGCCCTTTTGAGCAGAGTCTGATGGGCTGCTTGACGGTACGTTAGCGCAGTGTCGGGGATATTTTCTTGCTGTTGTTGTGTAACATGGCTCCCTGATGATAAAGGTTAAAGCAACGTCCAGGCATCATGTGTTGTGCTTCTTTTGGTTGGCTGGCTTTTCAACTCCCTGGCTAGAGTACAATGCAAAGATCATTGACCCCTGCCAATTCATGGGTCATCATCATTAGACAGAAATGACCTCTCTGCACCTGTTGTGGTTCCCAACTATAATTGCTGTGATCTCCAGGCATGAAGTTGTCAGCAGTAACACCCATTACCAGAGGCTTGCTTGTTTCCAGTAAATCAGTCGACAGGGTACAATGTGAAAGTGAGATAGAAAATACAGTATATTAAATTTTAATGTTATTTTCAAGGCGGTGATACTTTAACTTCTTGACATTGAGGATTATTTGCAAGGTACTGCTCGTGTTTTTATAATTGATGTGTCTCACTTGAAGACCAGCTATATTTTGTTCCCCCTCATTATAAGAACTATCAGCAGAAGTAGGCCATTCGGCCCCTTCAAGCCTGCTCCGCCATTTAATAAGATCATGGCTGCTGATCTCCCTCAACCCTACCTTCCCGCACTATCCCCATAACCCTTGATTTCCTTAGTATCCAATATTATTGCCATCTTTATTGAAATCTGTGCACTTAAGGATGCCGTAGCAGTATTCAAAGAAAAGCAGGAAGCTCTGGTATCCAGGCCAACACTCGCCTCTCAACCAAAACTCAAAAAAACCCCACAGATTTATTGATATTTCATCTCAATGCTGTTTGTGTGGCCTTGCCGTGTATAAAATGGCTGCTGTGTTTGCCTACATAACAGACACAGTGGTTCACAATCATTCATTATATGTGAAGCAATTTGAAATGTTTCTGAGGGATGTGATGAGGAGTGGCGTAATCTGTTTCTTCTACTGCATACGCTGTCTGTCGTCGAGATGTTTTCATTAGTAACATAAATATGTTTCAGTTTTTAAAAACCTTTCTATTCTGCTGCCAAAATTTTGAGGGGGAGAAATCTGCTCCCCCTTCAGTGCTGTAAATGGTAAGTTATTGCGCCGCAAAGGATGAGGGAATGTCCCGGTTGAATCATTAGGCTGTGGTAGGTTTTCTGATTCAAAGCAGGGACAAAACTCGATCCAGACTTTTCCTCATAGGCTCAGTTTTGCCTAATTTCTTGACAGGGCGATGCATTTAGTGGTGCAAACTCCACTGAAGGGTTGGACTAAATCGCAGGCCCAGCCATTAGCTGCTAGGAGCCTTTGCTTTTTAATGTGTGGAGAGGTAACGGTATCGAAGAACATAAGAAATAGGAGCAGGAGTCGGCCATTCGGCCCTTCGAGCCTGCTCCACCATTCAATGAGATCATGGCTGATCTTCTGCCTCAACTCCATTCACCGGCCCTATCGTCATATCCCTTGATGCCCTTACTAGTCAGAAATCTATCGACTTCTGTTTTGAATATATCCAATGACTGAGCCTCCACAGCCCTCTGGGGTAGAGAATTCCAAAGATTCACCACCCTCTGTGTGAAGAAATTTCTTCTCATCTCCGTCCTGAATGGCCTACCCTTTATCCCCTACCCTTTATCCTGAGGCTGTGGCCCCCTGGTTCTAGACTCCCCAGCCAATGGAAACATTCTCCCAGCATCCACCCTATCAAGCCCTGTAATAATTTTGCATGCTTCAATGAGATCCCCTCTCATTCTTCTGAATTCAAGAGAATACAGGCCTAGTTTACTCAATCTCTTCTCATACAACAGTCCCGCCATCCCAGGAATCAATCTCGTGAACCTTCGTTGCAGTCCCTCTATGGCAAATATATCCTTCCTTAGGTAAGGAGACCAAAATTGTACACAGTACTCCAGGTGTGGTCTCACCAAGGCCCTATATAATTGGAGTAAGACTTCTTTACTTCTGTACTCAAATCCTCTTGTAATGAAGGCCAGCATACCATTTGCCTTCCTAATGGCTTGCTGCACCTGCACATTCACTTTCAGTGACTCATGTACAAGGACACCCAGGTTCCTTTGAGCATCTGCATTCCCCAATCTTTCACCATTTAGGAAATACTCTGCTAGGGGTCTTTTACAAGGCTGCAGGACCCTTGAGGGATTTGGACATCCTGAACTTCAAGAACAAGGCTTGAGTGGTTAATCAATGAAATCTGAACCCTTTACTTATGCCAATCACTCAAGTAGTGAAGACCAAATGTAACCTTCAGGTGAAACATAGATACATAGAAGATAGGAGCAGGAGTAGGCCATTCGGCCCCTCTAACCTGCTCCGCCATTCAATGCGATCATGGCTGATCATCCAAAACATGTTAGAAGGTAGAGGATAATTGGACCAAGGGGGGATGCAGGTGTAATTCGGCCCCCATTTTAAAGTCATACATTCTGTCTTTATTTTTACCTATCCACAATTAATTTCTATGTCCATATTTAAAATGGGAGCTGCTGATGTTAACATGTCACACTGCAATTGCACCCTCCCACCGCTGGTGGCACTGCAGCGCCCCCACTAGGAAGAGGAGGTGGCTTACAACGTGAAAGTTTACCTAGGAATTTATAATGGGAAAAGTTGACAGGAAGTGTGCGCGGCTGTAAGATTTTCCATATATTACTGGTCGATCTCCCAAGGCGTTACACGCACACACGGAAATTCAAGACCAAGTATAGTATTAAGACGAAATGGTGTTGTATGGTGGGGGATAATTGGATCAGGATGTACAGACATAGTTCAGTCCTGATTTTAAATTCATTATTTTCTGCCCTTTTTTTTTTAACACTCTCAAAATATGTGCCAATTTGGGAGGTGCAGTAGTACAGGATAGGAGTTTCTTTGCAGTGCAGACAGAGGTGGTTGAGGTACTACAGCACCAGCACTGGTGGGAGGGTGTAATTACAGCGTGTCAAATTTGCACAGGCAGTTTTGTGCAGCCAGTCCATGCCCACTAGGAACGGGAGGAGGCCATTCAGCCCCTCGAGCCTGTTCCGCCATTCAGTTAGATCCTGGCTGATCTGTATCTTAACTCCATCTACCCGCCTTGGTTCCGTAACCCTTAATACCCTTGCCGAACAAAAATCTTATCAATCTCAGTTTTGACATGTTCAATTGACCCCTTCGCCTCAACAGTTTTTCGGAAGAGAATTCCAGATTTCCACTACCCTTTGTGTGAAGAAGTGCTTCCTGACATCACCCCTGAACAGCCTGGCTCTAATTTTAAGGTTATAGCCCTCTTGTTCTGGGTTCCCCCACCAGAGGAAATAGTTTCTCTCTATCATCGCCCTTAATCATCTTAAACACCTCAATTAGACCACCCACCCCTTAATCTTCCATATTCAAGGGACTACAAGCCTAGTCTATGCAAACTGTCCTCATAATTTAACCCTTTTAGCTCTGGACCAGGATAGAGTCTGGCCAAATCCATTCACGGAGGAAGGTTACAGCCTACAGCCAGAGGACATATTCACCACATCAGTCTGGGCTGGATATGAACCTCAATCCTTGACATGACTTTAGAAGTAATTTATTAGTTGTAATGTAATCTGGAACATCATGAGGACATGAAAGGTGCTACATATATACAAGTGCTTTCCTCTCTTTCTTTCCTTCCTTCGATTCTTCTGTCCCTCACTCCCTCCCTCCCTCAACCCTTACATCTCTCTGCCTTTAGAAGCTTTTTCAACCAAGCTTTCACTCGCTCCTAATCTCTCCCTTCATGACTCGTGTGTGTTCCCTTACTCTGTCTGAAATAATTGGGACATTTTCTACATTAAAGACGCGATATAAATGCGAGTTGTTGTTGTTGTGATCATGAAACCGTCGTATTTCATGGAAAAAAATGGTAAATGTCATTGTTTTACACTAATACCGAGAGTGCGGCTTCAGATGGTACAAGGCTTCCTGCAGACCGAAGACACCCACCCAACGCAATGTTATTTTAATTACAGATACAGTATCCTTTTATTTCCTCTGACCCTCTCTGCAGCCTTTAGAAACAGATTAGTTTTGAGCTTTATTGCGTTTGGGAGGCAAATTAAAACCCATTTAGCCTCTTGGCATCATTATGACATTAGCATTGTAAAAGGTCTCCGTGCAGTTCACTATTAATGAGTGGGATAAGAGATTGTGCGGAACGTGTAAATATTTAAAAGCACTGCAGCATGCATTGCATATGTATGTGTCTTAGAGAAATTAATTAAGCCTCTACTCTTCTGTATTTTACACAGTGCTGCAGCGATCAGTGTTTGCAGCTGTTTTGGGGTGTTCTGGGTACTGGTGAAGAGGTCAGCTCTCCATTTTCTTTTTAGTCGCCTTCTCCTTTAGCCCCCCACCCACTTTTCCAAAGTCCTTTGCACCGGGTTAAGATCTGTTTACAATATTGGTGTGAGTCTGATTTTTTTTTTAATGTTCTTCCCCCCCCCCCCCCCCTGCATTTCACCCTCTCCTGAAGGCAGTGACGGGTGAGTGGCTGTCCTGTCGCACCTTAGCCAGGTTGGGCGTTCTTCGCTGTTCATGAGTGATGGCGAGCAAGGTTTTTCGCACGGCTGTTTGTTCGCGGGCGTCGTCGTAGGCGATTCCGTTTTCTCGCGTACGCACAGGTGCACGAGGACACACAGATGGTGATCGTGGAATCGTACAGCACAGAAGGAGGCCATTCGGCCCATCGTGCCTGTGCCAGCTCTTTGAAAGAGCTCTCCAATTAGTCCCACTCCCCTGCTCTTCCCCCATAGCCCTGCAAACGTTTCCTTTTCGAGTATTTATCCAATTCCCTTCTGAAAGTCGCTATTGAATCTGCTTCCACCACCCTTTCAGGCAGCGCATTCCAGATCACAACAACTCGCTGCGTAATTTTTTTTCTCATCTGGCTTTACTGCCAATTATCTTAAATCTGCGTCCTAAGAACATAAGAATTAGGAGTAGGAGTAGGCCATGCGGCCCCTTAAGCCTGCTCCGCCATTCAATAAGATCATGGCTGATCTTCAGCCTCAACTCCACCTTCCCGCCCGATCTCCATATCCCTCGATTGAAGGTCCTCTGGTTATCGGCCCTCCTGCCAGTGAAAACAGTTTCCCTCCATCTACTCTATCCCTTCATAATTTTGAACACCTCTATTATATCTCCCTTTAACCTTCTCTGCTCCAAGGAGAACAATGCCAGCTTCTCTAGTCTCTTCACACAACTGAAGTCCCCCATCCCTGGTACCATGCTAGTAAATCTCCTCTGCACCCTCTCCAAGGCTGTGACATCCTTCCTAAAGTGTGGTGCCCAGAATTGGGCGCAATACTCTAGCTGAGGCCTAACCAGTGATCAGCAACAGAACACGGAGATATTTTCCCCTCCTTATCTCAGGAACACTGAAGTGAATCGCCAAATCTGTGAAGGGAATTGTCAAGATCTGCGGGTGAACTATGCGACTTTTCTCGTCTATATGGCTGGCTCGCTGCAACAGCCCGCGATGATTTTTCCGTTAATTTTTACCATGGCTCTAGAACACAATGCCAGGCGTAGATGTGCTCCAACTCCAGGGATGAGGGACTTCATAGAAAGTTACAGCACGGAAGGAGGCCATTTTGGCCCATCGTGTCCGCGCCGGCCAACAAAGAGCTATCCAGCCTAATCCCACTTCCCAGCTCTTGGTCCGTAGCCCTGCAGGTTAGAACATCCCAAGTGCACATTCAAGTACTTTTTAAATGTGATGAGGGTTTCTGCCTCTACCACCCTTTCAGGCAGTGAGTTCCAGACCCCCATCACCCTCTGGGTGAAGAAATTTCCCCTCAAATCCCCTCTAAACCTTCCACCAATTACTTTAAATCTGTGCCCCCTGATTTTTGACCCCTCTTCTAAGGGAAATAGGTCCTTTCTATCCACTTTATCTAGGCCCCTCATAATTTTATACATCTCAATAAGGTCTCCCCTCAGCCTCCTCTGTTCCAAGGAAAACAGACCCAGCCTATCCAGTCTTTCCTCATAGCTAAGATTCTCTACTCCTGGCAACATCCTTGTAAATCTCCTCTGCACCCTCTCTAGTGCAATCACATCTTTCCTGTAATGTGGTGACCAGAACTGCACGCAGTACTCTCGCTGAGGCCTAACTAGTGTTTTATACAGTTGAAGCAGTTATGAGGAGAGGTTGGAAAAGTCAGGACTGTTCTCCTTGGAACAGAGAAGGTTAAGAGATGACCTAATAGAGGTTTTCAAGATGATGCGAGGTTTTGATTGAGAAAAGCTATTCCCTCTGGCGAGTGGGTCAATAACCAGATATAAAGTCACTGGCAAAAGATCTAGAGGGGAGATGAGGAGAATTTTTTTCACTCGGTGTTGTGGGGATCTGGAACGCTCGACCTGAAAAGGTGGTGGAAGCTGATTCCATCAATAATTTTAATAGGGAGTCGGGTGGGTTCTTGAGGATGAGGAACTTAGAGCGTTACGGACAAAAAGCGGGGATGTGGGATGAAGCACGACTGCTTATTCAAAGAGCCAGCACAGGCACAATGGGCCGAATGGCCTCCTTCCGTGCTGTAAGTCTCTAGGATTCTGTGAACGGATCAGCCACAGCTGGCTAAATACAAACAGAGAGGAGAAGGAAAGGGGTGGGTCCCCCAATTCTGTCGGGTCATCGGCCTAGGCCACTTGAAGGATCAGAAGTAAAAGGAGCTGGTTTTGTCGAACCCTTTTCTTCTTGTTTTCACTGCAACTCTTCCCACACACCCCCAGGGACCAGACTGGCAGCGAAAGTTCAGAGATCACCCAGTTTGAGAGGGGGACTTTACCTACTGCTGTCAGTCCTCGAGAAGAGGGGACCATGTCCCCCGGAATTTGCCTTGCCTCATTCTACTGACAAACATGGCTCCTCTGAGTTGCGCTGTGTTCTGCAGCTACATTTCTTTTTACGCACAGAATTTTTAAAGGCACCCCAATAGCTTGACGGATTTACACAGTGAGTTGTTGAGCCACACGGACCGGGGCAGGTCCGAAGTTTGACCGCTGGGTCTTTTTTGGGTTAGCTGGTGTCAGCTGGAGCATGTTGCAGGTGTGCTCTGATTGGTCCCCATCCCCCCCTGGGTTAAGGAGGAGAAAATTGGCCTGGATTGCCACTCCTAGACTGGCTGTCCAACAATTCCTGTTCGAATTGCTCGCGTGTGCCCAGGGCGAGAACAGGATTGGACTTGGCGGTAATGCCCCCACAGTCAAATAGCCTGCCTGCACTCAGTTACTGGTGGAAAACGGCCTGTTGGATGGCATACTGGCTGGTAACCAGCACTCCTGGACTTTTCCCCAAGCAAGGAGTCAACAGCTTGAAGCGATGAAGGGAGAAAATTATTTTTGAGACAAATGTCCTCCAAACAGATGGACATATTCGCCTCAACTACTCCCTGTGGTAGCAAGTTCCACATTCTCACCGCTCTCTGGGTAAAGAAGGTTCTCCTGATTTCCTTCTTGGATTTATTAGTGGCTGTCTTACAACAGTGCGGTATGAGAGATACCTGGAGGTACAAGGATGAACATAAATTGCATGTTTTTTTGTTGGCGAGTTACTGGGTGAGCCTCTCTTCAGGGGATATTCCTCTCTCACTGCTGGCCCTGGGAAGTGCTCACTCCTGAGAGAAACTTTATTGTGTAGCATTAGCTTGTAAACTGTGTGCTCCTTTGGAGGCATCTTTGCCCCATACAAGCTTGGCAGGCACGTGAGCTGTTTAAGTTATTGGCTGCACTGTTAATCTGTTTAATACAAAAACCCTGTATTGCATAGAATTTACAGCACAGAAACAGGCCATTCGGACCAACTGGTCCGTGCCGGTGTTTATGCTCCACACGAGCCTCCTCCCACCCTTCTTCATCTCACCCTATCTGCATATATAGGAGTGCGGTAGCATAGTGGTGATGTCACTGCGCTAGTAATCCAGAGGTCTGGACTAATGATCTCGGAGACGTGAATTCAAATCCCACCACGGCAGCTGGGGAATTTAAATTCAGTTAATTAAATAAATCTGGAATTTAAAGCTAGTATCAGTATTGTCGTAAAAGCTCATCTGGTTCACGAATGTCCTTTCGGGTAAGAAATCTGCCGTCCTTACCCGGTCTGGCCTATATGTGACTCCAGACCCACAGCAATGTGGTTGACTCTTAACTGCCCTCTGAAATGGCCCAGCGAGACACTCAGTTGTATAAGGCGGCTCACCACCACCTTCTCGAGGGATGGGCAATAAATGCCAGCGACGTCCACATCCCATGAACGAATAAATTATATCCTTCTATTCCCTGTGTCAGCCGTGGCTCAGTGGGCAGCACCCTCGCCTCTGAGTCAGAAGGTTGTGGGTTCAAGTCCCACTCCAGAGACTCGAGCACATAAATCTAGGCTGACATTCCCAGTGCAGTGCTGAGGGAGTGCTGCACTGTCGGAGGTGCCGTCTTTCGGATGAGACATTAAACTGAGGCCCCGTCTGCTCTCTCAAGTGGATGTAAAAGATCCCATGGCACTATTTTGAAGAAGAGCAGGGGAGTTCTCCCTGGTGTCCTGGGGCCAATATTTATCCCTCAATCAACATAACAAAAACAGATGATCTGGTCATTATCACATTGCTGTTTGTGGGAGCTTGCTGTGCGCAAATTGGCTGCCGCGTTTCCCACATTGCAACAGTGACTACACTTCAAAAAGTACTTCATTGGCTGTAAAGCGCTTTGAGACGTCCGGTGGTCATGAAAGGCGCTATATAAATGCAAGTCTGTCTTTTTTCCCCCTTTTATTTCTCCCTCATGTGTTTATCTAGCTTCCCCTTAAATGCATCTATGCTAGTCGCCTCAATTAGGTGGTGGCGAGTTCCACATTCTCACCACTCTCTGGGCAAAGAAGTTTCTCCTGAATTCCCTATTGGATTTATTAGTGACTATCTTGTATTTATGACCCCTAGTTTTGGAGTCCCCCCACAAGTGGAAGCATTTTCTTTACATCTACTCTGTCAAAACTCTATTGGGGAAGTGTATAGCACGGTGCATTGAGGCTTTCTACAAATCGGACTGTCCCTACACCAGAAACAGAAAACCGAACAGAAAGTGTGAGCACTGCTCAATATGAAGTCTGAGCCCGTGGCCAGGCTTCCTTGCTGCTTGTTCGATATTTGCTCCGAGCGCATTTAAATGGAAGGAGACTGGGTTGCGTCTGGCTGAGGGTTTGTGCTTCCATTTCATTGAGCTTCTGCACAGAAAACTCTCTTCAGTCACGGAAGCAAACAGATCTGCCCCCTTGTGGCAAAATGTAGGTTAATGTGAGACAACAACGGAGTGCATGCTGGGTACTTTATCCACACACCCTCTCGGCTGCTAATGACAGGACTCTCTCGACTCTGCATTTTGGGACCATCTTGCAGTTGATATTTTGTACACAGAACCCATCATCTGATGGTCCCCTGGGTTACTAAACAATGTGTTGGATCTCAGCAGTGACATTGAACTGTTATTATAGTGTAATAAATAGAACGCAAAAGTAGAAATGCTATAATTTATAAGATTGATTTATCTAAAATGTAAAATGTGCAGTGCCGACCGAGAGCTCTAACGTCCAGATTGATGCAGTTTTTTTTTTTCCCTTTCACACGTGGTCACTGACACATCTCTTGACTTGTAAAAGCAAGGTATTCTGTGAGCAAAACAGCCAGATGGAGCAGGATTCTGCTTCATGTCACGTTCCCAGACAGTCAGCAGTGATGATGTTTAATGCTTTTTGGCAATCAGGTTAATACCGCTTTCTCCGAGTATCTGCGCAAGCGGCTCAGGGGCTATTGAAAAGATTTTAGCCTTCGTGTTCTAGTGTGTTTAGCTACTGTAGCACTACGATGTACACATCCTCACTCTTTTATGGTGCACCATGCACTGTAAAAAAGAAAAGAAAGACTTGCGTTTATGTCGCAACTCTCAAGACCGCAGGACGTCCCAAAGCGCAAATTTTTCGAAATGTAGTCACTGTTGTAATGTCGGAAACACGGCAGACAATTTGCGCACAGCAAGCTCCTACCACCAGCAATGTGATAACGACCAGATAATCTGATTTTGCGATGTTGATTGAGGATAAATGTTGGCCAGGACCCCGGGGAGAACTCCCCCCGCTGTTGTTCGAACTAATGCCATGAGATCTTTTACGTCCACCT
Organism: Squalus acanthias; assembly: GCA_030390025.1. NCBI lineage: Eukaryota > Metazoa > Chordata > Chondrichthyes > Squaliformes > Squalidae > Squalus > Squalus acanthias. The sequence continues at coordinate 10,907,510 of CM059446.1, read as the reverse complement.
GAGAGGGGCAGACGGGGGCCTCGGTTTTAACGCCTCATCCGAAAGACGGCACCTCCGACAGTGCGGCACTCCCTCAGCACTGCACTGGGGGGTGTCAGCCTGGATTTTTGTGCTCAAGTCTCTGGAGTGGGACTTGAACCCAACCCACGACCTTCTGACTCAGAGGCGAGACTGCTACCCACTGAGCCACGGCTGTAGCATTACAATGTGCACACCTCACCTTTTCTTGTGCACCATTCTTCCCAGTAAGGCAGTGCTTAATCCATACTATGATGCGGAGATGCCGGTGTTGGACTGGGGTGGACAAAAGTGAGAAGTTGCACAACACCAGGTTATAGTCCAACAGCTTTATTTGAAATCACAAGCTTTCGGAGCGCTGCTCCTTCGTCAGGTGAAGTCCTGACGAAGGAGCAGCGCTCCGAAAGATTGTGATTTCAAATAAAGCTGTTGGACTATAACCTGGTGTTGTGCGACTTCTCACTTTAATCCATACTAGAACAGCAGTGGGCCAAGGCTGCTCAGTTTTGGCAGGCAGCCATTGCGTACTTGGCCATTCTGACGAAAGGTCATCGACCTGAAAGCGTCTCCACGGATGCTGCCTGACCCGCTGAGTGTTGCCAGCATTTTCTGTTATTATTTCAGCTTTCCAGCATCCACAGTATTTTGCTATTGCATATTTGGTTCAGGGCGCTCTCCTCTGTTTTGATAACATTTACACTGGTTACTAGGAAATTTTGATGATGCTGTTTAGCCTGTCTTTCTCATGCTTGTGCTCGAAACGCATGAAACCTGCTCCAGCCAAGAAACTTCACAGGCAACAGCAATTCTCAGGATAAGTTTAACACTGTCAGATCTAGGCTTCAAAACATGTTTATTTGGACTTTCCTGTCCTTTGGCCCAACTTTCATATTTTGCCATCTCAGGATTCCAAGTCTAATACCCAGATCAACACAAGCGAAATACTGTTAATGCTGGAAATCTGAAATAAAAACAGAAAATGCTGGAATGCGCTCAGCAGCATCTGTGGAGAGAGAAAGAGAGTTGACGTTTCGGGTCGAGGATCTTTCATCAGAACTGGAAGAAGTTTTGATGGAGTAAATAAGGAGAAATTGTTTTCCAGTGGCAGAAGGGTCAGTAACCAGAGGACACAGATTTAAGGTGATTGATAAAAGAACCAGAGGCGACATGAGGAAACTTTTTTTTTTCCACAGCGAGTTGTTGTGATCTGGAACGCACTGCCTGAAAGGGCGGTGGAAGCAGATTCAATTCAAAAGAGAATTGGATGAATACTTGAAGGGAAAAAATGTACAAGGCTATGGGGAAAGGGCAGGGGAGTGGGATGAGACGTTAAACCGAGGCCCCGTCTGCTCTCTCAGGTGGACGTAAAAGATCCCATGGCACTATTTCGAAGAAGAGCAGGGGAGTTATCCCCGGTGTCCTGGGGCCAATATTTATCCCTCAACCAACATAACAAAAGTAGATTATCTGCTCATTATCACATTGCTGTTTGTGGGAGCTTGCTGTGCGCAAATTGGCTGCCGTGTTTCCCACATTACAACAGTGACTACACTTCAAAAGTACTTCATTGGCTGTAAAGCGCTTTGGGACGTTCGGTGGTGGTGAAAGGTGCTACAGAAATGCAAGTCTTCCTTTCTTTTCTTTCAAAGAGATGGCACAGGCACGATGGGCCAAATGGCCTCCTTCTGTGCTCTACCGTTCATTGATTCTAAGTGAGAGATTTAACAGTTTTTAAGCAAGGTGCAGAGCCATGAAAGGGGTGGGGGAGGGAAGGAAAGAACAAAGGGGAAGGTCTGTGATAGGGGGGAAGGCAAGAGTGATTAAATGACAAAAGGGATGATGGTGTGAGGCAAAACAGGGTGGTAATGGGACAAGTAATGAAACAAAAGATGGGTCTAGAGGAGCTGTAAATAGCAACAGCAGTTGAAGCAATGGGTCTACCAGAGCAGAGTCCTGTTTATGGATCTTAGGAAGAAAGAAAGACTTGCATTTATATAGCGCCTTTCACAACCACCAGACATCTCAAAGCGCTTTACAGCCAATGAAGTACTTTTGAAGTGTAGTCACTGTTGTAATGTAGGAAACGCGGCAGCCACATTACGCACAGCAAGCTCCCACAAACAGCAATGTGATAATGACCAGATAATCTGTTTCAGCGATGTTGATTGAGGGAGAAATATTGGCCCCAGGACACCGGGGAGAACTCCCCTGCTCCTCTTCGAAATAGTGCCACGGGATCTTTACGTTCACCTGAGAGAGCAGACGGGGTCTCGGTTTAACGTCTCATCCAAAAGACGGCACCTCCGACAGTGCAGCACTCCCTCAGTACGGCACTGGGAATGTCAGCCTCGATTTTTGTCCTCAAGTCTCTGGAGTGGGACTTGAACCCACAACCTTCTGACTCAGAGGCGAGCGAGGGTGCTACCCAGTGAGCCACGGCCGAAGGAGGTCGAAGCAGGCTGTGCGGGGTTGGGGGGTCTATGAGGTTGGAGGTCATAGGGGTTGGGGGGGAAGATATAATAACCATAAATAACAACAGAAAACGCTGGAAAAACTCAGCAGGCCAGGCAGCATCCGTGGAGAGAGAAAGAGAGTTAACGTTTCAGGTCGATGACCTTTCATCAGAACTGTGAAGAGCCGGAAATCAAATAGATTTAAGGCCAGAGTAAAGCTGGGAAAAGGGGGAGGGGATAAAAGAACAAAGGGGGAGATGAAGAGACATTAAGAGACATTAAGAGATATGCAAGGCTAGAGGTGGTGTTCATGTGACAGATTAAGGCTGAAAGAAGTGTGAAATCCACTGGCAGAATGAAGGACAGCTGCCAGCTTCTAGGAGGAAAAAAAAAAAAGGTGGGGGGGGGGGCAAATAAAAGGGTGGAAAAAATAAAATATAAATGTGATTGGAGCTGAGGTTATGATCTAAAATTGTTGAACTCGATATTGAGTCCAGAGGGCTGTAGCGTGCCTAAACGAAAGATGAGGTGCTGTTCAGCACCTCATCTTTCGTTTAGGCACGCTACAGCCCTCTGGACTCAATATCGAGTTCAACAATTTTAGATCATAACCTCAGCTCCAATCACATTTATATTTTATTTTTTCCACCCTTTTATTTGCCCCCCCCCCCACCTTTTTTTTTTCCTCCTAGAAGCTGGCAGCTGTCCTTCATTCTGCCAGTGGATTTCACACTTCTTTCAGCCTTAATCTGTCACATGAACACCACCTCTAGCCTTGCATATCTCTTAATGTCTCTTAATGTCTCTTCATCTCCCCCTTTGTTCTTTTATCCCCTCCCCCTTTTCCCAGCTTTACTCTGGCCTTAAATCTATTTGATTTCCGGCTCTTCACAGTTCTGATGAAAGGTCATCGACCTGAAACGTTAACTCTCTTTCTCTCTCCACGGATGCTGCCTGGCCTGCTGAGTTTTTCCAGCGTTTTCTGTTGTTATTTCAGATTTCCAGCATCCGCAGTATTTTGCTATCATATAATAACCATATACTGTTTATCCCTTTTTCCCCCGCACTGAAAAGGGTTGAACTGCTTGTTTGGGCTCAGCCCTCGTCAGGGCCGCTCATGGGCTGGACACAGGTAGATTGAGGTTCTCACCTTCCGCTGTATCCAGGACAGGGGGCAGGGCAGGGCAGGACAAAGATTGGGTGGACAATGGTGTCAAAGCTTGTGTCCTGATGTTTTCTTCGCTGCTGAATGGTTCAAGTCTCGCTCCAGGGACTTGAGCGCATAATCCCGGCCTACACTCCCACTGCAGTACTGCGGCACCGTCACAGGTGCCACCTTTCGGATGAGACGTTAAACCGAGGCCCCCTCTGCCCTCTCAAGGGGACGTAAAAGATCCCACGACACTATTTCGAAGAAGAGCAGGGGAGTTCACCACAGTGTTCAGGCCAATATTCATCCCTCAATCATCATCACTAAAAAAACAAACTATCTGGTCATTATCACATTGCTGTTTGTGGGAGCTTGCTGTGCGCAAATTGGCTGCCAATTTCCTATATTACAACAGTGGCTCCACTTCAAAAGTACTTCATTGGCTGTAAAGCGCTTTGGGACGTCCTGAGGCTGTGAAAGGCGCTATAGAAATGCAACTCTTTTTTTCTGATAAATTCAAGAATCTTATTAATTAAATAAATAGGAACAGGAGGAGGCCACTCAGCCCCTCGAGCCTGTTCCGCCTTCAATTAGATCATGGCTGATCTGTATCTTAACTCCAGCTACCTGCCTTGGTTCCGTGACCCTTAATACCCTTGCCTAACAAAAACCTATTTGACATTTTCAATTTCAGTTTTGACATTTTCAATTGACCCCCCCCCCCCCCCCCCCGCCAGCCTCAACACCTTTTTGTGGAGGGAGAGTCCCAGATTTCCACTACCCTTTGTGAGAAGCAGAGCTTCTTGACAGTCTGTCCCAAAACAGGAAAGCTGGCATTTCTACAGGAGTCGCCCAAGTATCTCCTGGCATGGAATTGTCACTTGGTGTTCTTCGATTAGATTTCTTTCCAGACCCCAAATGCGGTGCGATCTTGTATCTGCATAGACATTGTGGGGGTGAAAGTGGTCTTTGCCAGTGGCACGTGGTGAATCGGCAGCTCATTCTACACCACGCCCGATCTTCCCCAGTGACTTCAATTGGCGCGGGGTAATACGGACTGCCGATTGACTTTGCGCTCGTTTTGCGCTACTGACGGTGACCAGTTTCACCCCTAAAAACTCTCTCCTTTTACGTTAATCCTTTACTCTTTATTGTGTTCTTGATTTAAGCATCAGTTTTTAAGTTACCTCTTGATTTTTTTTTTTAATTCTCATTATCTGCCCCGCATCATTCACTGGGGGGAGATTGCCTCTGTGCACCACGTGTAACAAAATCATAAACTGTTTTAATAAAAATAAATCTCTCTTATTGCACAAAGGGCACGGAGGAAATCTCTCCCCCCGTTACTTGTCTCTGGCAAGGAGTCCAAAGCCACTCACTGATGATAATGTGGAGAAGGCATTGACGTAATCCGCCCTTTACCTCTGCAGCATCTCCAGTGTTTTCCTGGTGACATGAAACCAGAAGGAGAACACGAGCTGAATGTCCCTGTTTACGCAAAGTTGATACGTTGCTCTCTCTGCGCCCAAGAATCTGCCACGAGTTGGCAGAAAACAGAACAAATAGTTGGGAGAGGCAGGTAATCAAAAGGCTCAGTGACACCTCAGAGGTTCCCGACTCATTCCGCAACTTCCCAGCACCTGGTGCACTCGTGAAGCCAGCAAACCTGCCAATAAATGTCTGTCACGGAACTATTTGTCAGTTTAGCTCAGAGGCTTACCACCCATGATTTATTGACATGTAAAAGCAAGCAGCCATGTTTCTTTTTATTGACCTACTTGTAGCAGGCACTTCGCCCGCCAGTTTGCAGAAGGTCATTCCCTGTGGATATTGGTGTTCTTCGATTCGGTTTCCTCCCCCCCTGCTCCGTGAAGGCACGGACTCATGTCTGTGGGGGTGCTGATGGACCAAGAGAGCTTTGCGCAACTAGCCATTATTCACTCAGACGCTTGGGTTTTTGCAGGCTGCTCAACTGTGCTGTTGGGCAGAACACGTCACAGCAACGCTGAATCTCGACCTTAACCAAGCTTTGCACACGTGCAGTTTTCAGTGAGGGTGATCGGATAGCAGTCAAGGGCAACGACCCAATCTGATTTTTCTTTCTCTTACACACTGCCCCCCCCCCCACCTCACCTTTCCCAAGTCCTGGGGCATGAGGTCAATTGTAGCACCCAAGTACAGGCCAGGAACTCAACTGGAGCCCTTTCTAATCTATTGGCTGGGTACCAGATGAAGTGTTGCATTTTCCCCCCACAGAGTCATTGCAAGAGTCTGGGCTTGTTAAATGCTGAAATCATTGCAATACATTGGAAAAAGGTCCATTTTATCCAAAGTGACCAGTAAGATATTGTGTTAACCCTATCCCTGCTACTGGACATCCGGAAGTCTCTCCCCTAAAATGCTGTGGATGCTGGGTCAATTGAAATCTTCACGACTCAGATCGCTAGATCTTAATGAGGTCAGGATATCGAGGGATATGGAGAAAAGGCAAGTAAATGGAGTTGTAATACAGACAGGCGATGCTCTAATTGAATGGCGGGACAGGCTCGAGGGGCTGATTGGCCTACTCCTGTTCTTGATCCTATGCCCAGTTAATTGATCTCAGCCAGGGGAGTGCTGTAGTTATCTTCTGCATTCATGGGTTACGGAGCCAAGAAAGTGGCCTGCCTCCTGCAGCTGAACTCTAGCCAATGACCCCCCCCCCCAGCACGCGTAGACATCGGATGAGAACAGAGGCCTCAACTGTGAGGCCGACACGCTCTGTCAAGGCTTCAGGACCTGGAGGGAGGGAAGGGGAAGAATAAAACTGGTGAGAAAAATTGTTAAACAAACGTAAAACCAACACGAGACCGGCAGTGAGTTTTTATTCCACCCGTACTCTTCTCTGAAATTTTTCTGACGCCACTTGACCCTTCTCTGACCTCAGGGCCCCATGGCCATAATTCGTGTGTGATCTTCGATGCCGAGTATCAACAGGTCGTGAAACCACAGAGGATATTGTGGGAACCCAAGTCTGTGCTCACCCGACCGATGCACGCGCAACCCCAGTGGGAGGGCGGGCCTGGGTCGCTGAATAGGGAACAGAAGTGCCAACAGTTGCAGTGCCCAGTTAACCACCCTGAGACCCGATATCTCAACCCAGATTGGGGATTAATCCTGAGACCTCCCTAGTCTATATCGCTCTGTAATTCACCGTATAAAATCACTCGCCTGTGGGGCTTTGAGTTTATTGAAAGATCATCAGCATTTGCTGTGAGATATGATCCAGAAATAAAACACTGAATACAGAGTAAAAAGGCAAACACTGCACACACCAGTACTGTGTAGCCTGACTCTTTTCAAAATGGCGGCGAGCCGCGATTCTCTGACAGGCCGAGCAACATTGCAATGAGCCGCATGAAAAAATGGCGGCGTTTTTCTTTTCCACCCTCCACCCTACAACGCTCGACTTCTAATATACACAAAGCTGTGCCACTCCCACATTTGAAAGTGAAAAGTATTACAGGCACTCGAGATCAAGCCGCTTGTGTACTTGCATGGTTAACCTCTGTCCTTTGACCCTGGGCTCGGGCTCTGTGATTGACTGGAATCCTGGGTCCAAGAGCAGAGGTCGATGGTTTGAGTGAATTGCTCTGCGCTCTGAAAACATGAACTGATGTTGTCAGAAGGAACAGTATCTAATTCTGGACCCATGCCGGAGGAATGTTTAATGCGACGTTTATATTCCAGCGTTGCCACTGACCAGAGGTCCAACTTCGACTGCTGTGCTGGAGTAAATTTGCGGCAGCGCTGGTTTGTCCCAACAAAACCTGCGCACCTCCTCGAGGGGTGAACACCACTTCCCGCCGTTTCTCCTGGCTGTAGGTAGGCTGGGCATTCAGACCAGCGATCCAGGCTTTGAGGCAGTGGGAGCCCTAGGATTGGCATGGGTTCGTGGGAGAAGACAAATACAGGAACTTGGTCCTGATCCATTTCGTTATATGAATATCACACAAGGTTTAACCGAAGTACCAAGTAACCTGAAAGGTATGTGATGAAATTGAAGTTTTAGACTGTTTCCACCACTGCTTACTGCAGCTGTTTGTGTGGAGGTTGGCCGAGTCAGGGCATCCCAAGTTCAAAGGGTGGCGCAAATCCAATTCAAGGTTATTTGGATTGAAATTAATCATCAAATCTTCTGCATAAATTGAAGTTGCACTTCACTCGGAGTTTTGCATTATTGGTAAATTTGACAACGTTGAGTTACTTTAGTAAATTTAGCTGCAGTCACAATCCGTTCGGAACGCCCGTAGCAGGATCCCGATACACTGAAACCCCATACACACCATACACACCTGGCAAGATCCCGATACACTGAAACCCCAAACACACTTGGCAGGATCCCGATACACTGAAACCCCATACACACCTGGCAGGATCCAGATACACTGAAACCCCATACACACCTGGCAGGATCCTGATGCACTGAAGCCCATACATACCTGGCAGGATCCTGATACACTGAAACCCCATACACACCTGGCAGGATCCTGATACACAGTGAAACCCCATACACACCTGGCAGGATCCTGATACAGTGTGAAACCCCATACACACCTGGCAGGATCTTGATACACTGTGAAACCCCATACACACCTGGCAGGATCCTGAAACCCCATACACACCTGGCAGGATCCTGATACACTGAAAAATTTATGGGACTAAAAGTCGATAAATCCCAAGGACCGGATGACCTACCTCCTAGGGTTTTGAAAGAGGTGGCCATTGGGATAGTGGACAAATTGGTTGTCATCTTCCAAAATTCTATAGATTCTGTAACGGTTCCTGCAGATTGGAGGATAGCAAATGTAACCCCGCTATTTAAGAAAGGAGGGAGAGAGAAAACGAGGCACTACAGACCTGTTAGCCTCACATCAGTAGTTGGGAAAATGCTGGAATCTATTATAAAGGATGCGATAACTGGGCACTTAAAAACTAATGGTAAGTTTGGGCAGAGTCAACATGGATTTATGAAAGGGAAATCCTGTTTGACAAACCTATTGGAGTTCTTTGAGGATGTAACTAGTGGAGTAGACAAAGGGGAACCGGTAGATGTGTATTTGGATTTTCAGAAGGCCTTCGATAAGGTCCCACACAAGAGGTTGGTGAACAAAATTAGGGCACATGGAATTGGGGGTAATATACTAGCATGGATTGAGAATTGGTTAACAGACAGAAAACAAAGAGTAGGGATAAACAGGTCTTTTTCAGGATGGCAGGCTGTGACTAGTGGGGTACCGCAAGGATCGATAATTGGGCCCCAGCTATTCACAATCTATCTCAATGATTTAGATGAGGGGACTAAATGTAACATTTCCAAATTTGCTGATACAAAGCTAGGTGGCAGTGTTAGATGTGAAGAGGCTTCAAGGGGATCTCGACAGGCTCAGTGAGTGGGCGAGAACATGGCAGATGGAATATAAGGTGGATAAATGTGAAGTTATCCACATTGGTAGAAAAAACAGAAAGGCAGAGTATTTCCTAAATGGTGAAAGATTGGGGAATGCAGATGCTCAAAGGTTCCTGGGTGCCCTTGTACCTGAGTCACTGAAAGTGAATGCAGGTGCAGCAAGCCATTAGGAAGGCAAATGGTATGCTGGCCTTCATTAGAAGAGGATTTGAGTACAGGAGTAAAGAAGTCGTACAGGAGTAAAGAAGTCCTACTCCAATTATATAGGGCCTTGGTGAGACCACACCTGGAGTACTGCGTACAGTTTTGGTCTCCTTACCTAAGGAAGGATATACTTGCCATAGAGGGAGTGCAACGAAGGTTCACGAGATTGATTCCTGGGATGGTGGGACTGTCGTATGAGAAGAGATTGAGTAAATTAGGCCTGTATTCTCTTGAATTCAGAAGAATGAGAGGGGATCTCATTGAAGCATACAAAATTATTACAGGGCTTGATAGGGTGGATGCTGGGAGAATGTTTCCCTTGGCTGGGGAGTCTAGAACCAGGGGTCACAGCCTCAGGATAAAGGGTAGGCCATTCAGGACTGAGATGAGAAGAAATTTCTTCACACAGAGGGCGGTGAATCTTTGGAATTCTCTACCCCAGAGGGCTGTGGAGACTCCGTCATTGGGTATATTCAAAACAGAAGTCGATAGATTTCTGACTAGTAAAGGTATCAAGGGATATGGCGATAGGGCCGGTGAATGGAGTTGAGGCAGAAAATCAACCATGATCTCATTGAATGGTGGAGCAGGCTCGAAGGGCTGAATGGCCGACTCCTGCTCCTATTTCTTGTGTTCTAAACCCCATACACACCTGGCAGGATCCTGATACACTGAAACCCCATACACACCTGGCAGGATTCTGATACATTGAATCCCCATACACACCTGGCAGGATCTTGATACACTGAAACCCCATACACACCTGGCAGGATCCTGATGCACTGTGAAACCCCATACACACCTGGTAGGATCCCGATGCACTGAAACCCCATACACACCTGGCAGGATCCTGATACACTGGGAAACCCCATACACACCTGGCAGGATCCAGATACACTGAAACCCCATACACACCTGGCAGGATCCTGATACACTGAAACCCCATACACACCTGGCAGGATCCAGATACACTGAAACCCCATACACACCATGGCGGTTTCTGCTTCTGCTCGTCACGTGACTCAGTTGTTTTATAAACATATACATCCAGCTGCCATATGTGTAAAGCCACTGAAAAGCTGTTGGTCTTTTCTGAAACACAAAGAACAGGAGAATGTTTAGGGGCAGCATAAGGCCCAAATAAGCCTGTCTTTTAGAGCTGTTCCTACCTACCCCTCCTCTCAGTGTATTCCTATAAACACCTCCAATTGTCTCTACCTACCCTGCCTTTCAGTGTCCTTCCATGATAATGGGCTCCCCGCTCTGTAACCCTGACTTCCCTTCTTACTCCTGACTTCAGCATTTCAGTTTTCTCCATTATTCATTAATTTTGGCCACTGCGAGGTTCTTTCCTGCATTAACTTTGTGAATTCCATTCTGATATTACATTCTGATGTCTCTTCCCCAAACAAAACAAATTCAATTCCCACACCCTTTCCTCGGCCTTAATTCCTGACATGACCGTGGATAACAGGGGAAATTAGAGACAGCATAAAATCCAAAGATAGGGCGTATAAAATAGCCAAAAAAAGCGCCAGAGCGGAAGATTGGGAACAGTTTAAGATAGAGCAAAGGAGGACAAAGGGCTTAATCAATAGGGGCAAAATAGCTTACGAAAGCAAGCTGGCGGAAAATATAAAAACTAACTCCAAAAGCTTTTATAAGTATATCAAGAGGAAAAGACTGGTGAAAACCAAAGTTGGCCCATTGCAGTCAGATACGGGGGAATATATAACGGGAAATAAGGAAATGGCAGACCAACTAAATGCATACTTTGGGTCAGTCTTTACGAAGGAAGACACAAAAAACCTCCCTGGGATATCGGGAAAAATAGGGACATTTGCAAAGGAGGAACTGACGCAAGTCAATATCTCTAAGGATATGGTGTTAAGGAAGCTAAAGGGATTGAAGGCGGACAAATCCCCAGGGCCTGATAACATGCATCCTAGGGTGCTGAAGGAGGTGGCCCTAGAGAGAGCGGATGCACTAAGTATGATTTTTCAGAATTCATTAGACTCGGGAACAGTGCCCATGGATTGGAGGGTAGCTAACGTTACCCCACTATTCAAAAAGGGGGGTAGGGAAAAAGCAGGTAATTACAGACCTGTAAGCCTTACATCAGTTGTGGGCAAAATGCTGGAGTCCATCATTAAGGATGAAATAGCGGAGCACTTAGCAAATGGGGACAGGATAGGACAGAGTCAACATGGATTTACAAAGGGTAAATCGTGCTTGACTAATCTATTGGAATTTTTTGAGGGAGTAACTGGTAAAATAGATGGGGGAGAGCCAGTAGATGTGGTGTACCTGGACTTCCAAAAGGCCTTCGATAAGGTCCCACATAAAAGATTAGCAGGGAAAATTGAAGCTCCTGGGATAAAGGGGAAAGTATTGACGTGGATAGAGAACTGGCTGTCAGATAGAAAACAGAGAGTTGGAATAAACGGCTCATTTTCTGAATGGCAGGCAGTAACAAGTGGGGTACCACAGGGATCTGTCCTGGGTCCCCAGCTGTTCACAATTTATATTAATGACCTGGATCAGGGAGTCGGATGCAGCATTTCCAAATTTGCAGACGACACTAAACTAGGAGGGGGGGTGGGCTCAGAGGAGGAGACCAGGAAGCTCCAGAGCGATTTGGACAGACTGGGTGATTGGGCGGATAAATGGCAGATGCACTATAATGTGGACAAGTGCGAAGTTATCCACCTTGGGTGCAGGAACGGGAGGGCAAATTATTATTTAAATGGCAATAAATTGGGAGAGGGGGAAGTACAGAGAGACCTGGGTGTTCTTGTACACCAGTCACTGAAGGCGAGCATGCAGGTGCAACAGGCGATCAAGAAGGCAAACGGTATGCTGGCCTTCATAGCAAAAGGGTTGGAATACAGGAACAGGGATACCTTGCTGCAGCTGTACAGGGCACTGGTGAGACCACACCTCGAGTACTGTGTACAGTTTTGGTCGCCTCATCTGAGGAAAGATGTTCTTGCCATGGAGGGGGTGCAGCGGCGATTCACCAGGCTGATACCAGGAATGGCGGGATTGACCTATGAGGAGAGACTATGTAGTTTAGGGATGTACACACTGGAGTTTAGAAGATTGAGAGGGGACCTCATAGAAGTGTATAAAATTCTGACAGGTCTAGACAGACTAGATGCAGAAGGAATGTTTCCCTTGGCGGGTGAGAACAGAACTAGAGGACATAATTTAAGGATAAGGGCTAAACCATTTAGGACAGAAATGAGGGGGAATTTCTTCACTCAGAGGGTGGTGAACCTGTGGAACTCATTGCCACAGAGGGCAGTGTACGCCAGCTCATTAAATATATTTAAGAGGGAATTAGATATATTTCTACAGGCAAAAGGGTTTAAGGGTTACGGAGAGAAGGCGGGGACGGGATACTGAATTGGAGGATCAGCCATGATCTCATTAAATGGCGGAGCAGGCTCGAAGGGCCGGATGGCCTACTCCTGCTCCTATCTTCTATGTATCTATGTAAATCAAGCCGCAATGCCTCCACCTCATCGCTATCCAACAATCCTTGCTGGAAGTGTGCATGCTTGAAGGCAGGAGTGGCAGGGAAGCCTTGGGCCCTCGACTAGCCTGCTGACGCTCACCGTTTGAGCTTGCAATTGGCTGGGAGACCAGAGGCCATCTTTTGTTACCGTACCCCAGCAATGGTGCCCATGCCTTTAGTAGAGGAGGGAGGCAAATGAGCCTAAGTGTCAGCCATGGCTCAGTGGGTAGCACCCTCGCCTCTGAGTCAGAAGGTCGTGAGTTCAAGTCCCACTCCAGAGACTTGAGCACAAAATCTAGAGCTGACACTTCAGGGCAGTACTGAGGGAGTGCTGCACTGTCGGAGGTGCCGTCTTTCAGATGAGACGTTGAACCATCTACATCTCTCAGGTGGACGTAAAAGATCCCATGGCACTATTTTGAAGAAGAACAGAGGAGTTATCCCTGGTGTCCTGGCCAATATTTATCCCTCAATCGACATCACAATTATCTGGTCACTATCACATGGCTGTTTGTGGGAGCTTGCTGTGTGCAAATTGGCTGCCGCATTTCCTACATTACAACAGTGACGGCACTTCCAAAAAAAAGCCATACTTCATTGGCTGTAAAGCGCTTTGGGATGTCTGGTGGTTGTGAAAGGCGCTATAGAAATGCAAGTCTTATTTATTGAAGTCTCATATTGGGTCAGGGCTGGCACAAGATTGCCATTCCTCGCTCAGAGTACACGCATCAGTAAATTGCAGGTGAATTCCCTGCAGTATTGGAAAATTGTAGGCCTGCTCAGTATGGTTTTTCGTCCATAATGGACTGAAAATCATGGGGAGCGAGCCTGCGGTCTCCTACTGTGCATTAGCAGCAGGTGAAACTCCATGCTGAGAGTGCCGTTCTAAAATCAGCCCTGTGCTGCAATATTTACGTGACAAAGCCATGTTTAAAGCCCGTCTGTTACTTAAAATTACAGGGTTGCAAGCAAGGAATTTGTGTTTACAGAAATATGTTATATATGAAGAGTTTCAGTGACTGAACAGACTGATTAGTGAATGAGTGATGACGGACAGATTGAGTCCACTGTGATTGTCCAAGGTCGTGTTTAATGTTGCAATCTCATAAGTGGGATTGCCATGAAAACCCATTTATAGATAGACCCTGCCCTTGAGGCTGTCCAAACGATGTTTAATGTAAAAATCACAGGGCACTAAATCTGTCCGCTGCCATCTTCGATATTTCTGCACTAATCTGGCTGCTCTGTCAGCAGCAACGTCCTCATGGAGCAGATGTTTGGTAAACAGGAGTTTATGGGATATTAGGGCTTGCAAGCCAGAAGTGCCTGAGGCATTGAGTGAAGGGGACACCACAGGGAGGGAGGTAGGGAGGGAGGGAAAATTGGCAGAGAAGGAGGAAAGAACTTTTATAATGTGCCTTTCGGGTCCTCGGGACATCCCAAAATGCTTTCAGCCAATTAATTACTTTGTGAAGTGTCATTACTGGTGGTATTACAGGTAAACACAGCCGCCAATTTAAGCACAGCAATGAGATGAATGGACATTGCCCAGGGGCCAAGGCTAAAAGTGGGAGCCCTGCTAAAACTCGCCATAATGCAGAAAAACAGCTCAAAACTGGTTCCGTGTGTAAGCATTCTGCGGGGCTATTTCTTCACGTATTTTGCTAAGCATTTATGTTTTAATGGATTGGCGATGGGGGCGGGGGTTGTGTGTGGGGGTTGCGGAGAGGCCCCCGAATATTCTTGGTGCCAAGGCCCTAAGAATTGTTAATCCGGCTCCGGTGATTGCAATCAGTGATGCGTTAGTTGATGTCATCAACTGAGCTAAACTTGAGTGGTTTATTGTTATCAGGCCTCCTGATCATATTATTTCCTCTGTAATCAACCCCTCCTATCTTTTTTTTTAAAGTAACGTTTACTGTGCAATGTGTAAGGGTGTTTTATTTTTATTTGTTTTTTTCCATCTATTTGTTTTAATTTTGTACAAACTTAGATGGCCAGGCCCTTTCGTATGAGATGCGATCATCTCAACAAAATGTGATCTAACCATTTGCAAGGCAATCAGCAGTTAGATAGTGGGAAATGATACTCCACACACACACACACACACACACACACACACACACACACATCTCTCTCTGCTCCTCTTCCCCTTCTTTAAAAAAGAAAATGATCCTTACTCTCAGAGCTTGCATGGCAATTTAGTAAGTAATACACTGCCTGTTGTGTTGTTGAGCTACTCGAACAAGGGCCAGCCTTTGGGAAAATGGAGCCCTTTTCGAACTTGTATTTTGGCGCCCATTCTTTGAGTTTAAGGATGTAGTACTATTAGCGAAAGTTTCAGAAATAAAGCTGGAATCTCAAAAGTTGTTTTATAATTTAAATAATAAATGATATAACTCAAAAAATAACATAGCTAAGTGACAAATAAACTAAACATTAAATTAAACACTAAACTAATAAACAACAATAACAAATTAAAAAAAACTTTGCTCACCAAGATATTTTGAGCCACATCATTCTCGATAGACAGGATGGCCAGTGAAGATAGCCTGTCGTCTCCCATGGTCGATCGCAAATATGTTCAACTTCGAGAAGCTCCGTTCACTACTCGCCACCGATATGGGCACGGTTAACAGGATCCTGAGTGCTATCCATCGCCACCGATACGGGCACGGTTAACAGGATCCTGAGTGCTCTCCATCGTCACCGATACGGGCAGGGTTAACAGGATCCTGAGTGCTATCCATCGCCCTTGATAGGGCACGGTTAACAGAATCCTGAGTGCTATCCATCGCCACTGATACGGGCAGGGTTAACAGGATCCTGAGTGCTATCCATCGCCACCGATATGGGCATGGTTAACAGGACCCTGAGTGCTCTCCATCGCCACCGATATGGGCAAGTTAACAGGATCCTGAGTGCTCTCCATCGTCACCGATATGGGCAAGTTAACAGGATCCTGAGTGCTCTCCATTGTCACCGATATGGGCACGGTTAACAGGATCCTGAATGCTATCCATCGCCCTCGATACGGGCACGGTTAACAGGATCCTGAGTGCTATCCATCGCCACCGATACGGGCACGGTTAACAGGATCCTGAGTGCTCTCCATCGCCACCGATACGGGCACGGTTAACAGGATCCTGAGTGCTCTCCATCGCCACCGATACGGGCAGGGTTAACAGGATCCTGAGTGCTATCGTGTTGGGAACTTGCTCTTGAAACTTGAAGCTTGCTCTTCTTGAGCCCGACTTTGGAGAGAGCCAAGTTCTTTGCAGAGGTTGACGCCGTTAATGTCAGACCCTCTTGACCATGGCGCCCCCCCCCTTGACTACAGCGCTCTGGGTGGTTGCCCACCCGCAAGGCCGGCCCTGATTGGGACTTGGACGTTTCTGCAGGGTGTGGTCAACCATGCCAAAGACTGCAGAGGGGTAATGCACAAAGGTCGCGGTCACAGAGCATGTCTTTTGTGAGTTTGGTTAGAGCCATTTTAGTGCTGCGGAAACCTGATTGGAGAGATTGAAACATGCGAGTTGTGAGAGCCATGAGCATTGAATTGGGAGGCAACCACTTTGGAGAGGAAAGGGAGGTTGGAGATGGAGTGATAGTTTGCAAAGACAGAGGGGCTGGGGTGGGTTTTTTAGAGGAAGTGATGATGGTGGTTTTGAAAGGGAGGGGACAGTACCTGAGGAACTAGAACTATTTACAGTGTCAGCTAGCATAGGGGCTGGGAATGGAAGTTGGGTAGTCATCAGTTTAGTGTTAATGGAGTCAAGGGTGCAGGAGGTGAGTCTCATGGGCAAGATGAGCTTGGAGAGGGCATGAAGGAAAACTGAAGAGAGTGACGTGAGTTCAGGGCTAGGGCGGGGGGACTGAGTCTGGGAAGAAGTTTGGCTTGGTGGGCAAGGGGAAGGGAGAGGGGCGGGGAGCAGATCTGGTGATAGATGGCTGGACTAGTTGTGCACCAAATATGTTCAAGTCTGGACTTGAGGGAGCAACGCTGGGTGTCATACTGGGTGAAACAACCGGGATGGGAGAGAGTATAGGTTTTGCTGGAGTCAAAGTGCATCAAAGGTGGAGGTGAGGGGGGGGCATGCAGCAGGCCCAACGTTCCGGGAAAACCAATTTCCGATTTGGATCCTAAAAGAGGCGTTGGGCCCTGTATTAGCATATTCAAGAATCTGACGCTATTCGAGTGCAGGAGATTGACTCCCTAAATTGGACCTCTTTGTGCCTGTTTTCCCCTCGCGAAACAAAGTCCAATTTCACCAGCAAAGTTTAAAAAATCCACACGCTCACTTTAGGCCACCTCGAGGCCTGCGTTGGTGCAAAGCCTGAGCGTTGCGTGACTGGCTGCCGCCTAATGTAAAACGGCCGGCTCTTCCCCAAGGCCAGCGACCCCAGAGACACGCGAAGAAGGCATCTTCTGGGCTCTGGGGCGTAGCGAGTCCCGGGCAATACACCAGCCGCACTCGCGTAGGTCTCGGGCAGCGTAAAAAAAAAACCAGCTTTATTGGCTGTAGGAAGCAGAGTTTTTTTTTAATTGCCGTCTGAGGGAGGGAAAGAAGAAATAAACGAGTACACAGCCACCTCCACCGTCCTCGTGTACTGGCTGCTGCTGAGAGAGACGAGGGAAAGGGGTGAGATGAGAACGTGAGCCTTCCTTCCCAACTTGTGGTGACAATGTTCAGAAATACTATGTCCACTGTGCTGTTTCTGCTGCTTTATCAAACAACACAATTCATTCATATTCGTTGCTTCGCAGGAAATAATTACCTGTCAGAAAGAAGGTTAAGAAGAAAACCCACCACGACAGCTTTGCACAAAAGCCTGAGGCTGTGAATTTTCTCGTCAGGCCACCTATGTTTTTTTTTACTTTATATTATATATTTAAAAGAAAAATTCCTCGGTGGCAGGGACAGAATGGCACAATCTCTTGTTCCGAGGCATAATGGGGGGGGAAAAAAAACAAGAAACTGTACTCCTTCAGTGGTGACGTGTTTTTGGTTATCGCTCTACCATTGCCTGTTTGAACAGGCAGCTCCTGGGCCTCGGCCAGAGCACCGTCACCAGCCACTGGGAGATGCACAAACCCGTCGTGGCTTCCTCTTCCATTGTGTAGTTTTTTTTTTCCTCCTTGCTATTCCCGAAGGGGCTGACTCATGCTAGATCTATTTCATTTATCCCTGTGACTCACCCTGCAGAGACGTATCTAGTCCTTCCAACTCACCAGGCCCATCCTTAAAGCATGTAAACCAAAATTTGCGATGCTACCCCACCACCTTTTCCTTCCTAGCTCCCCCCCCCACCCCCACCCAATGTTATGCTTTTAAGAGCCCCCACCCTACACACCACAAAAATAACTTCTAAATTGTCTCAGTCACGTTCAGAAGCATTGACCCTTAAATTACTGGCCCTAGGAGGGTGGAATGAGGACCTAAGTCAAGCAGGAAGAGTGTGAGAAGTCGCACAACACCAGGTTATAGTCCAACAGCTTTATTTGAAATCACAAGCTTTTGGAGCGCTGCTCCTTCACCTGACGAAGGAGCAGCGCTCCGAAAGCTTGTGATTTCAAATAAAGCTGTTGGACTATAACCTGGTGTTGTGCGACTTCTCACATTTGTCCACCCCAGTCCAACACCGGCATCTCCGCATCAAAGCAGGAAGAGGGCAGAGTTTGAGATGGGACCTGGTTCTGCAGGGTCTCCACCCTTTTTCCCCCACCTTTGGGAATTCTGACAGGTGCTTCTTGCATCAGCCCAACCCTTCCTTTCTGATGACATGCTAAAAGTTGGGACTAGCAGGATAAAATGAGCCTCTTCCTCCCCTTGGAGTAGATGCCCGGGAAGCACCGTGAATGGTGTGGGCACTCGCCAGCTGTATGATAACAACCCATCCGCCGGGTTTTTATTGAGCTCAACGCCAGGCAAGAGTGGTGGCCTCCAGTTGCATCCCACTGTACTTCCGGGGTTGGACTGGTTCTGGAGGAATTTTAGCCCAATTGTGCAGCCCAACCCCCTCCTCCATAGAGGAGCTCCCTCTCCTCCTTCCAGAACAGGAGCTTGATTCAGTCCAGCAGGATTGCTCAGGAATTAAGGACTAATCTCCAGGACATGCTGTGAGCAACCCAGGAGAAAAATCATGGGGGCAATAAAAAATGGCATTTGTAAAAAAAAAAGTCTTTGAACACTTTTATTTACTAATTATAAAAATATTGGACGTGGAGAATCAAGAATCATCTAATCAGGCAATGGAGAGTCTGTTTGCGTGGGAAGGCGGTGTGCCGCGTGTATGGACATGTTGGGCGACCAATGGCGGGAGTGTGGGGCCGGGGTGCTTGGCGACAGGAGGTCATGTGATGACACCTCCAGGATTATGTCCAACCAGAGAAGGCAACCCCTGCGCAAAAGAAAACCTCACCTTTGTATCCCTCCCACAGGCCCAGGTAAACCCTCACTGCCTTGAATGTGCCAAAAAATACCTCACCAAGCTTGTCCGCTTGTTTTCCATCTAAGTGACATGTAGTAATAAGAAAACGAGCAGAGAAACGTCTTCATGTGCCCAGACTGCCTGGGGGACACTACAAATGTTGAGGTAATTGCAAGCTTAGATGATTTAGATGGTGTACTTTCCATTCATTCGATAGCAAATGTATAGTGAAGCTTCAAGTCTTGGGTACAAGAAGGTTTGGGTTATGAAAGGTTAGATAACAAGGGTTATACTGTACATCCATCAGGACTCCCAGCTCTTTGGGATAATAAAGAGTTCTTGGAGTCCGTCCCTGCGCTTTCTGCATTATGCTGACTGCTTTCAGAGATCAAGGGTAGCTCTTTGCTGATGTGCTTTCCCCTCGGTGATTTGACAGAAAAAAATTGTTCTAATTGTCTTTAAACAATATAAAATTTTGTTCCATCCTTCACCCTCCATAAACTTGACCTCATCCAAAACTCTGCTGCCCGTATCCTAACTCGCACCAAGTCCCATTAACCCATCACCCCTGCGCTCGCTGATCTACATTGTGCTCTTGGTCCTGCCTAAATTTAACATTTTTATTCTTGTGTTCAAATCACTCCATGGCCTCGCTCCTCCTGATCACTGTAACCTCGTCCAGCCCTACAGTCCTCCAAGAACTCTGGGCTCCTCCAACTCTAGACCCTTGTGCATCGCCCACTCCCTACGCGCCACCATTGACAGCTACGCCTTCAGCCATATAGGCCTTAAGCTCTGGAGTTCCCTCCCTGAACCTCACTTGTGTCTCCACCTCTCTTCTTTAAGATGCTCCTTAAAACCTACCTCTGTGACCAAGCTTCCACTCCTTTCGGACGAGACGTTAAACCAAGTCTGCGCTCTCTCAGGTGGACGTCAAAGATCCCATGGCACTATTTCGAAGAAGAGCAGGGGAGTTCTCCCCGGTGTCCTGGGCTAATATTTATCCCTCAATCAACATCACTAAAACAGATTATCCAGTCATTATCACATTGCTGTTTGTGGGAGCTTGCTGTGCGCAAATTGACTGCCGCGTTTCCTACATTACAACAGTGACTACACTTCAAAAAGTACTTCATTGGCTGTAAAGCGCATTGAGACGTCCGGTGGTCGTGAAAGGTGCTGTATAAATGCAAGTCTTTCTTTCTGTCTCTCTGTCTCTCTCTTTCTTCTCTGTGTCTCTCTCTCTCTCTTATACTGGACTCTTCCAAAGTTTCTGTATAATTGCTTTGGCCAGCTGCTTTGCTGCCTTCAATAATCCGTCGTCAAGCCGCTTTCCTTTGCTCGACAGTCTTTGACATCCCCAAGGTACGTCTGTAATCTGCATCCAGCTTTGTTGCATGCCAGCACGTAGAATTATATAGAATGTACAGCACAAAAACATGAGGTCCGACCCAACTTGTCTATGTCGATGTTTACGCTCCACGTGAAAGAAGAAAGAAAGACTTGCATTTCTATGGCGCCTTTCGCGACCAAAGCGCTTTACAGCCAATGAAGTACTTTTTGAAGCGTAGTCGCTGTTGTAATGTAGGAACCGCGGCAGCCAATTGGCGCACAGCAGGATCCCACAAACAGCAATGTGATAATGACCAGATCATCTGGTGTTTTTTTTTAATGATGTTGGTTGAGGGATAAATATTGGCCCCAGGACACCGGGGAGAACTCCCCTGCGCCTCTCAATGAGCCTCCTCCCAACCGACTTCACCTAACCCTATCAACATAACCACCTATTCCTTTCTCCCTCGTACTTAGCTAGCTAGCTTCATTCGGCATTTGTCGTTTTGTTGCAACAGCCCCACGGGCAACTTTCTGTGACCTGATGGATGTCATCAAACATGATGGTCTCTTCACTAATAACAATGCAGTCTATAGAATGGCTGAAAGACAAACCAGCAAATTACCACTGGCAGAGATAGAATTATTCAGTGACCAGACGAAGATCAAGTCAGGATCTACTGGGAGAGATTGGCTGCGATCTTACCATCTCATCTGTACAGTCCAAGGGTTGCAAACACTCTTCAGTTAAAAACACACTCCGTTCCTTCACTTGATAATCCTGTCTTCATTTATGTTGTGGGGTGGGGGCAAGCAAGCAAGCAGCAACAGTGGCTCGAAAAGATGTTCGAAGAGCAAGAATCCTGAAGAAAGCTGGGCCCTGCAGCTGTTTGTGTCTAGTTTCTGGATTCCGTCCAGTCCAAAGCCACGAAGACCAGCGAACTGGAGGAGGATTCTGACTCTCTGCCAGAATCCAGCTCCTACTGCATTGAAGCGATGTGACCGAGCTGTCGGTGCTATTTATGATGGTCAGCCCAATATGTAAGATGATGATCAGGGCCTTTGTTTATGGTGACTGAGTAAGGCAGATTTGTTTTTTATTACCTGGGATCCCAGGGGTTTTACTGGTGTTTTGGGATCACTTTATAACATTAAATCCATTTTATAATTAAGACCACTGATCTCGAATGACTAAATAAATTGAGATTATGGGATTTTCTGGGATTTTTACTGGTGTTCAGGGAATCGTATTCCAGAATTCCATCTATTATTTCCATGAAAACTTCATTTCAGTAGCTTTCATTATGATTGGAGAGGTGTCAAAATTGTTGTTAATGCTGCAAGGGGCATTGTCTCCATGAAGTCTTGTGAAAGAGAGCTCATGATAATGTCACATGGAAGCTTTGCAATTGTTTATTTGACACAATTTCTATCACTTTAGGGTAGATTTTCTGATTGGTTATAACAACAACTTGCATTTATATAGCACCTTTAATGTAGTAAAACGTCCCATGGCGCTTCCAACAACATTTTTACACCGAGCCACATAAGGATAGATTAGGGCAGGTGACCAAAAGCTTGGTGAAAGAGGTAGGTTTTAAGGAGCGGCTTAAAGGAGAAGAGAGAGGTAGGGTGGCGGAGAGGTTTTAGGGAGGGAATTACCTAGGTTTAGGGAGCTTAGAGCCTCGGCAGCTGAAGGCATGGCCGCCAATGGTGCAGCGATCAAAATCGGGGGATGCGCAAGAGGCCAGAATTGGAGGAGCGCAGATATCTCGGAGGGTTGTGGGGCTGGAGGAGGTTACAGAGATAGGGAAGGGTGAGGCCATGGAGGGATTTGAAAACAAGGTTGAAGATTTTAAATTTGAGGTCAGTGTCGGTCAGCGTGCACAGAGATGACCGGCCAACTGGATTTGGTGCAGCCAATTAAAACTTAAAGTGGGTGTGACCGATTGGGGAAAAATGCACGCAGAGCTGTTAGACCAGATTTCCTTCCCCACTCATCCAATTTTCTGGTCAGGATTTTCACTGGCACCTTGAGCAGATTAAAATTAGGCCCAATTATGTCACTTAGACGTCTACAGGATTTCTCATTCTGTACATCAACAACAATGTGCAGTTATATAGCACTAGTAACATCAATGGCTACCTCCACCCCTCAAGTCTTCTTCCTTCCAGGAATGCTGCAATGCTGTCCTACAGCGGGGTGGGTGCCCTAGAGCGGCAAATTGGTCCATTCTCCTCACCGCCTCTTTTCTGAACTTTCACACCTTGGTGTCGGAGCTGCTTTTCCCTCGCCCCCAATTTCAACGTGTGTACTCCGAACCAAAGTTTCTTGTTTTCCAGGATGAATTCCCTTCTGGTTTAGTTGTGCTTGATGAGTGGGTTCATTTGTTTGGCAAGAAGGTTCATTTTGCTCAAGGAAGGAAATGCTGGAAATTCGCAAAAGAGCCATCAGCATCTGAAATGGGAAAGATGGATTCACATTTTGACTGTAGACCTTGGTCAGAACAGGAAACCGAGACATAAGCAAACCCATATGTAGGACTAAATAAAATGTAGGGGGTTGCGAACAACGGGTAAAAGACTTCTACCCTGTGTATTTTTGCCTGTTCTCTTCGATCTCCCCTCCCCCTTCACTGTACTGCGTACAAATCTGGTCGCCATATTATATTTTGGTAGGTAGAATAGGGAGGTCACTTATCACTTGGAGGGTGCGAGTCTAGGTGGGGTAGAGGAACAAAGGGATCTCTGAGTACAAATACACAAATCACTAAAAGTAGCGACACAGGTTAGCCAGGCCATAAAAACAGCAAACCAGGCACTAGGGTTTATTTCTAGAGGGATAGAATTGAAAAGTAGTGAAGTTATGCTAAACCTGTATCGAACCTTGGTTAGACCACACTTGGAGTACTGCGTACAGTTCTGGTCGCCATATTATAAAAAGGATATAGAGGCACTGGAGAGGGTGCAGAGAAGATTTACAAGGATGATACCAGAAATGCGAGGGTATACATATCAGGAAAGGATGAAAAAGGCTGGGTCTCTGTTCTCTTGAAAAGAGAAGGCTGAGGGGTGACCTAATAGAGGTCTTTAAAATGATGAAAGGTTTTGATGGAGTGGATACAGAGAGAATGTTTCCACTTGTGGGGAAGAGCATAACTAGAGGCCATCAATATTAGATAGTCACCAAGAAATCCAATAGGGAATTCAGAAGAAACTTCTTTACCCAGAGAGTGGTGAGAATGTGGAACTCGCTACCACAGGGAGTGGTTGAAGCGAATAGTAGAGATGCATTTAAGGGGAGGCTGGACAAGCATATGAGGGAGAAGGGAATAGAGGGTTATGCTGATAGAGTTAGATGAGGAAAGACGGGAGGAGGCTCGAGTGGAACATAAACACCGGCATGGACTGGTTGGGCCGAATGGCCTGTTTCTGTGCTGTAAATCCTATGTAATCCTACGTAATTTGGTTCAATCCTGTATAGAGTGTTTGCTTATCTCCCAATTTACACTTCTGCCGATGTTAGCCCTTCTTCCCTTTCCAGAAGCCCGCTGCGTATTTCCAACAACTTCTCTGTTTTTATTTCAGATTTCCAACATTTGTAGTTTTAATTCCAATTAAACAACTATGATCAGAGATTATCGGCCTGCTCGCTGTATCAGCTCTTCTCCATTATGAGACTGGCAGGCACACCCACGGTTCAAAAGTTAGTCTTGTTTCCCTCAAAACCGGGTCGTAGTTATTTTGTGGAGTTGTATCCAAATTGGAGGAGACCCAAATCCGTGAATATTTCCTCCTGGTTCCCTTTGCATGTAAATGGTATCCACCCAAAGTGTTCCCCAATACAGAGTCTGCTGGAGGGTTACAGCCCCTGACTGGTCCCAATTGGCAACAAGAGCCTGCTTTTGTACGTGGCCATAGGCCCCGGAAGATCTGGGCTAATGACTTGTTGCTGGGTATAGTTTTATGGGCATTCGGGTACCCTCCTCTACCTTGCCCAAGCTGCCAGTGTTCATCTGTGGGCCTCGAGTATTAGCAGGCCTTGAGTATGACCATGATGTCCCCCCCTGTGCGATGCCCACATCTGCACCAGTATTCTTTACAGGTTCTTCCCAGCACCAACTTTATAAACCCATTCAGCTAACTCTGAGGATGCAGGTAGCTGCACAAGACCCTCATGTTGGGAACTGGCAGACCCTAGCACCCCACCACACACAATATACAAGCAGCTATTACCTGATTGATGTTACACTGAGGGATATGACTTGTGCTACACTGTTTGAGCAGATCATTGTATTATCTTATCTGGAATCGTGTAGTACAGTAGAGATCTTAAATAATTGCTGAATGAGTTGTAGTTTGTCGCAATGTACTAAAGGTTGCTTCATGTCGCGGAAGTATAATCATCTTTCAGACTGTGGGCACTGTGTATTCAGATACATTTCTTATAGGTAGGTAAATTGCATTTAAAATACAAAGGGATTTCACCGGCAGACTCCCTTACCGTCCAATTATTACAATTGATCTTTTGTGTGAGAAGGTCATTGTTAAGTGCATTGAAGAATTAGTTGAACAGTTCCTCAGCCTGGGGGGGAAAAATGCTTTTATTGCCTTTACCTCTAAACTTATGGCGATTTATGCCCATGTATGACAATGTATTACCCAAAGGGCATTTATGGAATTGATGCGTATTGCAGATTAACACAGTGTATGTGTACTGTGATCTCTCGATCCATCAATCCACCACTTCAGAGTTATAAGACATCTGTTTCTACAATCTTTATACATCCTTATTGGAATCAATGATAAAATAACGGAAGAGTTTCACCTTGCAGGAATATTATCAGTGGTCTTGTCCAAGTCATTTTTTTCCCTTCAGACTCTGAGCTTTGACTCTAAACTTACATTTATATAGCGCCTTTCACAACCTCAGGATGTCTCAAAGCGCTTTACCACCAATGAAGTACTTTTGCAGTGTAGTCACTGTTGTAATGTATATCTAGTTGTTAACAGTCCCACCCCGTGTCACGCTAGACAGATCAAGCGCCATTTAGAATTGAAATTGAGCTGAATCTGACATGGGGCCTGTTGAGTTTTATTCATGGGCACAAGGTTGAGGGGATTGGGTGGGGCCATCACATCACCTGAAGCCACACTGCTGTCTTCTTAGTCCATAGAGGTCTTAATTGTGCTGCTGTGACTGAGATGGTCTACAGTGTCCAAAAGTAAATCTTTGCCGGGCATGGCCAGAGTGTCTTCTGGTGTAAAGTAGAAAAAGAACAAGGATGTACAACAAAGAAAGAATTGTCGAGGAAATATTTTCAGAACTAATGATTTCAATTTGATCTTCCTTCACTTCACACAACATTAGTAGGTGGTTCTGATTGCACAGGGAGCAATCCAGTATTCTGAGGTGCTGTGGGAGGGCAAGTGCTTAACTGCTGACTCTCGGCTTCTCCCAATTAAGTAACAGTCTGGTCTTTTCAACCCACAAGCATTTAATTCGAAGAGCATGATCCAGTTTCAGTGATCTCCAGTAGTTTTCCAAACAATACAGGCGTCAGAAACTGGACTGTCGGATGGGAGAGCAGCAGGAATTCAGGAGAGAGTCGATAGATAAAAAGAAGAAAGAATGTGCATTTATATAGTGCCTTCCACAGGATGTCACAAAGTGCTTTGCAGCCAATGAATGAACTTTTTAAAGTGCAGTTCCTGTTGTTATGTAGACAGGAGAAAAGAGAAGGCTGAGGGGGGGACCTAATCAAGGTCTTTAAAATTATGAAGGGGTTTGATAGGGTAGACATAGAGATGATGTTTCCACTTAAGGGGAAGATCAAAACTAGGGCCCATAAATATAAGATAGTCACTAATAAAATCCAATAAGGAATTCAGGAGTAATTCCTTTACCCAGAGAGTGGTTAGAATGCAGAACTTCCTACCACATGGAGTAGTTGAGGCGAATAGCATAGATGCATTTAAAGGGAAGCTAGATAAGTACATGAGGGAGAAAGGAATAGAAGGATACGCTGATACAGTTAGATGAAGTAGGGTGGAAGAAGGCTCGTGTGGAGCATAAACACCGGCATGGACCAGTTGGGCCGAATGGCCTGTTTCTGTGCTGTAAATTCTATGTAAACACGGCAGTCAATTTACGTACAGTAAGATTCCATGAATAGCCCATGAGTTAAGTGACTGGTTCATCTATTTTTGTTGGTGTTGGTTAACGGATAAATGTTGGCCAGGATACCAAGAGAACTCCTCTGGTCTTCTTTGAATAGTGCCGTGGGATCTTTTACATACACATCAACAGGTGGACAGGACCTCAGTTTAACAACGTCTCATCCGAAATACGGCATCTCCAACAATGTAGCACTCCCTCAGCACTGAGCAGTTGGGGGCAGCCTAGATTATATGCACAAGTCCTGGAATGGGGCTTGGACCCACAACCTTCTGACTCGCAGGCAAGAGTGCTCCCAATTGACGAGCTCAGGTTAAGTAGCATCGTTACGTAGAATTGCAGAGAATTTACAGCACAGAAACAGGCCATTTGGCACAACTGGTCTAACCCTATCAGCACATCATTGTGGTATCAAGTTACAGGAAATAGGTTTCATGTGTTTGTTCTGTCAACCAGTCTGCTCAGATGTCGGAGTAAGTTGCAAAACAAATCCATTATTAACTTGTAACAATATTCTGGGTTGCATGCAGTTGCTAGTAGAACTAATTCTGTCTGTCTCTATGAAAAGTTACATGTTAAATTCGCCGCCCTCCCCTAAGCTAAACATTTCCTACATTACAACAGTGACTCCACTTCAAAAGCACTTCATTGGCTGTAAAGCGCTTTGGGACGTCCGGTGGTCGTGAAAGGCGCTATAGAAATGCAAGTTTTTTTTTTCATTTTTCTTTCTTTCTCCGTTAATACTTTGTTTAAAATAAGGATTCCCCATGTGAAGACAGCGAAACGGTTTCCATGTCATGGTGCAGCCATCCAGTGAAACACTTGCTCGATGGTTCGAACTTGTGGCTAAAACTGAGAACCGGCACTTGATTTCTCCAAGTCAGTACGCATGGCGAGGGTGCGCTTAAGGAAACTAATGCAGTAGAATGCGCAGACTCGATGGGCCGAAGGGCCTCCTTCAGTGCTGTACTATGCTAGGATTCTCTGAATATTTGACTAGTGTGACTGAGCTCGAGTGTAATATACTTCCTGCACACCCAATCTGCAATACATAATCCGACATTACAACAGTGACTACACTTCGAAAGTACTTCATTGGCTGTAAAGCGCTTTGGGACATCCTGAGGTGGTGAAAGGCGCTGTAGAAATGCAAGTCTTGTCTCTTTTTTCTTTTTTCTAATCGCCTCCTCTCACCATATCTATTACTCAATAAGTGAAAAATTCGAAGGGGTTCTGATCTTGTTGTAAATCTGAAGAACACATTTCTGTCAGCGTAAGCAGTCACCCAACCCCTTTTATCATGAAATCAACCTTAAAATGTGCGAGATGTTGTCATTTTAATGCGCTGGGCAGGGGTATAACTAAAAGAAGATGGTGCGAGTCAGTACCGTTAATGAAAACAGATGGCAGTTGGACTCGACCCACGGAATTGTTGGACGGTTTATTTTTCCACAAAAATGTCCAAAGATAGTTTCGCATGGTGAATTGAGTTGACGGAAAGTAATTCTGGCCTCTTGTGCATCCCCAACTTTTCATCACTCCACCATTGCCTCGGCCCTAAGCTCTGGAATTCCCTCCCTAAACCTCTCCGCCCCTCCGTCTCTCGCTCTCTCTCTCTCTCTCCTCCTTTAAGTTGCTCCCGAAAGCCTACCTCGCCTGTCCTAATATCTCCTTGTGTGGCTCGGTGTCAACCTTTGTCTGATAATCGCTCCTGTGAAGCGCCGTGGGACGTTTTTACTACACTAAAGGTGCTATATAAATGCAAGTTGCTGTTGTTTATATTAGGTTTAAAAAAAGAAAAAGGAAGACTTGCATTTCGAGAGCGCCTTTCACAACCACCAGACGTCTCAAAGCGCTTTACAGCCGATGAAGTTTTTTTGAAGTATCGTCACTGTTGTAATGTAGGGAAACGCAGCAGCCAATTTGCGCACAGCAAGCTCCCACAAACAGCAATGTGATAATGACCAGATAATCTGTTTTAGTGATGTTAGTTGAGGGATAAATGTTGGCCCCAGGACACCGGGGAGAACTCCCCTGCTCTTCTTCAAAATGGTGTCATGGGATCTTTTACGTCCACCTGAGAGACGGGGCCTCGGTTTAACGTCTCATCCAAATGATGGCACCTCCGACAGTGCGGCACTCCCTCAGTGCTGCACTGGAGCATCAGCCTAGATTTTTGTGCTCAAGTCTCTGGAGTGGGACTTGAGCCCACAACCTTCTGACTCAGAGGTGAGGGTGCTACCCACTGAGCCACAGCTGACACTAATGGGACGCTTGTCCCACCAGCTCCTGATGTACAAATCTCACACAGCCGGTAGCAACCCGAGCATTAACCTGGTAAATTTTCTAATCCGTTGAAATGACGCAGTTTCTCTTCCACCCCCCCCCCCCCCCGCCCCCCACCTCCGGCTCTTCCTAGCATTAGCAAATCCGACAAATTCTACCAGCTGTACATGACGTGTGTGCCAGGAACAGGCAGCCCAGCACTCCACTGATACCCAATGTAAGCACAGCTAACGAATACCTCAGAGTATGAAGGTGGTGTGTTTTTTTTAATTCAATGCCGCAGTCGATATCAAATGGAATAAAAACAGCCTGGAGGCGGTAGTGGCAACAGAGAAGTGCCGATTCCTTTACCAGCAGTGTCGGGGAGACCAAGGGCAGAGGAGAAAGTTCCTAATCACTTCTGATTAAGTTGGATCTCGAGGATAACTATGAACACACAATGGGCACTGCAGTGAAACTGCTTGCTTAGTTTCTGCTGCAGTTTTCAATCCCCTGTGGTATATATCGTAGTAAGATTGTTCAAACAGTGCTACTTCCTCCTCCCCCCCCCCCCCCCGCCCCCCCACCATTCAAAAGTTTCTCTTTTTAAACTTCGCTCTGCTGAACTCTTCACAGCTCCAACACGCTGAGTAATTGCTTATGCCGTGGTAGCCATTTTCTTCACTCTTTTCCTGCCCAAACAGGTCTTTTTGCGTCAATTGGCCAGTTTTGCATACTAAAATGTTCAGGGTGATTTAGCAAACTGCAGTCATGGGGACAGTGTTCTTTAGCTCGTACCATAGCGAGATACGAAATGACTCTTTCGGGCTTCAGCCTCGAGAGTTGGAAGGTGCTGTAGACAGTATAAGGAGTGTCTAAGGAGGGAGTATATTAACGCTCTGAGAACTGATTGTGTTCTGCAGCTTGTAAGATTACAGAGAATTTTACAGCACAGAAACAGGCCATTCGGCCCAACTGGTCCGTGCCGGTGTTTATGCTCCACTCGAGCCTCCTCCCACCTCACTTCCTCTCAGCCTATCAACATATCCTTCTATTCCTTTCTCCCTCATACACTTATCTAGCTTCCCCTTTGATGCTAAGCGACTCAATCACTCCATGCGGTAGCAAGTTCCACATTCTCACCACTCTCTATGTACGATAAGATGGAAATCCGTGTACATTACTACTATAACCCAGTTAGAAAAACGGCCATGAATCTCAAGATGCTGAATTCACAATTCTAATCGTTGGAAATATTCTGCATCAGTTCAGACTTCTTCCCAGTCTTCCTCTGGTGGCCTTTAGAACATAAAGGTCTCCAACATCCTGTTCAGGGAGAGTGACCCCACTGACATGAATCTTGTCATTCATGTGGAAATGACTTATGAAGTAATACTGGGCGGCCTGCTGGTGGCGCTGTCCAGGGAGAGTATAAATACTCGGGCATGGGCCCAGCTTGCTGAGGACATTCCTTAACAGGAACTAGTGAAGGACACAACTAGATCTCCATGTTGAAAAACAGTTGATTAAAGCTTTGTTTAACGCTTAGACCAAGTGCCTAGTAGTTTTCTTACGTCACCCACTAATGATGTTGGGAGGGGGGGGCGGGAGGGGGGGGGGCCCTGCCCAGGAATGCATCATTACTTATGTAAATGTCATAACCCACCTCTGGTTCGTTGTGGTTATTTTTACACACAATCTTATGGCTTTTATCCTTTTAATTGATCGTACCCAGTTTTAAATATTTTAATTTCTGCACATTTAAATTGTGTAAATATTCTTTTAAGCTAATCATGAAGTTTTGCACCTTTTTTGCATTTTCATTTATTTATTCTTGTATTGGCCTTCTCTCTTTTAATGTTTTGCAAAAACATAGTTATGTGGGCGGTGAGAGGAGCCTTTAAACACTAACCATAACTTCATAGTGTGCTGCAAAGACTTTATTTAGTTGCTACCAAATAGTGTAATATTGATGGCTGGTCTGGCATCATTTTATCTTCGATTTGAGAAGATTCCTGTTTTTGACACATGTTCGACAGGGTAGAAAATATTATCATTCGAACTTCAGTCTGATGGTTTCTGGCACCATCCACAGCTCTCAGCCAGGGCAGCTGTTAACCCATTTATACAAAAACAGCTTGCATTAATGTGCCTTTAACATAGCAGAAATGTCCAAATAAGATGCATGATGTGTGTGTGTGTATCTGAAACCAGAGACTTTCAAGCCCATTAGCACACAGATAAGTGAAGACATTATCGCTGGCCATTCCTGATCTGAACTGTACATGATCTTGTGTAAATGTAGCTGAAGGGGGTTTCTGACGGTCTGTGAACAGCAGATCATGTGATTGTTTTCAGGGATTAAGCTCTTGGGATGAATGAAAGTGCTTACTTTAAATAGTCACTCAAGATCAATCTAATCCATATCACTGAAGAACATCCCTGAGGGTTTACGGCCAAGTAGTCCATTTTGGAGCAAGTCCACTAAAAGAAAGACTTGATTTATTTTTTTGCGCCTTTCATGGCCTCAGGATGTCCCAAAGCACTTTACAGCCAATGAAGTACTTGGTTTTTTAAGTGTAATCACTGTTGTAATGTAGGAAATGCGGCAGCCAATTTGCACACAGCAAGGTCCCACGTACAGCAATGAGATTAACGATCCGATGATCTGTTTTCAGTGATGTTGGTTAAGAGATAAATATTGGCCCGGACACCAGGGAGAACTCCCCTGCTCTTCTTCGAAATAGTGCCAAGACATCTTTTACATCCACCTGTGCGGGCAGATAGAGCTTCGGTTTATCG
The DNA here is from genome assembly GCA_030390025.1 of Squalus acanthias. Taxonomy (NCBI): domain Eukaryota; kingdom Metazoa; phylum Chordata; class Chondrichthyes; order Squaliformes; family Squalidae; genus Squalus; species Squalus acanthias. The sequence goes on along the minus strand of CM059446.1, from coordinate 10,875,707 downwards.
TCTCATCTGAAAGACGGCCCCTCCGACAGTGCAGCGCTCCCTCAGCACTGCACTGGAGTGTCAGCCTAGCTTTTGTGCTCAAGTCTCTGGAGTGGGACTTGAACCCACGACCTTCTGACTCGGGCGAGGGTGCTACCCACTGAGCCACAGCTAACACCATATCTAAATGGCCTGTGTTGGCTCTACACAGTTGAAGTCAGTTAACCGGCGTTGTTATGTGGTCTGAAAGCACCCAAAGGGTGGGGCGCTCAAACGAAGACCAGTAACCTCCAGGCCTTGCTCCCCTTATTTATCTATCTTCCTGTGTAGCAAGTCCCATTGGGGTGACCCATGATTTCCTCAGCTAAAAGTTTGGGAATCCGACTCCTTGCATTTCATTGCAAGTGGAGACCCAACAGAAGATCGTGGGTCTTCAGTGACACCAGGTCTCTTAAAATCGGGTCCTTTATCTGAATGCTGGGAGTAATGTGTGCTTGCTCTCAACGCCCACTCCTTCAATGCAAAAAGTGCCTGTAGACATTGGTGCCGGAGCCTTTGAAGTGGTCAGCGTAAAGCAGGATGTGTTAATGATGAACCCGCTGAATGTGGCTTGCCAAGAGAAAATGAGGGAGTGTTCACTCAGACTTGGCTGAAAGCCCAGTTTATGCCTGAAGCTTATTTACAGTATTTCTGTACTGCTGTGAAACAAAGCAATAGTCAGTGTCCGCTTAAGACACAAAATAGCCCAGGCAAAGGAAAGGTGTGGGGAATGTGTAAAATATGCAGCTTCATCGGTTGGCTTGCTTTTCTCTCTTTTTGACTTCGCCAAAGTCAGACGGTTGCAATGAGACAGACACAACTGCCTCCTTCTCCCAAACGTTCCCTGTTGTTTGTGCATTACACTGTGCTCTGTGTATCTCAGAGATTGACTGGCGTGCTGTGTTTTTTTTTTCCTTTGGCCCAGGTGGTCAGCCGGGTAGCCGCGCAACAAGGCTTTGACTTGGATCTCGGATATAGGCTGCTGGCTGTATGTGCTGCAAACAGAGACAAGTTCACTCCAAAATCAGCAGGTAGGATAAAGCGTTTTGTGTTTCCTGTCATTCCTCAGGTTTATGCCCCCACCCCCCCACCCCCCCCCCCCCCCCCCCCACGACCAACCTTGGAAAAAAAGGAAAGAAAATGGTGCCTTTTGTAAAATGACTGAGCTTTATTTAAATCATGGCCATTTTCCTGGCTCCTGTGTGTCATTTGGAATAATTCCAACTCTCAACGTATCAAATTCATGACATTCTGGACATGTCCCCAAGTGCTAAGACTGTTGGTTGTTCAGCTCCTCTGGCGTTTTACCAATCAGGCTTTCAAGGATCTCGGCATTGAGCAAAGAAACTGCTAGTTAACGTTTTCTTGTTACGTCAGCTGTTTACTGAGTCGAATAGAGTGTGTTGTCCCCCCTCGTGCGCTGTGAGCGGGCACACGCACACTGCTTCTGAAAGCGCTCTTTGCGTTGGGGGTTGTTTAGTTTGGATTGTGCAGGTGAGCGAAGTCCTTTAGCTGGCTCCCCACGTTTACATTGCTCAGACTGTCTTCCCTCATCCCGATCGGACACCTGCTGTAAAGTTTCAGCACTGTGGACGCGGGGAGACATCGGCGTCGCGCTGAACAAGCGGCCAGGTGTCGGTGTCCTGTTTAAAGTCATCAGTTTGCGGAGGAAAGGTGTGCTTGTGCGTTTAAAAGAAAAAATCTGCTCGTTTTACCTGGCTGAAAAATGCTTAATCTGCCTCTGTATGTTGAATCAATTGATTTGTGAGGCGAAAGTGCCTTTGTGTCTCCTGAAGGTAAAAACTGATTACGCGCACTATCCCTTTTGGGATGGACCTTAAAAAGAAAACCGCATCAAACCTTCTGTGACCTCGAGACTTAGCCTTTCGGTCTATCACTAGTAGTGGAGTTACTGGTCAATTTAAGCTTTCTTTCCCTACTGCCCACAAAGCAAAGAGAGCAAGTTGCAGGGCACTTATTATCGACATCAGTCATCACTCACTGCCAATGATTGACCCACCGGAAGTGAACAGAGCTCTGGGGGGCAGAACAAAAGTTGATTCATGAACAGGTTGAAGCTCACATTGACTCGCATCTCAAAAGTATTGCGCGCCCTGCAGGTCTGGGAACAGACTGCACTCCTCCGTTTGCGGATCCCTTTCTCCTGTGTGTCTATTGATCGCCACTCCTTGCATTGCCCGCCTGAGCCCTAACTTCACCTGGTAGTTAGTAGCAGCCCAACTGGTACAAAGGATCACTTGCGGCTTGACTCTGGTAAAGTTGGTAGTGCTAGCCAGGTATTGTGGTGCTTGCAGTACATCAGCAAATCCTGGTGCCCGTCACATTGTCCACCAACTCCAGCAACTGGATCAGAATAAAGTTGGCCACCAAAGGAAAGTAAATGTCATTTATATCATCACTCCTCTGAAATATAATGTTCCTGTTAAAGCAAGCCCGTTTTTCAAAGGAGCGGGAAAATTCCTTTATTTTCTGCTGTTCGCCCATTGTGCCTCGGAGTTATTCCGACCAGGATAGTCTCGGGGTTAGTCCTTAGTCTGCACTGAGATGGCTGATCTCAGCTGGGGTGTTAGTTGGCCACTTCCATTGGCCTCAGCTGCCCTAGGGGGCAAGCCAAGTACAAAGATTAGCCAGGATTCCTGCTCCTGATCACTATCCAGTGACCCCTGCTGGTGGCTATGCCTGGATGTTGGGCGAGGACAGCCCTGGACTCTGCTGTGACGCCTTCCACAGCTCGCCAGCACTCGGGTCTAGCCTCACACTCACAATGAATGGCCATTCGGAGCTGACATGGCATTACAATGATACTGGTGCTGTTCTAGTGGAGAGTCTAGAACTAGGGGTCATAGTCTCAAACAATGATCCCTCTAAGCTGCACTTGGCTGTGGAGCGTCCTGTTTATTTCAGTGCGTGGTCCCTTTAAATTTCTGCGCATGCGCGGTATTTCCAGTGGAAATGCTTGTCAGTGAACTGCGCGGGACCTTGTAGATTCTCTCTCTTAGGCAGTCCCTCGGAACCGAGGATGACTCGCTTCCACACACAAAATGAGTTCTCAGGTGACTGATGAGTCCAATGCGGGACCTACAGTCTCTCTCACAGGTGGGGCAGACGGTGGTTGAAGGGGCGGGTGGGTGGGGTGCTTTGGTTGACGTGCGCTCCTTCCGCTGTTTGCGCTTGGCTTCCGCTTGCTCCCGGCGAAGAGACTCGAGGTGTTCGGCGCCTTCCCGGATGCTTCTCCTCCACTTTGTGCGGTCTTGGGCCAGGGATTCCCAGGTGTCGGTGGTGGGGATGTTGCACTTTTTCAAGGAGGCTTTGAGGGTGTCCTTGAAGCATTTCCTCTGCCCACCTGGGGCTCTCTTGCCGTGTCGGAGTTCCGAGTAGAGCGCTTGTTTTGGGAGTCTCGTATCGGGCATGCGGACGATGTGACCCGTCCATCGGAGTTGATCGAGCGTGGTAGATCAGATTACTGCGCAGCCCGCACACGCACACAACCTAGAGGGAACATTGGTCTCAAGATAAGGGATCAGCCATTCAAGACTGAGACGAGGAGGAATTTCTTCACTCAGAGGGTTGTGAATCTTTGGAATTCTCTCCCCCAGAGGGCTGTGGATGCTGAGTCTTTGATTATATTCAAGGCTGAGATCGATAGATTTTTGGACTCTCGGGGAATCAAGGGACATGGGGATCGGGCGGGAAAGTGGAGTTGAGGTCGATGATCAGCCATGATCTTATTGAATGGCGGAGCAGGCTCGAGGGGCCGTATGGCCGACTCCTGCTCCTATTTCTTATGTTCCCATCAACCACACACTTTGGCATAAATGACCCATCAGAGGAGGACCTGCTGGGTTTGGAGACTCGTATATTTGTGGGTCCCATGTCAGGTTAAAACTGAAAGCGCAGAGACAGACTCCCTCCCTTTTAGCACTGGGAATCGGGAAGTCTCTCGCCTTGACTGACAGCGGCAGAAGGAAAAGAAAAGTAAACAAGGGAGTGCGCCACATAAAATTCACCCCTCCCCTGGCCCCACTTGTTAAAGTACAATAGGTCATCAACCTTTAGGAGTAAGGGGAAGAAGCTGTTGTGCAAAAAATCCTTTACTGCCCTTTTTTTATTAATTTCTACAGAAGCCTGTTCCACAAAGTGTCGGTCATTGGAAAGAGAATAGGCAGACAGTACAGGCCCTTCAACGCATTTTTTGCTGCAGATCCCCAGCATATTTCCTTGTTATTTGTCCTACTTACACTGTTAACGCAACGACAACTTGCATTTTCATAGTGCTTTTCATGTAAAAAAAAACCTTCCCGTCCCATACCGTCCTATTGAATGTATAGTCGGATTTTTACCCTAAGAGGGCGCAAAGCAACTAGCGCCCGGGTGCGGCACCGCTAACGCCGCCCACAAAATTCAGCAGGAGGTTAGCGACAGCAGTAACCGGTAGCGCCCTGCGCCTCCGGTGATGACGTCATCGCCGTGCGCAGCACCCCGGCCACGAACTTCGGTAGCGCCCCCTGACTTACCGCCGGACGCTACGCCCGACAGGGTCAGGGGGGTGTACGTGCGGCCGGGGCAGTGATAATTAAAGGGGAGGTGCCGGTCGGCCATTTTTTTTTGCTGGCCGTCTGCCAGCACCTGCCCCCTCTGCCGTCGCCGGCCTCCTCTGCAGCCCCCCCCCACGGGGGGCTGGCCGCGCTCTGTCAGCCCGTCACTCCTCTTGAGTGCCGGGCCCTTTTGCCGGCACTCCGATCCCTGGTGGCCCAGCTGGGCCCCGGGTCGTGCTGTGCAAGGCCCCTCCCCTTTAATAAGGGCAGGAAGGCCTGCAGTACCGCGGCGCGATGTACCGCCACAATATTCCCTGGTAGCGCCCCAAGAGGGAGGGGGAACGCTTCCAGTAACGCCCCGCCTCCCTCTTGGGGCGCTACCAGGGAATTTCGGGCGCGGGGGTGCTAACGTTTTTGGGGGCGCCTCTCGTCCCGCCCCCGTTCGCTCTGCTTCTGACGCCCACACTGGCATCACTGGCACAGCTAAAGGTCACCTACTTAAGTTTACAGCCTCTAAAGACAGCTGTGCCCCAACATTTACATTACCAGGATGCCCCCCTAATGGAGTGAAAGATGCTCGCTTCACAGACTTTGCGTTTGTGGTTTTGAGTCTCGGCACGGCATGGTGCGCGGTTAGCAATTTTGCATTTCATAGAATCCTAGAATGCTACAGCACAGAAGGAGGCCGTTTGGCCCATCGTGCCTGTGCCGGCTCTTTGGTCGAGCTATCCAATTAGTCCCACTTTTCAGGAAGGTTGTTCAGGGAGAGAGCAGTGTTCAGACAGAGACCTGGGCACTGGTGAGCCCTTACTTACTTTTGTTGCTCAACTGCTCCTGTGGGAGGCCAATTTTTAATGTACATTTCCATGGGGTTTGCAAGTACGCACATGAATGGGGGTGTGGCGGTTGTCATAACGTCAGCACAGCCCAGATTCCTTTTGTCTTTTGTTGCCCTCATGCCTTGGGGTTTGTTTGCAACCCAACGTGTGCTGGTCCCGCATTCTTGCTGCCATCGTCAAACAACCATCAACGCCCATGTTAGCCGGGTGACCGACCAACAGGCCAAGGGCCATACCTAGCCTGCGAGCCCAGGCAATCCTGGCCCCAAAAGCTCAGACATCTCCGTGTCTACTTACACTTCTTCCTCAACCAACACCACCAGAAGCAGATGGACTGGTCATTCCTCTCGATGCTACTTTCGGGACCTCACGTTCACCTGTATACTCCTCTACCCTTTACTCCTACTCTCTGCTTTCTGTCCTGAAGCCAGCCAGCAATCCATTCTGCTGGAATCACAGAGCTACTTATCCCCTGACTCCGCATTCTCTGACCTTGTTCATCAGTCTATTATGGGGTGCCTTATCGAAAACCTTTTGAAAATCCAGATAAATTACATCTACTGCAGTATAGGCGAAGCACTTTTGGGACCCCCTGTGAAATGTGATACGGTGCTATATAAATGCGAGTCATTTCTTTCTCACTTTCTCTCCTTCCTTCCTGGAGGTTTGCGATGGGCGGCTTTTAGTGCTGTTAACCCTCCATGGCGGATTAGTTTGAAAGAACGCCAAGATCTGTCTGTATCAGTGAGGCATGGCGACACCTCAGCAACCCACAAAGACAGTTAGCTTGGGCTCTCTTGCCATATATCGGTCTTCGTTCTTGGGTTCCATTTAATGTGAGCATGTTATCAGTGAATATTCGCTGCTTGGGTTAGGCACTGGGCAGCTGGCACGGGCAGGAAATTGTTCGGCACCACGAACCGTCACCATCAGTAGAGATGCCAGGGTGGGCAACAGCTGTGTGGCGACGGTATGGATCGTGATTTTGGAATAGATTTAAACACTGCTGCTTCAGAATGAGCAAAGTAAAAACAGATCATTTCGCACAACGTGGTAACATCTGATTTTTATAAACGTTGGTTATGTTACTGGGTGCAGTGTCTGAATTCTTTTAATATGTTTGATTGCTGTATTGTATGTAATAAGATGCTGGCCCATTTGATTGCTATGCTGAGCGTAATAAAAGGGCTGGCACTTGTCAGTCAATTCTTGGATGGGAGCCCAGGATGGCCTCACCAGCGAGACAATGAAGAAATTAATCTGTTACATTAAATAATAATATTGCTTCTCGGGCATTTCACAGGATTTAACCCTACTGGTAACGAGATGTTGAGGTTGTGTGTCAGCCGTGGCTCAGTGGGCAGCACCCTCACCTCTGAGCCAGAAGGTTGTGGGTTCAAGTCCCACTCCAGGGACTAGAGCACAAAATCTAGGCTGACACTCCCAGTGCAGTGCTGAGGGAGTGCTGCACTGTCGGAGGTGCCGTCAGTACTGTTATTCTGATACGATGATTGGAATTTCACTATCAGTTCTCTGCCATTTAATGAGACGTTAAACCGAGGCCTCGTCTGCTCAGGTGGACGTAAAAGATCCCATGGCACAATTACGAAGAAGAGCAGGGGAGTTATCCCCGGTGTCCTGGGGCCAATATTTATCCCTCAATCGACATCACTAAAAACAGATTATCTGGTCATTATCACATTGCTGTTTGTGGGAGCTTGCTGTGCGCAAATTGAGTGCCGCGTTTCCCACATCGCAACAGTGACTCCACTTCAAAAAGTACTTCATTAGCTGTAAAGCGCTTTGGGACGTCCGTTGGTTGTGAAAGGCGCTATAGAAATGCAAGACTTTTTTTTATTTTGCACACTCAAAAAGAAAAAAAAATAGCGAATAGCTTAACAGTGGACACCATTTACAGGCCTGTACAGGGGCGAGCTTTGGGACAGGTATTCACTGAATGTTTGGCTCAATGGTAGTACTCTTGCTTCTGAGTCAGGAAGTTGCGGGTTCAAGCTCCACTCTGTGACTTGAGCGCACAACCTAGGCTAACATTTCACTATGGTACTGAGGGAGTGCCACAGTGTCTGAGGTGCTGTGTTTTGAATGAGACGTCAAATCTGTCTGCCTGTGGCACTCTTTGAAGAAGAGCCTGAAGTTCTCCTGGTGCCTTGGCCAACATTCCTCCCTCAACCAACACCACCAGAAACAGAAGCAAAATACTGTGGATGCTGGAAATCTGAAATAAAAACAGAAAATGCTGGAAATACTCAGCTGGTCAGGCAGCATCTGTGGAGAGAGAAACAGAGTTAACGTTTCAGGTCGATGACCCTTCGTCAGAACTGGAAAAAGCTGGAGATGGAACAGGTTTTTAAGCAAGTGGAGGGGCAGGGAGAGGGGGGGAGGGGAGGAAAGAACAAAAGGGAAGGTCTGTGATAGGGTGGAAGGTAGGAGAAGTTAAGAGACAAAAGGGATGATGGTGCAAGGCAGAAGGAGATGGTAATGGGACATGTTAAACAAAAGATGGCTCTAGATGAAGTGTAAATGGCAATGGCAGAATGATCGACAGCTGCCATGTGAGAGAGAGAAAAACAAAATGGAAAAAAATGGGAAAAAAATGATAAGGGCAGAGGTTATGGTCTGAAATTGTTGAACTCGATGTTGAGTCCAGAAGGCTGTAAAGTGCCTAATCGAAAGATGAGGTGCTGTTCCTCGAGCTTACGTTGAGCTTCATTGGAACAGTGTAGGAGGCCGAGGACGGAGAGGTCAGAGTGGGAGTGGAGCGGAGAATTAAAGTGACAGGCGACCGGAAGCTGGGGGTCACCACCAGAAACAACTTTAGCTGACCATTCAAGTTGGTCACAGCTGTGCTTGTCATCCTAATAACTGTGACGGCACCTCAAAAATAATTCATTCGACTGTGAGGATGTGGTACGGCACTATACAAATTCTGGAGGCTGGGCTTGTTCCTCCTTAGAGCAGAGAAGGTTAAGGGGCGATTTAATAGATTCGGAAACCAGAGGACACGCATTTAAGATAATTGGCAAAAGAACCAGAGGGGAATTTTTTTACACAGAGTTATGATGATCTGGAACGCACTGCCTGAGGGTGGAAGCAGATTTAATAGTGACTATCAAAAGGGAATTGGATAGATACTTGAAGGGGAAACATTTGAAGGGCTATGGGGAAAGAGCAGGGGTTTGGGACGAATTGAATAGCTTTTTTCAAAGAGCTGGCACAGGCACGATGGGCCGAATGGCCTCCTCCTATACTGTATGATTCTATGAGTTGAAAAGCAGGTTTCCAGATTGCCGGCCTTAGCCAATCTGGCAAGGTTACTTTGGTGTTGCTGCGTGCAGTGCGAGACTTGCACGTCAGGATGGGGCAGAACAGGAGCAGGACGGTTTTAGTCTGGCACGTCTTGTGAATTTGAACAGAGTTAGCCCAGACTGCCATTGCTCCGAGAGCGTTCCTGAATTTGCAAACTCACGCTTCATATTGATCTCAGCCGGGGACACCAGTGGAAGACCACACATTGTGCCTCAGCATTCTTGAGTTAAGGAAAGTCAACAAGAAAATTGGAGGTTTAAAAATATGAATGGCTACTTTTGGGACTCCAATGCAGACTATTCCAACGCTCTCCCGGCCGGCCTCCCACCTTCTACCCTCCATAAACCTGAGCTCATCCAAAACTCTGCTGTCCCGTGTCCTAACTCGCAACAAATCCCGTTCGCCCATCACCCCCTGTGCTCGCTGACCTAGAGTGGCTCCCAGTCCGGCAACACGTTGCTTTTAAAATTCTCATTGTTTTCAAATCCCTCCATAGCCTCGCCCCTCCCTATCTCTGTAACCTCCTCCAACCCCCCCCCCCCCCCCCCCCACCCCGAGATCTCTGCCCACCTCCATTTCTGGCCTCTTGCGCATCCTCGATTATAATCGCTCCACCATTGGCGGCCGTGCCTTCAGTTGCCTGGGCCCTAAGCTCTGAAATTCCTTCCCTAAACTTCTCCGCCTCGCTACCTCTCTTTCCTCCTTTAAAACCAAGCTCTTTGGCCAAGCTTTTGGTCCTAATATGTGGCTCGGTGCCAGATGTTTGTCTGTGAAGCGCCCTGGGACGTTTGTATTCTGGTAAAGGCGCTAGATAAATGCAAGTTGTTGTAAAGAGGCGCTGTTGTTCTGATACGATGGTTGGAATTTTACTATCAGTTCCTTGAAATAGATGTGCAGTGACGTGATGATGTCATCAGCATGTTAATGGTTATACCTGGAATAAAATGGTAATTTTCGCAGGTCCACCGAAGGCCCAGTAAAAGCCTTGCTCGGTGTGACACTAGCTTATACGGTGCTCCTGGGTGAGGGAGGATATTTCTCGCCCACCTCCCACGCTCCAGCCGTGATCGCTAGCTCGGTACAGATTGGTTGCGCCTCACCGACTCTCCCCAGCAGCGCAACCGAGATAAGGAACTCGCTGCGTGAGGTGCACCAGTGCCCCGCTGCTCTCTGACTTCAGGTTACGCAGTTTGTAAGAGTCATGTGGGTAGAAATTCGTCTTGGGCGGGGGAGACAAACGGGTGGTATCGGATAGGCTGCCTGTTCTACACCCCGCCGGATACTTGGCTCCATTGAAGTCAGTGGAGCTGACTGTTGGGCGGGGCACATAACAGACGGCCAATGCGATCCCGCCCATTTTGCCCGACTGCCCAAGACGCCTTTCTACCCCGTGGAGCCCCTATTTCCTGCAGTACCAGTTGTTGACCACTTCGTCCCTGTATGACCGACCCATCTCTTCACTCCCACAGTATGCCTTGATCTTGGCTGTGGGTACGCTGGTGAGCTTGGCTCATCCGTGGGCAGCGCTGCGAGGTTTTGAGTATCCATTGAAGGTAATGAAGCAAGCCAAACAATGCTGTTCCTCTCTTTTTAGATGCCACATTTGTTCTTTACGGAGAACTTACAGCACAGAAACAGGCCATTCGGCCCAACAGGTCCATGCCGGTGTTTATAAGAACATAAGAAGTAGGAGCAGGAGTCGGCCATACGACCCCTCGGGCCTGCTCCGCCATTCAATAGGATCATGGCTGATCCGAACCTAGACTCACGTCCACTTCCCTGCCCGCTCCCCATAACCCTTAATTCCCTTATCAGCTAGGAAACTGTCTATCTCCGTTTTAAATTTATTTAATGTCGCAGCTTCCACAGCTCTCTGAGGTAGCAAATTCCATAGATTTACTACCCTCTGAGTGAAGAAGTTTCTCCTCATCTCAGTGTTGAAACGGCAGCCCCTTATTCTAAGATTATGCCCCCTAGTTCTAGTCTCACCCATCAGTGGAAACATCCTCCCCGCATCCACCCGATCAAGCCCTCTCACAATCTTATATGTTTCGATAAGATCGCCTCTCATTCTTCTGTATTCCAATGAGTAGAGGCTCAACCTTATGCTCCACACGAGCCTCCACCCACCCTACTTCATCTCGCCCTATCAGCCATGTTTCCTCTCATTTTCTTTGGGTGCGCTGTCCTTTTAACGGGCTGTGCGGTCCATTCAAATTTCCGTGCATGTGTGGTTTTTCCAGTGACCGCCCATGCAGGACCTCCAGACCGCTGCGCGGCCGAGCAACTTAACGGGAACGTTGTCTGTCAGCATCTCCTCCTTTGGCGCCGGGTCTTTCATGTTTCGTATAGTCTGTGATTTGTGTCTTCACCAGTTAATGCGGTTCCTCCACATCATTTGTAAATTCCACAGTGGCCTTCCCAGTCCTGCTGCTCTGTTCAAATTCCAGGACAGGAAACACTAACAGCAGACGTACTTAAATTGAGAAGTCCTGTTTCTCATTAAGTTGGAGCAGCGTTCCAACTTGCTGGTTGCATCATGAGGTCACCGTTGCACCGAAACCACGGCTAATGGTTGTCCCAGGAAACGAGAGTTGCCCGCTGTGCCTCCAGTGTGGTTTCGTAGCCGAGGGCAGCTCATCCGTTACTGAGTCACTGCTGACACAGTGCCGGACAGAAGAGAGCTGAAATAGTTAATGGGATTTCTGTGATCGTTCCAGCAAGGCACTGAACTCGCACTGCCAAGAATTTTTTTTTTGAAATTCCAGGCTCCTTGTCTTTGTCAGGGGCCAGAACGGGGCAGTCGGGAGATGAGGAGGCCAGAGTCAGGGAACTGCTGGTTCAAACCAGACCCTACATATGGTTTTGCTAAAAAAAAAACACACACGTGCCTCAATTGCTGTTGTCAATATTCAAGTGAAGGCCCCCGAGGGCAGGATTGCTTGGTGAAGTTGAGGCTCTGCGGTTGCTGGGAGACTGCTGAACAAAATCACGTGACGCCAAGGATAGCAATAAAGCTTCAGCCATTTGAAACGACAGATGGTGGCGCAGGGCCTGTGATACTGTGTAACCTGCTGGATGCAGATCAAATGCTTAGGTCATGGGATCAGATGGACCTAGATTTGTCGCACAGAGATAATAACTCGGAAAACATCCGGTCAAAAGGCTGAATAGAGCAGTCTGTTGGCCACTGACTGCTGTACTTTGGATTTTAAAAGAACGTACGCAGTTCACTCCTAATTTGAATTATCCGGCCGTCCAAATTGAGCAATGTAAATAAAACCGCATAGGGAGGCATTTTTTATTTTGCTGAAAATAATTGAAATGAGCAGTTCGAATTAAGCAACAGAATTAAGAGGAATAGACTGTGGTGCCGGGAGAAGGTTATTTATGATAAAAATAAGAATTCAAATGAGATACAATGCAGGTCGTTAGAATGCAGACCTCCCTGGATTCATTTTTAAGGCATCTTTGGGTTGACATTGACATCCTAAAGCAGGAGAAGATCGAGCCTGGTGCAGAGGCCCAAGTTAGGGCGTAGGTCTCAGTAGACCCCTGAACTTGTGGCTTCCTCAGGCAAGGTTTTGACCGTTCCCTCGCAACGACAAAAGGACATTTTAGAGTTCCTCCCCCCTCCTTAGCGACGTTCGAAGCCAGGGAGAAGCAACAGTGTTCCTGATACGCGGCGTTGCTAAGGTGCTGATGGCGCGATGATGTCTTCCCATCATTACCTTACAAACTGCATATGCTCACCCAAAAACGCCCGCTATTAGTTCCGCAAGTGGTGGCGGAGGTTGGGGGGGGGCCTAGCGAAATGGCTTCTAGCGCCTTCTGTCCTCTCAGAAACTGCCCAAGAAAGGGTGCTGCTTCAAAAAGGGGGAAAAGTAGCAGCTAGGATCCCTGCCTCTCATCTAGTGAGTTCAGCTGGAAAATGTATTTTTGTGGATGTTTGGTGAGGACAGAAGTGGGCTCAACTTGGTTGAATAGCCTGTTTGCACTCACTGTCTCGGTCCAAACAAGAAGGAGGACCACGTTGGTGAGACACCGGAGGGTTTAAGATGATTAAACGAGTGGACAGGGTAGATAGAGAGAAACTATTTCCTTTTGGTGGGGGGATAGACTGGAGAAGCTGGGGTTGTTCTCCTTGGAGCAGAGAAGGTTGAGAGGAGATTTGATAGAGGTGTTCAAAATCATGAGGGGTCTGGACAGAGTAGGTAGAGAGAAACTATTCCCATTGGCGGAAGGGTCGAGAACCAGAGGACACAGATTTAAGGTGATTGGCAAAAGAACCAAAGGCGACGTAAGAAAAAACTTTTTTACGCAGCGAGTTGTTAGGATCTGGAAGGCACTGCCTGAAAGGGTGGTGGAGGCAGACTCAATCGTGGCTTTCAAAAGGGAGTTGGATAAGTACCTGAAGGGAAAAATTTTGCAGGGCTTCGGGGAAAGGGCAGAGGAGTGGGACTAGCTGAAGTGCTCTTGCAGAGAGCCGGCACGGGCTCGACAGACCGAATGGCCTCCTTCTGTGCTGTAACCATTCTATGATTCTAACAAGGGGAAATAACCTTAAAATTAGAGCTAGGCTGTTCAGGGGTGATGTGAGGAAGCACCACTTCACACAAAGGGGAGTGGAAATCTGAAACTCTCTCCCCCAAAAAGCTGTTGAGGCTGGGGGGTCAATTGAAAAATTCAAAACTGAAACATAAGATTTTTGTTAGGGTAAGGGTATTGAGTGATATGGAGCGTAGGCGGGCAAATGGAGTTGAGGTAAAGATCAACCATGATCCAATTGAATGGAGGAGCAGTCTCGAGGGGCTGAATGGCCTATTCCTGTTCCTATGTTTGCAGGACCCATGGAAATGTATCTTGGAGTTAATTATAGCCTTTCAGGAAAGGGAGGGGGAATTTAGGACATGGGGACTGAGGCGCCATTTAGAATGTTTTCACTGATTTGGTAATAGTGTACTCGTGATTTTTTTTTAAAAAAGCAACAACAGATAATCTACTTGGAGCCTCTGCTGGTTTTATTCCACTGAGCGCTCGGGAGTAGCCCTTGCAAATACTGTTTGGTTTTGAACCCTTGGCCTAGGCCCTAAGCTCTGGAATTCCTTCCCATAACCTCTCCACCCTCTCTCTTCCCCCTTTAAGACCCTCCTTAAAGCCTGCCTCTTTGACCAAGCTTTTGGTCACCTGTCCTAATGTGTGGCTCGGTGTCGAACTTTGTTTGACAATCGCTCCTGTGAGAGGAGGCGCCTTGGGACGTTCAAGACGCTGTATAAATGCAAGTTGTTGTTGTTGTTGCACGGAGGAGGAGTCTCTCGCTCTCGTGCCCATCAGCTTCTGACGGTCTGTAATCTTTTAAGAAAAAATGTCTTGCTTCTGAAGCTAAAGCTGATGGTATCTGCAAGGAGGAATTCAGCAGTGCACAGACTCCACTGAAAGAAAACTACAGTCTGAAGAGGAAAACCGCACCGTGTCGTGTCAGCCTGCGCTGTCCTTGTCGTTTCCTGTTAGGGGGCCTTACTTTATTTAGTGGATTCTGCGGACTGCAGATTTATCTGTAGGAGGAGTTCAGAACTGAAAGGTTTGCGAGACATTTTTTTTTCCTTTTACGAATTCTTCGACAAAGAAAATTACAGTTTAAGTATATAAATGTTTTATAAAATGTTGCATTTTGAAGTAGACGTGAGAGTTGTCGATCTGTGAGTGGTTGGCTGTTGAATTTCGCGAAATGACTTTAGTGTCACTCCGAGCTGCGTACCTGGAATAAGCTGCGGTAAAGTGTCTTGCGCTAATGTTACAGGTTGTTTATTAATGTTCCGGGCATGTAGGAGTTATGTAGGTCTTCCATTATATATTTCTATCTGTACAGCATGGGCCACAGTTTAAGTCCTTGTTTATCTTTTGTCTATTCCAATTACCATTCAAATGTTAAACCGTTGACAAGAAAACTATTTTGAATACACCTACACAGTTGTGGTTATGTAAGTAATGCAGGAAGTCACTTTTTTTAAATTCATTCACGGGATGTGGGCGTCGCTAGCAAGGCCCAGCATTTATTGCCCATCCCTAGTTGCCCTTGAGAAGGTGGTGGTGAGCCGCCGCAGTCCGTGTGGATTCTAGTTTTCCTAGCGGTTTTTGATACAACTGAGTGGCTTGCTCAGCCATTTCAGAGAGCAGTTAAGAGTCAACCACATTGCTGTGGGTCTGGAGTCACATATCGGCCAGACCGGGTCAGGACGGTAGATTTCCTTCCCTGAAGGACGTTAGTGAACCAGATGGGTTTTTACAACAATCCGATAGTTTCATGGTCAGTGATGGTGATACTAGCTTTTTATTCCAGATTTATTTAATGATCTAGAATTTAAATTCCCCAGCTGCCGTGGTGGGATTTGAACTCATGTCTCCAGGATTATTAGTCCAGGCCTGCTGGATTACTAGTCCAGTAACATAACCACTAAGCTACCGTACCTGACGCTAGATTTGCCCAAAGGTGCAGGACTGCTGTTGGAGGTGATGCAGCTGTATGAACCCCGTGCAGAGTTGTCCCAGCCAGGGAATGTCACTGAGGTAGCCTGTGTTACCACACATCCAGGCAACAGGGACATTAGGATGGTAACAGCCTGTGGGAACCCTTTTAGCCAGCCAGTGTTCCCCCATCCCTCACTCCCCTATCCATCACTCGTTCGCACCTCTACCCTCACCTCAGTCCTACTAACAATGAAACTCTTATCCACACTTATGTTACTTTCAACCTTGAATTCTCTGACCTCCTAAATACCACCCTGTGCAAACTTCAGCTCCTTGTTCAAACCTCTGCCGTTCACATCCTGTCTTGCACTAAGCTGTATGAGCCCTGTTCTCACTGGCTCCTTGGCCTCCGCTACCTTGAATTCACAATCCTTATTCTCATTGACAAATTTCTCCATGACTTGACCCCCAGCATGCTTCAGCAACCTCCTCTCGCCCCTGTGTTGCAGCCTCTGCTCTTCAGACTCTTGGCCTCTCATGCGTCCTTCCCCCTCTCCCTCCCTCCCTCCCGCTCCACCGTTGGTGGCACAGCCTTCAGCTGTCTCGACAGCAATCATCGAATCGTACAGAGGCCATTCGGCCCATCGTGCCTGTACCGGCTCTTTGAAAGACCTATCCCAATAGTCCCACTCCCCTGCTCTTTCCCCACAGCCCTGCAGATAAATCCCCAGCAACAACAACTTGCATTTATATAGCGCCTTTAATGTTGGACAAAAACATCCCATGGTGCTTTGCAGATCTTTAAAGGGTGGCCTTTCTTCATGTACACTGCTGTGTTTAAAGCCCCAAGTAACATTTCCCATTTTTATGGCCTTTGCTACCTGCACCCCAACCTTTAAAGATCTGGGTCTCTGTCGTACAACATAATTTACTCAATTGAAATACTTTGAAGCACGAATATTTTTAAGGTTTTAACCAGTCGACACTCTCCAATTTTTGCCCTTCTGTCCTGAAGGTGATGTGCAGCTGTGTATTTCGCCCAGATAGCCCTTCTAGAGGAATAGAATTGAAATCTAGTGGAATGGAATTGAAAAGCAGAGGAGTTATGTTGAACTTGTTTAGAACCTTGGTTAGACCATACTTGTGGAGCACTGTGCACAGTTCTGTTCTTCATATTACAAAAAGGACATAGAGGCACTGGAGAAGGTGCAAAAAAAAGAATTATACCAGAACTGAGAGGTTATAACGATCAGGAATGACTGAACAGGCTGGGGCTCGTTTCTCTGGAAAAGAGAAGGATGAGGGGTGACCTGATGGGGGTCTTTAAAATTATGATGGGGTTTGATAGGGTAGACGTAGAGAAGATGTTTCCGCTTGTGGGGGAAGACCAAAACTAGGGGTCATAAATATAGGATAGTCACTAATAAATCCAATCAGGAATTCGGAAGAAATTTCTTTACCCAGAGAGTGGTTAGAATGTGAAACATAATACCACATGGAGTGGTTGAGGCAAATAGCATAGATGCATTTGAGTGGAAGCTAGATAAACACATGAGGGAGAAAGGAATAGAGGGATATGCAGATAGGATTAGATGAAGGAGGCTCGTGTGGAGCATAAACACCGGCATGGACCAGTTGGGCTGGAATGGTCTGTTTCTGTGCTGTAAATACTGTGCAATTCTTGATGTGAGTGTCCACATACTGTTAAATGGGGGAGGTCGTGGGGTGGCGGGGCGGGGGGGGGACGAGGGCAGTTGTCAGCTGTTGTCCACTCTGGTACGGTTGGACTGACTGGGCCTCGGCCAATGCAGCCTCCCCGTTGCCACGGCACCCCGGGTGAAATCAGCGAACTCAGTCCCGACTAGGGATTGAACCGGAGACTGTCCCGCTGTACAAGGCTGAATTCCACGCTGGGACCGGCATTTAACAACTGAGCCACCCAGCGAGCCTCTGAAAGTAGGGCGCAACAATGATTTCGATTCTGAAAATTTAAGGAGCCCCTTTTCAAGGCTTCATTTCCAATCTTGAAAGAAAGAGATGGTGATGAAAACTGATCGATACATCTTTTGCAGCATTGAGCCAGTGAATGGGTTAAAACTGAACTTCCATTTCCAAAAGGAAAAAAAAAAATCACTCAGGAATCTTTGAGCCTGGCGAGTGCTGTGTATCAGTCCTTGTGGAGTGCTTGTATCAGAAATGGGTTCGGCAGAAAATCGTTGCTGTGCACGGGCCAGTATGTGACGGGAACAAGGTAGGGCATTTTACTGTTTGTGGAAGCATGACCTCATGCGGGAGGGATTAGGCTGTTTTATTAATCTGTGATTATCTGAAGTCTGCTTCTGCTATAACTGCGAGTGGTTCAGGCAAAATGGGGCCCAGTGTGAAGTCAGTCAGCAAGCCTGCACATCGTCATGTTCCGCTGTGCGACACAGTTACCAGCCTAACATTCACAGACCAAAAAATCCTTGTGGGCTTTGGTGTTTTTCTCTCTGTTGCTTTTGTTAGAGCGGCTGTGTTGCAGGCACATGAACTGCCATGCCTTTTCCCCTCAGCTGAGCAATGGTATCTTCCTTTTGGCAGCATTGCGAAGCAAACTGCTTAATCATGGCTCTCCCCGTGCAGGTCACAGTGGTGTGTTCTGGATGCTCTTGCTTGAACAGGCACAAGGAATTCCTGAAAGGAGGTGGGGGAGTTGCGGCGGGTGTGGGGGGGGGGGGTGCGGAGGGGCGGGGGGGGGGGCAGGTGGAAGGGGATAATGTGCCTTAATTTGTTTTTTTTAAACGGGAGCCGTGCAAGAATTTCAAGCAACTTAAATGTGTGCCCTGAGTTGCATTGAAACAGTTGCTGAAGTTGAAATATACTAAGCGTTCCCCAATATGGCCCAGTGTGTTAGATTCCCTTGACTGCAGGCTTCCCGGGGATTGTATTTTACTGATCTTCCTGTCTTGTCTTAGACTGAATTTAACTGGTTATATAAAAAAAAAAGGGAGTTGGGGGGGGAGAAGAGACGGTGACGTTTCTTTGGTGTTCGACAGTGGTTTGGCAGACATTTGGCCCTCCTGTT
This sequence comes from Squalus acanthias, assembly GCA_030390025.1. Taxonomy (NCBI): domain Eukaryota; kingdom Metazoa; phylum Chordata; class Chondrichthyes; order Squaliformes; family Squalidae; genus Squalus; species Squalus acanthias. The sequence continues at coordinate 10,857,435 of CM059446.1, read as the reverse complement.
CTGAATTTCCACGCTGTATATTGTAGAGCCTGAGCAGTATTCAGGAAGGACACGCGGGGACATCATCACTGTCGGTCGTAAATTGCACAGTGTTGAATTCCAGTGCTGTGTTTATTGTTGGGATTTGCTGTAGATGACCAGACAGCCTTGTGGTGCAGCCTGTGAGGTAGAAATTCCAATCGGCGAGGTTGATGTACCGGCACTTAGTGCGCTTGTACTTCGCTGCCGTGTGCGTTGGTTTTTGCACGTGTCCGTTATGTGTTAGTAAAAATAGTGCCAACGTAAATATGGTTTTTAAAAAAAAGACTTGCATTTATATAGCGCCTTTCACGACCACCGGATGTCCCAAAGCGCTTTACAGCCAATGAAGTACTTTTTTGGAGTGCAGTCACTGTTGTAAAGTGGGAAAGGCGGCAGCCAATTTGCGCACAGCAAGCTCCCGCAAACAGCAATGTGATGATGACCAGATAAACTGTTTTTATGATGTTGGTTGAGGGATAAATATTGGCCCCAGGACACCGGGGATAACTCCCCTGCTCTTCTTCGAAATAGTGCCACGGGATCTTTTCCATCCACCTGAGAGGGCAGACAGGGCCTCTGTTTAATGGCTCATCCGACAGTGCAGCACTCCCTCAGCACTGCACTGGAGTGTCAGCCTAGCTTTATGTGCTGAAGTCTCTGGAGTGGGACTTGAACCCACAACCTTCTGACTCCGAGGAGGGAGTGCTACCAACTGAGCCATGGCTAAGATGCATTAGGCACATTAATTTGTATCCTGTTTCTACTGGACTCTTGTCCCTGATGAAAATACTCATGATAGGCGGTCAGGAGAGGGGAGAGAAGAATCCAAATTTTTTTGCTTAATAGAATCACCAAGCTTCTGGCAAGCAGTTCGTCTAGGTTGGAAAATCTCTTATCAGTTGTGCCTTTAAAAGCTTTTTCAGGGAGAGCACCAACAACAAATTACACTTATATAACGATTCTAATGTGGAAAATTGTCCCATGTTGCTTCACTGGGGGGGCAAGGAAAATTCCAAACTGGAATTGAGGGAAGAGTTAGGGGGAGGTGGTCGCAAGTGTGGTTGAAGAGGAAAGCTTTAAGGGTTTTTTTTTAAGGGTGGGGAGAGAGATAATGAAGCTCCCTTGCATCTGGCTGCACCGAAGTAACTGGGAAAATCTGGAGTGGCTCAGGTTCTTGTGCCCCGTTCCCTTCCCCCAAACTACAGGGAAGCGGTTCTACATTGTGCGATGATCATTGCTGGGGCCACTCGGTTTCCTGAGCACGGGGTCTCGGAGAGCTGGCTGGAATTCAAATGTATAACTGCTGCAAATTCGCTACGGCTTCCCACAGCAGCCAATCTCGGCAGGTCCCAGCAGTTTTGCGTTTGCCTTGAAGCCAGCTACCCGATGCCCGTGTTTGGGGGCACTCAAAATGCGAAAGGCCTTTAGTTACACCGTGAGATTTACTTTTGGCTGTTTGGTTAGTCTAGTCCGACGCTTGACCGGAACCGACTGACAAATGCTTCTCTAAAATACTCGTGACTAATAAAGGCAGTGTTTGCAGAACTTACACTTGCTGGTTAACTTTTTAACCCCTTGGGGACTGCAGAAGCACTTCTGCAGCACAATTCCACTCAGTTCTGGAGCAGGGTGAACTGGTGAATGATCTTTCATTCTGTATTTCTCAGGCTTTGCATTCTGTCATTTTGGGACGTTTGGTAGAGAAATCTGTTTTACAGAGAAGAGACATAGGAAAAAGCAGTGTCTATTTTGCAGGGTTAAAGTAAAAGCACAATGAAACAGTCAGAGTTAATGTTGTGTGCTCCGCCCCCCGCCCCCACCCAATCCTGCTTGCATGCTTTTTTTGTGTGTGAACTTTGTAACTTGCCACTGATTGGCTTGTGCATATGTTGGTGTGACGCTCACAGTTTCCTTATTAACCTCCTGCCTTCTCGAACCGTAACACTTTGACCATCTACGTACTGGTGTGACAACCCCTCCCCATTCCTCATTCCACCAACACCTCCTCCCCACCACCCCCCATCTCCACACCCCCCAAGTTAATTCAGATCCAAACTAAAAGTGATCTCTTGCCATTTACACAGACCTCTGCCCCAGCCAACGTCATGCATGAGAAAACGAAACATCAAGCGAGTAAATACTATGTAATAGCCTCGTCTACGTAACAGCCTGATTAGCGAGCGTGGAGGTTTTGCCCACGTTCGAAAGGGACCAGGAATTAAAATGTGACTGTTTAATGCCAGCCCACGTTGGCGCTAATGCCTTATTTAGTTTTGAAATTGGGTGTCTCCTTTTTGTGTCTTTGTATTCGACACCTTTGTGCCTGCCAGCACTAGAAAGCACCCATTTATGCAGTGGATCTGGCATGACCAGTGTTTCTGTGTGAATTGTGGTTCTCTTTCTTTTAAGATTGTTCTTAGTTTCTTCTGATGGCCCTAGCCCAGTGCCTGGGGCAGGTCAGGGCAAGCGAATAGCTGTGTGGGTGTGTGAACCAACCGAGGAATGAGCAGACAGATGGTGGCAGCATAACCAAGACCGCCTAATTCCACCTCCCTAACATCGCCCGTCTCCGCTCCTGCCTCAGCCTATCAGCTGCTGAAACCCTCATCCATGCCTTTGTTACCTCTAGACTTGACTATTCCAATGCACTCCTGGCTGGCCTCCCACGTTCTACCCTACGTAAACTTGAGGTCATCCAAAACTCAACTGACCGTGTCCTAACTCGCACCAAGTCCCGTTCGCCCATCACCCCTGTGCTCGCTGGCCTACATTGACTCCTGGTTAAGCAACGCCTCGATTTCAAAGTTCTCATCCTTGTTTTCAAATCCCTCCATGGCCTCGCCCCTCCCTGTCTCTGTAATATCCTCCAGCCCCACAACCCCCCCGAGATATCTGCGCTCCTCTAATTCTGGCCTCGAGCATCCCTGATTATAATCGTTCAACCATTGGCGGCCGTGCCTTCTGTTGCCTAGGTCCTAAGCTCTGGAATTCCCTGCCTAAACCTGTCCGCCTCTCTTCCTCTCTCTCCTCCTTTAAGACGCTCCTTAAAACCTACCTCTTTGACCAAGCTTTTGGTCACCTGCCCTAATTTCTCCTTATGTGGCTCGGTGTCGTTGTCTTATAACACTCCTGTGAAGCACCTTGGGATGTTTTACTACGTTAAAGGCGCTATATAAATGCAAGTTGTTGTTCTTGTCATAGCACCGTAAAAATGTACAGCACAGAAAAGCCCACTTGGCCCCGAGCGCCAGCTCTTTAATCGAACAATCCAAACTAATTCCACCACCCCACTCTGTCTGCCTGCTTGCACATTTTGTCCGACTCATTTTGTAATTTGCAAGCATGGTGTGCAATTTGCATCGGGTTTCTGAATCCGAGTTGTTGTAAATGAGAAAGCGTTAAGGTTCCAGTTGGCTGGTTGCAGGTCTGTCAACCCGTCTAACCTCTGAATCAAGCTGCAGTTGTCTGACTGACAGGAGGAGCATCCACACCGGCAGACCTGTTGCTCATTTGGAGGGCCACTTGTTCCTTCAAGGTTTTGTGAGCTGCTGAACGTGGTGTCGACTCAAAAGGACGAGGCAGCTTGATTTCAGGTAATCTATCACACTTAATCCTATTCAAAGGGGCATGGCACGCTGCAGGTGCCAAGTGTTTCAATATATACAGTACTTGTCAAACACTGAGCCTGAACGAAGTCAGCCACCATACATGGTCAGAGAATGCATGGTGGACGCATGCAAATGTTTGATGTGGCTAGATTGATGAAAGAGGAGTCCCGCTGTCTGGACTCTCAGGCAAACATGGCTGCATTGTTTTTTTTTCCAACACTGCGAACTAACCGATATTGTACATAATGGATCTTGTTTGAAGTTTCTTCTTATTTCGAAGTGGGCAACACGGTGGCATAGTGGTTAGCACTGTTGCCTCACAGCGCCAGGGACCCGGGTTCGAATCCGGCCTCGGATGACTGTCTGTGTGGAGTTTGCACATTCTCCCCGTGTCTGCGTGGGTTTCCTCCGGGTGCTCCGGTTTCCTCCCACAGTCCAAAGATGTGCGGGTTAGGTGGATTTGGCTATGATAAATTGACCCTTAGTGTTAGGGGGGATTAAATACGTGGGGTTACGGGGATAGGGTGGGATATGTGTCGGTGCAGGCTCGATGGGCCGAAATGGCCTCTATCTGCACTGTGGGGATTCTGTGTGAGCTAGTTGACGCCGATAGCTTGGATCAGTAGTGTGCAGGAGTGAAAAGAAACGGCAAAATCCGTTAATAATAAAAAAAAACCTAAGGAGGGCAGCAGGTCAGCCAGCATTTGAAAGAGGTTTCATGTTGTGGGCGTGGCCCTTGACTCTTGGGTGTAACTCTTGACATCTGGGTGTCGCCCGCCCGTCAGGAACGAGTGAACGGTTACACCCAGCACATTAACCGATCATTCTCTTTCAGATGCTGATCGACCTGCTTTGCATTTCTGGTATTTATTGTTGTTAATTCAGTGTCATGTTTGCAGTTTTACATCAGAAAAGGAAGCTATCGAAACACATGCGCAACCCTGCGCCTGTCGGAACGCACAAAAAGGAAATATAGAAGTGTACATAATTGAATGACCCTGCACCTTGCCCGAGAATATACCTTTAGAAACATAGATGGGGATAGAGATGAATTCTTCACGTCAATACTCAAAAGTGACTACGGCAGTTGGGGAATGTAAATTCAGTTAATTAAAATAACTCTGGCGGCTCACCACCACCTTCTCGAGGGCAACCGGGGATGGGCAATAAATGCTGGGCTTGTCAGCGATGCCCACATCCCGTGAATGAATTTTTAAAAAATGTCCTCCTGCAAAATATCCTGAGATTAAGCAAGGCCTTGTGACGCAGGTTTGTGGAGGCTGCTCCGTAATTTGCCAAGACATCAAGGGGTATGGGGAGAGAGCGGGAATATGGTATTGAGATAAGAGGATCAGCCATGATCATATTGAATGGTGGAGCAGGCTCGAAGGGCCAAATGGCCTACTCCTGCTCCTATTTTTTCTATATTTCTATGTTTTTCTAAAAACCAAGAAAGGACAAATAACGTATTGCCATTAAAAATGAGTCATGTATGTATTAGAAAGTGCAGCTTAACCTCAGGGCTTGGTGTGTGAGCTGCTGAATTATAGCTGGGTTCAAGTTTTCACGAAGGCAAATGTAGCCGGTCTAAATGTTGGTATTTTACATTGCAACATTATCTGTCAATTTTTCTTTTTTGTGTTGAAGAAAGTGTGTTCAAAAAAGAATCTGCATTTGTGTAATGCTTTATCAAGCGCTCAAGAAATCCCAAAACATTTCACAACCGAATAAGTTACTTTTGAAATGCAGGAGGTGTTGTTATGTAACTAAAAAGACAGCAACCAAGGTGCACACACAGCAAGGTCCCACATACAGCAAATATGATGACCAACCACTTCATCTGTTTTTGACGGTGTTGTTTGAAGGTGAAATATTGGCCAAGGCACCTGGAGCGGTCATCTGCTCCTCTTGAATGGTGCCTCTGGATATTTTACTTCCACCCAAACAGGCAAGCAGGCCTTTGGTTTAAAATCTCTTAAAATCGACACCTCCAGCATCCTCTCAGTGCTGCATAGGAGGCAGCCCACAACAGCTTAGACGATGTTCTCAAGTCCTGGAGTGGACCTTAAAGCCACGACCATTTGACTCGGAGGTGAGGGTGCCACCAACTGAGTCAAACTGATCAGTCCACAACCTGACGGAGGAGGCAAGGATGAGTGGGGGCGGTGGATGGGGTCACGGTTTCAGTTCTGGTATTTACTTTCCTGACGTTGGAGAGTCATCAGAAAACCTTCCAATCAGTCAATGATGGTTCCACACCATCAGCGCCAGGAATAAGTGGGGGGCAATTGAATTTCATTTAATAAAAATACATTTGGTGTCCTGTTTGTGTCTCGGGGAGATTCAGACACTGAACTATCAGGTCTGAAACAAGACAGATGCTATCCCATCCCATGATATCTCTATAATTTCCTCCACATCTATATCCTATCCCAAACACTCCGTTCCTTTGACTCTGGCCTCTATAAATCCCTCTCTTCCACCATTGGTGAGAGGATTTGAACCTCAAAGGGCGGATTCCGTCTCAACCAATCGCTACAGGTGAAATATTAAACACTTCCTCACAATGGAGCAGAAGATATGCATTTGAAAAACGTGAGACCACCCAGGCGGGCGATGGGCAGGGAGGATTATTCGAATGATGTGTGGGGTGATCCCTTCCCTGTGTTTAAGTTACACATTTTGCATTCACACAACTCGAGTTCTGTGGGGGGGGTTTTTGTGATCAGCTCGTGCAATTTTTACCGCGAAGAGCTTGTGTTCATGTATGGCCTTCAACGTAAAGAGAAGTCCCAAGGCAATTTGCAGATATGGTGCAAGGAAGAGGACATGGAATCGAGAGATCAAGATCTATGAATCCCTCTCTTCCACCACTGGTGAGAGGATCTCCAGCCACCTCAGTTGTACTCTCTGGAACTCTCTCCCTAACTGCCTCTGCCTTCCCACCTTTCCTTCTCCACCTTTAAACACCTTCTTTAAAACTCATTTCTAGGACCAAACTTTCAGTTGTCCCTCTTGATCTCTCGATTCCATGTCCTCTTCCTTGCACCATATCTGCAAATTGCCTTGGGACTTCTCTTTACGTTGAAGGCCATACATGAACACAAGCTCTTCGCGGTAAAAATTGCACGAGCTTATCACAAAACCCCCACCCCCCCCACAGAACTCGAGTTGTGTGAATGCAAAATGTGTAACTTAAACACAGGGAAGGGATCACTGCCCATCATTCGAATAATCCTCCCTGCCCACCGTCCGCCTGGGCGGTCTCATGTTTTTCAAATGCATATCTTCTGCTCCATTGTGAGGAAGTGTTTAATATTTCACCTGTAGCGATTGGTTGAGACGGAATCCGCCCTTTGAGGTTCAAGTATGGACAGCGTTTGATTTTGTTCAGTTGCAAGCGCGAAGTTGGAATAGGTTACTTACCTTTCCATCCACGGCCTGTGGCCCCCCTCGTTCAGTGTGTTTCCATACTGACGTAATTGCTGTGTTCATATAAACTCGGCAACACGGTGGCATAGTGGTTAGCACTGTTACCTCACAGCGCCAGGGACCCGGGTTCGAATCCGGCCTCGGGTGACTGTCTGTGTGGAGTTTTCACATTCTCCCCGTGTCTGCGTGGGTTTCCTCCGGGTGCTCCGGTTTCCTCCCACAGTCCAAAGATGTGCGGGTTAGGTTGATTTGGCTATGATAAATTGACCCTTAGTGTTAGGGGGGGGATTAAATACGTGGGGTTACGGGGATAGGATGGGATATGTGTCGGTGCAGGCTCGATGGGCCGAAATGGCCTCTATCTGCACTGTGGGGATTCTGTGATTCTGTGAATTATCCCCCCCACCCCCCAAAAAAAAATCAGCCGGCTATTACTTTGTAGGCTTGTATCCGTGTCTTGCACGCTCCCAGAAATAACCAGCCAACACGTGACCCTGCAGCCCAGACTGAATGTTGTCTGGAACTAAAACGAGTGTTACTTCTTTAAAAAAAAAATGATTTTGTAAAATAAGACGGTGCTATATAAATGCAAGTATTATCAGGTTGAGTCAGGTCAAAATATTTGACCGCACTTTTGGATTGCAGGGGCTATTGTTATTTGATGCCAGCAATGTCCCATAAACAGCAGTGAGATTGACGACCAGCTAATCGTTGCTTTTAGTAGCTGTGGTTGAGGAAGGAATGTTGCTCTGGATACTGGTAGGAGCTCCCTGTTCATTTTTGAATCGCATGGGATCTTTAATAACGTCCCCTGGACAGGCAGACATCTGAAGAATAGCATCTCCAACAATGCAGCAGTATTTAAGTGTCAGCTTGCATCAATGATAGTACTTTTGCCTTGGAGTCAGAAGGCCGTAAATTCAAGCCTTCCTTCAGAATCTATGCTGACACGTCAGTGCAGTACTGAGGGAGTGCTGTATTGTCAGGGGTGCTGTCCTTCAGATAATGCATTAAACAAAGGCCCTGTCCATCTCTTTCGGTAGACGCAATAGACCCCGTGGTGGGGAGTTATCCTAGTGTCTTGGCCAACATTCCTCCCTCAAGCAACTCCACCAAAATAGATTAACTGATTATTTATCTAATTTTCTGCTTGCAAATTGGTTGCTGCGCTTTCTGACCAAACAACATTGATTAACTTCAAAGGTAACTCATTGGCTACGAAGTGCTTCGGGATGTGAAAGGTGCTACGTAAATGCAAATTCGTTCGTTCTCACAGAGGAGTGTCAAGCCGAGATCACGTGATGAGACTCGCAATGTGTGGACTCCAACCTATAACTTTCTGATGCAGAGCTGGGAGGGCTACCAACTGAGCCAAGCTGACACCTGAAACACACGTCGTATTTCTTGACCCGTTTTGGTGATCTGCGAATCGGCTCTCCCGACAGACGGTGAATTCCACGCTCCTAGTGAGTGGCCACGCTGGCGGGTCAGAGAATTGCAGCCCTGCCTCTGACCTGTGTTCCCTTCAAGTGTGGCTCCCCCCGTCGGAGCATAGACTAGCAAAATTTGCCCTTGTATTTCTACTTCTCATTTTGGAATATTTTTAGCCATCATTTTGTATTTTTATGATGAAATAATAACGGTGAACTTCCTGGTTGTGAAGTGGGTTACAGGGTTGTTCTTTCACCTCCAGTTCTTGGGTTTGAACTGAATCCAGCCCAGACGATTGGATGAAAGAACTTACATTTTGATAGCACCGTTCATGTCCTCAAGATGACACACAGTGCTGCACAGCCAATCAAGTACTTTTTACATAGAATGTGTAGTCAAAAACAGGCCATTCGGCCCAACTGGTCTATGCCGGTGTTTATTCTCCACATGGGCCTCCTCCCACCCTACTTCATCTCACCCTATCAGCATAACCTTCTATTCCTTCCTCCCGCGCGTTTATCTAGCTTCCCCTTTTGAATTGCAGTCACTGTTGTTGTGAAGGCATGAAAGTCTCTTGTCTGCTGGCTGTCGGGATTTGAACTGAAATACGTTTGTGCTATCTTAATCCCATTCCAATGGGTGCAACTGCCTATAATTAAGCATGAATTGGCACCATATACTGTCTGTTTCACTCAGAGGGCTGATCTGGGAAGTGGAGCTATCAGACTCTTATTGTAGACCTGCTGTTCTGAGGTTGTGATTAAGGGACGTTGTTGGGTCAATGCAGAGGGAGGTACAAGGGATGATCCCATTGCTCCCAATGGGGAGCCGGGATCATGGGTCAGAGAATGAGGGCTAGAATGTTGTAATCGTATCTCTGACCTGTGTGTGAGACTTCCCCATTGGGGCCAAACTATCTTGGGTTGAATCACCCCTTTGTCTACAGTTGTTCTATGACTGACTTGGCAATGCTTGTTGTTTGACACACAATGTAATACAATTAAGAAGACATGTCACTGCTGAATGTGTCATTCCTGACCCTAATGTGCACAAAACTGACTCCAAAAATCAAGAGGTCCTAACATTGTAATTAGTTTCAAAGACACTGGCCTTGACGCAGTTTGCTTAAACTGAAGTTCAGATTTGTACCAGGTAAGAATTATTCTCGGTGTCATAATCCACTAGATGTCAGGATGAAAGGAGGACCGACTATGTGGCAATCTGTGAGCCTACCCTACCTTCTGTCATCCTTGGAGAAACATGTTAGCGCACCATGCAGGACACAGAAGCATTGGGTTGCCACAAAACTAAAACATTTTATGGCCTCCAGTGCAGTACTGAGGGAGCGCTGCACTGTCGGAGGTGCCGTCTTTTGGGTGAGACGTTAAACTGAGGCCCTGTCTGCCCTCTCAGGTGGACGTAAAAGATCCAATTTCGAAGAAGAGCAGGGGAGTTACCCCCGGTGTCCTGGCCAATATTTATCCCTCAATCAACATCACTAAAGCAGATTATCTGGTCATTATCACATTGTTGTTTGTGGGAGCTTGCTGTGCGCAAATTGGCTGCCGCATTTCCTACATTACAACAGTGAATACACTTCAAAAAAGTACTTCATTGGCTGTAAAGCGCTTTGGGACGTCCGGTGGTCGTGAAAGGCGTTATATATAAGCGAATCTTTCTTTTCTCCTGGCACTATGGCCCAAGCAAGCTAACGTTGAACCAGAAGGGCGTGGCTCAGGCAGATCCCACTCTCCTGGCTGAGGAGGGTTGCAACTGGTGAGGAAATGTGAGCTATGACATAAACTGCAAGTCAGGTTGCAACAGCAACATGCTATAACACGAACGTCACCTCCCCTTCACAGAGTCAGCCTTGTAAGAGTTGGTGAATTGTAGAATTTGGTCATCGTACTCCAGTGTGGCTTCTTTATCTGGTCCAATATCACAGTACCACAAAGTGTGCTGGACACCAGAGCTCGGATAATAAATAGCACATTTTAGAAGGGTGTGGTTGCCATGGTATGTCTAACGTTTTAAGGTGCGGCTAGAAAGTCATGTGATTTGTTGTCCTTGAAGCAAGATCTGTTGGAAGAGCAGGTAAGGCCATTAACAGATGTGTAGAGTAATTAAATCTTTCCACACACTTTTAGTCCTTGCTGTTGTAATTCTGAGAAGGCAGCACTGTTTTGAAATAATAGACTGTAGGAAAATGATGTCATTTTTTTGGCTAAATATCTAGGAGACAGAGCCCCTGGGGGAAGGATTCATCCAGGCAGACAGATGACCCTTAGTAGGATGCCTCATCTTTTAATATATAGATGTACAATACGTTATCCATCACCAGTGCAAAGAATAATGGGGTTTAGGTGAACTACCAATTACAGGCATGTTAAAAGCTAAATCGAGTTCATTTAGATATTATACTACCAGTGAGCTTGAATCTCCTGTGGATTTTCTTCCAGAGTGAAATTGACGACTGCGTGTAGGGTCCCGCCTCACCTCCAACTCATTGGCTCACACAGTGGTGTCAATAGACACTCCGGGAACAAGACTGACAGCCCATAGTAGTTTGCCTGTGCACTCTATGCATATATCAGCGAGTCACACAATGACGTTTTTAAAAAAAATTTGAGTACAGCATTCGAATTTTCTACAAAAGCAAAATACTGCGGATGCTGGAAATCTGAAATAAAGGCTGGAAATACTCAGCAGGTCAGGCAGCATCTGCGGGGAGAGAAACAGAGTCAATGTTTCAGGTCGATGACCCTTCGTCAGAACTGGAAAAAATGAGAGATGTAACAGATTTTTAAGCAGGGGCAGGGAAAGGGGGCAGGAGAGATTAAACGACAAAAGGGATGATGGTGCAAGGCAAAAGGAGATGGTAATGGGACAAGTTAAGAAACAAAAGATGACTCGAGATGAGGTGTAAATGGGAATGGCAGAATGAAAGACAGCTGCCATGTGGGAAAAAAATTAAATAAGGGCCAAGGATATGGTCTGAAATTGTTGAACTCGATCTTGAGTCTAGATGGTTGTAAAGTGCCTAATCGAAAGATGAGGTGCTGTTCCTCGAGCTTCATTGGAACAGTGTCCCCTGGCTGGGGAGTCTAGAACCAGGGGTCACAGTCTCAGAATAAAGGGTCGGCCATTTAGGACTGAGATGAGGAGAGATTTCTTCACTCAAAGGCTGGTGAATCTTTGGAATTCTCTACCCCAGAGGGCTGTGGAGGCTCAGTCGTTGAGTATATTCAAGACAGAGATCGATAGATTTTTGGATATTAAGGGATATGGGGATAGTGCAGGGAAAGTGGAGTTGAGGTAGAAGATCAGCCATGATCTTATTGAATGGTGGAGCAGGCTTGAAGGGCTAAATGGCCGACTCCTGCTCCTATTTCTTATGTTCTTATGTAAGAGGCCGAGGTCAGAGTGGGAGTGGAGCGGAGAATTAAAGTGACAGGCGACCGGAAGCTCGGGGTCACGCTTACGGACTGAACGGAGGTGTTTGAATTCAAATTTTCTAGCCCACTCTCTGGTACCTCAGTGGAGAAATTACATTGTAGGATGTAGCACCGGAATCAACAGAGCAGGAAAATCCAGCTTCAGTCTTCGGTCCGTGCTGTCTTATCCAGTCTCTGCCAGAGTGGTGCTGGGGGGGGGGGGAGCTACATATTAGCCCTCTTGTCCCTGGGCCCGAGAAGCAGGATAATGTAAGGAAGCATCCTTCCTCATGACAAGTGGCCGCGGGACAAGGGCAGGGGTTTGGACCCTGCTGTTGAGTAGCCTGCTGAGGTTCCACACATGGAAAGCAGCGACTTGGGTGAGGGACTGAATGACCAGTGTTGCCTGCGGAAACGTTCCGCAAAATGATCCACTGCCTTCAGGAGTGGAATAAGGGGGGAAAACAGAAAGGACTCCCCAGGCCCTGTACTCATGCACTTATCTAGCTTCCCCTTAAATGCATCTATGCTACTCACCTCAACTACTCCATGTGGTCACAAGTTCTTCATTCTAACCACTTGCTGGGTAAAGAAGTTTCTTCTGAAAGGTGAGCCATGATGGAAGCATTGGGACAGGTGACTGAAAGTTTGGTGCAAAAGATGGATTTTGCGAAGAGATTTAAAGATGGAGAGAGGCGGAGCGGTTTAGGGGCGGGAAACCCAGAGAGGGGAGCCGAGCCGCCTGGAGGCTCTGCCAACCAATGTTGGGGCGAAATGAAGGGAGGGGTGCATAAAAGATCAGAGACGGGGACTGAAGAGGGAATGTAAAGCTGGAGAAGGTTGCTGAGATAGGGTGAGAGGAGGCCATGAGGGATTTGAAGACCAGGGTTCTGAATGTCCCCTCAGGTTCCGCTGGGCTCCCACCAAAAGTCCGGCAAAACCCATTGGAAAATGACATGAGCCCGGTAATGCCAGGACTCCGCTGACTCTGGGTACCTCCATCCAGTCCTTGCATGACCAATGATACTAAGGGATGGGGCGGGGACTCCATGCGCTGGGGTTTCCCACTTTTGCTGGCAATATAAACTAAATAGTACAGTTTTAAAGGGGGTGAAGGAACAGAGAGGCCTTGGGGTGTATGTACACAAATCTTTGAAGGAGGCAAGACAAGTTGAGAAGGCTGTTAAAAAAGCATATGGGATCCTTGGCTTTATTAATAGAGGCATAGAGTGCAAAAGCAAGGACGTTATGCTAAACCTTTATGCAACACTGGTTAGGCCCCAGCTGGAGTATTGTGTCCAATTCTGGGCACCACACTTTAGGAAGGATGTCAAGGCCTTAGAAAGGGTGCAGAAGAGATTTATTAGAATAATACCAGGGGATGAGGAACTTCAGTTATGTGGAGAAGCTGGGATTGCTCGCCTTAGACCAGAGAAGGTTAAGAGGAGATTTGATAGAGGCGTTCAAAATCACGATTAGTTTTGATAGAGTAAATAAGGAGAAACTGTTTCCAGTGGCAGAAGGGTCGGTAACCAGAGGACACAGATTTAAGGTGATTGGGAAAAGAACCAGAGGCGACATGAGGAAACTTTATTTTTAACGCAGCGAGTTGTTGTGATCTGGAATGTGCTGCCTGAAAGGGTGGTGGAAGCAGATTCAATCGTAACTTTCTGGATAAATACTTGAAGGGAAGTAATTTACAGGGCGATGGGGAAAGAGCAGGGCTGTGGGACTAATTGGGTAGCTCCACCAAAGAGGTACGATGGGCCGAATGGCCTCCTTCTGTGTTGTATCATTCTATGATAAGAAGGAACCCAGTATGTTACTGAAAGGCTGTCATTGCCAAGAAAGGTGATGCCAGCCTCCAGATGAGCACAGGTGTACCTGCTGTGTGGGGGTGTGGGGGGGGGGGGGGGCGGTGCAGGGGAAACCAGGTGAGGATAGCAACCTGAACCCCCAACGAGTGGTCAGTGTTCCTGCCTTTGCTTTTATTTCATTGATTCCTTAGTGAAGCATGATGTACTTGTGCTCCACTTGAATATAAATATATCCTTGCAGATTGGTTAGAACATATGATGCTTGTTTATGGGGTGCTTTGATTTAGAAGGCACCTTTACAACAGACTTCAAGCTTGGACTTTCAATAAAATTCACTGAGAACCATTCTGAGCGGGCATTATCGTCAGGTTTGCAATCTGAATTTCTACCGACACGACAGAACTCGTGCAATCTACTTTGCTACAAATTCAACATGGTTGAGTTTGGACAGAGCGTGAGGGGGCTATTCCTGGCTATTCCGTGAGTATAGCTTGCTGACGGAATTCCAAAGGCAGAAATCATGCCGTTCCAGTTTTTAACTGGGTCACTTTGACAATAAGACCGAGCTGGTGGGTGAGCACGGTTTTTTTTCCTTGTGAAGATTTACAAATGAATCATTGGGATTCTCAGAAAGTTGCTTTGCTGCGTTCTCTATTCCATCATCCCTCTCTTCTTTGCACTTTCTCCCTTTCACTCCTCCTCTCCTGAAGGAGCTACCACGATTCAGTAGATTCCACAGGAAATGGAGACCCTGAGGTACTTTGTCCAAAGGACCATCCATTCTTTTTGGGCGATCGCCAGAAATGAGTGCAAGTAGTCCATGGTTGAGCCCGATCTGCCCTCACCCAGTGTCCGTATCCACTTTCAGCAAGGGTTGCTGGATAACAATCAGAAGCAAAATCTCTCTCCCGTGTATTTCTTACCTCCTTTCTTATCCCAGGTTTTTTTTTTAATTCGTTCCTGGGATGTGGGCGTCGCTGGCAAGGCCAGCATTTATTGCCCATCCCTAATTGCCCTTGAGAAGGTGGTGGTGAGCCGCCGCCTTGAACCGTTGCAGTCCGCGTGGTGAAGGTGCTCCCACAGTGCTGTTAGGGAGGGAGTTCCAGGATTTTGATCTTGGTATACTTCTTTGTAGCGGTTTGCTGAGTGGCTTGCTCGGCCATTTCAGAGGGCATTTAAGAGTCAATCACATTGCTGTGGGTCTGGAGTCACATATAGGCCAGACCAGGTAAGGCCGGGAGATTTCCTTCCCTAAAGGACATTAGTGAACCAGATGGGTTATTACGACAATCCAGTACATAAGAATTAGAATTAGAAGCAGGAGTAGGACAAACGGCCCTTTCGAGCTAGCTCCACCATTCAATAAGATCATGGCTGACCTTCGACCTCAACTCCACTATCCCGCCCGATCCCCATATCTCTTGATTCCCCTAGAGTCCAAAAATCTGTCGATCTCAGCCTTGAATATACTCAACGACTCAGCATCCACAGCCCTCTGGGGCAGAGAATTCCAAAGATTCACAACCCTCAGAGTGAAGAAATTCTTCCTCATCTCAGTCTTAAATGGCCGACCCCTTATCCTGAGACTATGACCCCTAGTTCTAGACTCTCCAGCCAGGGGAAACAACCTCTCCGCATCTACCCTGTCACTCTCCCTCGGAATCTTATATGTTTCAATGAGATCACCTCTCATTCTTCTAAACTCCAGCGAGTATCGGCCCAATCTACTCAATCTCTCCTCATAGGACAATCCTCTCATCCCAGGGATCAATCTAGTGAACCGTTGTTGCACCGCCTCTAAGGCATGTATGTCCATTCTCAGATAAGGAGACCAAAACTGTGCACAGTACTCCAGCTGTGGTCTCACAAAAGCCCGGTACAATTGGAGCAAGACTTCCTTACTCTTGTACTCCAACCCCCTTGCAATAAAGTTTCATGGTTACCATTACTGATACTACCTTTTTATTCCAGATTTATTTAATTAACTGAATTTAAATTCCCCAACTGCCGTGGTGGGATTTGAACTCACATGTCTGGATCATTAGTCCAGGCCTCTGGATTACTAGTCCAGTAACATTACCACTATGGTACCATACCCCAATTGTAGCTGCCTGCGGCTACTTAGAGTGGCTAAGCACCTCAAAGCACTGGAGAGGTACCACCAACGCTGCCTCCGCAAGATCCTGCAAATCCATTGGCAGGATAGGCGCACCAACGTCAGTGTTCTTGCTCAGGCCAACATCCCCAGCATCGAAGCTTTGACCACGCTCGATCAGCTCCGATGGACGGGTCACATTGTCCGCATGCCCGATACGAGACTCCCAAAACAAGCGCTCTACTCGGAGCTCCGGCACGGCAAGAGAGCCCCAGGTGGGCAGAGGAAATGCTTCAAGGACACCCTCCAAGCCTCCTTGAAAAAGTGTAACATCCCCACCGACACCTGGGAATCCCTGGCCCAAGACCGCACAAAGTGGAGGAGAAGCATCCGGGAAGGCGCCGAACACCTCAAGTCTCTTCGCCGGGAGCAAGCGGAAGCCAAGCGCAAGGAGCGCACGTCAACCCAAACACCCCACCCACCCGACCCTTCAACCACCGTCTGCCCCACCTGTGACAGAGACTGTAGGTCCCGCATTGGACTCATCAGTCGCCTGAGAACTCATTTTTAATGTGGAAGCAAGTCATCCTCGGTTCCGAGGGACTGCCTAAGAAGGAGGAGAGTGGCTAATTCAGAATAGACTAGAGGTGGTGCATTAGGACTTACCTTCCAGATTCGCGTGGCTCGGTGGACTATACAGTGTTTGATTTATTTTGCAGCTCCGTTGGTATTGACTGGTACCTTGCCCAAAAGTCAGTTCTTTATGTGTGCGTTCAGTTAGTTTCTGCTCGACTATTCCGCCATGGGCGCATCACATCTGACTCCTGTCCTCCTGTGAGAGAGACGCCCGCAGCACTATACTAGATAGTGATCAAGTCATGGATGATTTTTGCCCTCCTCGAACTCGGGGATGCTGAGGCCAATTGTAGCACCGTTACCAAAACCCTGGCTGAGGCCAGCTGACTCAGCACAGACCAGGGATTGAACCCTGGACCTTCCTAGTCGCTGAGCCTCAGTGCCCCACAGTGCAATTCCCAACTGAGCCAATGCGGAAACACGTTCCCAAGAACGTTTTATTTTACTTGGCTCTTTGGCACCGAACCAGAGTTGTCAAACCCAGGCCCCTTAACGAGACCTGCGTCCCATTTCATAAAAGTTAAATATTTTTACGCAGCGACAACTGGAATGTGCGTGCGTATCCTCTACTAGACGATCTCCTGTGGTGTGGTGAGCTGGTGGCTATGCCGTTGAGGTGGGAGAAGGTCGAGGAGAACTCGGGAGGGAGATGCGGATGGAGGGAAGTTTGTCAGATATACGTACGCTGAGATGGCGTTGTAAACGGTGAAGTGTTTTTTGATTGTTTCTTGGGAAATTTGAACCACTGGCAATCAGGATTTTTTTGTTGTGTGATGGACACACGCACTGGAAGAAAAGATTTGCATTTTGGAGTTGATATTTAATTCAGTGCTTAGAATTTTTCATTTTTTTTAAAAACAAAAATGTATTTCTTTGTTCGTTCCCCTTCCTGCAGCTCCTTAATTTACCTGCCAAACTCAGCACCCTTCTAAGAGTTAAATTTGGAGTTGTAAGGATGGAGGTGCTTTAATCACCCTCCCCCCCCCCGCCCCCCCCCCCCCCCCCCACCCCCCTTCTGCGTGCTTGTTTGGCTTGGCAATGGTTACCTGAGCTTCCTGCCTCTCAGTCCCAGCCTCACCTCCTTTAACTTCACTCAGTGAGAATAATCTCGACTGCAGGTCAGTCAAGTTAAACCTAACAGCTGAATCTTCAGCAATGGCGGCCTCTCTCTATATTTGTGTGTGTGTGTGTGTGTGGAGGTTGCTTCTGTGAAGGAAGTGGTGGTTACCAGAGGATGCAGTGTCAGGAAAGGGCTGCCACAGCTGAACTATGTACTCAGCCTTGCAAATGGTCTCCTTTTCTAAAACATTTTCTCACAGAGCAGCAACAAAAAAAAATACACAACACTGGGGATTTTTTTTTTTTCCCTCCTAATAATATTCAGTGTTGTAGAGGGTTTTTTTTTGAGACCGTGCAGTTGACAAGGGCTGCTTAACCCCTCCTCCCACCCCCAGAATCCAGGCAACAGAAAAAAAACTGCTTCCAACTCTGCACATCAGAAAGCCACCAGCATTGCCTAAATGCAGAGCCGTCTCTGTACCCTAATTAGCATGACTAGTTTGATGGATTTAGACAACAGCACTCTGAAGGGGGAAGCGCGGTGTTAGGGGTTTTTTTTTTCTTTCTCTCTTAAATGCCCAGGCGCTTCCTGCCCTTTTTTTTTGATGCCTCGGTAATTTACTGCGCGCACTTGTGGCTGTCTGCTGTCGAATTAATTGATCAGCTTTTGCGACGTTGGCTGCGGTCCAAGAGAGTGTCTGTTTGTTCTGCGAAGTGCACCACCCCTGCAAGAGTTTGAAATGTAAGCTGCCTGGATTTTTTTTTTTCCCTCCTCTCCCCTTCTGGCAAAGTGCTGTGGCTGCTTGTGTGATGTGTGCATTGGGGAGAGAGAGAAATGGATCACTAGAGAACAGGAATATCATCAATAACAGCACTACACCAGTGAGCCTGACAGATAAGTGACTGCTTTTTTTTTTGGAGAGGGAGGAGGCTTCTTTCACCCCCCATTAGTACCTGACTACTATCCTTGATCTCATTTCAACCAGCCTAGAGAATCTCTTCTCTAAGTGCAACAAGATTTATGCTAGGCTGTGTGTGCTGGTGTGCTGCAATAAATGTCTGTGAAGTTTATTTGACTCTAGCAGGAAAGGTCTTGATAGACTTCATTCTGCCCTCCATAGTCTCAGGAGTGTTGTAGCCCGAGCACAAATAGCCTGTTGGCAACGACGGCATGGTTCCATTACTGGGCTCCATCTGTGATTGGTTTTGCCTGCAAAAACCAGAAGGCTGGGGATGAATAATTGATGTGTATTGTGCAGTGGCTGGACATGCAGAGAGCAGGATGCCCTGTGAGGGCTGGGAAATAGCTGCTGGCTGCCTGTTACTGAGATTAAGGCAGCCCCCTTGGCTGCCTTTGTTCTGCAGTACTTGATTCCTGGTTAGAAGTGGGCACAGGCATATGTGGCCTTTTAGTGCACTGAAGAGAAAAGAGAGAGAGAGGAAAAAAAAACAGGGAAGGGACGAGGCAGGCAGCAGTGTGGCCACCTTTTTTGGTTGGTAAGTTGGTTTTGCGTTGGCTGGGAGGGGAGGAGGGACGAGCGAGTTCTCAAGCCTTTACTTTAAAAAAAAAAGCATTCTGGGTAAGATTGTGCGCTAGGTATGTTGTCAAATGGAACAGGCAGCAGAGAGGATAAAAAACCTGACTTCATCTGGAAAGTGGGACACATTTGCATACAGTGGCTGTTCATTGTGCTGCCTGAAGGCAAAGATTTGGGGGAGGGGAAGGAGGATGAAAGGGGCCCTGCTAATTTATAGGGCACTTTTATATTTGCTGGAACGTCCCACAGGAGTGGTGCTCCACCAGACACTCGCCACGCTCTCTCTGTTTATTTTACCTGATCCAAACTGGGCACACAATTCCATTGCTAAAAGCAAAGGGAAGCTGGTTCCAGGCTCCTCACGTTGAGGCGGCAGCTCACAAGACCCAGGAAAGGTCTCTGTCTCTCCTGCCAGTTTTTTTTCCTGATCTTTGCGGGCGCCGCTGCCAGTGGCGGAAGAAGCGCGCGTTTGCGCTCCTCGAGTGTGAGCGCTCCTGCAGACACTTGGTTATTGGGCACATTGGGGGGGGGCGCGGGATCTTGACGTTGCACAAACTGCGCAAGTGCGCGTTTCTCTCGCGCGGAGGCCTTATGGAAGGCTTGGCCTACAGGACTGATGAGTGGTGCGGGGAACGTGGTCAGTGCTGGAAATGCCACAGCATCTGAGAAGGCAGATTAACGTTTTTTTGCAGAGATTTTGTCAGAAATTACTTGCAATTGCTGGCGGGGGTTGAGAGGCCTTTAGACGTGCAGGTTGGTTGCTGGTTTCGGTTCAGGCCTGCGCAAACCATGGAGGGGGGAAGTTCCCCGATGCTGGTGTGTGGGCGGTTCAGCATGATCGATATTGTTTCTGCCCGACCTCCAAAGATGTACAGGTCATGTGCGACGTCCAGAGCGGGGGCAATGTTTAAGACTGAACGTAGTGCTGAGGACTGTATTATACTGATTGTGTAATTTTTGATTGAGTTTAGACCTTTGGTTACGGTGTACATTGAAAGTTGCTAACTCCAGGTTTGCTGTCTTTTGGGGCTTTTGAACTGAATAGAAATGCTGGCGTGTTTATTTGCAGAACAAACTCTGTGTTTGTCATCCAGTGCTGTTCATCTTTTGCTTTGTATTGGTTATTTTGCATTTTAAAGGATGTCTAAGTGCTCCCCTGTGAGCTTTGCGCGTTCATATTGATCTTGGGCCATTGGCTTCCATGACGCGGGTCTGACGCAGCTGACTGCCACCTCAAAATAAACCTCCTGGAACTCTTAAGGCGGATCTGTTTTTTTTTACTGGATTCTCTCTTTTTTTAAATAGTTCTCATCAAGTGCACAGCACTGACAAAGCTTCCATTTATTGCCCATCCCTAGATGTCCTGAGAAGGTGGTGGCCACCAACTATGATCTGACTTTAGGAACTGTATAACTTGAGTGACTCGCGAAGCCACTTCACAGAGCATTGAGAGTCAAGCGCATAGTGTGGACCAGGGCCACGGGTAGGCCAGACTGGGTAGGAGTACGTGCTGGCAGGAGGGTCGGTAACCACAGAGAGGACACACAGATTTAAGGTCATTGGCAAAAGAACCAGAGGGGACGCGAGAATTCTATAGCGCCTTTCACGATCTCAGGACGACCCAAAGCACTTTACAGCCAATGAAGTACTTTTGAAGTGTAGTCACTATGGTAACAGGAAACACGGCAGCCAATTTGTGCGCAGCAAGCTCCCACAAACTGCAATTAGGTAATAACTAGATGATCTGTTTTTTGATATTAATTGAGAGATAAATATTGGCCAGGACACCTGGGAGAACTCCCCTGCTCTTTGAAATAGTGCCATGGAAACTGAGAGGGCAGACGGGACCTCGGTTTAACGTTTCATCCGAAAGACGGCACCTCCGACAGTGCAGCACTCCCTCAGCACTGCACTGGAGTGTCAGCCTAGATTTTTGTGCTCAAGTCTCTGGAGTGGGACTTGAACCCATAACTTCTGACTCAGAGGTGAGAGTGCTGCCCACTGAGACATGGAGGAAAAAAATCAGCCAGGGTTTTGGTCCCTGATCGATTCAGCTGTTAAAAATGCACATGTGTTGACGTCAAGTAAGGACAGGATTTGACTAGGACAGGCTGGCTTTGACTGTGATGTCCCTCCCAGTCAAATAGCTGGCCAACACAAAGTGTCATGTCTCACTTGTACGAGGTATCATTGATGCCCATGAAACCTTACCCAGTAACAGAGAGCGTTGTCAGGGGACTCATGTTTTTTTTTGCGTCTGCGATGGGTTTTTCGAGTGTAGGGGCATTTACACCATGAAGTGCAGGCCACAAGTCTCTCATTGGCTATACTCCTATGATATAAAAGCATCTCAAGTCTTTGTGTGGTACCAGCAACCTCCAGGTTCAGATTTGTGGCACACTTCTCCTTGACATTGTTGTTTCACCCACCACCCCTATGCTCGCTGACCTACACTGTCTCCCAGTCCAGCAACGCTTGTTTTTAAAATTCTCACCCTTGTTTTCAAATCCTTCCCTGGCCTTGCCCCCTCCCTATGTCTGTCACCTCCAAGATCTCTGACCTCCTCCAATTCTGGCCTCTTGCACATCCCTGATTTTCATCACTCCACCATTGGCGGCCGTGCCTTCAGCTGTCTGGGCCTTAAGCTCTGGAATTCCTTCCCTAAACCCCTCTACCTCTCTTTCCTCCTTGAAGATACTTCTTAAAACCTTTGGTCACCTGTCCTAATATCTCCTTCCGTATCTTTTTGTTTGCAATGTGTGGAAAGGGGGAAGGAGAGAGGGATCAAGCAAGAAGTCAGCACACTGGCATCATTTGTTGTTGGGAGTCTTGTGTCGTAATAGTGCTGCCCTAGGTGATGTCAAAACCATGGCCAGTAAGGATTTACACTATTTAATTTGAGTGGAATTGAACCGATTTTCTTCCTCACCTTGTAGAGTCAAATTGGTTCTTTTTGATTTAGTTTGGACTTTGAACAAAACTTCTAACTATTAAAAATGCTGATTTACTCAATCACCCCCCTCCCCAAGCATCACTGTCTTTGAACCTTGAAGATGTCTTAATTGCCACCTCTCATATAGGAGGGCAGTTATTTCATTAAAGGAATGACTCTGTGCCCGCAGGAATGAACGCCGCCATTTGGTAGGGCTCTGTTGCCATCATCCATCAACCGAGGTGACAAAACCTCAGGAACTGGAGGAAGAATAACGTGTAAAGCAAGAGAAAATGGTGGTGTTGTAAATAAGGGTTACTGGGTCCAGGGAGGGGGGCGGGGGGCAACCTGCTGATCAGATGGAGCTGAGCTGAGATGGAGAGTAAGGTGTATGCTGGATTCTGGGAGCTGGATTCCATTTCCTTTGTTCTAAGAGGGATTGCAGATTCCATTCAGCACCGAGGGTCCATACTTCCAGCAGTTAGTCTGACAAATCTCTCCACTAGCAGAGGAGGATATTCTAGTGCGTCTGACCAGCACTTGCTGTTAGAATCCCGCACAGCCAGGTCTCGCTGAAATTACCAGTGTGAAGAGAAATTGGCTGCCAGAGTTAATAACAGTGCAGGTTTGAATTTTCTTCTTAAACGCTGTTGTCTCCATTCAGCTTGTTTGCTATCTGAAAAAAAATCCACCAGTACAATG
Source organism: Squalus acanthias (assembly GCA_030390025.1). Classification (NCBI taxonomy): domain Eukaryota; kingdom Metazoa; phylum Chordata; class Chondrichthyes; order Squaliformes; family Squalidae; genus Squalus; species Squalus acanthias. Next base: position 10,834,730 of record CM059446.1, on the reverse strand, counting down.
GTTTCCATTTTAACAGTTGATCCTTTCTCGGTATCTCTCCTTTTATCTGTGCTGAATTCTGCCTCTCTGAAAACTGGGTCAGGCTGCAGGACATGTGAAATGTTTTGAAGACTTGTGTGGACTAAAGCAAATCTCTTGAAAACAAACAGAGATCTTTGTCATAAGCCTAATTCACGTCAGAAAAGACAAAGTCGAATCTTGTTTTTGCCGATTGGGGGTGGGAGTCATTCTGAAATGTGGCTTACAGTTTTTAGTACAGCAACAAGAACATTGTGCTACAAGTGTTCATGGTGCACTGGCTATTAAACAGTTGGAAATCTCCTCACTGAGTTCATGGTCTAGACTGTGGGGGTGAAGAGATTCGACTAGATAGGCAGTGGCAAGCGATTTGGAGCACTATTGTGTTTAAAATGAAGTATTTATCAGGGCTTGAGCACATTGCCTAGTCTGACCCAAGTGCTGCATTGTCAGGAGTTGCTGTCCTTCAGGTGAGCCTGGTCTGTCTGTTTGGGTGGACACTAAAGGTTCTTAATCGATGAGGAACAGGGCCCTTGGCAACATTCCTCCTGCCAACATCACCAAAGCAGACTAACTGGTCATGGATCTCTCACTACAGTGTTTTGGGATCTTGCTGTGTGCAAAATGGCTGCTGCATTGGGCAACATAAAATGCTTCATTGTCTGTGCAGTGCTCTTGGAGACCTAGTAAGATGCTGCACAATGCAAATCTTTCTCTCGCATACTGTGAAGACTGCATTTTACTTAACTAGGTTTGTGCTGCAGCCCGTCTGGTCTGGGCTACCCTATGGGATGAACTTTAACCTCTGTGATTTTGGCTATTGAGTTCCTAAAAACACAACCATGGTCTTGAGGCTGGGAGGCTGGCTTTATCGACAACATTTGCCTCCAGGCAACAGGGATATCACTCGGATGCCTTGATGTCACTGCACTGCCATTTTGTTCTCGGCTTGCACAGTTGTGTTTAAATGGTTTGAGATATGGAGCTGTGTAAATACAACAGACTCCATTACTAAAGTAATTTGCTTGTATGCTTGGCCTATTCATTGAAGTGGAGCTTGCCTTCAAGTAGTTTGTATGAGAGCAGAATCTGCAACAAAATTGCGTGTATTTTTTAAAAAAACATGGGAGGGGGAATTGTGGCTGCAGGTAACCTTTAACCTCTGGGACCTGGGTTCAAACTCAGCTCAGTCCAATGGGATTGTTTTTTATTTGTTCCTGGGGTGTGGGCGTCGCTGGCAAGGCCAGCATTTATTGCCCATCCCTAATCGCCCTTGAGAAGGTGGTGGTGAGCCGCCGCCTTGAACCGCTGCAGTCCGTGTGGTGAAGGTGCTCCCACAGTGCTGTTCGGGAGGGAGTTCCAGGGTTTTGACCCAGCAACGATGAAGGAACGGCCGATATATTTCCAAGTCAGGATGGTGCGTGACTTGGAGGGGAACTTGGAGGTGGCGGTGTTCCCATACGCCTGCTGCCCTTGTCCTTCTAGGTGGAAGAGGTCGCGGGTTTAGGAGGTTTCCTCTGAAGATCTGATCTGATCTGGTGAGATTCCTCTGTCTGTTGCTTGTCAGCATTCCCTGTGAAATGAGTTTGAGATCTCAGCCAAGTAACTAGAGAGGACCACAGCACAAAATTGCCCCTAATTTGGCACTAATTGGTAATGTCAGTTAAAGACTACATGAAGCTAGTGTGAGAAATATCAGACTGGGGCAAGGTTGTGTCCAAGAAACCGAACCTGAGGCTAATCTGGCCCGCAAGCTGCTTTTATTCAGCCCACTCAGTGGTTGTCGTAATTGAAACAAGCCCCCTCCTCCAAAAGATGAAAATGAGAAGTCGCACAACACCAGGTTATAGTCCAACAGATTTATTTAATTTTACAAGCTTTCGAAGCAGTTCGCTCCTTCGTCAGGTAACTAACCACTGCTAACTTACCTGACGAAGGAGCGAACTGCTTCGAAAGCTTGTAAAATTAAATAAATCTGTTGGACTATAACCTGGTGTTGTGCGACTTCTCATTTTTATTTTATCTCACCCTCTCAACATAGCCTTCTATTCCCTTCTCCCTCATGTACTTATCCAGCTTCCCTTGAAATGCATCCATGACTTTGCTGTGGGATCAATGATATTTGACCACACACAATCACACCCTCATTGCGCCAAGGGGCAGCATTGTCTGGGAAAACTGAAATTCCACGAGGCCACCCAACGTAATGGTGTCCATTATCCTTGGGGGTTTGCATGATGCATACACTATGGAAATGACAGTGGACTCGACCACTGCCACCAGATCGAACGAGCCCCGTGTTGGTCCGTTGGGAGTTTTCATCCTACTGTCTCTTTCACTGAGCCTTGTGTTTCGTATATTACAACCACTTCACTAACGGGAGGCCTTTCTCTGGCCACAAACAACGGTCAGATGACTCACTGGAGTTAGAAACCGCTGTCTGGACTGGGAGTCTAATAAAAGCTACCTCCGCCGATTTGCACAACACTTTACTATTTCTACGCAGTTCCAGGTCAAGTGAAAATTTCGCTAACTTGTTGACCAAGTCTTTGCGGCTAGCTCACCACTTCAGTGGGGTCAGTGCACTGTACCGATATTTAGCAGAAGCATACAATACTTCCTCTTTCCAAGGGCAGGCAGTGTTGCGTACTTTAATCTAGCGTCTGTTAAAGCCAGTTTCGTCAAACACAAAGACAGCATGCTGCAGACCTTTTTGACACTTTCAAGCCTTTTAAAAGCTTAAAAAAAACTCCTCAGCCTCCTTCTGAACTTCTGTAAATACTAGATACCTTTTCTGTTTGATCGTTTTTGCTTAGAAAGAAAGACTTGCATTTATATAGCACCTTTCACAACCTCAGGACGTCCTAAAGTGCTTTACAGTCAATGAAATACTTTTGAAGTGTAGTCACTGTTGTAATGTAGGAAACGTTACTTACTGAGAGAAGCGTTGACCATAAACCACTCAGTCGCAAGAGTTCTATTTTTAACACTGTTAATTTAAAAAGTATTTCTTTGTCAACATGGATCTTGAAGTTCTCAAGTGACAGCCTGATGGGGTGAGGAATTAGAACAAGGAAGTAGAGCATTTTCCTTCTTTCCATCCAGTACCAGCTACCCTCTCATCGGCTTGTGTGGTCCATGAAAGGTATAGTTCCAGATCAGCTCCGATGGACGGGCCACATCGTCCGCATGCCCAATACGAGACTCCCAAAACAAGCGCTCTACTCGGAGCTCCGACACGGCAAGAGAGCCCCAGGTGGGCAGAGGAAACGCTTCAAGGACACCCTCAAAGCCTCCTTGAAAAAGTGCAACATCCCCACCGACACCTGGGAATCCCTGGCCCAAGACCGCACAAAGTGGAGGAGAAGCATCTGGGAAGGCGCCGAACAGCTCGAATCTCTTCGCCGGGAGCAAGCGGAAGCCAAGCGCAAACAGCGGAAGGAGCGCACGTCAACCCAAGCACCCCACCCACCCACCCCTTCAACCACCGTCTGCCCCACCTGTGACAGAGACTGTAGGTCCCGCATTGGACTCATCAGTCACCTGAGAACTCATTTTTACTGTGGAAGCAAGTCATCCTCGGTTCCGAGGGACTGCCTAAGAAGAAGAGGAGTTCCAGATTACAACACATTCAATCCTTACAATATGCCCCAAAGTCAAATCAGAAGTAGTCACTACCCTGAACTTTTGAATGTTTCCCACATTCTCTGCTTTTACTCTGACTGGGTGAAGAATTAGGGCACCTCATAGACTTCAATCCAAAGTGGGCTGAAACTGGACCAACATAGGACCTAGAGTATGAGATAAGATCTGCCGTTTGGCTGGCTCAGTGTGACAAGATTTGAAGAGTTACAAAAAACACTGTGCTATCCAGTCTACATTTCTTTTGTGCTTATAAAGGCGGGGGTGTTGATATGGGGCACAGCATCAATTAATCCAAAGTTTAACTGTTAGATGCAGAGTAAGGCTCCCAATAACATGCTTCATTCAGCTCCAACCTCAGTCCAGCACCTCTTACCATCTTTTGGAGGTCATGATGTGGAGATGCCGGCGTTGGACTGGGGTGGACAAAAATGAGAAGTCGCACAACACCAGGTTATAGTCCAACAGATTTATTTAATTTTACAAGCTTTCGAAGCAGTTCGCTCCTTCGTCAGGTAACTAACCACTGCTAACTTACCTGACGAAGGAGCGAACTGCTTCGAAAGCTTGTAAAATTAAATAAATCTGTTGGACTATAACCTGGTGTTGTGCGACTTCTCATTTTTGTCCACCCCAGTCCAACGCCGGCATCTCCACATCATGACCTCCAAAAGATGGTAAGAGGTGCTGGACTGAGGTTGGAGCTGAATGAAGCATGTTATTGGGAGCCTTACTCTGCATCTAACAGTTAAACTTTGGATTAATTGATGCTGTGCCCCATATCAACACCCCCACCTTTATAAGCACAAAAGAAATGTAGACTGGATAGCACAGTGTTTTTTGTAACTCTTCAAATCTTGTCACACTGAGCCAGCCAAACGGCAGATCTTATCTCATACTCTAGGTCCTATGTTGGTCCAGTTTCAGCCCACTTTGGATTGAAGTCTATGAGGTGCCCTAATTCTTCACCCAGTCAGAGTAAAAGCAGAGAATGTGGGAAACATTCAAAAGTTCAGGGTAGTGACTACTTCTGATTTGACTTTGGGGCATATTGTAAGGATTGAATGTGTTGTAATCTGGAACTCCTCTTCTTCTTAGGCAGTCCCTCGGAACCGAGGATGACTTGCTTCCACAGTAAAAATGAGTTCTCAGGTGACTGATGAGTCCAATGCGGGACCTACAGTCTCTGTCACAGGTGGGGCAGACGGTGGTTGAAGGGGTGGGTGGGTGGGGTGCTTGGGTTGACGTGCGCTCCTTCCGCTGTTTGCGCTTGGCTTCCGCTTGCTCCCGGCGAAGAGATTCGAGCTGTTCGGCGCCTTCCCAGATGCTTCTCCTCCACTTTGTGCGGTCTTGGGCCAGGGATTCCCAGGTGTCGGTGGGGATGTTGCACTTTTTCAAGGAGGCTTTGAGGGTGTCCTTGAAGCGTTTCCTCTGCCCACCTGGGGCTCTCTTGCCGTGTCGGAGCTCCGAGTAGAGCGCTTGTTTTGGGAGTCTCGTATTGGGCATGCGGACGATGTGGCCCGTCCATCGGAGCTGATCTGGAACTATACCTTTCATGGACCACACAAGCCGATGAGAGGGTAGCTGGTACTGGATGGAAAGAAGGAAAATGCTCTACTTCCTTGTTCTAATTCCTCACCCCATCAGGCTGTCACTTGAGAACTTCAAGATCCATGTTGACAAAGAAATACTTTTTAAATTAACAGTGTTAAAAATAGAACTCTTGCGACTGAGTGGTTTATGGTCAACGCTTCTCTCAGTAAGTAACGTTTCCTACATTACAACAGTGACTACACTTCAAAAGTATTTCATTGACTGTAAAGCACTTTAGGACGTCCTGAGGTTGTGAAAGGTGCTATATAAATGCAAGTCTTTCTTTCTAAGCAAAAACGATCAAACAGAAAAGGTATCTAGTATTTACAGAAGTTCAGAAGGAGGCTGAGGAGTTTTTTTTAAGCTTTTAAAAGGCTTGAAAGTGTCAAAAAGGTCTGCAGCATGCTGTCTTTGTGTTTGACGAAACTGGCTTTAACAGACGCTAGATTAAAGTACGCAACACTGCCTGCCCTTGGAAAGAGGAAGTATTGTATGCTTCTGCTAAATATCGGTACAGTGCACTGACCCCACTGAAGTGGTGAGCTAGCCGCAAAGACTTGGTCAACAAGTTAGCGAAATTTTCACTTGACCTGGAACTGCGTAGAAATAGTAAAGTGTTGTGCAAATCGGCGGAGGTAGCTTTTATTAGACTCCCAGTCCAGACAGCGGTTTCTAACTCCAGTGAGTCATCTGACCGTTGTTTGTGGCCAGAGAAAGGCCTCCCGTTAGTGAAGTGGTTGTAATATACGAAACACAAGGCTCAGTGAAAGAGACAGTTGGATGAAAACTCCCAACGGACCAACACGGGGCTCGTTCGATCTGGTGGCAGTGGTCGAGTCCACTGTCATTTCCATAGTGTATGCATCATGCAAACCCCCAAGGATAATGGACACCATTACGTTGGGTGGCCTCGTGGAATTTCAGTTTTCCCAGACAATGCTGCCCCTTGGCGCAATGAGGGTGTGATTGTGTGTGGTCAAATATCATTGATCCCACAGCAAAGTCATGGATGCATTTCAAGGGAAGCTGGATAAGTACATGAGGGAGAAGGGAATAGAAGGCTATGTTGAGAGGGTGAGATAAAATAAAAATGAGAAGTCGCACAACACCAGGTTATAGTCCAACAGATTTATTTAAAATTACAAGCTTTCGGAGCTATCGATCGCCCCTTCTTCAGGTAAAGTTACAATGAGTGAATCTACAAAAGTTCACAGAATATAAACACAGAAAATGCAGAGATACAATCTTTCCTTACATCAAAGACACACCAAGAGCACAGCCAAGACAATGAGGTGTGTCCCAGGGGGTCCAACGTGTCAAATCCTGCTGCCTGCAGCAGATCTCTCTCCATATCCCTTCCTCTCTCCGTCCTTTTTGGGTTTGTTTTTTGGTTTGTTTTTTTGTGTTTGGTTTTTAAAAACTGGAAAGACAGAAAACGATGTCAAGTCACGTTCTGTAGCGTGACATGAACCCAAGATCCCGGTTGAGGCCGTCCTCATGGGTGCGGAACTTGGCTATCAGTTTCTGCTCGATGATTTTGCGTTGTCGTGTGTCTCGAAGGCCGCCTTGGAGAACGCTAACCCGCAGATCCGAGGCTGAATGCCCTTGACTGCTGAGATAAAATAAGGTGGGAGGAGGCTCGTGTGGAGCATAAACACCGGCATGGACCACTTGGGCCGAATGGCCTGTTTCTGTGCTGTAAATTCGATGTAATTCTCTGCGTTGTCCTGCCCCGTGGCCATGTGCAGATGGATTTCATCCAAATCGTCATTGCACGTGGTTCCTCTTTGCACTTGGAATGATTCATTGGGCCTGCCCCCATCACACTATTTTCGAATTGCCTCAAGCTTTGGTGTGTGTGGTGCAGAACCCGCTTCCCAGCAACGAAGCATAGTGAACAAGCCAGTAAATAGAGTGGCACCCAGTCACACGAACCACCTTGAGGAACGGCTCGTTGCAATGTCATTCATCCACTAGCCGGACTCCTTCAGTGAGTAAGGATTTAGTAACTCTGAGGGGCAACTCTGGGTACAAGCTAAAGATGGCGGTTTCTAATATTGGCTTTTTTTTTGGTCGTGAACTGTTTGATTTTGGTCATAATTGGACAAAAGAAAACCCTACCCCTGGATTTAATCCACTGGTTAATGACTTCGTATGTGACGAATAGATTTTGTAATTCAAGTAATTTTAGGAATTAAGATACTATATAAATGCAAGTTGTTGTAGTTGAATTGTCGTCTTTCCTCTGCTTGCCCCGTTGCCCTCCCATGTTGTGAGGTGAAAGATAGAAATGATAACTGAGCCCGTGGATTTTGTGAAACCTCTCCTCTCGGTGTTAATTTTAGTTATTGACCAATCTATTTGTCAAATTTAACTCTCATTTTGGACCCTTCATTCTTTCATCACTAGACCAGAATGTGCAGCCGCCTTCATTGCTGTACGGCAGGTCATTTTGACGGGAAATTTTTGAGAAGCACGCAATGCTACCACTTTTCACAGAACCTATATGGGTGAGGCAGTGTTGATATGGGTTTAATGATTGCACCAAAATGAGTCAAAGGAATGGCAGGGCGGGGGGTGGTGCACTGTCCTAGTTAGGCAGATTTTTTTTTTTAAAAAAGGAACACGGTAGAGGGTAAGAGTTTTCGTATTTCTTTCTGACGGGTGCTCTCGGGAGGCAGTGGGGAGAGAGGCTGAACTTGCTATACTCTTCCTGCTGTTGAGTGGGCTGGCCGGGGCAGACTGGATGTGAAAACGATCCTGCACAAGCAGAAATAAGAGTGGGCAGGAGGACGAAACCTGTGGCTTCCTAGGAGACCATGCGTGAAGCCAGGGTGGGGGCAGGGAGCCCAACAAAAGAGGAACCGGCCCAGAAGCAGCAAGCAACAAAAGTGCAGAACAACTAACAAAAGGATGTTCCCAAGTTAAGCCGAGTGTAGCTGCTAAGAAGGGACAGTGACTGTAATTGTTTGTGTTATCTAAAGGAATGAAATATAAATTGTGTTAAAAGGGAGAAAGGCAGCTCTATTGAAGCTTGCATTCTCTATGTGTAATTGTGACGCATCTTAAGTTTTTTTTAATAGAATAGAGTGGCATCCAACTGCCTACAGACTGAGGCGGCTTTAATAATGCACCAAGACCAGCATTGGATCTCGCGTAGCCCGTTGCAACATAAAGTACACCTTTAGGGGGACACACGTTTACTCCTAGGTTAGCAACCGGCTGCGTGAGGCGGTGGCACTGGCACGGGACTTAGCGCGAGATAAAAGCAGCTTAACGTGTCACGGGTGTTCGTAGATTTGAGTGTATTTCACAAACCCGTTCCTGAAAGTTGGGAGTTGCATTATTGGAACACCGTCCATAAAGTGTAGCGTGTAAAGATTGCATATATATTCTGTCTTGTGTACGTACACGTATATTGAGTCGGCGGATACGATGGAAGTTTGAGACTGATGTGGTGAGCTTAACGAATTAGGTGGATGGTAAAACGTGCTTTCGATTGGCACATTTCAAGTGTGATACAAACTACATATACACATAGGAACAGGAGGAGGCCATTCAGCCCCTCGAGACTGTTCTGCCATTCAGTGAAATCATGGCTGATCTGCGACCTAACTCCATATACCCGCCTTTGCCCCATATCCCTCAATAGCTTTGGTTAACAAAAATCGATCAATCTCAGATTTAAAATTAACAATTGATCTATTGCCGTGTGCGGAAGAGAGCTCCAAACTTCTGCCACCCTTTGCGTGTAGAAGTGTTTCCTAACTTCGCTAACTACACAAGGCGTTCAATAGATTGTGGCGAGATCCAATCCGAGATCTTGTCCTGTTGGTGCTGATATTTGATTCAGCACTCTTTCTAAATTGCTCCATGGGTCAGCCAAAATACATTTGAGCGAACTTGTTTGTCTTGCTGGGGTAACTGTAACCCCAGGGGTGTTAAATGTTTGAACTTGGGGCCTCCACAAGGAGAAGGAGCGAAATACAGTGACGCCAATGGAAGACCCTTCATCGTGCAACTGATGCCGCTGTATTTTAAAGCAAAATGGCGCCATTTAAAAGTTGCATAGATAGTTTTTTTTAGTGACGTCTTTCTCTGGATTTTTCTTAATGTATGGTATATTGTGCAAGCGAGGCCCCCTGTAAGTCATGCTGCATCAAATGTTGCATTAGTTGCAATGCATTCTTTACCAAGGCCGCATCTGGAGTGCACAGATTACGTAGAATTTTACAGCACAGAAACAGGCCATTCGGCACAACTGGTCCGTGCCGGTGTTTACGCTCCAGACGCGCCTCCTCCCACCCCTCTTCATCTCACCCCATCAACATATCCTTCTATTCCTTTCTCCCACATGTGTTTATCTAGTTTCCCCTTAAATGCATCTATGCTAGTCACCTCAACCACTCCCATGTGATAGCAGGTTCCACATTCTCTGACTGAAGTTCAGTTCTGGGCACCGCACCTCAGGAAGGCTATGGTAGCCTTGAGGTGGGTGCAGCGCAGATTCACCAGAATGATACCGGGGCTGAAAGGGTTAAATTCCGAGGACAGAGTGCATAGACTAGGCTTGTACTCCCTTGAGTATAGAGATTAAGAGGTGATCTCAAAGAGGTGTTTAAGCTGATTAAAGGACTTGATAGGGTCGGTAGAGTCCCCACTGCTGATTGCTGTCTGGAAACTTGAGATGGGCATTGCACTTGTGGGCATTGGCTGATTGTGGACATCATATTCGCATTCAGTTGTGATGATACCTGCAATCGAATAGCTTGCTGTCACATTGGCCTGGATTTTTTTTTATTTGTTTATGGGATGTGGGCGTCGCTGGCAAGGCCAGCATTTATTGTCCTTCCCTAATTGCCCTTGAGAAGGTGGTGGTGAGCTGCCTTCTTGAACCGCTGCAGTCCGTGTGGTGAAGGTGCTCCCACAGTGCTGTTAGGTTAGGAGTTCCAGGATTTTGACCCAGCGACGATGAAGGATCAGCGATATACTTCCAAGTCAGGATGGTGTGTGACTTGGAGGGGAACTTGGAGGTGGTGGTGTTCCCATGCGCCTGTTGCCCTTGTCCTTCTTGGTGGTAGCGGTCGCGGGTTTGGGAGGTGCTGCCGAAGAAGCCTTGGCGAGTTGCTGCAGTGCATCTTGTAGATGGTACACACTGCAGCCACGGTACACTGGTGGTGGAGGGAGTGAATGTTTGAGGTGGTGGATGGGATTGCCAATCAAGCGGGCTGCTTTGTCCTGGATGGTGTCGAGCTTCTTGAGTGTTGTTGGAGCTGCACTCATCCAGGCAAGTGGAGAGTATTCCATCACACTCCTTACTTGTGCCTTGTAGATGGTGGAAAGGCTTTGGGGAGTCAGGAGGTGAGACACTCGCCGCAGAATACCCAGCCTCTGACCTGCTCTTGTAGCCACAGTATTTATGCTCTCCCAGTGATGGTTTTCCGATGGGGTGGGATGTCCGCTCGCCCCTAGTTTCCTGGGTTGGGATTCCCGCCAAAAACAGGAAACCTGCCATTGCCTGACCCCCAAACGCCCCGGTGGTGCTGCACCTTCCCGACGGTGGGCCGCAGCAGTAAGCGAGGCTGTTGGGCAGTTAATCTTCTGGGGATACAGGCCCTGGGTCCTGCTGCCATTTGTATTCGGCGGGTGGCGGAGGAGTGGCAGGCAGTGGTCCCACAGGTGGTCCCAGCAGGGGGCAGGGAAATCCTGGTCGAGGGCACCGAGCTGGCAGTTTTAAAAAATTCATTCACGGGGTGTGGGCGCCGTTGGCAAGGCCAGCATTTATTGCCCATCCCTAATTGCCCTTGAGCAGGTGGCGGTGAACTGCCTTCTTGAAACAACGGAGTGGCTCGCTTGGCCATTTCAGAGGGCAATTAAGAGTCAACCACATTGCCGTGGGTCTGGAGTCACATATCGGCCAGACCGGGTAAGGACGGTAGATTTCCTTCCCTGAAGGGCATTAGTGAACCAGATGGGTTTTCACAACCATCCATAGTTTCATGGTCACCATTACCGATACTAGCTTTTTAATTCCAGATTTATTTAACTAACTGAATTTAAATTCCCCAGCTGCCGTGGTGGGATTTGAACTCATGTCCTCCGGATCATTAGTCCAGGCCTCTTGATCACTAGTCCAGCGACATAACCACTACGCTACCAGTTGGCCTGACTGCCCGAATTTTTCCATCTGGAAGAATGACCACTTGGGCGAGATGCCGGAAGGTACCTGTGGAACTGCACCACAGCATGAAGCCCACTTTGAGGGGAAGAGGAATGAAATTGGGGAACAAGTTTTTTATTTTTAAAAAGTCATCATTTGGTTTGCAATTTTTTTTAGAACCTTACAGAAGGAGGCCATTCAGGCCCATCGTAACTTGTGCCAGCTCTTTAACAGAGCTATCCCAATTAGGCCCACGCCCCCTCTCTTTCCCCATAGCCCTGGAATCTATACAATTTGCAATCTGTTGCCCTGAGGTTCCCATCAGGCTGGTAGAAACAGATTGGGAAAAGCTTCAGCATGTGTGCCAGACCAGGTAATTTATCGTCTCCCCTGCATCAGAACTGATGTGGAGCGAGTCTTCAGTATAAACCCCCAAGAGAGTACATTCCGTTTAGGTTGCACTGACCCACAGTGAGTGTGACCATGCAAGACTGACAGTTTAAATGGAGAATTGGTTTAACGCCGTCTTTTTTCCGTCACATTCTGTACTACCGTGGGTTCAAACAACACACCCAGGTCAGAGCAACCCAGGCTTCCTATACTATCATCATATACTGGCATCCTGTTCGATATGTTTGGTATAGAGATTAAAAACAATAAGTTCGGTATCATGGGAACAAGAGTCGTCTATTCAGACCCTTGAGCCTGTTCCACCATTCAATTAGACCATTGCTGATCTGTATCTTAGCTCCATCTACCTACATTGGTTCTGTAACCTTTAATACCCTTTCCTAACAAAAATCTATCCATCTCAGTTTTGACATTTTCAGTTGACCCCCAGCCTCAACAGCTTTTTTTGCGGGGGGAAGAGAGTTCCAAATTTCTGCTACTCCTAGGACAGGAATAGTTACGTCAACACAGACTAAGATGGGGATGAATTGGGATTCAGTTTTAAGTTTGTTTTGCTCTACCTCATGTCTACTGAATAATGGATGGTCCACTTACAATGTATGGAATTGGAAAAGACCTCGCCTTGTTAGAACTTGAAAGGGGAGTTCTCCCTGCTGTCTTGGCCAATATTTATCCCTCAACATACATCACTAAAACAGATGATCGGATTATGATCACATTGCCGTTTGTGGGAGCTTGCTGTGCGCAAATTGGCTGCCGTGCTTCCTACATTACACCAGTGACTACACTTCAAAAAGTACTTCATTGGCTGTAAAGTGCCTTGGGATGTTCTGAGGTCCTGAAAGGCGCTATAGAAATGCAAGTCTTTCTTCATACAGCCAAGACTTTCAATGGGTTGGAAGGTGTGCTTGAACTTTGCCTGTTGCTGTTGTCCATGGACTGCCGCAAGGTTTACTCGTCCAGCGTTGTACCTGTGTTGCACTTGTCTCCAAGTAGGCCATATGGTCCATCGATCACTCTTTACTTACCCTGTACTGGCTAGGACTGATCTCAGGAATGAAGAGAGCTCCACTGTAAATCTGCCACCTGTTGGGTAGTCCCCTGTGTTTCCCGCATGCGACGTGCACACTGCCATTTGCAAATGACTGCTGTGAGCAAGCACAGTTAATAAGAGTAGAAATGTCAGTGGGTAAAACATAATTTGCGGCCTCAAAGCATCAGGCATGTTCCCGTTGGCGGAAGGGTTGCGAACCAGAGGACACAGACTTAAGGCGATTGGCCAAAAACCAAAGGCGACATGAGGAAACGCTTTTTTACGCAGCGAGTGGTTAGGATCTGGAATGCACTGCCTGAAAGGGTGGTGAAGGCAGACTCAATCGTGGCTTTCAAAAGGGAATTGGATAAGTACCTGAAGGAAAAAAATTTGTAAGGCTACGGGGAAAGGGCGGGGGGAGTGGGACTAGCTGAAGTGCTCTTGCAGAGAGCTGGCACAGGCTCGACAGGCCAAATGGCCTCCTTCTGAGCTGTAACCATTCTATGATTCTAATTTTGGACCCAATCTCTTTCCTTCCTGCCTGATCTCCTCTCCAGATATGTCTGCTTTCTCGCACCGAGTTAGCTGAGCACCATCAGGAAGCAGATCGCTCCTCGAAACTGACTTGTTCCCTAAAGTGAGAACAGACTGGTTTCACATTGCAGAGGAAGTGGGAAAGGGAACCAAAGGCAGAACGGAGAAGAAGGCGAGAGCGTCCCCTCGGCCAGAAGAGACTGGGTGTGGGAGAGAATTGGGCATCGGAGGACGGGGTGTGGGGGGGGGATTTCATGGAGAAGTACACTTGGGCTGACAATTATTTTGGAGTCTGGGCTGGTGGACATTGAGGGAAAAAAGGGATGAAAGAAACAAAACAGGAAATGGCGAGGAAGGAGAAGAAGCTCAAGTAGAAAAGAGCAGCGAAGGTCGGGAACAAGAGAGGTAATGTGATTCAGCAGTAAAGCCCCAGCTCCATTTTTGAAGTGTACATGAAGGCCACTCTCAGTAAACTTGTTGGTGAATTTACTGCCCAGCGTGGATCTGTACCCCAGTGTGAGTCGGGGCTCTCCGGAGTCGAGAGGAAGTGAAATGAAAATCCTTTATGTAATAGAGAAAGGAATAAGTATGCGAACAATGTAATTGTCTCGGTGCAACTTTTTTGGTCGATTCATACTTGTGCACAAACAGGGAGGTGCTCAACATTTCCAGATTTGTACATGAGGTGGGTGCACCAGCATAATTGTCTCTGCCCCTTGGAACTTTTCACCGTTGTCTCGTATTAAACAATGAAAAATCAGAACACATCCTAGTTTTTTTTTTCCATGTTCTGTGTAGGAGGAGGTACAACCAACCCCCTTGATGGTTTTGATGTGATCCCACAACGTGGGCCCCCGAAAATGTCACTCACCATTTTTCTGGCCTTGACAGCTCTCCATTGATCCTGGCCATTGCTCAGTCAGGACATTGAGTTGAGCGGGACACAGAAGCAAGCTTTTCAGTCTCGGGAGAATGGTTTGGGGTGGTGGGGAGGGGCGACACTTGCTTGAGTGGCATCGCTTTTTGGACACGAAGCCGTTTATTTTTGATAGTGGCATAATGTGTCGCTCTCCTGGCTGAAGGATGTACGGGAGTGAGCAATTCCACCGGGCATTCTTTTAGCAGCCGTCCTTGGTAGAATTTTGGTCCTTCTTCAGAGTTGCCGTTGATCGTGATCAAACTCTGCAGTGCTCTGGTCAGACCACACCTTGAGGACTGTGGCGAGTTCTGGTTGCTGAGAGACGAGGGTAACATTCAAGCACTGGAGACAATGCAGAGAAGAGGCAGGAGGTTGATCCCTGTTGTCCCTGTTGATCCCAGGAAGAATGTTCCCGATGGTCGGAGAGTCCAGAACCAGGGGTCATAATCTAAGGATAAGGGGTAAGCCATTTAGGACAGAAATGAGGAAGAATTTCTTCACCCAGAGAGTGGTGAACCTTTGGAATTCTTTACCACAGAAGGCAGTTGAGGCCAAGTCAGTAAATATATTCAAGAAGGAGTTAGATATATTTCTTAAAGCTAAAGGTATCAAGGGATATGGGGAGAAGGCAGGTACAGGGTACTGAGTTTGGATGATCAGCCATGATCTCATCGAATAGCGGAACAGGCTCAAGGGGCCAAATGGCCTACTCCTGCTCCTATCTTCTATGTTCCTATGTCAAGGGTCTGAGTTACAAGAAAAGACTGGGCAGACTTGGGCTTTTTAGCCTGGAAAGGAGGCATCTGAGAGATGATCTTAGAGGTGTATAAGGTAGTAAATGATATGTTAAAGGTTAAGCTGGGATACTATCTTAAATTAAACTGTGGGACTAGGTCAAGGGAACACGGGTTCAAACTAGTAATAAGTAACTTTAGGAATTATCTCTTCACGTAGAGAGTGAATAACACTTGGAATGGAATGGTGATGGAGGTGAAAACTCTGGGATCATTGAAGAAACAATTCGATGCAGCAATGGGGAAAGTGTAGGGTTGTCCTTGTCCTGGATGGATGAATTAAGATGGGCTGAATGGCCTCCTTTATCCGTGAGGTTCCTGTAAAAGTAATAAAAAGAAAGAACTGGCATTAATACTTTTTTATTATTCGTTCCTGGGATGTGGGCGTCGGTGGCAAGGCCAGCGTGTACTGCTCATCCCTAGTTGCCCTTGAGAAGGTGGTGGTGAGCCGCCGCCTTGAACCGCTGCAGTCCGTGTGGTGAAGGTGCTCCCACAGTGCTGTTAGGGAGGGAGTTCCGGGATTTTGACCCAGCGACGATGAAGGATCGGCCGATATATATTCCAAGTCAGGATGGTGTGTGACTTGGAGGTGGTGGTGTTCCCCTGCGCAGGTAGGTTACAGGTGGAATACATGCCTCTATTGTGCAGTGTACTTTCAGTTTATTAGCTCCCGGACTCTCTACTTATGACGATGACAACTTCCATTTGTCTCGCGTTTTTAACGTAGAAAAAAGACCCCAAGACATGTCACCGAGGCATGGTGAAAAAACTATGCTAAGCTGAAGAGAAGCAGAAGAGACGGGATGACCAAAGACTTAGGGAGCTGGGGTTAAAGGAGGGGCTTAATTGAGAGGACAGAGATGGAGAGGCGGAAGGGTTTGGGAAGGAATTCCAGAGTGTGTATACATGCAAACGTTCCAGAGTTTTGACATTTTCTTTTGCAATGCCTTATTTTTAGGTTACAATGTAACTCAGTAACTTGTATAAATACCGAATGTATGATGTGCGCAGTTCAAAGTGCTTCAATGACAATTGATCTCTCAATAGACAAACGACGATAATATTATTGAGAGGCCGAGGTAATACACTGAAGTACAGTACGTAATCATGGCGTGCCCTTGATTTGTAATCTTTTGGTGTAGTGCTGCTCCAGTCGACTGTAACCCTGAATAGGGAGCAGAATTCTCAAGAGCAATACTGCTAAAATGGACGTCTTGGTGCATTGTTTCTTTTATATGATCAAAAAAGGAATGACAACTCCTCTTTTCACATCAAAATGGATCATTTAAATCTGTGTAATTGTGATTTCTATAATGGTGTTTTCATGCAAAACTGTTGAAGTCTTTTGAGGTGATATTACTTTTATGCTTAAATATTGGGCTCTAAGATTCTGTCTGTGGGTAAATGACCCTGTTTATTGCTCGTCCACTTTTACATTCCTACTCAGCAGCCAATCTGCACTGTTAATACCCAGAGGAAAATGTGTGGGATCATTTTGCCTCGTCTCCTTGACTGCAAGCAGTGGCCTGAGTCGTAGAGTCACCTTTTGTATGGGCCAGTGTGGTTAAGACTGAGGAGTCAACAGAGGCGGGGAGACCCACTTGTCTGTAGTTAGCTGCACTCCTTGAGTGTATAAATGCCTTTATTAATCTCAGGGAGGCAGGCAAGCTGTGGATCCTTTTCACCACAATGCTATCAAATGTTTAGCAAGCCTCGTTTTGTTTGTTACAGAAGCTTCAGCACCTAAGGTAGCCATTCAGCCCATCGCGTCTGTACTGGTGCGAGCTTCACATGAGAGCTACCTTCTCTAATCCCATTCCTCAACCCATTTAGTATTTTTCTTCATTGCTGTGGTTAACTTGGCTTCAGTAGCCACTTTTGGTAATTTATTCCATATTCTGCTAAGGTTTTGCATGGAAAGATTTCTTCTAAGCTCCCTCTTCATGCTTCGAGTATTAATCCTAAATTTATGCTCTCTTGTTATCGATTCACTGACTAGAGAAAATAACCCTTAACTATTTACCCTCTCCTCCCTTTTCAGAATTTTGAACACTTCTGTTTGATTCTCCCATTCACCTTGACTGCTCCAATGAATACTGCCCCATGCCCTTTCACCCCTGTTACTGTATTACCCTAGTGAATCGGCGCTGAACCTTTTCAATGGCTCCTATAGTCTGTCCATGATCGGGAGTCCGAAACTGCACAGAGCATCCCCCAGCGTTTTGCAAACATTTTCATGAAGATAGCGTGCTTCTTTAAAAATGATTGCCTGCCTTTATGGTTTGACAAGAGACATGAATTCAGGTCAGCCATGCAGCACTCATCAAAGGCTTTGGTTGGAATTTGCACCTCCCAATGCACAGTACAGGTCACATGCATATAGTATATGTGAAGTCAACTTAGCCTAAAAGTGACCTGCAGTGTGGGTAGAATTTTCAGTGTTTTCCCAGCTTTATTTAAAAAGTAGCACAGAACAAATTCTCTCTCTCTACCTCCTTTCCCATGTGTTTAATCACTTGCAAAAGACCAGCCTGTTAAAATCATCAGTGCGATTGATGCCCTTCCTTCACAGATCCAATTGCAAGCGCACTTGGACAGGGTGGGAAAGAATCCCTTCCCTCCGCAAAAACATAGGAGTCGGCTATACGGCCCCTCGAGCCTGCTCTGCCATTCAATAAGATCATGGCTGATCTTCGACCTCAACTCCACCTTCCCGCCCGATCCCCATATCCCTTGATTCCCTTAGAGTCCAAAAATCTATCGATCTCAGCCTTGAATATACTCAAAGACTCAGCATGCACAGCCCTTTGGGGCAGAGAATTCCAAAGATTCACAACCCTCTGAGTGAAGAAATTTCTCCTCATCTCAGTCCTAAATAGCCTACCCCTTATCCTGAGACTATGCCCCCTAGTTCTCGACTCGCCAGCCAGGGGGAAACAACCTCTCAGCATCTACCCTGTCAATCCCCTTCAGAATCTTGTATGTTTCAATGAGATCACCTCTCATTCTTCTAAACTCCAGAGAGTATAGGCCCATTCTACACAATCTCTCATCATAGGACAGCCCTCTCATCCCAGGAATCAATCTAGTGAATCTTTGTTGCACCGCCTCCAAGGCAAGTATATCCTTAAATTTGGTCTCCTTAGATAAGGAGACCAAAACTGTGCACAGCACTCCGGATGTGGTCTCACCAAGGCCCTGTACAATTGTAGCAAGACTTCCTTACTCTTATACGTCAACCCCCTTGCAATAAAGGCCAACATGCCATTTGCCTTCCTTATTGCTTGCTGTGCTTGCAAGCTCACCCTTCCGACATGAACAGGACTGTTGGTCAAATTTGGGACTCTAAACTCTGGCATTGTTCCTGGGCTGACCCATCTCCTGACCCATCCGTAAGACTCCCTTTTGGTAACTTGCGCAGATACTGAATACAGATGTGCATAGAACACATGTGAAGCAATGTTCTCCTCAAGGTGCGCGACCGCTGGGAGGTCCCGTGCAGGCGCGAGATGTTGTCGCTGGAAGATAGCACGCATGGCCGCAAATGTAAAGGGACCGCGCACGAAAAAACAGATTAGAGGGGAACATTGATGTGAAGGGGTCACATTTAGCATAGATCAGCCATGTTGGTTGTGCATAATTGTCCTGCTTTTTCGAATTGGAGGGTGGTGTGTGTGATGGGAAATAGTTGAGGAAGACAAAAAAAAGTTGATTTGAATTTCCAATTCATTCCCACTGTACAGAATCCCCTATTTACCAATCCACTTCCTCATAATTTCTGTGGTCGGAACATTGCACGCTGCAAAAGGCCGAGCCGAGAGCTGGTTAAAGTGTGACTCACACCATTAGAACATTCTGTAACATTCATTACAACGAGATCTTGGGTTTCGGACTGAACTGGTAAAAACCCCCCGCCAAATCCATTTTTTTGAAGTTGGTGTTGATGTTGTGCGGGGGGGGGGGGAACCTGATGAAACAAACAGAAGTTAGAGGAAAAACTAACCAAATATTGTCACTGGAGAAGCTCTCCATCAGTTCGTCAGTCCGATGTGTTAAAAATACATCCCACTGGTACAGCTACACTGGGAATCTGGTGGGCCCGAGGTTTGATACGATGGAAGCTCCTTTTCCGTGTGGATGGCATGTTTCACTTTTCCCCAGTTATGACTTGGGGTACGGGGCGGGGGTGGTGTATTAAAATGCCGGAAGAAAACCCTGAATTGGGTGAACCTGAGAATGAGAAGTCACTTAAAATGAACACTGGAAACGAGAATGCCTAGCAGACAGGCTTATTTCAAAACCTATTCTTAGAGTGTGCTGGTGGGCGAGCCTATTAGGAAGTCGCAAGCTACTGTTCCTGATCTGATCAGTTAATTCTAAGAACATAAACTTTCAACATGAATTAGGTCTGGCTCAGTTGATTCATCGCCTCTCTGGAGCTGCCTTTATATTGATCTTTGGCCGCTGGTTGCCCATAGCCTGCAAGCTGGCAATGAAGCTCTGTGTGCCAGATTTTGTTAGGCTAGTGGCCAGGCAGACCCGCTTTTTCCTGAGTCTTGGCAGCTGCCACCAGTCTAACTGCGCCACAGCAGCGGCAGAGATCTATGACGTCATGATGTCATGACGTATATGCCCCCCCCCCCCCCGCCCGTTCCGTATACATTTTGCTGTGTAATGACATCAGGAGCCACAAGAAAATGTGTACGTGCTTCCCTTCTGCCACCCGGCCAGAATGGAGATGATTGGATAATTCCCCCGTCAATCACGCCTGGAGTGACTGGGATTGATTTCACGCACACAATTTGTATTATGTAACTCACCTCCACCTACTGCATTTTGCTGGAGAAATAATCCTGCTTTTATCAGGAGAAGTTGCTGTAGTTCTTGTAGAGACTCTTTTTAAATAGACTCTGCTGTAAAATAGACTGCCGTAAGTCCCACCCCACCTCCAATTCATTGCAGGACACAGTGGTGTCAATAGACACTCTGGTTATTAACATGGTTAATTATGGAACATTTTATTTCAGTCAGATCCTCTTCGGAAGATTAGTAGACTGACTGATGCCGTGATTGACGGGGGATTTACCCAATCCTCTCCATTCTCACCAGATAGGCGGAACCGAGGATGACTTGCTTCCGCATTAAAAATGAGTTCTCAGGTGACTGATGAGTCCAATGCGGGACCTACAGTCTCTGTCACAGGTGGGGCAGACAGTAGTTGAAGGGGCGGGTGGGTGGGGTGCTTGGGTTGACGTGCGCTCTTTCCGCTGTTTGCGCTTGGCTTCCGCCTGCTCCCGGCGAAGAGACTCGAGGTGTTCGACGCCTTCCCGGATGCTTCTCCTCCACTTTGTGCGGTCTTGGGCCAGGGATTCCCAGGTGTCGGTGGGGATGTTGCACTTTTTCAAGAAGGCTTTGAGGGTGTCCTTGAAGCGTTTCCTCTGCCCACCTGGGGCTCTCTTGCCATGTCAGAGTGCCGAGTAGAGCGTTGCTTTGGGAGTCTCGTATCGGGCATGCAGACGATGTGACCTGTCCATCGGAGCTGCTCGAGCGCGGTCAAAGCTTCGATGCTGGGGATGTTGGCCTGAGCGAGAACACTGACGTTGGTGCGCCTATCCTGCCAATGGATTTGCAGGATCTTGCGGAGGCAGCGTTGGTGGTACCTCTCCAGTGCTTTGAGGTGCCTGCTGTACATGGTCCATGTCTCTGAGGTATACAGCAGGGCGGGTATCACTACTGCTCTGTAGACCATGAGCTTAGTGCTGGGTTTGAGGTCCTGATCTTCAAATCTTTTGACCGGATATAGTGTTGTCACTATGTGCAGCCATTTTTTTTACGCAAAAGATATTTTATGTAAAAACCACACATTGTAAGCAGACAACTGACTTTGGCTACACAACATAATAGATGTTTTTGTGCGCAATTTTTCATGACATAATCCAGCAGCTTACGTTTAAAATACCCAAACATGCTTTGGGCTGGCGTCAAAGCAAAAATGTCAGGCCTTGCTTTGGTACTGGTGCACTCCAGAGCTACACATTACGTGACGTACTGCCCCCGTTTTCTTGGCGACGCTGTCGCCCCAGGGGCCAGTTTGGTCCGGTGGGGCAAGAGCGTGGCCAGAGAAAGTGCAAGGGGAGAGCCGAACTGAGTTTGAGCAATGATGCCAGTTTCTAATTGGTGGGCTCCCAAGCTGCGATTTTCCTGCCCGTTAAAATGAATGGTGGGGGGCAGGGGTGGGGGTGAGAGGGGGGAGGAAACTGATGGGTTGACGAGCACAGGAGCAGAGAGCCCCGGCCCATATCTTAGGACACGGAATCATTTGGGGGGGTGGGGGGAAATGCTTTTGTTTTGATCGAGTTGCTGAATGGCTGGAATGAAGATATGGAATCCTACAGCACAGAAGGAGGCCATTCGGCCCATCCTGTCTGTGCCGGCTCTTTGAAAAGTGCAATCCAGTTAGTCCCACTCCGCTGCTCTTTCCCCATAGCCCTGCAAATTTCTCCTTTTTTAAGTGTATATCCAATTCCCTTTCAAAAGTTACTGTTGAATCTGCTTCCACCGCTCTTTCAGGCAGCGCGTTCCAGAGTGTCGTGCAAAGATGAGCAAACTGATGCCCTTTTATCTGCAGTCTAAAGAAGTCCCGATTTCAAACTCCAGCGCAGCCTTCTCGAGCTGACTAAATGCACGTTTGTCAAGAGTCAAGTGGATCAAATGTTTCCTCACTGGAAAAGTGAAGAATAAGTCATGTTGTCCTCTTGCAAAAAAAAAAATGCAGCTTTAAACGTTCCTGTCGCAGAATCAGTGAAGGAGGAATCAGAGGCAGAAAAAAAAAAGGGGTCCTTTTTTTGTGAGAGCTGCGACTGCGCCAAATGTCGGTGACGAGCTCGGAGCTAAGAGACGGCAGCCACAGTCATAGTGCTGAGTTGAAAAACATTAACAGGAAATAAAATGATCAGACCATGACAGAATCTCGTGGGCAGTGATTCAGGTCTGTGGGATGCTCAATACTTCTTAAATGTCATATATATTCAAATCCGAACACACTTTAATTTTGTAAGCCACTGGGCTGGAGACACCCCGGATGGCGAGGTGGTACTATTTTTCTCCCGGTTACGAGCCAATCTAAGGGAAGGCAATTGGGATGAATATTGAGGATATTTTTGAGCTTTGTGTGTCGACAAGTAAGGCTGCGGTCTGAGCCTTTCACCATTGTGAAGGACATCACCACCTCACTATAACCGAAGGACATCATCAAGGCTTAAAAGAATAGGAGAGGAGATGATGGGTGTAATGGTTAGTTGATGCCAAGGTTGTTTTTTTTTTAAAGAAATGTTGTAGCAAGGAAGGGCAAGAGGTTTTACAATTCTGAAGAACTAGAAAGGGATAAGACACAGTGGGAGAAGGTGCGATGAGTCTCTATATCAACATAGTGAGAAGGCTGGAAAGAGTGCAGCATATCTGGAACCTCTGAGGATCAGGAGAGGTAAGTTCAGAGGAGCACTCACCATAGTAGTAGTAATAAAACAGAGACATGGACGCTTGCTACAGAGAGAGGGGTTGAAGGCTAGAGGTGAAAGAAGGATTGCCTATCAGCTTTTCCTTCCAAACCACCAACTACTGGGTGCATTTCTCCCCAACCTCAGACCCAACGAAAAGACCAGGAAACACTAACAACTACCTACACTTGAGGGATCCAACATGGACGCATTTGGTGTTCTTTGGAAGAGGGCCCAAAGCAGCCAAATTCGGATTACTTTGGGTTTTAAAATTTGACGTGGTTGGGCACTCGACCCTAATTGGTATCCCTCAGTCCCTTGAGCATCCTACGTTGCCGTGGTTAAACTTTGATCGCGTCTCAGCGCACCACATAGTCCTGCATTTTGTTTAGATTTCGAGGGGCTGTGGTGGGGCTTTCTCTGCTGGAACAGAGCAGGTAGTCCATGGGTTTCTGACACGCAGCGGTTTGGTATCGCGTTCACTTGACGACGTTTAGATGTCTGTCTGCTGTCGGAGGAGTGGGACAATGGAAGAAGATGTGCTGTTTGCTAGTTATTGATCCACAGTGTCTGACCTTCAATTGTCCTTCCCATTTCTAACTGCCTCTAGACTGGCAGACGCTCCTCATTAATTACTGAATGCTCGTAAAATTACTCGCTGTGATCTGCAGCAGCTTTTTGGGAAGTAAACCAATTACACTTGAACATGGTGGAGGAGGGGAGGGTTGAAATCATCAGCAGGCTACTTGAGTGGTGAACTTTTACGTTCTGTGTTTCGTGTTGTCCTTGTATCTTGCTGGAAACAGGTTAACCATTTTTGTGATTCCTGCATGAGTCATCAGCTTTCATCTTTGCCTTTGTTTCATCGGAGGATAACTTATTGTGTGACAGACTGACCGCTGTGTTGGATAATGTAGACAACACAGGGGGTGCAGCACATTGCAATTGCCACTGAGTGCTGGGATTTGAAAGAAAAAGAAAGACTTGCATTTCTGTAGCGCATTTCACGATAACCGGACGTCCCAAAGAGATTTACAGCCAATGAAGTACTTTTTGAAGTGGAGTCACTGTTGTAATGTAGGAAACGTGGCAGCCAATTTGCGCACAGCAAGCTCCCACAAACAGCAATGTGATAATGACCAGATCGTCTGTTTTAGTAATGTTGATTGAGGGATGAATATTGGCCAGGACACCGGGGAGAACTCCCCTGCTCTTCTTCAAAATAGTGCCATGGGATCTTCTATGTCCACCTGAGAGGGCAGGCGGGGCCTCGGTTTAACGTCTCATCCCTTAGTACTGCACTGGGAGTGTCAGCCTAGATTTTTGTGCTCAAGTCCCTCGAGAGGGATTTGAACCCACAACCTTCTGACTCAGAGGCGAGCGAGTGTGCTACCCACTGAGCCACGGCTGACAGTATGGGTTCATGACTGTAGTTCTTCACACAAGTTCCTGATTGAAATGGGCCATTGTAATGGTGTAGCATGGTGGAGTGGAGGAACAAAAAGACAGGGAGCAAAATCAAATTGTGCAATATTAGTCAATCACCTGTGGCACTGACGACAGGGAACGCAGACCCAATGTAGATTCAGGTGAAAGTTGGAGGAATAATTAAACCAAGGCGGCCAGACATAATTCAGCTTTCATTTTAAAGTCATAATTCTGTCCTTACTGTTATATTATTTACGACAAAACGTTCAGCAATTTCGACAGCAGAGAAGGAAAGTTGGTTGCTGCATAGGATTGTGTCTACAGTACAGATTGAGGAGCTGGGAGATGCAAAACTGGGGTGCTTCAGTGCTACAACTGATAGTTGTGATCAGCTTAAATGGGGAATTTTCATTATAAAGGACACAGGAATTTATAATGACGTTGGAAGTGCCCAGGGGCACAAGATTTTTAATACATAGATGGTGAAACAATATTGGGTGTAATCAAAATCCTAATTGCTTTGAAGATCATGAGTGTTTGTCGAGCGACAGAGAAATGTTTAAGTTGCTGATTATGTTAGCGTTGAACCAGTTGGTAAATTAATTTTATGAAGAAATTCCCTTTTACAGGAAACCAAAATGTTCCAAAAGATTCAGTCCCACCTGCAGTCTCTAAATGCTGTGTACATCTGGGAGGGAGTGTCCTCCTCCTGCCCAGCAGATCCATCTTGTGTTTGGTATATTTTTTGTATCGGAAGTTCTCTCCCAACTGGCTAATTCTACTCTAATACACGGCACCAAAATGTGTGCTGGTTGCAGTGGTTAGTGGCTGGATTTTGGGGTTGATAGAAAGTAAATGGAATTGCACCCTCCCCTTTTGCCCTCTGCCCCTCGCCGACTGAACGGCACAGAGTTGAACTGGAAATACTCAGCAGGTCCGTCAACAACTGTAAAACGAAAATTCACATCCTAATTGGCAATTTACATAAAAGAGTTCGAACTGGGCAAAACTGGTCTGTACCCAAAATAGATATTTTTTTATTCATTCCTGGGATGTGGGCGTCGCTGGCAAGGCCAGCATTTATTGCCCATCCCTAATTGCCCTCGAGAACCGCTGCAGTCCGTGTGGTGAAGGTGCTCCCACAGTGCTGTTAGGGAGGGAGTTCCAGGATTTTGACCCAGCGACGATGAGGGAACGGCCGATCTACTTCTAAATCAGGATGGTGTGTGACTTGGAGGGTAACTTGGAGGTGGTGGTGTTCCCATGCGCCTGCTGCCCTTGTCCTTCTAGGTGGAAGAGGTCGCGGGTTTGGGAGGTGCTGTCGAAGAAGCCTTGGCGAGTTGCTGCAGTGCATCTTGTAGATGGTACACTGCAGCCACGGTACGCCGGTGGTGGAGGGAGTGAATGTTAAAGGTGGTGGATGGGGTGCCAATCAAGCAGGCTGCTTTGTCCTGTATGGTGTCGAGCTTCTTGAGTGTTGTTGGAGCTGCACTCATCCAGGCAAGTGGAGAGTATTCCATCACACTCCTTACTTGTGCCTTGTAGATGGTGGAAAGGCTTTGGGGAGTCAGGAGGTGAGACACTCGCACCCAAAATATTAACCTGCTTTCTCCTTAGAACTGGTAATGGGCATGTCGTGTATTCAGGCCTCTCTGGAGATGGCCCTTGACCCACCTTCTCTCCAGCAGTTTTCACAGGCAGTCTAGCTGAGATCAGGAATTCACCAGGTATCTCTCGGGCAGTGTAAACCCACCCGCCTTGCCACTGGGAATGAAAGCACTGTTGAAGGATTGTTGTCACTGAAGTGCTATCAAGATACAAGAACGAACTTGCCTTTAAATATCGTCTTTCACCAGGACGCCTCACAACTAATTAATTTACTTTTAAAAAAAAATGTAGGCACTTGTTGTAATGTGCAGAAACGCAACAGCCAATTTGCAACACAGCAAGATCCCACACAGAGCGATGAGATAAATTACTATTTAATCCATTGCTGCTCCAGGCCCCTTAAGGAAACCTTGAGCCTCCCCTGCTCTTGGCTTCTCACCTGACCCCAACCAGTTACCCCGATTGCCGGGGAACGTTCCTTCGGGTTATCCTGCTGCCCAAAATCCCGCTCCCACCCGCCGGTCAATTGGCGCTTCCCGCCAGGTTCGGGCGGGAGACTGGCAGGGGCCCACGCAGATAAGGCCCGGGAGTTTAAAATCTCCCGGTCCTCTCAGCTCCCACCCGTATGACTCATGCCAGGAGTTCAAATCGGCCCATAGAAAAATAGGAGCAGGAGTAGGCCATTCGGCCCTTCGAGCCCGCTCCGCCATTCAATACGATCATGGCTGATCCTCTATCTCAATACCATATTCCCGCTCTCTCCCCATACCCCTTGATGCCTTTTGTGTCTAGAAATCTATCTATCTCCTTCTTAAATATATTCAGTGACTTGGCCTCCACAGCCTTCTGTGGTAGAGAATTCCACAGGTTCACCACCCTCTGAGTGAAGAAATTTCTCCTCATCTCAGTCCTAAATGTCCTACCCCGTATCCTGAGACTGTGACCCCTCGTTCTAGACCCCCCCAGCCAGGGGAAACATCTTCCCTGCATACAGTCTGTCTAGCCCTGTCAGAATTTTATACGATTCAATGAGATCCCCTCTCATTCTTCTAAACTCTAGTGAATACAGGCCTAGTCGACCCAATCTCTCCTCATACGACAGTCCTGCCATCCCAGGAATTAGTCTGGTGAACCTGCGCTGCACTCCCTCTATGGCAAGTATATCCTTTCTTAGGTAAGGAGACCAAAACTGCACCCAGTACTCCAGGTGTGGTCTCTGTCTAACTCTAGTAAGATACTACACCAGAGTAAAGGCCGTGTAAGCACCTTTTGCTGCTGTTGGGTCTGGTCTTTGTACAATTTTAGCCTCTTGAAATATATCCGTACGACAGCATGAGTGAAGCCAGTATCGTTGAGGTTTAATTGTAACCTCTGATTAAAATTCAGCGTTGCCATCTCCAGCCTGCACAGACTTTGCACGTCACTGTACGCCTGTGATGAGAGCCCACCCAATTAGCTCAGGTTGGCTGTGGCAGTTGGTCAGAGGCACCATATGCTGCATTAGGTAAAGAGGCAGGTGTGAGCAAGCCAGGCCAGATGTGGTCGTTGTGCAAGCGGAAAGGGCGAGGGCAGGTAATGGAAAGTCTGAGCACGTTTAAATGGGAACCAGATACAATAATTAGTGCTTCTGAGTGGAGCCATGTTTCGCCTTATTGTCATGGATGGGGGCACTCAGTCACAAATGTGCCGTGGATGACACACTTCACAATAGCACTGTTCCTTTGTGATGGAAAGTACACACTGATCAGGAAGCATGCATGTTCTACCTCCCCAGAGTGCACTGTCCACCTTCCCAATGCTGCTTGTGTGTTTTTTATGCGTTCCTGAGATGTGGGCGTCGCTGGCAAGGCCAGCATTTATTGCCCATCCCTAGTTGCCCTGGGGAAGGTGGTGGTGAGCCGCCTCCTTGAACCGCTGCAGTCCGTGTGGTGAAGGTGCTCCCACAGTGCTGTTAGGGAGGGAGTACCAGGATTTTGACCCAGCGACGATGAAGAATCGGTCGATATGTTTCCAAGTCAGGGTGGTGCGTGACTTGGAGGGGAACTTGGGGGTGGTAGTGGCACTGCACAGGTAGGTCACAGATGGTAGACATGCCTCTATTGTGCAGTGTACTTTCAGTTTATTACCTCCCCGGGCTCTCAGTACTTATGACGATAACAACTTCCATTTGTCTAGCGAACTTGGAGGCGGTGGTGTTCCCACGCGCCTGCTGCCCTTGTCCTTCTAGGTGGAAGAGGTCGCGGGTTTGGGAGGTGCTGCCGAAGAAGCCTTGGCGAGTTGCTGCAAGTGCATCTTGTAGATGCTACAGACTGCAGCCTTTTGTTTAAGCGCTTTGGTTCTGAGCCACCCTGGTAGCGACATTAGAGTCGTCAGACTCCTGACTGAGAGACCAGAGTGCTTCCTCAGGAGGGTAGATGTGTTAGTCTTGGCTGGGCTCACATGTGGGTTGGAGAGAAGATCAGGCTGAGGGCAAACTTGCTCAAGCGTGCCTCCCTATAGACCCAGTCAAAGAGCAGCATCAACAACACTGCTCTGTGTAGTATTTATTGTTTCTTCCTAACACAAGAGCAAGGAAAGGAAACGCAGTTTGTGCAGTTTAGATCCACAAATTACTTGATGAATGATGAAGTGTTTGGTC
Organism: Squalus acanthias; assembly: GCA_030390025.1. NCBI lineage: Eukaryota > Metazoa > Chordata > Chondrichthyes > Squaliformes > Squalidae > Squalus > Squalus acanthias. Next base: position 10,806,456 of record CM059446.1, on the reverse strand, counting down.
ATATTTTTCCTGACTATTGTGTTCAGTATTTGATTGATTTTCCTGTCGCAAATCCTGCAAATGTTTTTGTTTTTTCTTGCCACTTTCTCCGCCTGCCCCGCGGACTTGTTGATTCCTTGCTGAAATGTGCTTCGACGTGTGCTGGTTGCCCCGTGGTACACCTCCCAACCGGCCATTATTCGCGTGTGAGCGTTAACAGTGAGTGTCGTTAGGCTAGTGACCAACATCACAGACCAGCCTGGCCATTTCCTTCCTTGCCTCATGCCCACCAGTCAGCACAGCCCGTCTCTGCTGGATGGCGGTCAGCAACAGGGACACACTCCAACCTCCCCTTTAACCCAGGGGCATTTGTCAAATCAATGGTTTATACAAGAGCACAGACAGCAACAGCTGGTCAAGAACTAAACAAGAAAATCGCCTCGATTTTAAAATTCTCCTCCTTATCTCTGTAACCTCCTACAACCACGGTTCCCTCTTCATTTTTTTTTTTCGTGCGCGGTCCCGTTAAATTCGCTGCGCGGCTGCGCTTGCTGCGGAATCTCTTCCAGCGGCCGGAGAGCTGGTGAGCGGCCTGCGCGGGACCTCGCGATTGGTGCGCGGCCGAGCACCTTAGGGAAACATTGCCGACAACCCTCCGAGACCTTTGCGCTCCTCCAATTCCGCCCCCTTGCGCATCCCCGACTTTTCATTCGCTCCGCCATTGGCGGCCGTGCCCTCAGCTGCCTGGGCCCTGGGCTCTGGAATTCCCTCCCTAAACCTCTCCGCCCCTCTACCCCTCTCTTTCCTCCTTTAAGACGCTGCTTAAAACCTACCTCTTTGACCAAGCTTTTGGTCACTTGTCCTAATATCTCCTTATGTGGCTCGGTGTCAAAGTTCGTTGGATAACGCTCCTGTGAAGCACCTTGGGACGTTTTACTACATTAAAAGAGCTATATAAATGCAAGTTGTTGCTGTTGGAAAGGCCTTTGTGATTGGCTGTCAGCTTCTGTAGTTTAGATTGTGCCTTTGAACAGTTCAAAAAAACGTTTTTTGTCTTAAATCTAATTAACAGTACTCGAGTTTGAAAGACAGCACAGCTCTCCAACAGTGTGAAACTTGGTGTCTTTTTATGCTTAAAGAAGAGGTCCTTGCAAGATTTACCATTCTTGTACTTCAAAAAAAGATATGTATCATTCAGGATTTTTAGTCCTGTTGTAATTGTGTAACTTGCTGATCGATATCTTGGGAGCTTCTCCTCGATGAATGATCCTGACACATTAACCCTAAATGCAATCATTGTTGACATCTTCGTGAAGGTTTGTTGAAATCTCGCATCAGAGAAGTTTAGGTTATCAGTTCTGTTCCACTGCTGCCTAGTTTTTGCTGGGTTTTCTGACCCTGAGCTCCGAAAGGACTCTCTCTGCAAGCACGTTCTGCATTTCATGTGAAACACAATGAGGCATGAATCTGATATCAGAAATTGCAGGAGCGGACTGACCAGTTCACAGTTCACTCCACTGCAGCTCGGGCTCTGTGAATTTTAAGGTGCTGTTCCATTTCTGCTCCAGGAGGTGCGAGAGCCGTTAACTCTCAGAATTACCCTTCATGTTGTACGCATCTGAATGTTGCACTCTGTGGTATTTGTCCAACCTCGATTCACTGTTTTATGTTTCTGTGTGGTCTATAAATTGCAAATAAATATGGTAATTGCTCTTAGCCAGTAAAAAGCTCCCAATTTGAGTAATGGTTTAATTGCCTACTGAAGTAACTGAGAAATGTAGGTCATAAAGTCCATTGTGCAGTCTGCTGCAGTTGAAATAATTGTAAGCCTTGGGTTGCACAATGGCCGCGAGGGCAGGCTGCAAAAGGGATAGTCTTACACATTGCCAACAACTAGGTTTTCTGCTGTGAAGTCATTAAGAAAAAGAAATGGTTCCTCTTTCACTAGTAACACCAGGGGGTGAATCATAACTCAAACCTGGGACCCATCTATGACTCACTGGATCCACTTGATGAACAGTCAGATGTTAAATATATTCATTGCATCTTGAGCACAGCCACTGGGGGGGAGTGGTGGTGGCGGGTCCCTACACGTTTTCTTGGCATGGGTTACGTCTCCCTCTCCATGCAAATCCCTCCCCTCCACTCTATACCCAGATGCACATTTGCAAGTAAGCTTGTTTACCAGAAAAGAGGTTACAGCTTCATCAATAAAGCGAAAGAAGGTGAAACACTGGCAGGTTGCTCTTTACTCGGGAGTTTAACCTGAAGGTAAAATTCTCGTATTCTCCCACTTCATAATGCATCCAAGATTTCAGGTGAGCACCATGCTGGGCCTCCACCGTATGTTGCTCTGAGGTGGTTGCTAGGTGGTGTCTGAGAGCAGCTCGCGAGTAACTAATCCTGCCCATTTCTCCTCCCGTCCCGTGGGGAACCAACTGACCTGCACTCGGCCGTCCCGTTCTGTGCATTGACACGACAGAGATCGGCACCTGAGTTGACTGGGAGTTCAGAGTTGTGTCCCTGTACCGTGCAATCCAGCTTGGCCCTTCTTAATTTCCGAGGCGCTCGCTGTGTGTTGGTACCAGTGTGTGTGCACTTGGTACCAGGGTGTACGACTGTGTGCACCTTTCAACCCTGTGCCTCAGATGGAATGGTTTCCTTCTAAGGATATTCCCTGATGAAATGTTGTGAATGAGACGCAAGACTGAAGTAGTTTTGTGTAAAGGGAAACCATCTCATATTGTAGGGATGGGCCTTCCTAGTTTTTCTTCTGTTTTACTCTTCCATTTGTTTCTCTCATATCAAACTCCAATGATATATTGGATATATCTTCCCATGGAGGCAGATTTGCCCCGAATGTGACAGCATGGATGAGCTTTGCCCTCTGTTGTTCACTTTTTAATGTTCAGCAGCGGTTCAGAAAGTTCTGTTTGTTTCCTTATTTAGTCTTGGCCTCCTTAAGGGAACATTCCTCCTCAGTAAAGTAAACAGGATCTGCGTAGCTCACTGGAAATGGTGCTCCTCTTTGTCTTGTGCCAAACCTAATGTAAAAAGTTCAAACTTGTTGCTCGATGCTTGGAAAAACAGAAATTGACTTAATTTGCTGGATAACCTGATTAATTAATTTTTTTCCGAATGGAAATTTACTTTCACTATTTACCAAGTTGATCTACGGTTTCGTAGAATATTAATGTTGAGGCAATATGATAGAACCCGCGACCTCTACTATCTAGAAGGACAAGGGCAGCAGACGCACGGGAACACTACCACCGCCAAGTTCCTGTCCAAGTCACACACCATCCTGACTTGGAAGTATATCGGCCAATCCTTCATCGTCGCTGGGTCAAAATCCTGGAACTCCTTCCCCAACAGCACTGTGGGAGCACCTTCACCACACGGACTGCCGCAGTTCAAGAAGGCAGCTCACCACCACCTTCTCAAGGACAATGAGGGATGGGCAATAAATGCCGGCCTTGCCAGCGAGGCCCACATCCCCGTGAACGAATTTTTAAAAATCCCGTGCTCACGGGCGAGCTCTCTCTTTCTCGCTATCTCTCTCTCCCTCTAACTCTCTCTCGTCACGCTCTCATGCTTCACTTGCTCACTCACGCGCACCTTTCAATCAGTGCGGTCAGTTGTTGCAGAATACCCTCACAAAGCTGCTGCTTTCTGTGCCCTTAAAAAGGTGGAAAGGTTTTCTCTGAGCCAGGCGGTTGCACTCCGACAAAGTAGTGCCACAGAATGGTGTGATGTAACTGGATATGCCTGTGAAGTGCCTCGAAAGGGGAGTTCCTGATCTCGGGCACTTTGTTTGAGGGGGAGGGCAAGGGAAGAGGCAGAGGACAGAAGGCCCGAAGGACAATCGATAGCTGAACCAACCAGCACACCTCTTCGTTTTCTTTTTCTCCTTTCATCCACTTCCCTGCTGATGGCAGTGACTTGTACTGAGGCGGGGTTCCATACGCCTCCCCGCATCTCAGCCAAGTACTTGTTCTTTATCTATGAACCGTGACAGTAATTGGTGGCAGGATTTTTGACTTTAGGTAGACCCCACACCTGCCCTCACCTGGCGTGCACACTAGCGCACTATGAGTAGAGATCGCAGTCCGGAGCAGGAAGCGCTGCCCTGGCTGGACTCAGACTGGGAATTGAACCTGGGACCTTCTGATCTGTACAAGTCCACCGTATGTTTGGTGCTGCTTAATTTACATCTTAATGGCCAGTTGCCAACTGACTTCAGTGGGGCCCTAAAGAGGGGATAAATATAACAAATCTATCTTTAATGTTATACTTTATGCGTGCACTTCCTATCGGTCACACTTCAGGTGTCTCACACTGTTTAATGCAAATTTCTGCCGTCACATTTGAAAGCACATTTAAAAAAAAATGAAGACAAGTCATTTACAATGTGCAGAAAAATCTCTCCAGATTACTGGAGCAAGCGACCAGCTCGAAACAAAGTCGAGGATCCGATCTCCAGCCTGAACAGCAATCCGATTTTGCATGAACTCGCCCAATAATTACTTAATATCATTGGATTTTGTTATCTTTAAGAGACACACAGCTACACTTCAGCAACAGGATAATACACCTTTGTTTCACACGATGGAACGTTCCTGCCCTTGTAGAGCAGCACCTACCTTCCTCCGACTGCCTGAGCAGCACCACGGGAGGTGAGGCAGTTTTGTGTCGGGCAGCTGTCACACTTCAGACGTCCGGTTTCAAAGTGTCAAAGGTGTAGAAAGTTAGGCGGTTATTTCGTGCTGGTTTCTTCGGACCTGGAGCCGGGAAATTTACAAGCACCTGCCAACCAATGCTTGTCCTCAGGGTGTGCCTGTTTACAGCAATGAGACATAGAAACATAGAAAAATAGGAGCAGGAGTAGGCTATTCGGCCCTTCGAGCCTGCTCCGCCATTCAATATGATCATGGCTGATCCTCCATCTCAATACCATATTCCCGCTCTCTCCCCATACCCCTTGATGCCTTTTGTGTCTAGAAATCTATCGATCTCTCCTTTGCGGCACTGAAGAGAAAGGCCAGATTGTATCCAGCACTTTAGTAGCTGAATAATGCCCAGGGTACAGCGCTTCCGCTGTTGTACACTCCAGAGGCTTGAGCACAAAAATCTAGGCTGACACTCCAGTGCAATGTTGAGGGAGTGCTGCACTGTCGGAGGTGCCGTCTTTCGGATGAGACGTTAAACTGAGGCCCACTTCTGCTCTCTCAGAAGGACGTAAAATATCCCTAAGCACTATTTTGAAGAAGAGCAGGGGGAGTTATCCCCGGTGTCCTGGGGCCAATATTTATCCCTCAACCAACATCACTAAAACAGATTATCTGGGTCATTATCATATTGCTGTTTGTGGGAGCTTGCTGTGCGCAAATTGGCTGCCGCATTTCCTACATTACAACAGTGACTCCACTTCAAAAAAAAGTACGTCATTGGCTGTAAAGCGCTTTGAGACGTCCGGTGGTTGTGAAAGGCGCTATATAAATGCAAGTCTTTCTTTTTACACAGCGTAGCATCCAACTTAATGAGCAACGGCACGGGATATCTGCAAATACATTTAAAAAGCACAAGTGCTGGGTTTGTTTGCCAAACTCAGAATGTGACATTAAAGACGATGCCTTTTTAATTCGGCCATGGCGGGAGGGAGAAGAATTTCTTGCAGAATTGCTCTCACTTTTGGAAAACCTTTCGATTCTTTTTTTTCGATTATCTTTCTTCGTCAAACCATCTTGGGGATTATTCAGCAACCATCCACAAAGCATTATTCAGTTGAAGTGTTCTAACCTCTCTGACTCCAAAGTTAATGATGTGCTAAAACCCAGCGGCCAAATATTGATATCGCCGCGCTGCTGAACTAGCCTGGCATTAGATGCGCACAAGATTTATTAAGAGAATCTGCACTGTACACGGCCAGGAGAGATGGAGCCAGAATACAGTCCCGTCCTCATAAACTTCCAGCTAATTTGCCAGGGCATTTGATGCCTGGATCAGGGCCTTTGACCTGCAATTATACCCTGGGAATCTATGGCGGGATCACTTGTCCTGAATCCATTGTAGCCCATTTCCTGGCATTTCCTTTGTTCCTTTCGAAGTTGGCTGACGTTTAAACTCGAGTGAGTGAGGAACATCACAAACGCAAGTCTGGAATGTGTTTTTTTATTATTTTTCTCAACACGTTTCCCCCCACCCCCCCCCCCCCCTTAATAAATGCTGCAAACCAATCCGTTTTTGACACTGCGCACACAACCTTACACTTCCTGCTATTCTGCAGCAGGATTAAAATTTTCGGGCCTTGTCTCAATCAGTCCTCCCAGGGAAACTCCTTCTAGCAACGAATGAAGCGTGAATCCCCCCGCCCCCCACCCCGGTCCAAATTCAGCTCCCCCCACTTCCCCATCCCCCCTCCTCCCCTCCCCTTCCCCCCTCCCCATCCCCACTGTCCTTTTTTCTTCGGGAGCTGGGCCAATCTGCAGTCTGCCGTACACTTTCTCGAATGCTTTCATGGACGCTTGTACTTGATCAGAAGTCTTGACTGAGCGGCCAGTGTTGAACTGCCCTCCCCGGGGAAGATGGGCTTTTAAACATCAGCTGACAATAGATTCGCATTCAGGTCTCCTGACCAGGAAATCCCTCCAAGTATAGATCTGGCCATTTTCAGGAGACCTCCCATCACAGGGAGGGAGTGGGGTTTGATTGGTCCCTCCAATTATTGAGCGTTAGCCGCGGCTCCTTATTCTGAAAGCTGCCCTCTTGCATTTTCTTGCAGTTTGGGGACGTGAACTATACAAACACGCGTTCTTCTTCTCTTCTGTGGAATGCCTTTGGGTGCTTTTCTCTGTTAAAAGGCGCCATTTCACTGTGGTATGCTGAATAATAATGAAGTTGTCAAGCGCACTGAACAGTAATCCCCCCCCCCCCCCCATAGCTGTTCGACACTGAAAATAAATTGAAGTTGAAACACATTTTAAGCAGCAGTTCGTGTCTCGGTTGCCTGGAAATGATGCTTTACGTCCCCGTTGTAAATTCGGTGTCTGAGGCCTTCCTGCACCCGAGCAGCGCCTACACCTTGTTATTCCCCTTTGAAGAAAATTAACTTGTGTTTATATAGTTCCTTTTATTATGTCCTCGTACTACTGTGAAATGCCTTTTGGAGGGGGGCGGGGGCGGGCGATAGTATCTTCTCCATTTAAGGCACCGTATAGATACAATTTGTTATTGTCCCAAAGCACTTTACGACCAATGAATTACTTTTGAAGTGGTGTTCTGGCGGCATGAAAGCAGGGTGAATGGATACATTTCCCATTTACAGATAAATGAAAAGAGGGACATCAAGTGAAACGGGTTGAGGTGTGGCCTCCTGCTAGATGGTCACGGTTGCAATGATATTTGAGTCATTTTCTACCATTGGTAGCCATTCCTGGTGTGCCATGGCCCTGCAACTCGGATTTCTTTTCGTACAAATAAACTAGCCGGCTCTCGTGAGCATGTTGTAATAAAGCGTTTGATTTACAAATGGTTCTGATGCCCCGTAGGCAAAGCAAAAGCAGTCCACTAGTTAATTTGGGCCACTCTTCTGTGGAAATCTGTGGCAGCTTTAAGATAGAAAGAAAGACTTGCATTTCTATAGCGCCTTTCACGACCACCGGACGTCCCAAAGCACTTTACAGCCAATGAAGTGCTTTTTGAAGTGGAGTCACTGTTGTAATGTAGGAAACGCGGCAGCCAATTTGCGCACAGCAAGCTCCCACAAACAGCAATGTGATAATGACCAGGTAATCTGTTTTTGTTGTGTTGGTTTAGGGATAACTATTGGCCAGGACACCGGGAATAACTCCCCTGCTCTTCTTCAAAATAGTGGCCGTGGGATCTTTTACATCCACCTGAGAGAGCAGACGGGGCCTTGGTTTAACGTCTCATCCGAAAGACGGCACCTCCGACAGTGCAGCACTCCCTCAGCACTGCACTGGATGTGGTTAAGTGGTTGTTGGTTAATATTAACTGCCGTAATTGGGTTTGGTGGTTCCGGGACCACCGGCTCCCAATACACCGCTCATCTGGCTAGAAAGTGGAGTTGAGCTCGAAGCTCAGCCATGATCTTATTGAATGGCGGAGCAGGCTCGAAGGGCGGTACGGCCAACTCCTGCTCCTGTTTCTTGTGTTCGTGTTCCCTGCTTCCCATGTTTACATTGCTATAACAGGTTACATTACCCCAACAGTAGAATCGCAGATACATATTTTCAGGGGTTGGGGGCCAATTTTTGCAAATTGAACATGGGGAGCCAAAGCACAGACGTGGCTCTGCAACCATATGATCTAGCCAAGTGCCAGTAGCTGCTTTAATATTGGTCTAGCGCCATGCTAGTACCACCCGCTCCCAGCGCACCGGTCCTGCACAGCCGGTGGCGATCAGAAAGAAAACTTGCCTGATTCTCCGGATGCACTCCAGTATGGAAGCAATGAATGGGCAGCGGCTTTGTACACTGCACGAGACTAGCGCAAGGGTGGCTGGCTTCCGAAACGCGAGTGTCGCTCAACGCTGGGGCTTACTAAGGCTGGCGGCCTGAAAGACCTGATAAGCAACATGGTGGCATAGTGGTTAGCACTGTTGCCTCACAGCGCCAGGGACCTAGGTTCGAATCCGGCCTCGGGTGACTGTCTGTGTGGAGTTTGCACATTCTCCCCGTGTCTGCGTGGGTTTCCTCCGGGTGCTCCGGTTTCCTCCCACAGTCCAAAGATGTGCGGGTTAGGTTGATTTGGCTATGATAAATTGACCCTTGGTGTTAGGGGGGGATTAAATACGTGGGGTTACGGGGATAGGGTGGGATATGTGTCGGTGCAGGCTCGATGGGCCGAAATGGCCTCTATCTGCACTGTGGGGATTCTGTGATTCTGTGAATGGGAACCGGCTGCACGAGCACAGGCCTTTTTGCAATGTGAAAGCAGCCTGAAGGTGCCTTTTATAGAACTGAGGCAGGAGGGGAGAAAGAAAGAAATACTTGCGTTTATATGGCGACTTTCACCACCTCGAGACGTCCCAAAGCGCTTTACAGCCAATGAAGTACTTTTTGAAGTGTTGTCACTATTGTGATGTAGGAAACGCGGCAGCCAATTTGTGCAACTATAGGTAGAAGTCAAGTTGAGGACGCTGATTCCTGTCCAAAGGTGGGAGTTAGTGAGTTTAGTAGGCAGCAAACAGAAAGCTGGACAAATATTGCTGTGTGATACATGGAGGTCAAATCAATTCAGGCAACGGAGCAAGTGCTTCCCCCCCGCCCCCCCCCCCCCCCACATGAAGTCAAAATTCATTGTGAAACAAAGCTTCCATCTTTCTGCTGGAGCTCATTGCTCAGTAGAAAGAACGAAGGAAAAGAAGGATAAATTTTCCACTTTGGTGCTCTGGGCGTGAAACAGCATCTACCAGGAGCGCACGTCAGGAAATCGTGACCACAAAGCTTGTTGGATTGTCATAATAGCCCAACCGGTTCACTGATGTCCTTTTAAGGAAGCGAATCTGCCGTCCTTACCCATGTCTGGCCTGTACATGACTCCAGTCCCACATCAACGTGGTTGACTGCTCTCTGAAGTGGCCCGCGACCACCTTCTCAGGACAACTAGGGACGGGCAATAAATGCCAGCCTTGCCAGTGACGCCCACATCCCGAGAATGAATTAAAAAAAAATGACACAGCCTGTGAATTTCCATTCACTAACGCTGTAGTGAGCACTTATTTATCAATACGCTCATGTAATTTTTCTTTCAGTGGCAGCATTTTAGGGGAAAATATCTTCGGGGGGGGGGGGGGGGGGGGGAAGAATTTCTGGAGACGACGGCCAGTAAAGAAAGAAATTGCATTTAAGTAGCGCCTTTCACAACCTCAGGATGTCCCTTGCGCTTCACGGTCCATGAGGTTCTTCCGCTGTTGTAACGTCTGCAACATGTGGCAGAAAGAACAAAGAGAAGTTGCCACTGGGGACATGGATTATCACATGAAGTATGTCGAGTATGTAGCACCTGAGGGGGGAGTGCCTCTGTAGCTGCGTTAACCCGAGACTAATCACAGTGCTAATACCTAGGTGTGGCTTGTACTTGCTGTGGTTTCTGTGAATTGGTTGAGATGTTCTTTGTCCGGGCAAGACTTGACATTTACAACTTGTCAGCCCACAATGGTTTTGGAACCTTCAGTTCTGCGTGTAGTACAAGCACCTTCAGTGCCCTGGGGTCTGGCACAGGGAAACTCCCCGGTCCCTGCCTCCATCTTTCAAAGGTGCGGCTGGCGTCAGAACCCCGGTCGGTGCCCGAGGCGTCTCCAGTCCGAGCCCCGTGCCCTGCCGCACCTTGGCACAGGACACGGCTCTTAGAACATTGCTATCAGAAAAACAATGGCGCGAGGAACTGTCAGTTGATCCGCTGTGATCTCTAAGGTATGGCTGATTGCTGTTGTGGTATCTGTGGAAATAGGTGATTGGTTCCATACTTGAGCTTGATTGCCATAGACCGTTTGTTGGGCTGTATTGGTTTTGCAGCTTTCACTCCCATCAGTGGAATGTAAAACCTTAGATACCCAACCTTCCGTTGACCGAGTCATCTTTTGTTTCTTAACTTGTCCCATTACCCCTCTTTTTGCCTCGCACCATCATCCCTTTTGTCAGTCAATCTTTCCTGCCTTTCAGCCTGTCACAGACCTTCCCTTTGTTCTTTCCTCCCCTCCTCCCTGCCCCTGCTTAAAGATCTCTCTTCTCTAACCTTTTCCAGTTCTGACGAAGGGTCCTCGACCCGAAACGTTGACTCTGTTTCTCTCTCCTCGACGCTGCCTGACCTGCTGAGTGTTTCCAGCATTTTCTGTTGTTATTTCCGTTGACATTATCTGCCATCTCTGGTTCGTTGGTCTATTTTTTTTGGCAGGACTGGGTGGGAGAAGAGGAGGAGATTTTGGGGGTATTTGAGGATCCCGTTCAATGTTAAGCAACAATGAGGAGGAGACAGAATTTCCATTTAAAAAATGGTTGAGAGAATGTGGAACACAACGGCTCAGAAGATCAGATGCAGAATCAATTGAGATGTTTTCGGAAGGAGAGAGATACCGTGTGGGAAGTACGGATATTAAAGGCGGATGAGGGAATTGGAATTGGACTTTATTAAGCTGAAGTGCTGTCTTGACTCGAGGGTACAGCAGACTCAATGGGCCAAACAGCCTGTTGCTGCTCTGTAAAGTTGACTACTTCATGCAGTGTAACTAACTGCCAGGGTGTACATCCCCTATAGGCAGACTTTCATTTGGAATTAATGCTGGAATCTTTGCTGAGTTTTACCTCATTAAATGTCAGGAGCTAATTGTGAAAATGTAATGTAGAACTTAATTTATTTTTACCCAAGAAGAGTAAAAGGGCCTTAAGCAACAAATGTGAGGCAGTACTTGGAACTGCTTGGTACTTAAAGAAAGAAAGACTTGCGTTTCTATAGCGCCTTTCACGACCAGATGTCTCAAAGCGCTTTACGGCCAATGAAGTACTTTTGAAGTGTAGTCACTGTTGTAATGTAGGAAAAGCGGCAGCCAATTTGCGCACAGCAAGCTCCCACAAACAGCAATGAGATAATGACCAGATAATCTGTTTTTAGTGATGTTGATTGAGCGATAAATATTGGCCAGGACACCGGGGAGAGCTCCCCTGCTCCTCTTCGAAATAGTGCCGCGGGATCATTTATATCCACCTGAGAGAGCAGACAGGGCCTCGGTTTAACGTCTCATCCGAAAGACGGCACCTCTGACAGTGCAGCACTCCCTCAGCACTGCACTGAAGCGTCAGCCTAGCTTTATGTGCTCAAGTCTCTGGAGTGGGACTTGAACCCACAGCCTTCTGACTCAGAGGCAAGTGTGCGACCCACTGAGCCACAGCTGACACTACCAGAAAAAAAGTAGATTTTCTCTCAGTTCTGACATGTTCTGGCCTGGGGATGATTCAGAAAGTAGTGCCTGACTTCGAAAACACCGTCTGCTAGTGCAAGATGTTGACACGTGGATGTAGCACGGACACTGATGTATCTTAAAGTTCTTTGGAAGCGCTCCCACACGCTGGCTTGTCCCAAAGCGCTTTTGCTGTGTCTGGTCTACTTGATGGTAAATATTTAGTAGCGATGTCTGGTGTGCGTGTAAGCTCTTCAAAAACAGCAATCGTGCAGTGAGTGCCGTAGTGTGGGACATTTCCAGAATCTGCCCCTGTCATCCTTTATAGAGCATACCCATTCTCAAAGACGGATGCTGCTCATCTCGATTTGGTTAAAGACTATTTCTTGCAATATTGGCAGTTTGTTGTGCTGTTATCTTCCTTTTTTGGGAAAAAGAGTAATCTTCTCTTGACAGAAATTTTGCTCCAGGGGTTACAGGGTTGCTGGCGCTCACTCTTGTGCCAAGGAGGGGCATGGCGCAGGTTTGTAGCCGCAATGCCCCACACCGTGCCTTTAGGGTCCGGAGGAGAGGGGGTGTGGTTGAGGTGACCAAGCAGAAGCCAGATGTTTCTTTGTCCTGTGGCACACCTCCTAGTGACTAGTTACAGATCCATTGGCAGGATAGGCGCACCAACGTCAGTGTTCTCGCTCAGGCCAGCATCGAAGCTTTGACCACGCTCGATCAGCTCCGATGGACGGGTCACATCGTCCGCATGCCCGATACGAGACTCCCAAAACAAGCGCTCTACTCGGCGCTCCGACACGGCAAGAGAGCCCCAGGTGGGCAGAGGAAACGCTTCAAGGACACCCTCAAAGCCTCCTTGAAAATGTGCAACATCCCCACCGACACCTGGGAATCCCTGGCCCGAGACCGCACAAAGTGGAGGAGAAGCATCCGGGAAGGCGCCGAACACCTCGAGTCTCCTCGCCGGGAGCAAGCGGAAGCCAAGCGCAAACAGCGGAAGGAGCGCACGTCAACCCAAGCACCCCACCCACCCGCCCCTTCAACCACCGTCTGCCCCACCTGTGACAGAGACTGTAGGTCCCGCATTGGACTCATCAGTCACCCGAGAACTCATTTTTAGTGTGGAAGCAAGTCATCCTCGGTTCCGAGGGACTGCCTAAGAAGAAGTTACAGAGCAATATCAAGGGGCCAGCCTACCCTTCTTTGTGAGGGAGTGGAGATCTAAAGAGACTGAGTTCAGAAAGTACAAAACCAGCTTTCGAGAGAAAAAAGATCAGTTACTATTTACAGTTGTGTTCATTGTACATCTTTTGAGATCCATCCTTCCATGACGATCATACTCTTGGAAGCAGCTCCTGTGTTTTTTCATTTTTCTTTGTCTCACAAACTCTCCACCCCCCCCCCCCCCCCCCCCACAATCTCCCCTTTGCCTCCCTCCCCATCTCTCCTGATAGCAGAGGTGCAGTTCCACAGGTATGGCCCCATATCTCACCCAAGTAGCCAGTATTCGTGCCTGAGCATCCAACACCAACGGTTTTCAAGGTTTTCTTTTCTTGTTGTTAACATGTTTTAAATTCTCTACCAAGACCCCTATTGCTACACCTGTTAAATCAAGAGAAAAGTGCTTCAAGCGTAGGGACAATAGTAGGCCATTCGGACTGTTGAGCCTGCTCTACCGTTTTCTTAGTCACGGCATCTCCGTCTTTTTAATCCCAATTCCCTGTCCCTTATTCCCTAAGTACATAGGAACAAGAGTAGGCCTTTCAGCAATCTCATTCAATTAGATCATGGCTGATCTGTACCTTGACCCCATTTACCCGCCTTTGCTCCATATCCCTGGATACCCTTACCTAACAAAAATCTATCGATCTCACAGTCTCTCAAGCTTCAATTGACGCCCATCTTCCACAGCCATTTGGGAGGTAGAATTGCAGATTTCTGTGACCCTCTGTGTGAAGAAGTGCTGTAGAATAAGATGTGTTGTGAAATAAAGTATCTTTCTCTTTTTTAAACACCGTGATTGATTTTTGCATCTATGGTCTTCTGGGACCGTGTGTTCCACATTCTCACAAGCTTTTGTGTGAAGGCACTTTTTCTGAGTTAGTTTTGATCCGGCTTCGCTCAGTTCTGAGCTCGTGTCCCCTTGTTCTGGATTCCCCGGCTAGAGGGAAGGATACTTCCTATTATCTACCCTGTTTGATTCCTTTTTATTATTTTAATCACCTCAAGCACAATCAGTGTGCCATTTTTGTTCTAACCTCCATCTTGACAAATGTCTTGATCAGATAGTGGTGGAGTTCAGCTCCTACGCACATTAAAATAAATGTAAGGTGTAGAATGAGATGTGTTGCGAGATGTTTTTATGTCCATCTAAGTGCTCATTGGTAGGCATTTATTCAGTTATTCATTCTTTGTGATGCACTCAGCTGCAGTGCCGAGCTTGTGCTGGCTGCTGTGTTCTCTCTTTGACAGCCGTGTATTTTTTTAAATTTCCAAATGCTCGCTTTCATCTCCGCGTTTTTTTCTCCCCACCTCCTCTCCCTGGCCCAAGGGGTGGCGAAGCTCATTTAGCACCCTGTCTGCTAACCCAACCGGGCAGGTCATGAATCGAACTTGATCTGGTCTGGCTAAATACCCAGAGAAAGATTCAGCTTTTAACTGGCCTCTTGCTGTGGCGGCAGGGGGTGGTGGGAAAAGCAAGTTGCTCACGCACACCATCCTGACTTGGTCATCTATCAGCCGTTCGTTCATCGTCGCTGGGTCAAAATCCTGGAACTCCCTCCCTAACAGCACTGTGGGGAGTACCTTCACCACACGGACTGCAGCGGTTCAAGAAGGCGGCTCACCACCACCTTCTCAAGGGCAATTAGGGATGGGCAATAAATGCTGGGCCTTGCCAGCGACGCATGAATGAATTAAAAAAAATCTATTTATGGTTGTCATATTCCAGTTTCACATTGAGGATAGCACAAATTGGATGAGGATATAAAATGTTAAGAAGGAGCAAAAGAAAGGGATTTGTAACGCTTGCAGCGATAGGTTTTCAAGCTGTGGTCCACAAAGGGGGGTCTGTGGAGTGATCAGATATCTGTCTGTCCGATCTTTTAACATTTTATATCCTCATCCAATGTGTGCTATCCTCAATGTGAAGCTGGAATATGACAATCAGAAATAGATTAAAAATTAATTCATGCATCACTGGCAAGGCCAGCATTTATTGCCCATCCCTCGTTGCCCTCGAGAAGGTGGTGGTGAGCCGCTGCCTTGAACCGTTGCAGTCCGTGTGGTGAAGGTACTCCCCCACAGTGCTGCTGGGCAGGCCAGGTGAGCAGCTAGTCTCAAATTCATACTTGATACAGCACGGAAGGAGGCCATTCGACCCATCGTGCCTGTACCAGCCCTTCGGTAGGGTTCTCCAGTTAGTCTCACTCCCCTGTCTGTCTTGTCTTTTTTTATTTGATCATTTACTTGGTCCAATGTGATCTCCTGGTCTGGGTTCGATCGCCTAAGGGGGGTGGGGAGAGGAATTTTCCAGAGTATTTTTTCTCCTTATTGGCCCTGGGTATCTCCCTGGTTTTTTTGCCCCTCCCAGGAGATTACATGGCTGCGGGGTGTTGGTTGGGGTAGTGTTTAGTCACGATGCTCCGGCCATCATGAGTGTGGGGCAGGCTTGATGGACCAGCTGGTCTTTCCCTGCCCGTCATTGTTGTACGTTCGTACTAGTGGGCGCGTTCCCCGTTAGCTGCGCTTTGTTCTGTGTGGCCTTCTTTTAATGCGCAGTCCCTTTAAATTTCTGTGCACACGCGGTATTCACAGTGTAAAAGCCGTTGAGCGGCCTGCGCGGGGCCTTTCAGATTGAAACATACAAAATTCTTACAGGGCTTGGCAGGGTAGATGCAGGGAGGATGTTTCCCCTTGGCTGGAGAGTCTAGAACCAGGGGTCACAGTCTCAGGATAAGGGGTCGGCCATTTAGGACTGAGATGAGGAGAAATTTCTTCACTCAGAGGGCGGTGAATCTTTGGAATTCTCTACCCCAGAGGACTGTGGAGGCTCAGTCGTTGAGTATATTCAAGACAGAGATCGATAGATTTTGGATATTAAGGGAATCAAGGGATATGGGGATAGGACGGGAAAGTGGAGATGAGGTTGAAGATCAGCCATGATCTCATTGAATGGCGGAGCAGGCTCGAGGGGCCAAATGGCCGACTTCTGCTCCTATTTCTTCTGTTCTGATGTACTGAGCGGCTGCACCCGCACCTTAGTGGGAACATTGCTCGTGGGTTATTTTTGTTTCTGTATACAAATAAAAACCTTTCTTCAACAATGGTTAACCTTTTAAGTGCCTGACATGGACATTCAGCAGTCCAAGACGCGCGCATTGGGAATCCATGTAAAAGGAAACCAGAGAAACTACAGTGCCTGTGCAGACAGGATTAGTGAAGACATGACTCCTGTGACTGGGTGCATATGTCACGAGGAGGGAAGGGGGAGAGAAGCTAATTTTGGTTGCCCAGGTTACAAACGTTGGGTTTTAGGGCAGGGTGGAGGCCCAGGAAAAGGATGCACGAGTGGAGGAGATGCCCCTCTCGTTCTACATAAGACCATAAGAAGTAGGAGCAGGAGTCGGCCATATGGCCCCTCGGGCCTGCTCCGCCATTCAATAGGATCATGGCTGATCCGAACCTAGTCTCACGTCCACTTCCCTGCCCGCTCCCCATAACCCTTAATTCCCTTATCAGCTAGGAAACTGTCTATCTCCGTTTTAAATTTATTTAATGTCGCAACTTCCACAGCTCTCTGAGGTAGCAAATTCCATAGATTTACTACCCTCTGAGTGAAGAAGTTTCTCCTCATCTCAGTTTTGAAACGGCAGCCCCTTATTCTAAGATTATGCCCCCTAGTTCTAGTCTCACCCATCAGTGAAAGTAGTCCATGTCGTCTGTCGTCAGATAAACAGCACTGGTGGGAGAAGGACAGATCACCCAATTTACATGTAAAGGTGTTTCATTTTGTAACTTGCAGGTTTTAGTAATAGTACCAGAAGTGACCCTGCTTGAGATTCCAACAGTGAAGGTCTCCAAAGGGCAGTCAAGATTGTCCAAAGTCTCATTTCACTTCCAAAATGATGCACTGCACTCAGAACCAAATTGAGGGTTGGATGTTTCTGAAGTGCTGTTGCATATTTTAAATCCATATATTGAGTTGATTAATAACCCCCCGACCCCAATTATCTCCCTATTATTACATTTGTGTCTGGAAGAATGTAGAAACTATTTAGAACGGAAGAAATTAGACTTCGGGTGGCCTTGTGCCCTTTGGAGCACTTCAGCCAATCAGATCCCACAGCCTGGTGTGATTTCTGATTGATCATTTTTTTTTTGGTGGTTCAACCAATCAAATTCTACCAAAATGAAATACCCGCGCCACACGGCCTTCACGGCAGTAACGCGATCAACACTGGGCCAAACTTCTATGGGTTGAAGCCCCGTCTCCATTTCCTGCTTCCTCCCTTGATCTCTGTCACTAACACAGAAACTCCCTGCCATTAGCTTTGCTGTCACCATCTCCCAGCCCCAGATTTCATTGACACTGCATTGGAACCAGGAATGGCAAATTGCCCCCTCTCCCCGCCGCCATATGAATACAGTGAAGCCCCATTACTGGAACTAGCGCAAAAATCACATTTTTAAATAAATGTAACCATGATACCATCTGGAGGTGGTAACAATACTTAATAAAATATCACTGCTGTGATTTTTGCACTCATACCAATTTTGAGGCTTCCATCTATAATCTCGCTCCATAGTGTCTGTCTCTCCACTTGCTCCCCGTTAGTGCCGGTCTCCCTGCTCACTCTCCCTTCCATCCCCAGGCGGGCTCCGTACCCCTGGACTCTCCCACCCTGGCCTTGCCACTCCCTTCCAGCTCCAGCTTTCCGGGTCGCTGTTTCCTGGCCTGGGAATGGGGCAGGGAGCTGGACAAAGACACGGGACATGTACAGAAACAGCACAAAGCCCGCTACCAGAGAGAGACCTCAGCAACTTGCCTTTAATGTAGTAAAACGGCCCAAGGTGCTTCACAGGAGCGATTATTTGACACCGCTCCACATAAGGAGGTATTAGGACAGATGAGGTCGGTTTTAAGGAGTGTCTTAAAGGAGGAGAGAGAGACAGAGAGGCGGAGAGGTTTAGGGAGGGAATTCCAGAGCTTAGGGCCCAGGCAGCTGAAGGCACGGCTGTTTATTATAAAAGATATGTATAATATATATCTTTTGAAAAGGCACATATTTAAAAAATATATTGTGTGTGACTGTGACGCAGAAAGACCGAGCCCAGCCTTTTAAGTAGAGAGTGAGCCATTTTGTTTTAACAGCCTGGCCGTTTAGGAGGGTGTCAGTTTGCACACATTCTGTTCCTCGATGAATGTCGATTCAGTTTGCTGCTGCCAGCCCTGGTGAGAGAGAGAGAAAATTACAAGTGAAGATGAATAATTTATTGCCGTTTCAACTTAAGAGCACAATGCGTATCTGAACTAATTTTACAGATGTTATGTGCTGCCGGGAGAGTGAGAGTGTTAAATTGTCCTTTTCGGGGAAATGTTTCATTTTGGTGACTCCAATCTAATTCCATGTTCAACGACAGCCAGCTGCCTCTCTCAGAATATTTACAGTGGGGTGGAAGGAATCTGAAAACGAGAGTTTTTTTTTTTTTAAAAAGAGGCATAGCTGTGCCTTTGTGTCGCAGTGAGGTTTGAGTCCCTTTTAATTGTCATTCATGATCGAGGCACTCCAAACAGACACTATCAAGTGGTGTGTGCACACAGCCGGTCGGTGCTCTCTCAAAATGGCCGGTTTCCATTGCACAGAGCAGTCTGGGGGCCCCTGTGAGCTGTTGAGGCTGCAGTGTGTGTGTGTGTGTGTTTTGACATGGCTGTCTGTTGCCTGGATGTGCACTTTGTTCCTCGGTAGCGCTGGGGAGCTGGTGCTTGATGTAAAGAGGCTGCGCCGAACAGCGATGACATCTGCAGTGCAGTGATAGTATCTGGTGGGTAAAAAGGACAAGGGCTGCTTGTAGTCGACGCGTTAGTAGTGATCCATCTGATCTGATCAAATGCTGATTGGTAAATTCCTCCCCTGATGGTGAGGCTTTGTGAGGCTGCTCGCTCGGTCGGCTTAAAGGCTTGGCAGGACTGCCACCTAGTGGCTATCCACAGTATCAGCCGTACTTGGCGTTCTGGGGGAGATACTGAGAATATTCAATGGAGCTCCAAACTTAAGTATCAAATGCTGTTGTTGTCAATTGCAACCTCCTGAACTCCAGCTAAGCATTTTGGAAAAGATGTTGCAAAATTAGTAATGTTTTCGGCTGTTCTGGTTTTGATACGAGGAACTAATAAAGGCAATATTTTAAATAGGAAACCTGGGGGTGGGGGGGTTAGATCTCCTTCCCCACCTCCTGTTTCTTCTCCGCGCTCCCCCGCCCCATTTTCCTGCCCTTTTCCCCTCCGAGGGCAGCACCTCATGCTGGGGAGCTATTCCACCAGGACCGGAGAATTCAGCAGCCGTCCAGCACCTTGCTCGATATAGTTGAGAAAATTGGGCTGACTGCACGAATTACATCGAATTTGCTGCAAAGAAACTGTGCCGTTCGGCCCAACTGGTCCATGCTGGTGTTTATACACCACTCGAGCCTCCTCCCACCCTACTTCATCTCACCCCAGCAGCAGAACCTTCTATTCCTTTCTCCCTTATGTGTTTATCTCACTTCCCCTTAAATGCATCTATGATATTCGTCTCAACTACCCTGTGGTAGCGAGTTCCACATTCTCACCACTCTCTGCATAAAGAAGTTTCTCCTGAATTCCCTATTGAATTTATTAGTGACTATCTTATATTGATGGCCCCTAGTTTTCCCCCACAAACGGAAACATTTTCTCTCCGTCTACCCTATCAAACCCCTGCACAATTTTAAAGACCTCTATTAGGTCACCCCTCAGTCTTCTCTTTCCCAGAGAAAAGAGCCCCAGCCTGTTCAATTTTTCCTGATAGTTATAACCTCTCCGGTGCCACCCTTGTAAATCTTTGTTGCACCATCTTGCACGACCCTGGAATGCTCAGCGTCGGCAAACTATGGTTTTTTGGCAGGACGTCTCCGTTGTAACTGATCCCACCTCTGGTCTGACAAAACGCGCGCGTGAACTTTCAACCAGAGGCCACTAGACGGTGAGCAGGAACAGCAGCCGAAACGGCCTCTCTCTCCCTGGCGCAGGGGGGGTTCCTGAGGCCACCCGCCACGGCCGGCCGAATCGATGATCCCAGCACTCGCTGCGGGTGAAGCTGGAGCTGCCCATTGTACCCGAGGTACTTGGAAATGATTCTGAGAGATGTGATGTGAAGCGCCATATAAATACGAGCCTCACCCTTCACCCCTCACCCCTCACCTCTCACATTTTCCAAGCTTCGTATTTAACCGAAAGGAGCACTGACCTGCTTCACTGCGCAGTCTGAAGTAGTCCCCCAGTGCGCAGTCTGAAGTAGTCCCCCAGTGCGCGGTCTGAAGTAGTCCCCCTGTGCGCAGTCTGAAGTAGTCCCCCAGTGCGCAGTCTGAAGTAGTCCCCTTGTGCGCAGTCTGAAGTAGTCCCCCAGTGCGCGGTCATGAGCAGCCACTGAGGTTGTCCATTGCCGAGAACATCCCTGCAAATTCCTGTGGACTAACTATGCCTGAGGAGCGAACACAGGTTATTACCAACAACTAATTCTCTTGCTGAGCTCCCTCTCAAGACATTAGTACTTTAGTTAAATGTTTTGAATCTATGACCCTTCTTATTAGGCACTTGTGTTGAATGGGCTGCAATAAATAAAACCCCAGACAAGTGCAGAGCAAAGCCACTCGAGCCACCAATAAATCCTCCAGAAATAACAACAGAAAACGCTGGAAAAACTCAGCAGGCCAGGCAGCATCCGTGGAGAAAGAAAGAGAGTTAACGTTTCAGGTCGATGACCTTTCGTCAGGTCATCGACCTGAAACGTTAACTCTCTTTCTTTCTCCACGGATGCTGCCTGGCCTGCTGAGTTTTTCCAGCGTTTTCTGTTGTTATTTCGGATTTCCAGCATCCGCAGTATTTTGCTATCGAATAAATCCTCCAGCTTTACCTCAGAAATTTTTAACAGGCTTAACAGGATTATCGCAAGTGCACCCCAGATGAGTATAAATTACCACAATCACACCACAAGCAGAAAAATTAACAACTGGATATGCAAGACGGTAAAAAATGACAGATCAATACGGACGGGGCAGGTCTATAGAGACAGGATGTTGTGTCGAGACTGGTTGTTGATCCAGATCACTGCAGGAGCAAGCACTCCCAAAGAGGTGGCCTCCATTTTATCTGCTTTACTCATGATGAGCATTGATTTGCACAGGACAGTTGTCTGTGTGTGTGTCTGTCTGTGTGTGTGTCTGTCTGTCTGTGTGTGTGTGTGTGTGTCTGTCTGTCTGTCTGTCTGTGTGTATGTGTGTGTGTGTGTCTGTGTGTATGTGCCTGTGTGCGTGGGTGTGTGTGTATTTCTGTGTGCATGGGGTGGGTGTGTGGGGAGTGGATGGTGATGTAATTGAACAATAACTGCCCCATTACAACTACTGAACTTAAGCCCAGCCAGTCTACATAATTTTGAAGACCTTAATATGTCTTTTTTTTAATTAAACTTGTCGTCAGCAATTCTTTTTGAAAGCTAAGGTTCTATAATGGGTCTTTTCTCTCTGCACAGCTCTCCTGTCATCGTGGTGCGAGGACTTAGGGCGACTCTTGCTACTTCGCCACCAGAAGAGCCGTCAGAACGACACCCCTGGTAAACTGCCGATGCAGCCGCCCATGAACCCTATGAACTCCATGAAACCAACACTCCCTCCTGGGCCCCACAGGTCAGTTACTGCGAGCGAAGCTTCTCTACAGCTTCCCCTCCCCCGTCCACAGAGATAGTCTGCGGCCTAAAGCTGGGGGCTGTTGTATTAATTGGTAAAAAAACTAGTGTAAAATTTCCATACAGGTAGAGGCAGCAGTGAGATACTCCTTGATAACTTTGCACAACAGAATGCTGTGACTGGAGTTTCCTCATTCCCCATTATAAATTCTCCCGTCTCTGACTGTAAAGGACCTACATTTACCTTCGCCAGTCTTTTCCTTTTCACATACCTATAGAAGCTTTTACAATCCATTTTTATATTTTTTGCTAGTTTGTGCTCATATTCCATTTTCCCTTTCTTTATCAATTTCTTGGTCCCCCTTTGCTGATTTCTAAAAAGATCCCAATCCTCAGGCTGACCGCTTTTTCTGGCAACTTTATAAGCTTCCTCCTTTGACTTAATACTAGCTTTAATTTCTTTTGTTAGCCATGGTTGGATCACTTTTCCTTTTGGGTTTTTATGCCCTAGAGAAATATATGTTTGTTGCAAATTATGCATTATTTCCTTGAATGTTAGCCATTGTATGTCCACCTTCATACCTTTTAGTGTAGTCTCCCAATCTATCATGGCCAACTTGTCCCTCAGACCCTTTAGTTTCCTCTGTTTAGATTGAAGACCTTAGTTTCAGATTGGACTACATCACTCTCAAACTTAATGTAAAATTCAATCATATTATGGTCTCTTGTCCCTAAAGGCCCCTTTACCACAAGATTATTGATTAGCCCTTTCTCATTACACAGTACCAGATCCAGAATAGCCTGTTCCCTGATTGGTTCCTCCACATACTGATTCAGGAAACCATCTTGCATGCATTCCAAGAATTCGTCCTCCACACCATTAGTGGTAATTTGATTTGCCCAGTCAATATGTAGATTAAAGTCCCCCATGATTACCATGTTGCCCTTGTTACATGCACTTCTAATCTCTTGATTGATACTGTGCCCTACATTACCATTAACAGTGGTGATCCACTGATCTCTGAGACTGTTGGTGATCCATTGATCACCATTCACAGTCTCACTCTGAGGGCAAAAGGAAGGCAAGCAAAATAGCACCAGTGCATTGAGTGGATCCGAGTGCTGTACGCTGGTGAAAATTGAGGCACGTTTTTGGGGCAGTGCAGAGGGCTACAGTTAACTTGTTCTGCTGGGTATGAGAAGTGGGGGAGTGTTGGTGTGGTCCACGCCTCCATTGCACAACAGTACACCCATGCACGCCTGCTATAACCATGGGCAGAATATGCAAGGCATAATATCCATTAACAGGCACATTGTTAGGAATAGCCGTTTCAGATATTTATTTCTAAAGCAACATTATTTTGAGAACCTCATAAAATGGAATTGCCACTGTTAATTAGTTGGGTGAGTCCGTTAATGTTTCATTAATGCAACTCGCAAAGCTTATTGAGCAGAAGCTGGCCACGAACCTCCTGGTGTATGGAATTAGTCATGAATAATGCCTCCCATTATTACTGCTGAATGGCTTCGGAACGACGCATGTATGGGTTTATTAAGTCTTTTAGAATTGTCTTTTTATTCAGCTGTCGTGTTCCATGAAATAACAGGCCATTTCAGTGCGGCTGCACAAGTGTTTTGTTCTGGCCCCTCTGCACTCGCACCTCTTGAAAGCCGAGAAACGCACAGTGGGACACAAAGCGGCAACACGTTCTGAGGAGGCTGCACCTGTCATCCCGATGCTCGGCAAAGTCACTCGTTGCCTCCTCCATTCTCGCTTTATGCAAATGGAGCTCACGGGGCGCGAGTTGCTGCTCAGCCTTTGTCCAACAAAGTATAACCTGATGAGCAGCCATGGATGATACTTGGGCTCCTAAACAGGTTAAAACTCCCAGCTGCCCTTGTCCACACTAGGAGCGGCCCACCCAGTAACAACGCACAATTCCCAGCAAACTTTCCAAGAGGGGGCGTATTTGGTGAAGTGTCAGCGTAGACGTTTGTGGGGTGGGAAAATAAAATTTTAATTTGCAAAAAAAATCATTGATAGTGTAGCACAAAAGGAGGCCATTTGGCCCACTGGCTCTTTCGAAGAGCAATCCAGTCAGTCCCACTCCCCCCGCTCTTTCCCCATATCCCTGCAATTTTTTCTCCTTCGGGTATTTATCCCATTCCTTTTGAAGGCTGCTATTGAATCTGTATCCACCGCCCTATCAGGCAGCGCATTCCAAATCCTAACCACTCGTTGCTTAAAAAAGTTTTTCCTCATGTCGCCTCTGGTTCCTTTTGCCAATCACCTTAAATCTGTGCCCTCTGGTTATCGACCCTTCAACCGTTGGCAATGGTTTCTCCTTATTTACTCTTATCTAAATCCTTCATGATTTTAAACACCTCTATCAAAGCTCCTCTTGGCCTTCTCTGCTCCAAAGGAAATCAAAGGAACATCTGTCTCCCCTCCCTCCCACCCCAAAAGATGTTGACTCCTAGTTGAACTCCTTGGCTGCCCTCTGGTCCCTTACTGGAGAGTTCATCATTTGATCATCGATGGTGAGTCTCGACCAACATTTAACTGTGGCAAGAACATAAGAAATAGAAGCAGGAGTCGGCCATTCAGCCCCTCGAGCCTGCTCCGTCATTCAACAAGATCATGGCTGATCTTCTACCTCAACTTCACTTTCCTGCACTATCCCTTAATTCCCTTAATATTCAAAAATCTATCGATCTCTGTCTTAAATATACTCAACGACTGAGCCTCCACAGCCCTCTGGGGTAGAGAATTCCAAAGATTCACCAACCTCGGTGAAGAAATTTCTCCTCATCTCAGTCCTAAATAGCCGACCCCTTATTCTGAGACTGTACCCCCCCCCTGGTTCTGGACTCCCCAGCCAGGATTTTGTAAACTCACCCTTAATAAAAATGCATCGCATCCAGGTTCACGCACAGTGGGGAACACTGGATAGCATTCAGGAGTGGGAACACAGGCCGATTTCTTCCCCCGACCGCCCCCCCCCCGTTCTACCGGGGGTCCTGAGGCCAATTGTTGCACTCCAGCTGCGATCAGCTACCTTAGTGCACAGACTAGCCATTCGAACCTTGGTCACTCTGGTGTGTACGGGTTCAGTAACACGCCAGCTGGCACACACAGTCGCTGAGTCTTCAAGGAAGCCCGGATGAGCAAATAACGTGGAACCCTTCTCTCGCCAGTGTTACAGGGATCGAACCGAGCACTGTACCCTCTCAGCGACTCACTGGATAAACTCATCGAGCCTGGGGAGCAATGTTTTAATACTTCGAGTCAATCTTGTTTGCCATTTATATACTAATTGACGTGTGTGTGATGAATAGATTATTGTATTAACCACGATAACTGACTACCTGCTTGTCATGCTGTGGTTCCCAATTAGCAAAAAACCTGGGAGTTTTCTTTGAGCAGAGCCCCAGTTGTCGCCGATGGGTCAGAATGCACCCAGGAGTGTAACGAAGTGCTTTACTGACCCTTGTGACAGAAGAGGGTCCTGCCACAGGCAGCTTCCTGTCAACTAGACAAAGTAGCCTGAAAGTCCCCAGGGGTCACAGTTCGAGCAGCCTCAACTTGCTTCATGTGTAGCGCCCGGGAGGAAACGGGCCTTATTGCCCTATTTTCTCTGCTCCTTCACCTCTGACGTATAACAATTGATCGATATGTATGTCTTGTTTATATCCATTGCTCATGGTAAATTGGAGGATGTGGTCTCTCTCTTGCCTGTCTCTGTCCTGTTCACGTTGCTGTTTTTTTTCTCTGTCTCACTCCTTCTACTAGAGGTCAGCCTTGGCTCTGGGTAGCACTCTCACCTTTATCTCAGAAGGTCATGGGTTCAAGTCTCATTCCAGAGACTTTGGGCTGGATTTTCTCAATGGGGGCGCGTTTGGAGGCGGGACTCCCACTTGTCGGGTTTTAGTCCCGCCTCCTTCAACTTGTGGCCATCCCACGCTATTTTCCCTTGATTGACCTTGTTAAGCCCGCCCAGCGGGTTTAGCAGGCCAATTAAGGGAAAGCTGGTTACAGGTGACGTCAGCGAGTGACGTTTCATCTGTCAAGAGCTTTTGACAGATGAAATGTCAGCGTTTGACGGCTCTGTGAAGCTGTCAAACACGGACAATCTGTCCTCTAAGTTGAGCCCTTCCACTCAGGCTCAGTTAGAGAGCTCTCCTGAGCAGAAAGCAGAGGCTGCAGCTTTTGACAGTTCAGCAGCCATTCTGCTTTCTGTGCCGGTGAGATGAGGGACTCCCGAGAACTGAAGGGAGGAAGCCTGCAGGAAGAAGTAAAGGTAAGTAAAACTTATTAAAACACTTTACAGACACCTCACACACTTACCTCTCCACACTTGCACCCATCACTCACCTGCACACCGGACATCTCGACCCCTCCGACCCCCGCAGACTGACGGCCCGCCTCACTGACCCTGGCGAGGTTGGGAGCCATCGGGAAGCCCACACTTCAGGGCTGAAAATAGGGATTCTCCAAAAAACTGCCTGTTAATTGGCACTAATCCCCTTCCCGCCTCGAGGAGACGAGACCCGGCGCGAGTCGGGTACCCGCCTCCTGGGAAGATGGCACGGAGGCAGGTTGGGGGCGGGATGGGTACCCGCTCCCAAATTCTGCCATTTTCCCGGCAGTCCTGCCTCCCCAGGGCTGGCAAAATCGCCCCCTTAGAGCCCATAAACTAGGCTGACACTTCAGTGCAGTACTGAGAGTGCCCTTAGTCCCTGTATCCTCTCGCGGTGACTTGTTGCTTCTCCTCCCACCTCGCGCGTGATCGCCCATTCCCTCGCCGCTCATCCCTATTGCCCTATTCCCTTCGGCCTCAATCAGTGCCCTCTCGTCCCGTATTGCCTGTTCTCTAACTGACGGTCCCCCGATAGCTTTCTTAATCCCATTCCTCCTTCCTACAACCAATATCCTGTGGAGCTGTAAACCCACATCAACCATCACTATTTCTCATTTACATAAATGACTTCGATTCAGAAACCCAACGCAAAGTAGTCAAATGTGCAGACGGTACCACATTAGGGTGGGCAGTGACCCGGAGTAGGTAACTCCGACATTACAGAATGAGGTAGACAAAACTAAGGATGAAGTCAAAAGAGACCTTGGAGTCTCACTAGACTCAACATGTCCAACCAAAGCAGAGCATCAACCAACAGAGCCAATAGAACGCTGAACTACAAAGTCAACGCAGTAGAATACAAGCAAGAGGCAGTTGTGACCGAACTATACAGTGCTATGGTCAGACCACACCTTGAGTACGGTGCCCATTTCTCATCACCGAGGCGCAAGGGAGACTTTCGAGCGTTGGAGGCAAGGCAGAGAAGGGCCATAAGGCCTGATCCCCAGTGTCAACAGTCTGACTGAGACTGGAGAAACCTGGGCTTTTCATCGTGGAAGGTGACATCTGAGTGCTGATCTTCTGGAGGTACCGAAGATCGCTAAGACAATGGAAACGGTGAATGCGGGACATTACTTGCAAAAGGAGGAGAGGCTCAAACTCGTAAAAGGTAAATTTAGGACAGATGTCAGGAAATTCTTCATCGCACAGTAATCAATGTATGGAATGAATTTCCTGGAAGAGGAGTGAAGACCAAGACCCTGGAATCTTTTAAGAGCCAATTGGATGATGCAGTGGGGTCTTCAGGATCATTCTGGATTCCTGAACTAAGATGGCCTGAATAGCCTTCCTCATCCATAACTATCGTGAACTTGTGAACCATTTTAACTGCGACTGTATTTAACCATTACTTATGAACAGATATGTCCTTGATAACTTAATAATAAAGTTCTTAATAATAGTTGTCTCTCTGCTGCTATCTCACTACAGTATCCCTCCTACCCTAAATACAACCCCCGCATTACAACAGTGACTCCACTTCAAAAGTACTTCATTGGCTGTAAAGCGCTTTGAGACGTCCGGTGGTCGTGAAAGGCGCTATATGAATGCAAGTCTGTCTTTTCTTTCTTTCTACCATTCAACATACCGTGAGATTGCCATGGGAGATCTGCAAGTATATACCTTGCTCATGCATCGGTCCATCAAACTTCAAAGTTTCCAAAGTATTTCAAAGAGCGGGGAAGAAAGCCAGTCATTTCCTACTGTTTATTTTTAACCTGCATTGCCTGGCCTCTCCCTCGGGGTAAGAGTGAGGGATTTCCCAGCATCTGCCAATGTGCCGCAACTGTCCTCAGCAATGAATCTCCAGTTGACCTAGGGCTGTGCCAGCCCAATATGGGCTCAGCAGCACTTGTTCAAGCCACTTAGGACATCCGTTCATTTTAAGGACTGTTTTTGAGGAAGTTCAGAATTCTGATCCTGTGGTAAGATTGTAGAGAATGGTTTGCAGGGCTGAGCGAACAAGATTATCCTGTGGTAATTGCTTTCTCTCTTTCATGCAGCGATGGGTCATTCACCTACGACTCTGTCCCTTGGCAACAAAACACGAGTCAACCACCAGGGTCGTTGTCTGTAGTTACGACTGTGTGGGGAGTCACAAACACATCACAAAGCCAGGTAATGTCAGTTCTATAATTATCTCTGCTGTTAACTTAAAGTGTGGATTTAAATTGTTTTCATTTACCACAAAATCAGACAATCTTGCCCGCAGATAATAACTAAAACTGTTTGCAATGCAGTTGCATTAATTAGTGGCAGACCAGAACCTCAAACCAGCTGAAAACCAACCACCAAACTCCACCAATCGCTCAGTTGGTAAATGCAGACCAAACCAGATAGACCAAGAAGGTCTCGAGCTTGGTCTTCCTCTGTGCCGAGTTAGCTAAGCTCCGTCAGGGTGGCAGTAAGGGACGCAACAATTGGTTTCAGTGCCCATGAAAACCAGCCAGGGTTCCCGCTACATGCAATGCCCCCCTTTATTGCAAAATAAGCATCTGCGGATGTTCGGTGAGGACAGGGTCAAGCTGAGCTGTGCGGTTGAATAGCCTGCCAACGCTTATTCTAGCAACGCATACATGAAGAATGGCCACTTGAGCGAGGTTCTGGAGGGTGTCACCCACTGACACAAACCCCAACAGGACTGAAATAGGAGTCTGGGTCATTGAAAACAATCGCGAGGGAGCGATGTTGAATTTGTACGAGAAATTTGTCGGACCGCATTGCAGTGCATGTGTAGTGGCCACTCCCATTATAGGAAGGACATTTAAGACATGGAAAAGGTGCAGCTAAGATCCACTCGGATGATACTAGGAATGCAAAGTTATAATTAAGAAGAAAGGGTCAAAATATAATCTTTTCCTCCACTGGAACAGAGAAGGCTAAGGTGGGAGCTAATGGAGATTTTCAAAATTGAGAAGTTTTGAGAGTGAGGATCATTTGCTCTTGTTTCGAATTGGATTATCACTAGAAGAATGAAATTTGAAGAAAACTTTTCACACAGAGGATTATTAGAAGTAGAAATGCTTCACCACAAATGTCTATTGAGGCGTAACGTCAGTTTAAAGGGTATTGAATGAGTATTTGAAAAGGAAGAGTATAAAATGGAACAGGAGACGGGCTGGGGAAATGGGATCAGAGTCGATAGTTCCAGTTGAAGAACCAGTGCAGGCACGATGGGCTGACTAGCCTTCTGTAATTCCTTTGATTCTATAAGTCTGTGCCTACAGGACAAGAGGGGGACAAAATGCTTCAACTCCCAGTCAGAGATGTGTCCCGAGAGCAGCTCGCCACTTAAACTCCCTTGAAGGAATGTGGCCTGTCATGATCCAAGCTGCTATGTAAGGTGTTGCGACAACTCAAGACAGGAAGAACAAAAGCTGACGTTGGGTCTACCCAACAGCACTGGCACCTCGAAAGAACGGTGCCTTATGATCAGGCGGTTCTTTTGGTGGGAGATGATTGGTGAGCTGTCTGCAATGGGCGAGATGATTGGTGAGCTGTCTGCAATGGGCGAGATTGCTAATTTCAAAGAGAAGGCTGAAATGATTGCAGTGCAAATGGCACAGGAGTTAGATTGTGGAACCTCGCGGTGAAGCTGAGGGGGCATTACAGTACGGAGTAGATACTCCATCTACATGAACAGTCTTGCACGGAATCTGATGCGGCACTGCCTCATCGAATCATAGAAATTTACGGTGCAGAAGGAGGCCATTCGGCCCATTGTGTCTGTGCCGGCCGAAAAAGAGCTCTCCAGCCGAGTCCCACTTTCCAGCTCTTGGTCCGTAGCCCTGTAGATTACGGCACTTCAAGTGCATATCCAAGTACTTTTTAAATGTGATGAGGGTTTCTGCCTCTACCACCCTTTCAGGCAGTGAGTTTCAGACCCCCACCACCCTCTGGGTGAAAATATTTCTCCTCAACTCCCCTCTAATCCTTCGACCAATTACTTTAAATCTATGCCCCCCTGGTTATTGACCTCACTTCATTTTCCAGTACCTCCTTAATGCATTTTACATTCTTTCCCTGCAAGCAGGTGCTGGGAAATCCGATGGCAAATGCAAGCAACCCCATGACTCCAGGAGGCAACCCAATGGGTTCTGGGATGTCGGCCAACAATCCCGGGATAAACTCGCCTCAGTTTGCCAGTCAGCAGCAGCAGTTCTCGGCGGGCAAGGGCGGCTCCAACCAAGCGTACCTGCAGCAGGGCATGTATGGTCGACCGAACTACCCTGGAAGTGGCAACTTTGGGAGCAGGTAAAGTGCACTGCTGCTGGTATTTTAACACGAGGGAAACTACTTCTAGGATTCTTGAGGAACACACACTGAGCTGGCAAAGCTCCAAAGCAAATGGTCATTATTCAATTCAGATGGGATGGCCCATAAATAATTCAGTAGATGACACTGGGAGGATTTGTACTTGTGTTTCTCAACATCCCAGCTTGAATCATTTTCACAGATCCCAATGCTCCTTTTTTGACGACCTCCTATTTTTATTTTGGTGAAAGCGCTCCCCTATTCTTCCCAACAATTTATCAGCTTCTTTGTCCATCTGGCCGGATAACCTTCTCCGGTCAAGAGGCCAACGCATGGCCATCTCCCAGACAGCCATTCCTGCTCCTGGACCTGGCTGGCAGGGTGTGCCAGGAGTCCTCCTTGGCACGACTCGTCCCTTCCCTCTACAAGAAGATGCCAAAGTCTTCACTCACGGCTTCCACAGGTATAGAGCTGAGCTGCACAGGTTCTGAACTTGAATTTGTTATTAAAAAAAAATCTCTTCCCTGCCCCTCTCCCCAAGCATTCTTTAGCCAAGGGGGCGACCTGCATGTAACCAGGCCCTGGAAAGTGCCCAGTCTGTTCTGATTCTTCACACCCACCTCCAAGGACGAGGCTGATCTTCACTCACCACCTCCTCAAGTATGTGGGGAATCTGGAGCACTAACCTCTGCTCTTTCACCTTGTGCATAGCATGGTGCATCCTCAACACATTGCATCACCAGCCCTGCAATGCTCACACATTCCAAGGGAGATTGATAGGGTAGATGCTGAGAGGTTGTTTCCCCTGGCTGGAGAGTCTAGAACTAGGGGTGGTCATAGTCGCAGGATATGGGGTCGGCCATTTAGGACTGAGGTGTGGCGAAATTTCTTCACTCAGAGGGTCATGAATCTTTGGAATTCTCTGCCCCAAAGGGCTGTGGATGCTCAGCCGTTGAGTATATTCAAGGCTGAGATCGATAGATTTTTGGACTCTAGGGGAATTGAGGGATATGGAGACCGGGCAGGAAAGTGGAGTTGAGGTCAAAGATTAGCCATGATCTTATTGAATGGCGGAGCAGGCTCGAGGGGCCATATGGCACACTCCTGCTCCTAATTCTTATGTTCTTTAGTAATGAGGCTTATGCCAGATCTCTCATCCCTTTGAAACTGCGGAAAGAAGTGTAACTATAAATGTGTCTAATGGCTTCAATTCTGCTTTATTTTTGCTGTTGAGAGGAATGATGAGCTAATTGGACCTTGTTTGTTTTCTCCTCTCTCCCAGTTACCCTGGTGGTCCCAACGCTCCCGGCTCCATGGGGATCCCACCACACAGCAGGCCGCCGACCGACTTTACCCAGCCGGCGGCTGCAGCGGCAGCGGCGGCGGTTGCTGCCGCGGCGGCGACGGCAACAGCGACGGCAACTGCCACGGTGGCTGCCCTGCAAGAGAAGCAGAACCAGGAGATGAGCCAGTACGGACCGGTAAGGCGCCGTCTTAGTTGAAAGAGGCCCAGCTCTTGTTTACAGCTCGTAGATCCTTTTAGATGAGTGCCTGAAGGTCGTGGTACAGCGATGTGTTGCCAAGGAGGTGCCTTGGCTGCTTGAGGTTGCAGCTCTGGTTGGGCTAAAGAAAGAAAGACTTGCATTTCTATAGCTCCTTTCGCGACCTCAGGATGTCCCATAAGCACTTTGCAGCCAATGAAGTACTTTTGACGTATAGTCACTTCAGGAGAAACTTCTTTACCCAGAGTGTGGTTAGAATGTGGAACCCGCTACCACAGGGAGTGGTTGAGCCGAATAGCATAGATAAGAACATAAGGGAGGGGGGAATAGAAGGATATGCCGATAGGGTTAGATGAAGAGGGGTGGGAGGAGGCTGGTGTGGAGCATAAACACCAGCATGGACCTGTTGGGCCAAATGGCCTGTTTCTGTGATGTAAATACTTTGTAATACTGTTGGACTGTAGGAAACGTGGCAGCCAAATTGCGCACAGCAAGCTCCCACAAACAGCAATGAGATAAATCACTAGATAATCTGATTTTTTTTTGTGATATTGAAGGATAAATATTGGCCAGGACATTGGGGAGAACTCCCCTGCTTGTCTTTAAATAGTGGCCATGGGATCTTTTACGTCCACCTGAGAGGGCAGGCGGGGCCTCGGTTTAATCTCTCATCCAAAAGACGGCACCGCCGACAGTGCAGCACTCCCTCAGTACCGCACGAAGAGTGCCAGCCCAGATTTTTGTGCTCAAGTCCTTGGAGTGGGATTTGAACCCACAACCTTCTGACTCGGAGGTGAGGGTGCTGCCCCCTGAGCCACTGGCTGACACGGGTTAGATCGCAGCTTGTACATCAGTTCTAGCCTGAGTATTTCCCCACCCCCCCATTTCTTTTTAAAGCTCCTTTCTCAAGGTTTGTTCATCTATTCCAGATGGGTCCAGCGCAGGCATACAACAGTCAGTTCATGAACCAACAGGGTGCACGGGGCCCTTCTTCCATGCAAGGCAGCATGAACCCAGGAGGGATGGGCGGCGGAATGACCCCATCCAGCATGAGTGGGCCACCGATGCCAATCAACCAGCCCAGACCGCCAGGGATGAACCCGGTGTTTGCATCCCACAGCCAGCGAGTGGCACAGCAGGGGTACCCAGGCCCAAGACCATCGCAGCAGATGCCTATGCAGGGAGTCAAAAGGCCATATCCAGGCGAGGTGAGCAGAACTAAGGTACAGATCTGGTGAGTAACAGGCATCTGAGTGTGCACCAGTCAGCGGTGATGCAGTATTTCAGAACACCACTGACAGATGAAGCAAATTAAATGCTCTTGCATTCATTAATGTTTAACAATACGTGCATCATTTAGTGTGACCTTTTCAATCATTAAAATGTTCCAGAACTTGGTTTCATTTTGACTCTGAGCACAACTTTTCGATATTCCTGTTTTTCCTTCTCTTTCCACCCGCCCCCCCCCCCCCCCGCACTTCCTGTTTGAATGTATTTTTAATATCTTGTCCACCCCATTTTCTGAGTGTGTCAACAGGCTGCTCTCCCTTTTATGGGAACGGTAGCAGAGTGGTGATGTTCCTGGACTAGTGATCCAGAGACCTGGACTCATGATCCGGAGACGAGAAGTCAAATCCCACCATTCGGACCTCACCTACCTGACTAAATTTAGGAGCTCCCGAGCCGTTCCGACGCTGTACACTCGGCAGCCGGCCTCGAAACACCATGGCGTCTGTGCCGCCGGACCGTCTTCGATCGGATTTAAACAGCCGCTTCTCCGTTAAATGCTGACTTAATGTCGAGGACCTCTCGTGAAGATGCTGAATAGAGTTGTTGTATTTTGCGTTTTTTGCAGCCGAGCTATGCAGCACAGCAGTACGGACCAAGCAGCCAGTTCGCCAGTCAGCCTGGTCAATATCCCACCGCCAACCCCCAAAGGCCCATCACGTCACCCAGTTACCCTGGTCAGAGAATGCCTGGCCAGCAGAACACGGGCCAGTACCCCCCGCCTCCAGTCAACATGGCTCAATATTACAAGGTAAATGCACGATTTGCTGACTAGTATTTGGCTTATCTCGGTGTTTGATCTGGAGTGCCTCTTACCTCGATGAGTTGAATTAACCGCTGACCGCTATTTTCTTGTTTTCGCGACCCCCCCTCCCCTTCCCTAATTCCAACAGGCAGAGCAATTCAACGGACAGAACAACAGTTTTGCTGGAAGTGGGTACACCTACAGTCAAAGCAGTCTGAATGGGGTAAGTTCTCGATGGAGGATAGGTTCTCCTCCATCTCTTGTTACGCGGCTTCTGAAGTTCAGCAACGTGCCTAACGCTCTAGTAGTTGCATTTCCTTTCGCCTCTTTCAAAACGGGAGGGTGTTTCTCGCTGCTTAATTTCTGTGGAGCTTGTGGCTCAGCAGTCTGAGGGGTGGGGTGCGCTAATGATAATATGGTGAATGGCGCAGGTTCAGACGGAGCATAATGTTTTAGTTCTTTGCACGTCACTGACAGCCAACGGTTGGATTGCCCGCGCAAATTCTTTAATTGGCCAACACTTTAACAGGACAGGCTCCCCAACTTTTACAGCCAGTGAGTGTCATCTGGGGGCAGTAGCTGGTGGAGTGGGGTGGGGGGGCTGCAATTGGCCTCAGCAACCCCTCCCCCTGATTAGGGAGGGGCAATATCAGTCGGGATCGCCCCCCTTCCCGCTTGCTGTTGAATGGTTCTTGCTGGAAGGCTCACTGCTGTGGACAGCAGGCGAGGACAGGATTGCAATATCCCCATCAGTCACGGCGAGCCTTTGCAGGCCCCGATTTTAACTCCTCCGGCCCATGGGGGGAGTAGTTCCAATGAGGGGAAGGACGTACCCCCCCCCCTATTATCCCACTGCCTTCCCGCCAGGTCCCAATATTAACCTGAGCAGGACACCCGAAGGAGGGCAGCCACGGGGTCCTTTAAATATGCAGATGGGGTACCGGTCTGGTGATTTTAGTCCAAGGCTTGAGCAGGGACGGCTTTCCCGTGAGGCCAATTCCATCGGGAGAGGGATCGTGGGCCAGAAGAGGCCCAGGCAACTTTTTAGTTTTCACTTTAGGTTTCCTTATGGGGGCCAGGATGGGCAGGAGTGCTCTTCAGGGACCCCATAAGCTGTGGGCCTCCCTTACACTGGGATTTCCCCCTGCTGATTGCCCCCCCCCCCCTTACCTGACTGCCGGGGACCAACCCTGCGGATCTCAGGCTGCCTGCGATCTTCCTCTCCCGCCCACCGGCCGGGTTCGGGCGGGGTTCTGCGAAAGTTACGGTAACGAGGTCAGACCAGGCCTCCACATTCCCGGATTCCCCGGGTGCGCCTCCCAAATCAGAGCTCGCGCGCACCCGCACCCTACCCAACCGCCCCACCCCCATTAAAAGCGGAGCCTCGCTGTCTGTCTCACATCTGAAAAATGGTCACTTGGGTGAGGTACAAGGGCTGCTGGGAAACTGTAACCTAGCAACAGTAAGTCCTTCCGGCAGAGAAAGGGGGTAGAACATTCTAACGGGTGTGCGTTGGGTGGGTGGAGGGGATGTCATCTTCGCTAAAGGTTAAAGGTTTTTTCCCCCCTTGTTTTGTTAGAAGCTATTGAGAGTATTTTTCCTGCAACGTGACACGACTTACTTTCAAAACATTTGTTACAAAGAACAGTTGGAAGGTCGTCTAAAGTGCAAAAACAGCTGAAAAATGCTCAACCTCCTGTTCTTTTTTGCACATTTGGTGCATTCCGACTTGCCATTTTTCTAGAGCCTACAACAGGAATTTTACAAGATCAATTTCCAACGTCTCTCCTTGATTTTCATCCTAAACTGGACAGACGGACGACCCAATTCACCTGGGATATTCCCAATTGGAATTTTGATGAAGGATTGCGAAATGCTGGCCACTGAAAATTGCAGTAAACAGCAAGCTGTGTCAGTCCAGCCTCTCTCTTCCCCCATTCTTTGTAGGTCCCATCACACATCACCACGACTCCCATTTAAAAGCATGTGACGTGCATATAAATGATACCAGTCGTGATGGTTCAAACTCACTATTTCTTTTCTCATTGCGGTTTTATTTTTTTTGGTCTGGTAGGGTTGCATGTTCACACGAGAGAGACCTAACAGTTTTCTATGAATGCAATCTGAGAATATTTTGAGCCCTTGCATGTTTCTGTGAGCATCTCATTGCATCACTTGGGGATGTACTTGTCCCCGCAGTTTGTGAAAACCTGCAGGTAGGTACAAAGTGTCTCTGTCCTGGTTATATTTCTTGTAATATTTCCTACTGATCACTGTTGATGGTGTTTTATTTTTTTTAAAGTTTTGCATGCTGTTGCTGCATCTGTCTTCTGGCATGTTTCATTCATTAATAGCTAATACTTTACTGGAGTTCCACTGTGGGGACCAACCTTGTAAACGAATTCATCACTTAACTGGGCGTCACTGTTCTCCAGTGATTTAGACAATGGCTTTGAATGATTGTGAAATCAGAAACGAACTGTAAACCAATCGAGAGGGGAAGGATAGAATTGAAAGAGGGGACAGATAAAGTTGTATCTGTTCCATAATGTTGGTCTTTCATCTTTAATTGCTCTGTATATGTTGGACGTTTATTCCCAGATATGTGTCATTGGTAATAAAATTGTCTTCGTTTGTGCTTAGTTCACAGTATTTTGGACATTTATTTGGGTCTAGTTGAGTTACTGGTACTTTTTGCACCACTGCTAAAATTCTCTGAATTTAATCCTTTCCTTCTATCTTGGTGGGCCCCATAGTTCAGATGCCAGATTCATAGTCATCCCTTTTTCAATTGACGCACAGTTTTCTCTTTGCACCCAATTCCAGCATTTCTGGTTTCCAAACTCCCACATTTTTTTTTTACTGCCCAGCAATGGCCACACCCTTTGGAAAGTAAACCAAACTTCCAATAGCACAATTCTAAAAACAACTCTCTCTCTCTGACTTAATATGTGGGAATGCACCAATGACTGTGTAAGCTGTTGGCAGAACAACCCGTTGGGCCTCCCTGATGCTATATGGTTATCGGTGCCTTCTCAGTGCTGCGACATATATTTCTACAGGTTATGTCACATACAGAAAGCAATGCTTTTGCTTTTAACTATGGAATAACAATGTTGAGCTAGCAAATTTTTACAGTACAGTAAAACTGCCAATTCTGTTTTTCATTACTAATCAACACAATAATTGGAAACGTCCCATCCTCTTCTGATCGCTGACTGCCTGAGTAGTGTCCTCTCTGTCTCTCCATCACAAATGCTGGGAGTGGAAAAGAAACCAAAGTAAGATTACATTGTTCTTACTGATTCTACTCCACACATAAAAAAAAATACATTGCTAAAAAAAAACAAGCATTTTTTTTGTTAATTAAGCAAATTGACAGCTGATATCTGTTCAGTTACATAGCTGACATTTTACAAGACCACAGAGTATCTGAATACTAATATCTCCAGGGGAATGTAATGAGAGTTGTCTTCTCAGATGTGAAGCTTTTTAAAAAAAAAAGTTGGGAAATGTACATTGAAGGGCCAAAGCTCACCAGGTCGAATAGAGTAGGGACGACCATGAGGGAAATCAAGAGGTCGCAACTAGGGGTTGGGTTTCAGAGGTTTGAAGACTGTACAAGAAAGGGAAGATTAAGGGAGGCAAGGAGTTCCGCGCTTCAGCGATCATGGGAAAGAGTGAGTTGGAGTCGGAGATGGTGTGACAAGTCTCGAGGATGTAGTGAGGAGGAAGAGCTGGTAGGACAGCATGTCTGGAGTTTAGGCGGAACAAACAAAAGAAAAGTTCAGCAAGACGGAGAAAAGTGAAGAAAAAAGAAATGTGCTACCTAAGGGATAGTGCAATAATGTGAGACATTCAGTCAGTTTAAAAATGATTGCTTTTTAAATAGAAAAAAAAATGTCTTTAATCTCCTTTCCCCTCCATATGTCACGAAGATGAAACTATTCAGCTGAGACAAAGCCTAAACACTTCTGGTTATCTGGAAATTGCATGGTCAATACAGAAATAGTTCAAATCCAATTTTTGAGAGCTGCCAACTGCACTTTTGAATCTGTTCATCGCACTGTCCTGTGGCCAGGCGGTGGGAATTTTCTCAGTCTGAAATGTTTCTTCATTACAGCTGACAGGTTATAAGAGGAATGTGATTAATGGGGATGGGGCCCCTTTCATAACAGATTGTGTTATTAGATACCAGTTGGTTCCCAGTGTATGTAGGTCAGTTCTGATGGCTTTTGTTCACAGGGAATGGGTTCTCTATGATAAAGGGGTGGTTTAATTTCCACCAGATTGCCCCAACTACAGTAGCTTTCTCTGAAAAGTGAATAAAATCGACCGTTGACAAGATTTTTGGAAACGGTGCAAAAATTCTACCATAGTTTCAGTGGATTAAAAGTTGTTAACTTCAGCATGATACAGTAACTGAGGAATGTAGAATCGCCATGGATCTGATGCATGACAGTGCACATGATTTCTGGGCAGTAGTCAGTACAGTCATCGTGTCTTTCTTCTTTCTTTTAGCCTCCGAGGTCTGTGGCAAGTTATCCTCATTCTCCTGTGCCGGGAAATCCCACTCCGCCTATGACTCCAGGAAGCAGTATTCCACCATACCTGTCTCCTAACCAGGATGTGAAGCCGCCATTCCCACCTGATATCAAACCCAATCTCAGCTCCTTGCCGCCACCACCCCCAAGTGAGTTGGGTGACAAAAGACAAAGTGAAATGTGTTATTTTTTTTTAAACTGGGACCGTGATGTGATGAAACACAGGATCCAACTCTTCAAATCTCCACTTCATGCTCTGTGGGCCTGTACAAATATAACGGTCAACTGCTCCTTGTACTTCAATACGTGACAGGGTCGTAAATACTGCTCGATTACGCTTCGCCCACAAAAGTGGCCGAGGACCATTGCAGACGCTTGAAGGTAGAGTTTCCCACAGCGGGTACCCCGATCTCCCGCAGTCACTTTGGCCGAAGAAACCCGGGAGGAACAGTGGAAACGGCCCTTTCCGCCTTTTCTCCAGAGTTTTCGCTGGAGTTACAATGAGCAGGAGAATGCACCCCCCCCCCCCCCCCCCCCCCCCAGAGATTACTGGCGTTGATCTCAGGAGTTTTCCCCTCGGAACACGAGTAGGCCATTGGGCCTGTTGTTGTTTGTAAGCCATGCCGCCTGTATCTCTTTATTCCCAATTCAAATCTTTTCTCCATTTCCCTTAATATCCTAAATTCCCAAGTAAGTATCAATTACCTTTTGAACCCCTCGCTTGACTTGGCATCTATGCGGGGGGGGTGAATTTCCTTGAGGCTTCTCTCGCTGTAGGTGGGGTCTCCACGGAAGAAGCCCCGAGGAAATGCATCCCCCGTGATCTTCCTGGGAGGTGCATTCTGCACTCTCGCCTCCCTTTGTGTGAAGGCGTTTTTGCTGGGTTTGCTTTTAACTGGCTCAGCTCCAGTTTTAAGGTTATGCTCTGTGCGAATTGGGGAGCATCAAGAGTGCACAGGAAAGACATGAAGTTATAACAGAAAGGTGTCCATAAATCGGACGGCAAATCCGATAGATATGTTTCAATTTGGGTTTCAGCACGCTCGGTTCCATTGCACAATTTCTTTCACCTCGTGCTAAAATGGCCTTTTGGTTAACAAGTCCTCCTCTCTTGAGTTCATGAGTTTCACATTCCGTGAATGTCCTGAACAGTTCGGTCTGCCTGGCCTTGGTGTCAGTTGGATGGGAAGGAGAAATGAATGGCAGTCATTGCAAAGTGGCTGGCGTTCTGTTCTGCCGGAGTCCTGGCTTATAAAGTGTAGAGTTTTTTTTTAACA
The DNA here is from genome assembly GCA_030390025.1 of Squalus acanthias. Classification (NCBI taxonomy): domain Eukaryota; kingdom Metazoa; phylum Chordata; class Chondrichthyes; order Squaliformes; family Squalidae; genus Squalus; species Squalus acanthias. The sequence continues at coordinate 10,766,607 of CM059446.1, read as the reverse complement.
CTACCGCCTGTAAAATGACACTCTGCAATATTGTCATTTAACGGTTAAAATGTTTGCATCCAGTTCCTCCTTCATCTGCTTTAATGGAGGTGTTAATTAACCCATTCAGAGTGTTCAGCATATTGACTCTTTCTGTCTGGACATTTGTGCGGCCCTGTATCTGTACAGGTTTAAAATGACACAAGCAACGCACTTACATTATCTAAAAACTGTGCTCCCTATTTCTCTTTTATTAAGTGAATTTCCTTTCTTTTCTCCCAAAATGTAATGGAGGTAAATCCTTCATTTTACTGTAAAATGAGACAGTGCAATGGGACTAGAGACCATAAATCTAAACTGGTGAAAAATAAAACAGAGACCAGAACAAACTGCTTTACGCAAAGAGTGACAAACTGCTGGAACGATTTTCCAGGCAGACTAAGAGTGGTGTGGTGTTTTGGGGCATTTAAAGCACAGTTGGATGGGAGGATGAGAATATTTCAGGGACAGCCTTCAGTGGGCCCTGCTGTCTTTGTACACCCTTGACTTGCGTTCAGCATTGCGATAATTATAACTCAGTGTACAATACTGCAGATTTTACACACTATCCGCTCACTCCTCAAAGGGGTTAAAATGTTGTTTTAAATTAGTGGGGTTATTTTCATAGCATATTTTTCCAATCTGGAACGTGCACGAGTGGTTGTTTTAAACTTCACTCTGTTTAACTGCAACCAGAGCTCTGCTCAGGTGCTTGACTTGCATACAGGAGGTTTGTGGATTCCCCCAGGGGCTGCCCGTCAACCAAACCAGCGTGCCTCGATCGGGTGACGTTTGTCAGTTCTTAACCATGTGGAAGCGAGGTTTCTTCTCTCTGGGATGAGGTTGGGAGGCCGGGGGTTGCGGAAGAGGAAAGAAAAAGACATCCTTTTCCGCCTTTGCCAGCTTAAACTCTACCTCCTGCAGGCCATTCGTGGAGTAGAATTAGTGGCAGTCCCGATGAATTTCATGACCCAGGCTGTTCCACTCTCCCAGCTTAGGAGAAGACGTACAGCGGCAAACCGTCTGCGGGTGGGAAGGAGAGAATTGTTCCGTTGACTTGAAACTCTTGCGATGATCATGAAAACCACATTTTTACTGTACTGCAGATGCTAAAGGGAAAGTTGACACTTTCTCTCCCTCTTTGGTCTCAGCCAACGATGAGCTCCGGCTGACGTTCCCAGTGAGAGATGGCGTCGTGTTGGAGCCCTTCCGGCTGGAGCACAATCTGGCTGTCAGCAACCACGTCTTCCACCTGCGGCAGTCCGTGCACCAGACATTAATGTGGAGGTAAGAGCAAAGAAGGAACAAAGAGGCGCCTCAGGCACGATCTGGTTTTGAAGTGTCGTCGCTGTGGTTTTCTAGGCAAACGCAGCAACCAGTTGGCGCACAGCAAGATCCCACAAACAGCAATGGGATAAAGGACCGGGGAATCTGTTCTAGTGATGTTGGTTTAGGGATAAATGTTGGCCAGGACACCGGGATGAACTCCCCTGCAATGTTCCCCCTAATTATTTTTTTGGGGGGGTCCCTTTCACGGGCTGCGCAGCCCATTCAAAATTTCACGCATGCGCGAAATCTCCCACTGAAAAGCCGCTGATCGGCCTGCGCGGGAGCTCCAGACGGCCGCGCAGCTCCGCAGGGACGTTGCTCCCCTGCACTTCTTCCGATAGTGCCGTGGGTTCTTCTACATCCATCCGAGCAGGCAGATGGGGGGGGGGGTCTCGGTTTAACGTCGCGTCCGAATGGCAGCGCCTCCAACAATGCTGCACTCCCTCAGCGCTGCACTGAACGGTCAGCCTAGATGGTGTGTTCAGGTCCTGGAGTGGGGTTTGAAACTGCAACCTTCTGCTCCGAGGTAAGAGTGCTACTGCTGAGCCAAGGCAGGCATTGGAGCAGTACTCGATGTCCAGTCCCGGCTTTATTATCTCATTTCAGGCAATATGAAAACACTTTTTGTTGTTGTAGGGCCTATGATGCTGAATTAATACTGTAAGATTCTAGCTTATGATTGTCTGAAATTATTTTGCTATTTTAGCAGAGGCATTTGCCCATATATTTTAAACGGAGAGAATATTGCCAGGACGATGCCGCGCATGCCTGTGACGTCGGTCACGCCTGGCCCGAGTGTTAGTGCTTTGCTGTGTTGAAGCACTGTACATTGATGAGTTCTGCACTTAGCCATGTAGAGAAGTTCAGTGCAGTACTGTCAGTCCACAGTCTGACAGCATCACATTACACTCCTTCATTAATTGTACCGGAGATTAGCACATCTACTGAATTATTGGAGCAAAGCATTTCGGATAAATGTGTTCTCTGTTCACACACTGGTATCTCATAGCGGAATTTCAGGGCCTGTGTAGCTAATATTCTGGCCAATCTAATATAGGACTGGCCTCTCAAAACAATGTCATAGTTCCTAGTCTGTCAAACCAATCAGACTTTTCCACATTTTGAGGTTGATCCTGCACTCCCAAGGGAGCACTTGTCAAGCCTTGGCACTACAGTGTTGTACCCTGATCTTAGAATTGCACTCTCACTGAGTGAAGGCTCCCCACCAAGAGCACAGGATTGCTGAATAAACCTTATCTATAAACTTGTACAGTGCAAATAGAGCAGCGTTGATCCAGTTAAAAATTATAATATAGAGTAGCTTGCTCCTGAGGAGCACGGTTGGCCCTGGGCCTGAAATGACATGTTTAATGTTTCTGTGGTGACTTGTGTTCATGACTGTATACCGCACCATTGATGTCTGACTTGGTGCAGGCATCCCCGATTGCTGTTCGAATCGCGCTGCCAAATGCCTGTTTCCGCCCCTGCTGCTAGATTGTCGGCACCTGCTGTGCAGAGACTGAGGCTCCAAATCGGAGACGTGACCAAAATTGCTGGAAATGAGCAGGCATTTACGCAGCATTCAGGCATTACAGAATGCTGAGGTACAGAGGGACCTGGGGGTCCTTGCACATGAATCACAAAAAGTTAGCATGCAGGTACAGCAAGTAATTAGGAAGGCAAATGGAGTGTTGGCCTTTATTGCAAAGGGAATGGAGTATAAAAGTAGGGAAGTCCTGTTACAACTGTACAGGGCGTTGGTGAGACCACACCTGGAGTACTGCATACAGTTTTGGTCTCCTTATTTAAGGAGGGATATATTTGCATTGAAGGCAGTTCAGAGAAGGTTCACGAGGTTGATTCCGGAGATGAAGGGGTTATCTTATGAAGAAAGGTTGAGCAGGTTGGGTCTGTACTCATTGGAGTTTAGAAGAATGAGAGGGGATCTTATTGAAACATATAAGATTCTGAAGGGGCTTGACAGGGTAGATGCAGAGAAGATGTTTCCCCTCGTGGGGGAATCTAGAACTAGGGGGCATAGTTTCAGAATAAGGGGGCGCCCTTTTAAATCGGAAATGAGGAGGAATTTCTTCTCTGAGGGTCGTGAATCTTTGCAATTCTCTTCCCCAGAGAGCTGTGGAGGCTGGGTCATTGAATATATTTAAGGTGGAGATAGACAGATTTTTGAAAGGTAAGGGAGTCAAGGGTTATGGGGAGCGGGCAGGGAAGTGGAGTTGAGGCCAAGATCAGATCAGCCATGATCTCATTGAATGGTGGAGCAGGCTCGAGGGGCCCAATGGCCTACTCCTGCTTCTACGTCTTATATTCAGCAGGGTGGTTGTGTTCAATCCCCACTGCACAATTGTCGCATCTCCAATCAGCCCAATTAATTCAAAGGCTGGCACCTAGGGTATTTCTGGGTAAAATGAGAGGCCCCTTCAACGCCTGGTTACGGGAAGTGTCGCAGCATGTCCTCGAGCTGGTTTTATTGAAGTGTTGGTGTCGACAGCAGGCACGGGATTCTCCCGGCATCCACTGCGCTCAGGTGTGCAATGGTAACAAGACCCCGCACTTTCAAGGGTTCTCCGAGCTGCCATCAGGTCTCCGCCACCGTTCCCATTGAGCTGCGCGGCCGCGCTGCGGTCTGGAGGTCCCACGCAGCCAGCTCACCGGCTTTTAAATGGAAAAACCGCCCGTGCGTTCGCGCAAATTTGAATGGGCCGTGCAGCCTGTTAAAGGGGCTACGCACCCAAAAGAAAATGAGGGGGAACATTGGTCTTCACTTACCTCTTGATGTGGCGGGGTTGCTTTCAGGAACAGCAACACCAACATAAACAGGGAAAGCAGCACTTCAAAGTTGTGGCTCTCCAGTGTAAAGCTGTAGGACCCCATATATCCAATACCAAAGCACCAAAACAGGAAGGATAGCTTTTAGTCTGATGTCCTGTTCTGGCCAGCACTGTAAGTGGGGTTGTGTTTCTGAACCAGTTTTGCTCATTAAATCTACAGCAGGAAGACTCTCATTGACTGATTGCTTCCTGGGAAGAGAGTGTTGTCCTATGAGGAGAGATTGTGTAGAATGGGCCTATACTCTCTGGAGTTCAGAAGATTGAGAGGTGATCTCTTTGAAACATACAAAATTCTGAGGGGGATCGACAGGGTAGATGCTGAGAGGTTGTTTCCCCCTGGCTGGAGAGTCTAGAACTAAGGGGGGCATAGTCTCAGGATAAGGGGTCGGCCATTTAAGACCGAGATGAGGAGGAATTTCTTTACTCCGAGGGTTGTGAATATTTGGAATTCTCTCCCCCAAAGGGCTGTGGATGCTGAATTGTTGAGTATATTCAAAGCTGAGATCGATAGAATTTTGGACTCTAGGGGAATCAAGGGATATGGAGATAGGCAAGAAAGTGGAGTTGATGTTGAAGATCAGCCATGATCTTATTGAATGGCAGAGCAGGCTTGGGGGGCCGTATGGCCGACTCCTGCTCCTAATTCTTATGTTCTTATTGACCATGGGGAAGAGGAAGGAATTCCTCCCATTCTCTGTTATGCTCACAGGGAACAAGGCACATTAAATAGCACTTGCACAGGTCAGACTGATGGCTCATGGAGTTTATCTAGTCAGTAGCTGAGGCACAGAGTCCTGGAAGCATACAGGCTCAATCCCCGGTCTGCGTTGAGTTAGCTGATTGCAGCCAGGGCGTTAGTCAGGGTTCAACCATTGGCCTCAACGACCCTGGCATAGGCAAGAGAAGATTGACTGGTCCCCTGCTTACACTCGCCATCCAGAGGCCCCCTGCTGGTTGTTGGGCAGGATTGGACTCGACTGAGATGCCTCCATGGTCACATACTGACCACACTGAACAATGGGCATCTGAGCAATATACTGGAGAGTGTCTGGCATCTGTGGGAATCAGGAAGGAGTTAAAGGCTTCAGGAAAGGTCGGGACAGAAATGGTGAAAATAAGAAGCTGGTCACCTTATAGCGACTGCAGACAGCGATGCTCCAGTTTCCTTTAAAACACAAGTGTCACTCCACAGACGGTGAAGGTTTTGAAGGAAGCTGGAGGGTCTTGTGTGGATGATCTATTTCAGCAAGCTACAAACACAATGGACTCGTGTATTGGCTCCAACACAAGGGGGATTGGCAGCTATCGGGGCTGGGCACAGTGTCAGCTCCGGCTGCTTCAGTGGGACCACTTGGGTTGAGTCTCTATGGAGGAAAAGCAGCCGAATTGCAATGCAAGTCTTTGCGCTGAACATACGCGGCTTTGGCCCAACATTTAGTGTTACCAGTGCTAGCACGCACAACCTCTGTAGTGAAAATGAACTGCAATCTTTTACAGGTCTGACTTGGAGCTTCAGTTTAAATGTTACCACCATGAAGACCGGCAGATGAACACAAATTGGCCGGCGTCTGTCCAGGTCAGTGTGAATGCAACACCCCTCACCATCGAGCGAGGTGATAACAAGACTTCTCACAAGCCCTTGCATCTGAAGCATGTCTGTCAACCAGGAAGGAACACCATCCAGATCACTGTCACTGCTTGTTGCTGTGTAAGTATGATGACCTCTGTTACTTTGTCTTCGGTTCTGACTCAGTATAAACTCCCTTTTGTTTTTTTTTTGGTTCCTTGTTCTCTGAACACCCTGGTCTGTGCGCCACCAGAGAGGGCAAGGAGATGATCTGCCCCAAGGCCTCTACAAATTCTGCTAGGGGGCACGCAAGGCGGCAAAGGGATCGCTTCCGCTCGGAGATCCTTTCCCTCTTTGAGGTGGTGCTTGGGCAGCACTTGTGATGGCACGGTGCTGTGGCATCCCCTCAGACTGTGCCAACCAGTGGCATTCTTCACACAAAACAAAAATAGACACATTTTGAACTCTTGAGAATTATGGCAGCCATTTAAACGTGACAGCGACTGCAGTCAGAATAAAGCCTGTCGCATTTTTCCTTACAATGAGTGATTATCTCGGTTCTCAATCTATTGGTAATGGTACTCTTCTGCAAGGAGGAATTTCCTGCTGTCTTATTTACTCAGCTGTTTAGTGCCACCCTGGCCGCCAGCCTCGGCCATCTGCCGATACATTCAGCAGAACAAACGCCAATTGTTCGATTGACACGTTTTTCTTTTCCTGCATTGCACTGCCGCACAATGCTCCTACTTAGTCACAGCAGCCTGGAATTTCCTGTTTGTGTGGGGGGTGTAATTGGCAAGTTACAGAGAAACTTATGACCGTTGTTTCGCCCATTTTGCCGACAGCAATTTGGGCCGAAACCTCCTGCCAATTTTATTAGCTTTGGCTGTAACATAAAAATGGGCATAAACAAGCAGAATCAGCGTAAACAATCATGGGCCTGAGGAAAACCACAGAACTCACACCGTACATTCCTCCTTTAAGTGCGAAAATTAAAGTTTGAAGCCATCTAACCATCGTTCGTGCACATTAAGCACAGCACTTTTAAGAAAATGCAATCATGGAAGCTTTCCAAATTTGAATGTAACTCATACAGATGCCATAAAAGTGCATTCAAAGGAACAGAAGATACAATGCCGATGTCAGCGAGGATAAATAAGGAAAATGGCTTCAAAAAATCTCTCCTGCTGCGCCTAAAATTCAGGACGTAATTTCACAAGCCGTTTTGAACCAGCTTAATTGCAGGAAACTCGCTGTTTACAATTGGGGACGGAGCCACTGTACTGAGCCACGGCGCGTCTGGTCACAGGACTTGATGAAATGGGCAGGAAAGATCAAAGAAATCCGGGTGTGTAGCATTAGTACATGCGCAGCGTGCTTACGGCTGAATTTTCGCCATCTTTTTGACGGCGGAAATTGGCTTCAGGCCCCGATTGCGTGTGTCTTTGGACGCAGTTTCACAGGAAATTCTGGCCCGGCGTGGTTACAATGCAAAGGGCAAGAGTGGGTCTCCCATGCTGTTGGTGCTGGTGAGTGGCAGGAAACACCAAGTTCAGTATATCTTATGCGTAGAAAGGAAGAGAAATCAGAGATAGCAAACGGATTTGGAAAGAATTTTGTGAGATGTGCCCAGAGACGATAAAGGAAGTGTTTGTCTGTTTTTTGGCATGGTTCTTGGGAGATTTAGTACCGTGGGCACACATTCAAATTGTGACATGCATTGTACACGAGACGTTTATTAATTACTCACAGATTGCCCATGGCATTGTTCATGGTTAGATTTTTTTTCATTCATGGGATGTGGACGTCGCTGGCAAGGCCAGCATTTATTGCCCATCCCTAATTGCCCTTGAGAAGGTGGCGGTGAGCCGCCTTCTTGAACCACTGCAGTCCGTGTGGTGAAGGTACTCCCACAGTGCTGTTAGGGAGGGAGTTCCAGGATTTTGACCCAGCGACGATGAAGGAATGGCCGATACATTTCCAAGTCGGGATGGTGTGTGACTTGGAGGGGGACTTGCAGGTGGTGGTGTTCCCATACGCCTGCTGCCCTTGTCCTTCTCGGTGGTAGAGGTCGTAGGTTTGGGAGGTGCTGTCGAAGCAGCCTTGGCGAGTTGCTGCAGTGCAGCATATGCTGTTTTATAATGAAAGGAGCATTATATCATAGAGTGCACAATGTATTATTTTGCTGCTACGGTGGAGCTGTGTTTAATCTAACCTGACTAATCTATAGTCTACTTGAGTGAACACAGTCAATGTTGGTGAGGGAAGTTTGCGGATATGAAAGTACTTGGACATTGCACGCACTTGTACATGTCAGAAGAAACCAGCATGAAAGGACTGTCTATCTGCGTTCATATTTTTGACATATTGAAGTCTGAATCACAGAATCCCCACAGCGCAGATAGAGGCCATTTCGGCCCATCGAGCCTGCACCGACACATATCCCACCCTATCCCCATAACCCCACGTATTTAATCCCCCCTAACACTAAGGGTCAATTTATCATAGCCAAATCAACCTAACCCGCACATCTTTGGACTGTGGGAGGAAACCGGAGCACCCGGAGGAAACCCACGCAGACACGGGGAGAATGTGCAAACTCCACACAGACAGTCACCCGAGGCCGGATTCGAACCCGGGTCCCTGGTGCTGTGAGGCAACAGTGCTAACCACTATGCCACCGTGTTGAAGTGTGACGGGTGCTCGTAAAACTGAGTTTGTGGCTCAATTCCCGCTCCTCATTGATAAATCTGATAAATCCTGACCCTGCCCACTGATAAATCCTGACCTTGCCCAATGAGGCGGAAGTGTACTGGTAGGTGAGAAACAAGTGACGAACTAAAATTCCCAGCAAAAAATCTTGGGGAGGAAGTGGTGTGGAGCATGGGTTCATTTGTATCGCTAAATCATTTTCGCAAAGCTCGTGAAGTAAAAGAATACCAGCTACACGTTTAAGATCAGATTGTATGTTTATTATTTAAATTTCAGAACGGATAGTTTCTTTTTTGTCATTTGATGTATCCACAAAGCATTTACAGTGTTCAAAGAGCTATCGAGGCTGCCATTCTGTACACGATACATTTCTACTGTTACAGTTTCATTGCTACCCAGGATATGATCTGATACTGTTCTTACCAATTCCTTGTGCTTCCTGACACGGTACTGATCCCGCGCTCTCTCTCTCTCTCTCTCTCCTTGCAGTCGCACTTGTTCGTACTGCAGTTGGTGCACAGACCGTCAGTCCGATCGGTGCTGCAAGGCTTGCTGAAGAAACGGCTCCTTCCTGCTGAACATTGCATCACCAAAAGTAGGTGTACGGAGATGGCGTTTTACAAGAACGTGTGTGTATTTTTGTTCAGTTTTTGAGGAGCTCTTGCCTTGAACACTGGGAAGGGGTTACAGCCTTTTCGTCACAGTCACAGGAGCGACCAAAACAATTAGATTTTCGTAACGCTAGTGAGGCGCTTTGATACTAATTATGCTACAGTAAGTGTTTTTGATGCTCTTCTCACCAAAAGTCATAGGGTGGATAATTTGGCGGGGGGGGGGGGGGGAACCCGGTGGAAGCCTTGTTGCTGTCCTGCTACAGTTTTTAAAGAAGAAATCAAGCACTTTGCATATTAACATACAAACGTGAAGTTTCTTTATCCGCTGTTTGAAGCAAGGCGTTAGCCCAATGGCACTTGTTAGAAACATAGAAAAATAGGAGCAGGAGTAGGCCATTCGGCCCTTCGAGCCTGCTCCGCCATTCAATATTATCATGGCTGATCCTCTATCTCAATACCATATTCCCGCTCTCTCCCCAGACCCCTTGATGCCTTTTGTGTCTAGAAATCTATCTATCTCTTTCTTAACTATATTCAGTGACTTGGCCTCCACAGCCTTCTGTGGTAGAGAATTCCACAGGTTCACCACCCTCTGAGTGAAGAAATTTCTCCTCATCTCAGTCCTAAATGTCCTACCCCGTATCCTGAGACTGTGACCCCTCGTTCTAGACCCCCCAGCCAGGGGAAACATCCTCCCTGCATCCAGTCTGTCTAGCCCTGTCAGAATTTTATACGTTTCAATGAGATCCCCTCTCATTCTTCTAAACTCTAGTGAATACAGGCCTCGTCGACCCAATCTCTCAATAGACAAAGGAGTTGTATGCAAGCCCATCGTGCGTTCGTGTGCTATTTTTTGAGGCACTAATATGACCTGGCAACTACAGCTTCCCTGTTGTGCTCAAGTAAAGAAAACCTCTCCCGTCATTTTACAAGGCAGGGAAAACAAATGAAAAGCTTCTGCATTAACAGCTGTCATTGGGTCAGGTAATCAGCTTGTGAATAATAAATGGGAGAGATTGATTGTTTACAGTTGACCGTAGACCCAGCTCAGTTTGGTTTCACTTGAGAACGATGTAAATGGCCTTCCCATGACTGAATAGCCCACTGATGCTCACTGTCCACTGCCCACTCTCATATGGATAAAGCTCAATTGGATGAGGTTATTAGGGGGTGGCTATTATGGAGCTGTATGAATCACTGCCTTCAGGAGGGGAGAAATTTGAAAAGAAGGAAAAAAGGACCTACTTTTTGTGGGGGAACTAATCCATTGGGGGGCAATACATGCCATCTGGGTTGGCCAAAGCCAATGGTGGCACATTTCTCTCCGTCCTTAGATACAGGACAGGTACTCCGGAGGCAGCAAGGAGCGAGTCATCAGCCATGACATCAATTTAATCCTTTAATTTAAAAAAAAACTTTCCACTCCTGTCCTGAAGGTATTGACTACCACGCTAGCCTGTGGCTTGATGGCACCAATCACCCACGGCAGCTGTGGAATTTGAATTCAGTTCAATACATCTGGAATAAAACGCTACTATCAGTAATGGTGACCATGAAACTACCGGATTGTCGTAAAAACCCATCTGGTTCACTCATGTCCTTCAGGGAAGGAAATCTACCGTCCTTACCCGGTCTGGCCGATATGTGACTCCAGACCCACAGCAATGTGGTTGACTCTTAACTGCCCTCTGAAATGGCCTAGCAAACCACTCAATTGTCAAGAAGGTGACTCACCACCCCCTTCTCGAGGGCAATTTGGGATGGGCAATAAATGCTGGGTTTGCCAGCGGCGCCCATATCCCGTGAATTAATTTTAAAAATCACCCTTTCCTACTTATCTAAATGACCATTATACATGTGTGAATCTTAACGGTGGAGGGTGTCACACCTGAGCCCTCACCTGGTATCCACACACATGCGCCACCAATTGGGGTTGCTGTACAGTAGTCAGGATCAGTTTCTCATCTTTGACCCAAAAGCCCATATCAGAGTTGGGATCTTCCTGTTCTGTGTGGTTCTGAGAGAGAAACTTAGGCCCTGAAATTCCCTGGTGGTTCTCTCAGCCTCTCGCCATACCTCCGGTGGGAGACCAACGAAACTCCCAAGAGAAAACATCACACACAGGCCGAGAATGGCCATTTGCTCCGTTTCCCGGGACTGGGGTTCCCCAAGTTTTCCGCCAAAGTTACGCTTTAAAAGAGTCGTGCTAAATTGAAAAATCATGAATGAAGTCTCAGGTGGCCGCTGGAATAATGAAGAATTCTGCCAGAGAGTCAGTTGATTTAGTTTTCATGAATGTAGTGGGCTAGTTCGGTATGAGAGGGTGTTGTATGTGTCTCTGTGCTGATGGCACTGTTGATAACTTCTTATTGCCTCTCGTTAACCAGTAAAAAGGAACTTCAGCAGTGTGGCAGCTTCTTCAGGCGGTGCCACATTAAATGGAGAAGATGGAGTGGAGCAGACGGCAATCAAGGTGTCCCTGAAGTGTCCAATCACCTTCAGGCGGATTCAGCTTCCAGCAAGAGGCCATGATTGTAAACACGTACAGGTAAACGCCCCCTCCATCCTGTGTTTTCAAAGACTATGACGGCCTGGGTATTGAAAGGATATTATGGCCGGGAATCATCGTTTAGTGAGGTCCATTTGATGCTGAAATGGTTGTTTAGTGAGCGCAAGATTGGGGGCGATTTCAGCCCTACTTGCTCAGCAGGAACCTGGCGGGCGGGCGGTTAAAAATCGCCCTGGGCTCTTACCTGTCCGAAAGCGGCCGTGATCGCAACATCTGCAATTTTAACCTGCTCTCCTGAGCAGGCAGCAAGGACGCCCGCCCGGCGCCAACAGGGTCCTTCGTTACATATACACGTTGCGGCCCGATGACCTCATTGAGACCCGACTGTAATTTTAACTCGGGCCTGAGCGGGGAATCCGCCTGGAGTTAAAATCGGGGCCGCATTGAGTCTGAAAGGGAGTTTTATCAGCTTAAAGCTAAAACTGGAAAGCTGACTAAATCCACGAGGTAACAATAGTGCAGAAAACCTACTGGCAGACAAATCATGATTAATATTCAGGAGACTGTACGTAATAAGTATTAATAGGATCGTCTGTGTCTGTTCCCTTGTTACTGCAGTGTTTTGATTTGGAATCGTACTTGCAACTGAACTGTGAAAGAGGAACATGGCGATGTCCTGTATGCAAGTAAGTAAAGAAATTGAACCGTTGAGAAAGAATGGTGCGACTTTGCCCGTGAAGTGTCTTGGAGTCTGGTCACTGCTTTGAGATGCTGTTTTTTAGAAAAAATACTTCTTTTTATATACGCAAGGCTTAACAACAACTTGCATTTATATTGCTTCACAGGAGCGTAATCGGACAAAACCTAAAATTACAGACGCCCCTTGAAAGCTGCATTTGTTTGTGAGAATTAGCCCTCAGGATGGGATATTGAACCAGTGTCTGCTGGTTCAGATCAATGGCCAAGATTCCATGATGCTATTCCAAGATGAGCAAGGAATTCTCCCAGTGTCCTGGCCACCATTCCTCTCCTCAATACCACTAAAAACAGATTAACTAGTTATTTATCTTGTAGTGTTTGCCGATAAAACAATAAAGTAACTTATATTATAAGTGTGGTGGGATGTTGCTGAGGGACAAAATAAAGTTTGTTTTTATTCATTCATGGGATGTTGGCGTCGCTGGCAAGGCCAGCATTTATTGCCCATCCCCAGTTGCCCTTGAGAAGGTGGTGGTGAGCCGCCGCCTTGAACCGCTGCAGTCCGTGTGGTGAAGGTGCTCCCCCAGTGCTGTTAGGGAGGGAGTTCCAGGATTTTGACCCAGCGACAGTGAAGGAACGGCTGATATACTTCCAAGTCAGGATGGTGTGTGACATTGGAGGGGAACTTGGAGGTGGTGGTGTTCCCATGCGCCTGCTGCCCTTGCCCTTCTAGGTGGTAGAGGTCGCGGGTTTGGGAGGTGCTGCCGAAGAAGCCTTGGCGAGTTGCTGCAGTGCATCTTGTAGAGGGTACATACTGCAGCCACGGTACGCCGGAGGTGGAGGGAGTGAATGTTTAAGGTGGTGGATGGGGTGCCAATGAAGCGGGCTGCTTTGTCCTGGATGGTGTCGAGCTTCTTGAGTGCTATGTAAATGCAAGTACCTTTATTCATTGAAAAGAACGGGAGCAGCATCCTGCAGCGAGTCCTTATACTCTCTTAGGACGGGACATAAATTGCTGCTTTCAAAGCAACAAAAAAGTGCTTGTGGGCAATGTGCCGTTTCATTTTTATTTTGGGTGCACGGTCCCTATAATTTGGCTGGTGAGTGGCCTGCGCGGGACCTCCCAATCATTGCGTGGCCACGCAGCTTAGGGGGAACATTGCTCATGGGAATTCTCAGTTAAACGTAGCGATGTTTTTTCCCCTATCAGTCATTAGTTTTAGTGAATGAGTAGATGCGTAACACACAGTGGAAGCCATTTTGTACTTGCATTTGGTTTCAGTGTGTTAACATTAGTGAACAGCGGGAGATACACCACTTTGTGACAAAATAGCTGTTTGTGTGCCCAATCCTGTTTTTGTTTGTGAAAGCATTTTCCACCATGTTGGCATTAGCCAAGACATGATTGCTCTGTATGTTGTTGGGTCTTTGGTGGGCAATAAAGGGACCTATTGAATTCCATCCAAAGTCTGCTCCATGCAGCCCCAGTCCCAATGCCCTGTGTAGTGTAACCCAAACATTTATTTGTTTAATAATTGATCTTGGGCTTGCATTCTCTTCAGAAGATTGAAAGTGAAAAAACCTCCTGTCAGCTTCGAAGAATTAGCTTTACATTTTCCTCCTTTCATCAGGAATAGAAGCATACAGCACAGAAGGAGGCCATTCGCCCCATTGCGTCTGTGCCGGCTCTTTGAAAGCACTACCCAATTAGTCCCACTCCCCTGCTCTTTTCCCGTAGCCCTGCAAATTTATCCTTTTCAAGTATTTATCCTTTTGAAAGTTATTATTGAATCTGTTTCCACCGCCCTTTCATGCAGCGCATTCCAGATCATCATAACTCGTAAAAAAGAAATTGTCCTCATTTCCCCCTGGAGTTTTTTCCAATTGTCTTAAATCTGTGTCTTCTGGTTACTGACCCTCCTGCCAATGGAAACAATTTCTCCCTATCTACTCTATCAAAAACCCTCGAAGTTTTATTTCCAAAGAAAACCTTTCGTGATTGTTGCACTTTATTCTGAAATTACATTGGCTTTTTCTTTGTACGAAAGTTATTGACAATATTCTTTTCACTCAATGACAGTAAAACGGCACTCCTGGAAGGCCTTGAAGTTGACCAGTACATGTGGAGCATCCTATCCAACATTCAAAAGTAGGTTTAGTCAAGGTTCCTCATTATGATTGACCTATTGCGCGTGCTGAGTTTGTTGGGAGTTGGTTTGGAAGCTGTGTTTGTTTAGATGTGTACAACTAGACTTGGACATTTAAAAAAAAATGACTTCTGTACCTCGTGAACTCCATTTCCAATTTCAAATAGCCCTTGTACTTCATAACTGAAATCTAGCTGAAGCACTGTCTTAGCAAGGCTCTCTTAAGTTGGCATGGAATGATGCTGCCTCTGGACAAGCCAGTCCATTCGAGAGACTCTAAAGTGACACTCCTGGAAGGTTCTGCCTCACAACCAGGATTACCTCAGTTTCATTTTTCTCTGCTGCCTTCTGTCTGGACATTTCCAGTTCTCAAGTGCACGTTTGGAGTGTGCCCAGTAGAACACAATCTCTTAATTGGTGCGTGAAGTATAGTATTCATTGTTTTTTTTTGGCAGAATAAAAACTCCAAGAAGAAGAATCCTTGAGTCTTCCAAAAATCTACAATAAAATAAAAAATAACTTATTGGAGATCCATCATCCGCCTTAGCTCAGTGGTAGCACTCTGAGTCAAAGGGTCATGAGTTCAAGTCGCACTCCAGAGACTCCAGCACGTAATCCAGGCTGACACTCCAGTGCAGTACTGAGGAAATGTTGCACTGTCAGAGGTGCCTTCTTTTGGATGAAACATTAAACCAAGGCCCCATCTACCCTCTCGGGAGGACGTAAAAGATCCCATGGCACTATTCAAAGAAGTCGAAGGAAGTTCTCCCGGTGTCCTGGCCAACCTTTATCTCTCAAACAACATCTATAAAGAGCACAAATTATCTGGTAATTTACCTCATGGCTGTTTGTGGAATCTTGCTGTGCACAGAATTGGCCGCTGTGTTTTCAACACTTCATTGGCTATGAAGTGCTTTGTGATGCCCTGAGGTCATGAAAGGTGCTATGTAAATGCACCTTCTTTCTTTCAAAAACAAATCCCGTAATTTCTGTGCCAATCCCCACAGTCATTCTTCCCATCTATTTAAATTAAATTGTGTTGGAATGAGAAGTTGCATATATACATCCTGATCTCATGTGGCGTTGGCCACGGGTAATCCAGAGTACACTTGGGATGTTTAGCTAGAGTTGGAGCTGCATTTAGCCTGGGCTGTCCTTTAAATACTCGCTGTGCAGAAGTGGTCTAAATAGTTTACACCCCTCAGGCCAATTAGAGGCCAATTGTAGCTGTTTGTAAATTTCTGATTCCAGGTCAGAAGAACCCAGCATGAACTATCTACCCTTTTTTTAATGAAGATAATTTTTGCAGTCAAAGTGTGAAGCTAAGCATTGCTAGACACGAGACATTTTTCATATATCAAGTAATAGATATCTGCAGGAAATAGGAGATGACTTTTAATATTTGAAGTCGCACAACACCCGGTTATAGTCCAACAGATTTATTTAATTTTACAAGCTTTCGGAGCTGTCGCTCCTTCCTCAGGTAAGTTAGCAGTGAGAGAATCTCCCAGAATTCACAATTTAAAACATTGTAGTAGCTTCTTGTATTTAGTTTAATCTTCTTTGTATCACTGCAGCTCTGAGTTTGAAGAGGTCACCATTGATCCAACCTGCAGCTGGAGACCAGTTCCACTGAAGTCTGACATTCACATTAAAGATGACCCAGATGGTCCTCTGTCCAAGAGGTTCAAGACCATGAGCCCCAGCCAGATGATTATGCCAAATGTCATGGAGATGATTGCAGCCCTTGGGCCAGGCCCGTCACCGTACCCATCCCTACCTCCACCACCAGGAGGCAACAGTGGCAATGAATATGGCAACCCGGGTAGGTATCACCATGAATTTAGAATTTCACTATCCATGCATACATGTCATCGACATTGCGTTTATCCAGCTTGCTGGGGTCCTGAATGAAGCTGTTGTCAAGAAATGTTTTCAGTTTTTCCTCAACTATTTGTACAGATTATTATTTTTCATTATGCAGGTTAATATGTGTCTTTTGTACGTGTCAAAAACATTAGTATGAGTGTATTTTGATTGTTGGCATCTTGCACCCCTAGTCCCAATGTACCTGATGCAGAGATCAACATTATAATCTGGCCCAACAAAGAGCAATGGTCATTTTCCAGTTCTAGGCCGTTACATACAGTATAATGGAAGTGGCCGTTAATGCAGGAATGGATGCCAAATGTACAGATCCACCAGTTTCTTTCTCTTCCTCTGGGTAGATTTCAAGCTACTGCAAAAAGCAATGTAAAGGTGTAAAATCAAACCGGGGAGTAATCGCACCCAAGTTTGTAGGCCATAAATGTCTGACTTGCACATGTTTAATTCCCAGAAGAAAATATCTGAGGCTGAGTTTCTCTTTTAAAAAAAAAAAGAGTTGGATAAATATCTGTTTGGAAATGGAATTGGTGCTTATAGGGGTAGGGATAGATTGACAGGGTCAAGTATTTGTTGGAATATGATTCCTTTGCTGTGGGCAAGAGTTTTGCTTGGAAAACAGCGGGCAAGAATTAAGCAGCGGGCGTGTGAGGCTGGCTGAATATTTTGAAGTTTTGCTTGACTTGAGTGCGTTGTGATGCAAACCTATGCGTCAGACGGTTAAAAGGGTGGGTGGAGTCCCTACTAGGATACGCTGTGTACGACTTGGGGATGGAGTAGGCTTGACAGGTCCTGTGGCCTTCACCCATCTCATGCTTTCATGTGTTCTTCCAGTTGCCCTCGTGAATATATTATATGTTAAGGCAGAAAATCCTTGCTTTTACAAAAAATGACCACCAACAGGGTGGCTGATTTTGTGGAAGGGTATCAGAGCCAAGCTCAGCCCTGTCCTCACTCAACCTCCATGCTTTGCAGCCATCGAAGAGCAGGAACCAATGTTCTCTCTAAGGCCGGCCACTAATGGGAAAGGTCCCGCACCGGCCGCTCACCGGCTTCTCCGTAGTAAATACCGCGCATGCGCGGAAATTTAAAGGGACCGCGCACTAAAGGAAGCAGGCCACGCAGAACAAAGCGCCGCTTACAGGCAACATTGGCAGGAACCCTGGCTGTTAGGTTTTCCTTTCACGAGCTTGGGGGGCACTGAGGGCAGTCGCAGTGTCCCTAGTGCTGCCTCAGTTGCGCTCAACTGAATGTAAGCTGGGAATTGATCCTAGGCCCTACTGGTCTGTAGTGGATGTACTGCCGAGTATTGCGTTAACACGCTAGGCCATGGCGAAGCTGGATTCTGGCTTATGCAATAGATGTGGTAGCTGAGGAAGGAAGGGTCACTCTCATCCCTGACGGATAGTCTATGTGTATGACAAAAGATGCACAACCACAAGAGGTAAAACTCGAGCATTCTACTGCCACACATGAGATGACCACAAAGACTTGTGGTGTCGAGCACTATAGAACGCTCGGCAACTGAGAAATAAATATATCTAAAGACCTTAATGCAAGTGTCCAGTTGTCATTCACTGTTCAGGACTACAGATCAAAAGGAAATGATAACAGATTCCGGCAGGTTACACTCTGAATGCACAGCTGGGAGGTGGGGAAGAATGAGTACAGTGACTTTTTTTTTTAAATAAAAGATTACGTCTAGGTTTTTTCAAGATGATTGTGAATTGAGATATGTTTCATTATCCCATGAATTTCCATTGCCCTCTTGAAATAGTTCATTTTTGAGGCTGGTACAGCAATGGTAGCGAGTTACAAAGGGGAAAATGGGCGATCTAACACTCCCATTTTGTTGGAGCTGACTCTTTGTGTAGGATGCTCCAATTTCTCCGAACCTGCTTCAGTCCTGACAGGATGCAGATTGTTTGAGAAGGAAGACTTGTTAATAACACTGTCATCATCCTCCCAAAAGGTAACACTTACCCCAGCCACGGGAACTTCGATTTCCCGCATGGCAACCCTGCCGGTACTTCTATGAACGACTTCATGCACGGGCCCCAGTTGTCGCACCCTCCAGACATGCCCAACAGCCTTATGACTCCTGACAAGCCTCTCAGCCACTCCATGCCTGATCAGGTAAGTGATGCCATTTGCGTGCGTCTCTCCCTTTGTTTCAAACAATGACCTTTTGCGTTTGCACTTGGGATACATTCAGCCTAAGGGATGTCGAGTGAGAGGGACCTATGTTTGCGACAGTATTCCAGAGTGCTAACTTTGCCGACACATGGCAGGATCGGGAGCACAGATAAGAATTATGTTAACGGGGGCAGGGTGAGATGCAGTAGAGATCAAGCTGCTGCTGATGATCGCACAGAAACAGTGCAGAGTAACTTAGTGAATCCAGACTCCTTTTAACTAATTCTCTGCAAATAATCCTGTCTGATTGTGTTTCTGAGTGTGTAATGTGGCTTGGAATGTTTCTATACAGCACTGATATTTTTCATCTGCCTCGTTTTTATTTCCTCTCTCCATACAAATCTGGTCTGCTTTTGTATGTGCTTATTTCACTGTTATTTCACACAAATGGAATACAAGGGCAATTAGCACTTTATGTTGTCAAAGTTGCCACAAGCATCCCATTGTTTTGTCACTCACTGGTAGACACTAAGGCAGGGGATGTCTGAGGGTTACATGAGTTGCCTTACCATGTGGATGGTCTTTTACATGGAATGTGTAAAAGTAAACCAAGGTGGTTCAAGAAAAAGAATCTCCCCCACCTGGTTTGAATATGGTAGAGCCCAGCCCAGACGTACAAAACTTTTTGGTATTGTTGGATGGGCGTCTTCTCCCCACCCCCCGCCCCCAAAACAAATCTGTGTCGTATCCTGCATTAGAAAAAGTCTCATCTGTTAACCAGAAAATTCTGCGGTGCAGCAGTCTGTTCCTGGAAATATTTATGATCGGACTGAGCTGAAGTAGGTGGGTTTGCTGCAAGCTTTCATTTGCTTATCTGACCTCTGATGTTCGAAACTTCTGCTGTCATTATCCAGCTTTCCCGGAGACCTAACCTGCTTCTGCTTCCACACACTGCGCACACACACACACGCACACACACACACACGCACAAATAAGGGGTATTGTTTTTGTGGGGGCGGGGGTGTGGAAATGTCTTCAACTCTGCAGTATTCAGCCGACAGTAAATCTGTTGTTGGAGAGAGTCAGGGCAGAAAAATGCTAGTTCGGAGGTTTGTTCCATTACACGCGTGAAGTTACTAACCAAAGCCTCTGGAGCGTGTGCCAAGACGTCTTCACTGTATCAGTACGTGTAGCTAACGTGTGTTGGAGACCGTATCTCTTTCTGTCAGCCTACCCACAATGACTGAATACCAGAAACTACACCGAGCAGCTTTTGAACCACTTCATTAAAACTTCCACGTCATCTTTAACATGGTATTTGCTCAAATTTTCTTTCCAAAGATAGATCACCATTAATATCTGTAGCATGATCCCTCTATTTTTTAAACGTGGTTTAGGAAAGGATCTGGTTGCTTTTTGTTCAGGGGGGGGTGGTTTTATTTGGTAGTATAATTCAGCCCAAGTAGGCCAACAAAAAGGATACTTTCTCTTTAAAAATTGCGTTGCCCCAATACAAGCTAATGTGAGTGCCCTTGATGGTGAGTGAAAGAGCTTAAGTATCTAGACCTTCATAGGAAACATTTGAAATGTTAAAAATGAATTGTTAGTCTTTAGTTGATGGTGATCATGCTGCTCGCTATAAAGGTGGGTAGATTTTCTTATAGTTACTCTAGCTTTGAGAGTGGTTAGGTGTTGCAAGTTAATGCTGCAGAGTTGATTTCCTTCGAAGTCTCCAGTGAGATTTGAAATTTCTTAAGTGGGGATTGGCTTTCTCTCCTGTCTAATGGCTGGTTTGGTATTAACATTCTTCAGACATCTTGAGCACTGTACCTTGTGGCCTCACTCTCTCCTGCTTCCTCCTTCGCAGATGCCTCATCCTGGCAGTACTGATCAGTCCCATAGTTCCATGCAGCAAGGTTTGCACGCACCTCACCCCAGCAGCCAGTCAGGGCAGCCATTACATCACAGTGGTCCTAGCCTGCAGCCCCGGCAGCCCCAGCAGGCTGGTTCTAGCAACCATCCACACAGTGATCTGACCTTTCACCCGTCCTCCACCTTGGAAGGTCAGGCTGGTGGTCAGGGAACGTCCGACATGCCGGAACCCTCACTGGATGTAAGTGTGCGTCATGCTCTCATTTGCCTGCCCATCCACTGCTAGCAAATTCTGGGCACAGCAAAAACGCCTCATGTCACATCATTGTTTCATACATTTTTCACCTGTTACTTTGTACTGCAGCAGTCTAGGAAGAGAGCAGTGTGCTTGGCTGCCTCGGTCACCTGTCTGTTTTCAAGAAATGACTTAAGTTACTGTATAACATGTCAAAATGACTGGACAACAAAAGCAAAAGTCAAAGGGATCAGGGACACAGCAATTGGTTCACTTGATTATGAAAATAGCCCGTCAGATTTTATTAAGAGCGACAGTGGCCCAAAAATACATCAAGACAGTTGTGAAGTATAGAATTGAAAGGCTGGCTGTACCACAAATGTGTTCTTAACGTGATCTGTTTTTGAAACAATTTTTTTTTTCAAGAAATGGTAGCGGGTGTTTTATAAAATGATGCCGGGGTCAGCTGTCAAACGCTGGTTCCTGGCACTGTGTCATAAACTAACGACGGGATCAGTTGGTCCAGTTTTTCTAACATTGTCCCCCTCGAGGAGATGGGTGGTGGTGAGGTAGAATACTGCCTTTCAACTTGCTGAGGCCTGGGCCTGAATGCAGCTCAAACTGAGGGATGAAAGTCTCCTCTCGCTGAGGTGAAGGTTCCACTTGAAGTGAGTTTGAGCTGTTCCTGGTCGGCACAGGGTCAGGGCACGAAACTGCCCGTAATTCAACACAGTGTGGTCGTCTCACTCAGAGAGACCAATAAGGGTGGTTGGTGTGGGAAATGGAAACCTCGCTGTGTAATAGAGCAGGGCTGTCCAATCTTTTGGGGCAGGGTGTCAATACATGTGGCACAACCAGAGAGTGGGGTGCATGTGATTGGAAAGAAATCGGACCCCTCCCCCAGACATGGAAATTACCGGACACCCCCGCCCCCCCCCCCACCCAATACACCCAAAGGCAAAACTCTCCCACACAATAAAATGCAATCCCTGTTCAAGAAAAATGTTACCAACTCCCCGCATATGCAAAATCTCCCTTTCATAAATTGGCTGGCTGCCTGCCTGTACCTCGCGTACCCTTTTCCTCTTCATTTAGTCCATCAGTCTGGTCTGCTGTCCTCTTTTTCCACCTGGCCTGGTCTGGTCGCCTTCACCCCATTCCCTGCTCTGGTTTCCACCGCTGTCGCTTCGGCTGGCCAGAATGTGAAAGCGTGGAAGCTCCAGCCTCGGCTCTTCAAATTTTCCAGGTCCGGAGGACTGGTAAAAAGGCTGAGTTCTGATTGGTGCAAAAGGGGTTGCTCCCTTCTGATATGAATCTCCGCCGCCCATCGGGAAGCAACCTTCCCCGGTCCTCCAAGCCCAGGAAGTGACGACAGCAGAAGTTAAAATTGAGACTGCGCACGTGTTCAAGGAAGGGAGTGGGCTGGCTAAAAGGAGCCAACGAGCTGGACTTTGCCATGATTTGGCCACCAGCACAATTGAGAGTTCCCTTCTGAGGTTGGCCTCGACACTTTGGCCTCCTAACCTATGCCGTAACTGCATTTGATACAGACACTGAGTAAATAAAGTCATTCCATTTCCCACCACTAACATCCTTCGCATGAATAAGTACAAAAGTTCACCTCCCCAAAGAACGATTGTCTGCTTGTAATATTGCGAAAGTAAGTTTAAAAACGGTTTGAAAACCCGATCATGTTACTGAAACAAACCGTTTTGTGCATAGTGCAAGTCTTTCAGTTTTAAACTTTACCAGTCTCTCAGTGCATTTGGATGAGCTTAACCCGCAGCTGAATTTCCCAAAGACATTGGGGTAAATCTTCAACTCGATGCCCGGGTGTTAAACTGGCGTTAAGAATCGGCCGCCCATTATAGAAATCGGCCATTTTCACTTCCACAATAGAAATGAAAATTGGGCACTTTCTATAACGGGCGGCTGCTTTGTGCCACCGGTTTTACACACGGTGCAGGGGGGGGGCAAAGTGAAGATCTCGCCCAACAAATCTGCACTGATATATATTTATTAAACAGTTGAGTTAAAGGTGCAGTGCCCAGTGACAAACATGCCAATTTGAAAGTGACTGCTAGAATTAGTGTTCACTCTACAATCCATTTCCAAAGTCTCTTTTCCCCCCCCCACATTAATTTGCGATTTGCGTACGTGTACTTGCGTCTTGGGACGTTTTACTACTTTAAAGGCGCTTCTGTAAATGCAAGTTGTTGTTGTTGTCTGAGAAAAGCAGATCCTGAACTATATGACTATTACCCCAAGATGGTGCGAGATCCCATTTATTACTGTTTGTTCCTGCTCATATCAAACCTAAGGACGGGCCGTGTAGAGAGAGGACCAGCACCATCGGCAAACAGCGTACAAGCATCTTGATTTCCCCTCCAGTAAAAAGAAAAATATCTGAAATGGATTATGTTGGAAGCGCATATATTCTCAATAAGCAGCCTCTTTTTAACAATCACATTAGGCATGTTTCATTTGTGAGATTTGCAGCTTTAAATTTATTCTGGTAAATGCGCTTAAAAGAGGATTTGTTAAATTGTTTGGAGCAGTTTCTAACTTCAAACATCCTTTTTACAACAAAATGTGACTAAAATATCCCAGTTCGTTCGGATATGATATGAATATATTGGTCACTGTTACTGAGTTACCCAGTGTAAATGTCTGGCAGTCACAGATAGAGAATTCTTGAACACCACAACACAGAAAGCTCCTGCAAAACAATAGAATTCAGTTTAAGTTTATAATCAGCAGTCTCACTTTGATGCAAAGTTTTAAAAAAAACACTAACGGTAGGATTAGTTCAGTAGGTTGATGTTTTTAGACAGCACACACACACACACACAAAGTTAAGCCATTTGCAGGGTTTGCAATAAATATATTGCACCGTAAATCTGTGAGGAGCTTGAAATAGCTGCTGTTAATAATAAAAAGTCAGAAAATGCCGAAAGTTTTGCCAGAGAGCTGCACAAAAAGCAAGCCTACTTTGGAGCTTCAATGAACATTCAAACATGAATTTGCTAGCACGTACTCAATATTTGTGAGGTTCGGACACGTAACCATATATATGCACTACACCAAAAAAATTCCCCTCCCACCTCATCAAATTAAAAAATAACATTTTTATATCATAGGTCACAGAGTAAAAGTCCAGGCAAAACCAGATCCCGATTGTTGCCATTCACCTTTGCACTTCCAGCTCCAATCTGCCTGTTTCTTCACAGCCATCACTCGCCGTTCTATAATTGGATGGCAGGAGGTCGATGCTTTGCTGCCCATAGTGCCTCCACCCAGTGGCAAGGCTCCAAATTGACGAAAGATAGCCAGTGGAAAGAAGTCAACTTTTGTATGTGGTTTCAGCTGATGGGACTCTTGATGGGAGTCGAATGGCCCACTGCTTGAGCCATCAGGCCATCGCGAATAGTCCTTGGATTATGTAGGTTGGTCTGCACCTTTGCCCACCCAACAGCTGCCAGATATGCTAACATGATCAGAATAAATTACACTCCGCCCCAAAGATTAATGTCCTATTTTTAAAATGAAGTGGGGGGGGGGGGGGGGGAGAATAATATAAATTCTTAGTGTGTTAATGGGGTATTTTAATAGTGCACCAAATCCTTGCTAACCTGCTGGATTAGTTGTATTACTGTCCTTGATTAGTCAGCCTCAGTTGTCCTCCTGTCAGACATACCTTGCAAGCCTTGTTTATCAGTGAGACAATTTCATACAATATACGCAATGAGCTCACAAATTATGGCTTTCTCCAGCAAGAATGCTACACTCACCTGCCCATTGCTGCAGTATGATGGGAGCAAATTGTTCATTTCTTTTTAAAGCTTAATAAAAATGTACTGTTTTGATGACTTTGGTAGAAAACTACATTAGAAATGTAAGCGTGTACAATGTACAACAGCCTTGCTATTCCAAGATTATTTGAGTAATACTGTTTATTGTTGTGTTATGACTATGTATTTTATTATTGATGAGAAAGTATTGTACCTGGGGGTTAGACTTGATAACATTGAATGTTTGTCTTTGGTTCCTTGCAGCTTATTCCAGAATTCACAAATCCAGATGAGCTCCTGTCCTACCTTGGCCCTCCTGACTTGCCCAGCAATAGCAACGATGACCTTCTCTCTCTTTTTGAGACCAACTGAAAGCCCGTCCCTTCACACGTCCTCACCATGCAGCCGCACAAGAAGTCAAAACACCTTTTTCTGCAAGAGTTCATACACTAGATGAAATGGTGCACTCCAGGCTCCTCTTCCTTCTGAGATGGTCTTCTTGCACACTTGCATTGACTGAAAGCAAATATGGGCGGTGGGGGGGGCGGGGGGGGGGGGGGAGGGAGGGGGGGGGGAGGAAGCTTGATAGGTGGCGCTGCAAGTTCACTGAAAACATCACTCATGATCATTAAAAAATACCTTGTAGCTTTATCAAATCAGTTTTGTGAACAAATAGGAAGAGTTCCATTGTGTAAAGTGTCCGGGCGCTAAATTTGAGCAAATAACCAAGAAGAACAGGAAGAGTTGCCCTTGTAGGCCAGTCCCCACCATGCTCTCCTCCACCTCCACCCACCCCCCTCCCTATCTCCCATCCAATATACCAGAATCCGAGCTCCTCCACACAGCAGCTCCTATGAGAATAGCAGAAGATGGACTAACAGGAGGGACGGACGTAAAAAGTATTTAGGTCAGAATGCAACTAGAAAGCACAACGAGGCTGACCTGAACGTCAAATTGGGAATACGTGTACAAAAACGGTGAAGGGAGGTTGAGGCTTTCACACCTGAAGAATCTTCTGTTCGTCGTCTGTTTCAGTACATGTACAGAGATTTTTCCTGATTGGCTTTTTTTTTCTTTGTTCTGAGATGCAAGGGACTGTTGGTGGCCTGCAAGTCGAATGCAAATATATCCATTCCTTGCAGTGTTTTATTGCGAACCGCAGGTGTCTCGCTGGCACGTTCTGCCAAACTCTGCATTCTACCCGTACTGGGAGAATCGCCAAAAGACCTCGATGTTTGTGGCTCGGCCTTCTTAAACGCAAAGCTCCGTCTCGCCGCTCTTACCATAACTGTGCACCGCGCAGCAGAAGCAGCAATCCTCGGACAACTTGCTGCAACAGACAGATTGGTGAGCTGGGAAAGACCCACCGCCGGAAGAGCTGGGAACCCGAACAGTCAGTGGCTGAAGGCATCCGCAACATTTTCCTGGTTTGTGTTTTCCCCTTAAAGGCTGTTACACGTGGTCCTCCCCTTACCCTGCTGTCGCTGTGGCAGATCTTCGGCCTGGGGGCCACAACCACTGCCTTGCACCAGTGATGCTTTTCCCTTTGCCACACCGACACCTCTTTACCTGCATGAACACCACATCTCTTCGGTCCGCATTTTACGCTGATGTACCTTTCTCAACCCATGTTGTACAATAGGGAGGGGAAAAAAATACCTGCATGTGTGCGCGACAACCACCTGTGCAGTCCAAACACAGATTGACCGTGTACCGTTTAATATCTCCACCATTGAACTGGATATCCCGCGCCTCCCAAAAACCGTGTATATTTTTAATCTGCGACACTAACTGTGCTCCACAATTGCAAGTGCCAGAGGGTTTTCTTGCGTTTCCAGTTACTTTTTATGATGTTTTTTTTTATTGAGCTGATCCATTTTTTCAATGTACAACAAAATGATCTGAACTAAGCTTGCCACTGGAAGCTTTGGGCAATGCTTTCATCACCAAAGTCACTTTTGTTTTCTTTCCCTCCATTTTGCTCCTTCTAGGAGAAGACAAAATCTGATCGGTCACTGCTGTATGTGCATAGTCATGTATGTTAGTTACCAGTACTCAGCTGTAGATATTAAAATGAATGGCTATTTGCCTTTGCTAGTAGCAGTATTGAATCTGTAATCGTCACGTAGAAAGTTGCCAAGTAATTGAATACATTTGAGGTTCTTTTTCCCTGTCTTCAAGTTAAAGGCGATGTTCAGTATGCAAATTGATTATTTTAAAATGCTATTGTAAATACCTTTGTGAATATTTTAGTAACGTCTTTGATAATATTCAACATTTTCCATGATCAGATTGGTTGTCTTTTTCCTGTGGTTTTTAAATCGTGGTCCCGCCTTCAAAGAGGGTTCTTCTACAGAGCAGAGGGGCATTCTCCACTCCTACCCAAAAATAGAATTGGTAAAAATCACAAAAAGAGGGTGTTTCCTCCTTTTCTAACCCTCTAAACTCTCAAGTGCGCTCCATTAAGTGGAGGCAAGAACAGGAGTCATTAGTGCAGTACAGTTCACTTCTGTTAAGTGAATGATGTGTTCCACTTGCTGGGAATATTAGCAGTTTAATAACAAGTTTTGTTACTCAGTTCTTAGCATTCTTTTAATCGTAAGGGAAATTTCTAAATGTAATCTCTCCTACTGCTGTTGCTTTTAAATGTCAAACCCGTTTGACAGGAGGTGGGTTATAAACAATGTATAATGTGTATAATTAAAAGGTACCCACTGGCAGGAATTTATAACTGTAAAGTGTGTTAATGGGCAAGGTATACAGAGAGAGGGAAGGAAGGGAAAATGAGTTTAGGATTTTCACTTAACAGAAATATGGGCAGTCGTATAAGTGGATTTGAGTGTATTTTATCTCTGGACAGGAAAGTTGGATAGTCCATGGGATGTTGGATTACAAAATGTTGACCTGTGTCACATTCTTCTGATTTGGGACCTCAATGTGGTTGCCGCTGCATCAGTTTTAGAGGGTTACATGCATCACCAAATCAACAAATTGGCTGTAAGTGTAAGCTGACACTCTGAGGATCACCCCCTTGAGGGAGGGTTGGGGTGGTGGTTGGGGGGGGGGGGGGCCGGGGGTGTTGAGCTGACCTGGCGGCAAGTGGCCATTTTCTGCTCCACTGCTCTAGTCCTGGCTTCTGCTTGTGTGGATATCAGGAGGCTACTTTCTGTAACCCCTTTTTAGTTTCTTCCCATTTTCAAGAGCAGCCGGTCCCTTGGCCTGGCAAGGTACTGGTTCGTAACTGGGAACTTGTTTGTTTGAAACAGCTTCGACAAAAACACATAGGATAAGTGAAGAGTATCCAATGACAGACAATGCACTGCCAATGTATTTTTCCGGAAAAAAGAGTTCTAACATGTTATAATGTTATTTTAAAACAAAAAAAAAATCTGCTGGTGAGACACTGGCATGTTTGGTGTTGATTTTTTTTTAAGAGCTGTTTCACACGTCTAGTCCCCATGGTTTTATAACAGTCACTGTGGAAGCCTGGCTGGGAAGGAACCTCAGTGATCTTTGGGTCCCTGCTCGGACTTTGTAAGGACAAAGCAGACAGACGTACAGACGGATACAATCGTCCATAGCAGGGACTAAGGGACATGTGTACATATGTAAATGACAAAGGGAGACATGTTCAATGTAAAGAGAAGTGCGTTCATTTTCCTCAAATGTGCATTGTCTCAACAAGCTTGCAATCCATCAGAAGTGACTGTGTGGAAAATGAATACTGTTTGTTATCTTTCGTGAAGTCTCGGCATTCATTCACCTCTGTAATATACTCTGATCCTTCAGAAGAAACCTTTGTTTTACCTACGTGTAATATTTAGCTTCAGTGTATTATCTAGTAGATCACCTGCATATTTTTACGGTGCTACAAAAATTAATGAAGAAAATGAGGGGGGGGGTTAAAAAAAAGATTGTAACCAAATTCATAGTTTGTACAATTTTTGATATCATGATCATTCAAGAATTCAAAAAGGGTACAATCTCCTGTGTCACATGCAAAAATGGCCATTGTTTTTTTTTCCGTTTGTACATTGTATGTACAATGCAATCATTTCATACTTTAAACTGGTCAGAAAACTAATTGTGATTTTTAGTCTTGCAAACTGTATGTAGTTAGATGATGTGACAACCTAATATTTATCTAATAAATATGTATTCAGATGAAACGGTGTGCAGCTTTTTAATTTTAATTAACAGCAACTAATGAGAGTGCGTTGAAGTTTTGATGCAAGCTGTTTGATTGTCAAAAATGAAATTCTAATGGTCACACACATATATTCTTTTCTGGGTGAAAATAAGCAGGGGAACAGGGCACACTGTTAGTCCAAACATTGTCCTGGCCAATATTTATCCCTCAACCAACACCGACAAAAACAGATTAGCTGGTCATTATCACATTGCTGTCTGTGGGAGCTTGCTGTGCACAATTTGACTGCCACGTTTCCTGCATCACAACACTTGATTACACTTCAAATGTACTTCATTGGTTGTAAAGCGCTTTGGGATGTCCTGAGGTCGTGAAAGGCGCTATAGAAATGCAAGTCTTTTTTCTTCACTCCTGGAATCTGGGTTTGAATCTAATCCAGGTTGATGGGATGAAGACCTCTTCACTCTGGCTGTAAGGAGAGTCTCCTCTCTGGCGGCTGTAACGGCGGTAACACCCCATGGTAGGATCACAGCACCAAGAAGACCATAATTCACCACAAATTGGCACTGATTTGTTAATCCCGCTCAAAGGAGATAACGAGAATTGGGATAGCTGGGACGGTGAATGTAATGCCACAGTGGACCAGTTGGGGGTGTTAGCTGTAATGCAGATTATTTTGATAGTGCAGAGTGAGATTGATGCTGCCATTGGATGCAAAAGGTAAAAAAAAATGTTCAATTTTCCATCAGTGTGATTCCTCAATTTGTGAAGCACAAATTCGCTTCCTTAGAAAGATGAGAAGGGAAGAGAGCAAAATTACTTGCAAGTGATTAAATCTAACAATCAATCATCCAGCCTATTCTCGATTTGACAAGTTGGTGCATGTCAACTCTAGATAATGTATCATTCAATTGCAGGCTGAATTTGCCCAAATGTTGGACTGTTTATACAGCACCCATCCCAACTACAAGATTTCTATTACAGCATAATTACTGTAAAACTCAGGGCACATTTGAATTATTCCTATTTCAGTAGTGAAATAAGGTCCTCTTGAACCTGGTTTGATGCTGCAGCACCTTTTTATTAATGGTACCAAACAATGTTTTACAGTCAGTAACATTCCCCCTCTTTGTTTTTTGTATTTTTTTTTAATATTCATTCACGGGATGTGGGCGTCGCTGGCAAGGCCAGCATTTATTGCCCATCCCTAATTGCCCTCGAGAGGCTTGTGGTGAAAGATCTTCTTCAACCGCTGCATTTCTTGTGGTGAAGGTACTCCCACAGTGCTGTTAGGGAGGAAGTTCCAGGAATTTGACATTAAAGGAGCTGCAATATATTTCCAAGTCAGGATGGTGTGTGACTTGGAGGTGGTGGTGTTCCCTTGCACCTGCTTGCCCTTGTCCTTCTAGGTGGTAGAGGTCGCGGAGTTTGAAGGAGAAACTTAAATACTGTATTGTCACTCACTGCAATAAAAGTTAAATAACTAGGTGGTATAGTCATCAGACACTGACCTTTCAATTCTCTTTAAAATCCAGTCCAGACTCCTGGGATGAAAGATTCAACTGTAGTGGTTTAAACACTGGCCAATCGCCTCTGGGACTCAAGTAGTTTCATGAAAATCAATGGAGGAGCAACAATGGCGCAGGGTTCAAATTCAGCCAGAATGATGGGATGAAAGTCTCGACTGTCTGGCTGTAAGGCTCATATGTGAAAATGTGTTTGAACACTTCCACCCCAGTTCCTTTATGATCACGGAGTCACAGCACAGTTCCAGAAATAATGTTAAAATTTCAGTCCATTCGCAGACTTTAAATTTTCAGATCAGAGATGTTCTTGCACTGTTTGCTGGTGTTGTTTTCATTTTCCATTGATTTACCTCTCCAAACTGCGGCCATCGGAGGCGGGTTGGAGTCGGGTTGGCTGGTCGGCGGGTTCCGGTCCCGCTGCCGGTATCAGCCGCTTCGAAATAACAAATTTCATTTAACTGGGCTTATTCAGCCTGCCGTGCGCGCTACCCGGCCCAATCAGTGGGCGCGGGTCTGCTGCTTGCCTCTGCTGACGTCTCCGATTCAGGTGCATTTAAGGGGCCCATGTAGCCTTTGGATTTCATTTCCTTTCTGATGCTCCTGATAACTGGTCTTTGGAAGATGACTGCTGCAAGAGCAAAGGCTGCTCCTCGATTTGATGATGACTGACTCCATGCTCTTGTGGAGGGAGTAAGAGGGCGCAGGGAGGTTCTGTTCCCTCCCAATGGCTGGAGGAAGCCTCCTCAGCACACAAAGACAGCCTGGCTGCAAATTGCTGAGGAGGTAAGCGCAAGGTCGTTGTGTTCACGCACCTGGGTGCAGTGCCGAAAATGGTTCAATGATCTGCTACGTGCAGCAGAAGTGAGTATAACGTCACACTTCCCTTCAATTTGCTTCCCATCTCTTCTCATCACCAGCACTCTGCATTGGCAACCTACTCCTGCATATCCCAACTGACCCTAACATCCCTTGCACCCTCACCCATCCCTCTCTCTATGTACAGAATCGCATCACCATCCACTATGCACCCCTCACACTCGCTCTCACTGTTATGCAATGACAACAACTAAGAATGCACAGGGAGGCACCTTGGTATTGGCACCTCACTCCATCTTTGTCTCCCTCTCAACATTTATGTTATCCATTCTTAACACTGACTCCATCAATCTCGCTGAAACTCCACTTGTGTCCCTCATTGCAGGAACACAGTGCCCACAATAAGAGGGGGAGGACAGGAGGAGGCCCACCATCCCTGGCGCATTTAACAAACGCTGAGGAGGCTGCTCTTGACATCGTTGGAGGTGCAGAGAAGCTGGAAGTGGGGGACGGAGAGATGGGCGCAGTAGAGCAAGCTGGTGACACAATAGATTTGCAACCCTCATTTAGATTTCATGAGTGACTGCGATGGCATCTGATGTTCATAGAGGTTGACTTCTGATCATCTGCACAATAGGATGTTTCTGCTACCTAAATATCACATGTCTAACTCATGCCTTTACTCCCCCACAGGACCATCTATAGCCCATCTCCCCACTGTCCAGGAGGAAGAACCGGACGACTCCTCAGAGGAACCTGCAACCTCTGAGGGAGCAGCATCACCAGATATCAGCACAGCCAGCACCAGCGCAGATACGCACACCTCGGTGGGTCCTTCGCAACATAGAGTAATGTTGTCACCTGGTGTATCACAGCTCACAAGTGAGCATCAGCAGATGGTGGCAACAGCGACAGCAGTGGAGAGTCCTTGTCTGAGGCCGCAGGATGCTCCTAGCTCTGCTCAGCTGCATGTAGACGCTGTGCCTCTGGGGCCATCCAGAAAGAGAGCGGGGCTGGAACTTCAGAAACAAGTGCAGGAATCTCTGACAGGGTTTGCATCCATGGTAACTGCGAGTGTGCAGAGAATGGAGGAGTCCATCTCAAACATCAGCAATGCGGTGGTGCACACAATGGCGAATGTAGGTGCCGCCATGGAAAGGATGGCAACCTCCATGGAGGACATAAATCGCCAGACTCAAATGAACATAGTGACCCTTCTAAATAGATGGTCTGTTATGGAGGATAGATGGGCATCTCTTGAGGAGAGGAACCAGAGGAACATGGACGTCCCCGTTATGAGGACTGTCAATACAGAGACGGGTCCTCATGGCCCCACTGATGTGCAGCAAGGTGCTCTCCAGCCACTTGCTAGCAGTGAAGTGCGGGTGACCCATGAGAGGGATGTTGGTGGTCCACAACAAGAAAGTGTGGGCTCCTCTCCAAGTGCTCTCACTCCCATGCCACTGCGGAGCCCTCGGTCAGAGCCTCAGATTCCTCACCCAACTGAGATGGCCGTCTCAGCCCCTGCACAGCCACAGGAGGAGCAGACCGTTGCGGAGCCCTCTCAGGCTCCCAAACCCAGAGGACGCCCGCCAAAGGTGACTAAGCAGGCACAGCATAGAAGTGAGCAAGGTGCCTCTACATCTGCTGAAGCCACAGGGGAAGCACCACATAGAAGCACGTGTAAGAGAAAGTTAACACACAATTAGTCACAAGGGTAGTCACTTGGGTGTTTTAATCTCATACAAAGGAACATTTGTCATCGTGATCTTAAATGTAATAAAGAAATGCGATGGCAAAGATTCAAAGAGTTGGCCTATGTGTGCTCAGAAATGGAAGTTGCACAGTGAAGGGTCAGGGTGCCTTTCATCTGTAATGATGCTGATGAGAGTGATAGGAAACCACAGTTTATTGTACAGATGCTGTTTGGTGTGTTAAGAAGGTTGGCCAGACATTCATTTCCATGTGCCAGCCACATGTGGTTGATGCGCAAACTTACGCGAATCTGGCATGGATTAGTGTATCCCTTCCCTCAAGGCCAGCAATGTGGTCGCGTGCTGGTGGAATTGGCACATCTGCCTCCGCAAGGTGTCCCTCATCTGCCGCCTCCTCTTCCGGGGAGGCTGTGCGCTGAGCCACTTGTTCCTCAGGCAGCGCTAAGCCCCGCTGCTGTGCAGGGCACAGCAGGCCATGATTAATCACGGAGACCCTGGCTGGTACGTACTGTAGGGCCCCACCAGATCTGTCGAGGCATCTGAATCGCATTTTGAGCAAGCCGATGGTTTGCTCTATGATGCTTCTGGTGGAAATGTGGCTCACGTTGTAGCGCTCCTCAGCTTCATTTGATGGCCTCCTCAATGGTGTCATTAGCCACTTTTTCAGGGGAATAGCCCTTGTCTCCAAGTAGCCATCCGGAAAGTTGTGTTGGCGGATTGACGAGCTGAGGCACAGTAGACTGCCGCAGGATGAACGAGCCATAGCCACTGCCAGGGAACTTGGCGCAAACATGCATAATGTTCTTCCTGTGGTTACACACCAGCTGGACGTTAAGGGAGTGGAAGCCTTTGCAGTTGACAAATACAGCTGAGTTGTGATGGGGTGCCCTAATGGCCACGTGTGCAGTCTACGGCACCCTGCACCCTTGGCAAGCCTGCCATATTTGCAAAGCCAACCGCGCACACAGTTACACTTGCTTCATTCGTGGAGCAGTGGATGTAATTGTGCGACTTTGCAAAGAGGGCATCGGTAACCTGTGTGATGCAAGTGTGTGTGGCTGACTGGGATATGTCGCTGATGTCTGCTGCTGATCCCTGGAAGGACCCCGAAGCAAAGAAGTTGAGCGCGGTGGTGACTTTGACAGCCACTGGTAAGGAGTATCCACCTGCTCCTCTGGCCTCCAGGTGTTGGTGCAGCATTGTATCTCTCGCGAAAGTCTCAGCCTCCGTTGGCACTGCTGCTCACTTATGTTGAGGAAGCTCATCCTCGGCATGTAAATCCTGTGATGGGGGGATCTCCTGTGGCGCGGTGCAGCCACGCGCTGACGTACTGTGCCCTGTGCAGCATCAGGTGCCTGAGGAGAAGGTTGGCGCTCCTGTTGTTGGTGCTGCTGTTGTGCTTGGTTCTGCTGCTGCCACGGCTGCTCTTACTCTGATTCTGAGGACCAGGATGAGAGGGTATAAATGGTTCCCATTCCGCTGGTATATATCTCAGTTGAGGAATAGATGTTATAAGTGCTCAGTCAATGTGTGGAGAGGGCTTTCCAAGGAGGCCACAGTGCATATGTATCTCAGATTAAACACTTATAAGCTCAATAGACCTGCAAAATGTGTTCCAAAATCTCAAAACGCAAAGTTCTGCCATCTGAAAGTCAGCCATGTTGCAGGTCCGCTTTTATGCTGCAGGAGCAGCTGTCAACGATTCAGCAAGCTGCTGAACCCGGCACAATCAGCTGGCGTGTTTGTCGCACATCGGGCAACATGCTGAAAATGTAGTAAAATGGGAAGAGCCTGTAAAAGTGGAATTATCTCGGCAGTTAACAAGCTGTTAACTGCCTTAAGTGCCTCTCCTGCCGTTTGGTGTCGGGTCTGATCGGGACTCGCAGACCCGACACTTGCAAAGTTGCGTGGAGGTGGGATGGCGGCGGGTTCGCATACCCGCTGTCAATCATTTGGATTTTAACTCCCGACCCGCCTCCGAACCCGCCCACTGAGCGCCGGCAAAATCGCGGCCTGAAGTTCCCAAGTCCTGATGTTCTTTGCTAGTGATCTAAACCTGTTGTAAATGTCTGTGTGAATCTTTGGTACAGACATTTTAATAAAGAAATAGCACAGTAGTCACAAGTCAGGGAGGTTGTATATTTTACTCAGGTTTCCTTCTACAACTGGTTTCAGCTTGTTATTTATTTAAGCTAATTAGGTCCATTATCTAGTAATAGCCAGTCATGATGCAACAATCCCAAACATGCTTAAAGCAGCACTACCGATATGCAGTGAACAATACACCTACCTACCATTGGGAATCAGTGGCATGTAAATAAGGCATTCCTGGCCTCCGGACTCTCTTTCCCGCAATTGCCACATGGGACACCCCAAAGGCTTGCGCTGGATTTGCCCAAAATCCGTCCCCAGTCCTCAGACCAGAGCAAATGGAAGAGGAGCTCCAAGGTAAGTTTAAAAAAAAAAATACCTTGCTTACCAAGTAAATGTCTGGGACTTCTGGTTGCTGCTCTTTTGCGAGTCCACGGGCCCTGCTAGGAGGTGGGCTTGCACCAGGGGTGTCTCAGGCCATGCTAATGGCCCAGGATATGAAATGCCAATGCTGCTGGGTATGGACAGGTATCGGGAAAATCTGCTCCAAACTATTTCATTATCTGCTGTCCACATACCTCCGTATTTTCTATTTATTCTCAGGATATGGGTGTTGCTGGTAAAGGTGGCATTTATTGCCCAGCAATAGTTGCCCTTGAGAAGGTGGTGGTGGTCCTGCTTGAACCGCTGGAGTCTGTGTTGTGAAGATGCTCCCACAAGGCTTTTTGGTGGGGAGTTCCAGGATTTTGACCCAGCGACAATGAAGGAACAGCTGATATATGTCCAAGTCAGGATAATGTGTAATTTGGAGGCGATGGTGTTCCCATGGACCTGGTGCTCTTGTCCTTCTAGGTGGTAGAGGTCGTGGGTTGGGAGATGCTGCCGAAGAAGCCTTGGCGACTTGCATCCTGTAGATAGTATACGGTACGTCAGTGGTGGAGGGAATGGATGTTTAAGCAGTGGCTAATACCCAGCTTCCGACCCAGTTTAGTAGCCATGATATTTATTTGGCTGGTCCAGTTGAGTTTCTGGAAAATGGCGACTCTCAGGATGTTGATCGTGGGAAATCCGACGATGGTAATGCCAATGAATGTCGAGGTGAGGTGGTTCGGCTCTCTCTTGTTGGAGATGGTCATTGCCTGGCTCTTGTATGGTGCGAATGGAACTGAACACTGCAATCATCAGCAAAAATCCTTGGTGCCACACTCTGCCGAATACTATCTTGATGTCAACTCTCTCTCACCTCGCCTCTGGAATTCAGCTCTCGTCCATAGTTGGACCAAGGCTGTGATGAGGTCTGGAGCTGACTGGTCCTGACGGAACCCAAACTGAGCATCAGTGAGCAGGTTATTGGTGAGTAAGTGCGCTTAATAGAACTGTTCCATCACTTTGCTGATGATTGAGATGGGCCGATAGGATGGAAATTGGACTGGTTTGATTTATCCTGCTTATGGACAGGACATACCTGCGCGATTTTCCACATTGTTGGGTAGATGCCAGTGCTGTAGCTGTATTGGAACAGCTTGACGAGAGGCTCCGCTAATTCTGGAGCACAAGTCTTCAGCGCTACTACTTGTAAGAATAAGCCATTTGCTGTAAATATTGCTGTAACTTGACCAAAACTGAAAACAAACTTGACCACATTTTGATATACCAGCATGCTTCGAGAGGTTAAGAGGTTCCTGTGGGAACTTGTGCGGGAAAAAAACTGTTCACAGGCACAGAGGCCTTGAACATGAACAGAGATGTGAAAGGTTGCCAACTGTCTTTCAACAGGTAAGGGAAACAGACCTTCAAAAAGTTTCATGGAGAAGAAGCAGCTATTAGCTATTGAACTGTGAAGCTGTCGCAAAAAAAAAGACAGAAACATCTTCAGACTATGGAATGTACCTAGCCTTGGGACCCACAGATGCTCAGTGATAAGAGGGTCTGAGAAACAACTGATGACCATTATGCCGTATAGTTAGGGACATGTACGCAGTGGGAGGGTTGCCGAATTTTGGGGTAAAAAAGGTTCTGTTTCAAGACCACTCACTGCTGTAGCCGGACAACCTGGTCAGTCGTCAGAAGTCATATGTCTAGTCATCGCCGAATTGACCAATCGCTGGTGTTAGGACGTATGTGGTGTTTTGCTTGAGCCTAAAGCAAAGGGATAGCTCTGTGTATGCTGAGGTATAGTAATTGGAAATTATTATACGCTACATAACTACTGGATGCTTACTTGTAATCTCTTGCAGATTTTTAAAGTAAAAGTAGCTTCACAGATTCATTGGGTTTTGTGTTGACTGTTTGACGGGTCTGAATTTTGGAAACTGTTTGACGGGGCGTGGGGCGATTTCCGCACATCTTACATACAACACACTGCATGTTGTTGGGAAACCTAGCCTTTGCTCAGCCGTTTCTTGATATCATGTGCACTGAATCGAATTGGCTGAAGACTGGCATCTGTGGGGACATCAGGAGGCCGAGAAGGATCATCCACTCAACACTTCTGGCTGCAGTTGGTTGCAAACACTTCTTTTACACTCGTGTTGCATGCACCACTTTACACATCATGCGTTACATAAACCATACACCAGTTAACACATCACATGTTGCATACATTTCTGTGGGCACAGGCGGTGTGACTGAGGGGGGCAAAAGAATCGCGGCCTGATACTTTCTACATTGTTGTAAAGGAGTGTTGAACAGACTGTCGCTCGCAATTATCGCAGAGCTGAGAAGCTGCACCTCGATGGCTGGGAAGAGACCGAGGGTTTACATGGAGATTTCGGCAGACGGCAAGACCTTGGGCCGGATCACAATGGAGGCGAGTTCCGATTCCTGGACACTTTGGACCGGACAAGCTCCTGGACCATTTATGCAATTAATCTGTTAGTTGTTGAAACCTTTGGGCGAAGGCAAATAATGTCTTGGGCGTTGCAAAATCCGATGGAATGTATCTGGATCCAGTTGACAGTGAATATGTGAATTTTGGGGGACATCTTAGCAGGGATGGTGCTCAGTCCATACACATGAAGAATCCCTCCACTGCCACCATTCCTGCTTCTCCAACTCCTAGTAACAGAAGCGGAGGTTAGAGCTCTGGCAGTTGTAACCACCACTGAGAAAAGTCTGAATTTACCTGAACGGCACACCCCAATTCCTGTCAGAAAATGAGCTATCTTTTTTTAATTTTCTCTAATTTTAACCATTCTCTTTTAAATTTAATAAGCAGGTTCTATTGTGTTTTCAAGTGACCCAATTTTAGTGAAGCCTAAATGGACTGAACGCATCACTGTCGTTTCTTGTATTGGTAGGGGCCAGAATAGTTAGGGGGATAGATACTGTTCTCTGCAGACGAGAGCGTGAGTCCCGAAGGCTGTGTTGCCTGCCCGCTGCCAGGGTTAAGGACATCTCCTCTGGGCTGGAGAGGAACTTGGAGTGGGAGGGGAAAGATCCAGTTGTCGTGGTCCACGTAGGTACCAACGACATAGGTAGGACAAAGAAAGAGGGTCTGCTGAGGGAGTATGAGCAGCTAGGGACTAAATTAAAAAGCAGAACCACAAAGATAATAATCTCTGGATTACTACCTGAGCCACGAGCAAATTGGCATAGGGTAAATAAGATCAGAGAGATGAATGCGTGGCTCAAAGATTGGTGTGGGAGAAATGGGTTCCGATTCATGGGGCACTGGCACCAGTACTGGGGAAAGAGGGAGTTGTTCCATTGGGACGGGCTTCACTTGAACCATGTTGGGACCAGTGTCCTGACGAATTGAATAACTAGGGCTGTAGATAGGGCTTTAAACTAAATAGTAGGGGGGAGGGTTCAGATGAGGGGAAATTTAAAAAGTCAAAGAGGAAGGAGAAGGCAATAGTGCAGGGTTGCGATAGGGGTAATGATAACCAGAGTGTGACAGGAAGGGACAGAACGTATAAACATAAGAGTGCATCAGAAAGATTCACCACCCTCTGAGTGAAGACATTTCTCATCTCAGTCCTAAATGGTCAACCCCTTATTCTGAGACTGTGACCCCTGGTTCTAGACTCCCCATGATGCGGAGATCTCCCCAGCCAGGGGAAACATCCTCCCTGCATCTACCCTGTCAAGTCCTGTAAGAATTTTGTATGTTTCAATGAGATCATCTCTCATTCTTCTAAACTCTGGAGAATATAGGCCTAGTCTACTCAATCTCTCCTCATAGGACAATCCCCCATCCCTGGAACCAGTCTGGTGAACCTTCATTGCACTCCCCTCTATGGCAAGTATATCCTTCCTTAGGTAAGGGGACCAAAACTGTACACAATATCCAGATGTGGTCTCACCAGGGCCCTATATAATTGCAGTAAGACGTCCTTACTCTTATACTCAAATCCTCATGTAATAAAGGCCAACTTACCATTTGCTTTCCTAATTGCTTGCTGTAACTGCATGTTAACTTTCAGTGATTCATGTACAAGGACACCCAGGTCCCTCTGAACACCAACATTTCCTAATCTCTCACCATTTAAAAAATACTCTGCTTTTCTATTTTTCCTACCAAAGTGGATAACTTCACATTTCTCCATTTCAGTGTGCTCCCAGTTGGGTTTTGGGGAATGGTGGGTTTGGCTGTAGTCCATAATTTTTGTTATTACTGTACTACCTTGCATCTCCTTTGTATCCACTTCATATATCTACCCTTCAAATAGCTCCTGGACTTCACTCACCTGCTTTGGATAGCGGTTCGTCAATGCTCCGTGCCAGCCCCATCCTGCTTACTTCGGCTTTGTCCTTCCGTGGGACCTCTGACTTTGACCCTGGTCTCCCTACTATTGTCTTGACTATTCCAACGCACTCCTGGCTGGCCTCCGACATTCTACCCTACGTAAACTTGAGCTGATCCAAAACTCGGCTGCCCGTGTCCTAACACGCACCAAGACCTGTTCGCCCATCTCCCCTGTGCTCGCTGACCTACATTGGCTTCCGATTAAGCAATGCCTCGATTTCAAAATTCTCATCCTTGTTTTCAAATCCCTCCATGGCCTCGTCCCTTCCTATCTCTGTAATCTCCTTCAGCCCCACAACCCCCCGAGATATCTGCGCTCCTCTAATTCTGCCCTCTTGAGCATCCCTGATTATAATAGTCCACCATTGGTGGCCGTGCCTTCTGTTGCCTGGGCCCTCAGCTCTAGAATTCCCTGCCTAAACCTCTCCCACCTCTCTACCTCTCTTTTCCTCCTTTAAGACGCTCCTTAAAACCTACCTCTTTGACCAAGCTTTTGGTCATCTGCCCTAATTTATCCTTATGTGGATCGGTGTCATTTTTTTGCCTTAAAATACTCCTGTGCAGCGCCTTGGGACATTTTACTACGTTAAAGGTGCTATATAAATACAAGTTGTTGTTGTTGTTAATATTACAGCTGTGTGTCATATAATAGGAGTGTTTCACAACCTTATAGTGTCCGCCCATGATAATAATAGGCTCAGCTAACAAAGAGCAGATTCTCCTGCGAATCAATCTGCTCCTTTAAAGAAGTGTAAATCTCTTGTGTACGATCTAGCAGTACAGTTTGACTGATGTAGAACACTATTGTATTACATAGGATATACGGCACAGAAACAGGCCATTTGGCCCAATCAGTTTATGCTCCACTCGAGCCTCCTCCCGTCTTTCCTCATCGAAATCTATCAGCATAGCCCTCTATTCCCTTCTCCCTCATATGTTTGTCCAGCCTCCCCTTAAATGCATCTCTACTATTCACTTCAACCACTCCCTGTGGTAGCGAGTTCCACATTCTCACCACTCTCTGGGGAAAGAAGTTTCTTCTGAATTCCCTATTGGCTTTCTTGGTGACGATCTTATATTGATGGCCTCTAGTTATGCTCTGCCCCACAAGTGGAAACATTCTCTCTGTATCCACTCTTATCAAAACCTTTCATAATTTTATAGACCTCTATTAGGTCACCCCTCAGCCTTCTTTTTTCAAGAGAAAAGAGACCCAGCCTGTTCATCCTTTCCTGATATGTATACCCTCGCATTTCTGGTATCATTCTTGTAAAACTTCTCTACACGCTCGCCTGTGCCTCTATATCCTTTTTATAATATGGCGACCAGAACTGCACGCAATACTCCAAGTGTGGTCTAACCAAGGTTTGATACAGGTTTAGCATAACTTCCCTACTTTTCAATTATATCCCTCTAGAAATAAACTCTAGTTCTTGGTTTGCATTTTTAATGGCCTTGCTAACCTGTGGCGCAACTTTTAGTGATTTGGGTATTTGTACTCCGAGATCCCTTTTTTCCTCTACCCCACCCAGACACGCACCCTACAAGTGATAAGTGACCTCCCTATTCTTCCTACCAAAATGTAATACCTCACATTTGTCTGTGTTGAACTTCATTTGCCAATTATTTGCCCATTCTGCAAGTTTATTAATGTAATTTGTTGCAGTCCTCCTCAGTATTGACTACCCCACCCCCCCCACCCCAATTTGGTACCATCTGCAAATTTAGAAATTGTGTTTTTGATTCCAAAGTCTAAATCATTAATGTGAATTGTGAACAGCAGTGGTCCCAGCACTGATCCTTGTGGAACACCACTACCCCACCTTCTGCCACTGTGAATAGCTACCCTTTACTCGCACTCTCTGCTTTCTGTCTTGAAGCCAGCTAGCAATCCATTCGGCTACTTGTCCCCTGACTCCACATTCTCTGACCTTATTCATTAGTCTATTATGGGGTACCTTATCGAAGACCTTTTGAAAATCTTGATGAATTACAGTTACTGCATTACCATTGTCTACTCTCTCTGTTACCTCTTCAAAAAATTCAATAAGGTTGGTCAAGCAAGATTTTCCCTTTTGAAATCCATGGGGACTATTCATTATTATACTTTTCATTTCTAGATGTTCTTCTATTCTCTCCTTTAGTAGGGATTCTGTTATTTTTCCTGCCACTGATGTTAAGCTGACTGGTCTATAATTCCCTGGACATGTTCTGTCCCCCTTTTTAAATATAGGTATTACATTAGCTATCCAACAGTCCTCTGGCACTACACCTTTTTCTAACGAATTATTAACTATGTGTAGTAATGCCTCTGCTATCTCTTCCCTAGATTCTTTTAAAATGCGTGGATGCAAGCCATCCGGACCAGGGGTTTTATCCTCTTTGAGTTTGATCAGCTTATTTAATATATCCCCTTTTTTATTTTAAATGTGCTTATCTCATTACTCATCTCATCATCCAGTGTCATGTCCACCTGTTCTATCTCCCTGGTAAATACTGAAGCAAAATAATGATTTAATATTTCTGCCATCTCCTGATCGTTACCTGTGGTATTGTCCTGTCCATCCCTTAATGGCCCTATTCCCATCCCAACCTTCCTTTTTTTATTGATGTGCCTGTAAAATATTTTACTATTTTGTTTTATGTTCCTTGATATTTTAATTTCATAGTTCCTCTTTGCCTTCCTAATTGTTTTTTTGACTTCTCTCCTAATCCCTTCGTATTCTCTCTTATCATGCACTCCTCTGCTGTCTATGTACTTAATGTATGCCTCTTTCCTTACCCTCAATTGTTTCCTTATGTCTTTATTCATCCATGGAGTCTCATTAGTGTTTAGTTTGTTCTTTCCATTTAGCGGAATATATTTTTCCTGCACTCTGTTAAACACCATTTTAAATGTTTCCCATTGACGTTCCACATCATTGTTTGCCAATATTGTTGCCCATTTTATCTTCCCAAGTTCTATTCTCAGCCCTTCAAAATCAGTTTTTCTATTAACTTGGTTTTTGTCATTCTTATATCCTTCTCTATTGTCATCTTAAAGCATATTGGGGGGAAAATTCAGTTGGTTGTGCCTCCCGTTAGCGCCTTAAGAGGGCGCTAATGGGGCACAAAGCAACTGGCGCCCGGCGCGGCAATGTTTACGCCGCTCGCGTAATTAATTGGACATTTTGCAGTGGCGCTAAACACTACCGCCACGATCTCCTGCGCCGGCAGATCGTGACGTCAGTCGAGTGCGCAACGCCCCCTGCCTTACCGCCTGCCGCTAGGAACGACAGGTTGAGGGGAGCGTTTTGCAGTCAGGCAGGGACTGGGGGAGCGCTATTTAAAGGCAACCGCTTCCTGCCTTTTTTTGTTGGTGACATTTTTGAACCACGCATTCTGAGAGAGAGAGAGAGAGGGAGACTTCTGGAGAGATTCAACGCTGTGTGAAGGTGTTTTGGGTACTTTGCAGGTTTATTTTGATTTGCCCTTCCTTGAATCGATTCAGGTGAGACTGTGGAGGTTGCACTCTGAGCTCTTTCCCTGGGTCTCTCCATTGTTCTTTCTAGCAGATTTGATGTACAGGTCTCTCCAGGCCGAGATTCAAGGCTGCAATGAGCAGGATGTGGATGGAAAGCAAGATCAACCCTCCCCTTTAAGAACTGGCTGGTGCCATTATGTCTGTGTTCCATTGCTGACTGACATCACATGAGCTTCGCCAGCGCTCTGAGTTAGTGCCTCGCTCCTCGGCCTTTGTGCCTTAAGACAGATGTGTAGCGCCTGATTTAGTGCTCCAATCACCTCCAGGGGCGATAAAAGTCAAGTTTGCATTCGGAGGCGATAATTAGCGCCAGGCGCTAATCTTTGCGCCCGGCCGATAATTGCGCTCCAAACGGGGCGATACTGAATTTTTCCCCCATTATATTATGGTCATTATTGCCATATGTTCCCCTACTTTTACTTCTCTGATCTGCTCTGGCTCATTCCCCATAATTAGATCCAATAGCGAATCCTCCCTTGTTGGGCTTTTTACATATTGGGTTAGAAAGGAGTCCTGTAGACATTGTAGGAACTCCATTCCCTTATCCCCTTTACCTACCTCTTCTGTCCAATTAATATCGTGGAGTTGAAATCCCCCATGATTATTATTCTATGTTTTTTACTCATTTCTCTAATTTGTCTGTATAGTTCTTCCTCCACCTCCCTTCCACTATTAGGTGGTCTGTAGACTATGCCTGTTAGTGTGATTGATCCTTTATTATCTTTTATCTCTATCCATATGCATTCTATTTTTGTCTTGCTGATATCTACGCCCCTTTTTTCTACTGCCATTATGTTATCCCTGATAAGTGCAGCTACTCCACCTCCCCTTTTTTCCCCCCTCTATCTTTTCTAAATATGTTATACCCTGCAATGTTTAATTCCCAGTCCTGATTTTTCTGTAGCCATGTCTCAGTAATCCCTACTATGTCTGGTTCCTCCCAACACATGATTGCCTCCAGCTCCCCTGTTTTATTTCAGGCACTTTATGTTTAACCATCTTTTTAGACTCCTGTTCTATAATTCTATTTGCTCCCTTGCCGTCAATGTCCTCCCTTACTTTATTCTTTCCTCTGCTCACTTTTCCTGTTTTGTTTATATTTAGGCTGCTTACGTTTCTTGTAGATCCCTCCCCCCTTCTTACTAGTTTAAAACCTTTGCCACCTCCCTATTTACCCTTTCCTCTAGGACGCGGGTCCCATCCCGGTTCAGGTGGAGCCCGTCCCATCGGTACAGCTCCTTCCTGTCCCAGAACTGGTGCCAGTGTCCCATGAAAAGGAACCCCTCTTTCTCACACCAGCCCTTTAGCCTCGTGTTAATTCTCCTGATCTGTCTGTTTCTATGCCAATTTGCACGTGGCTCGGGCAATAACCCAGAGATTATTACCCTCGAGGTCCTGCTTTTTAATTTAGAGCCTATCTCCTGAAGCTCTTTCAACAGGACCTCCTCCCTGTTCCTTGTTCCAACATGGACCACGACAGCAGGATTTACCCCCTCCCTTTCCAAGTTCCTCTCCAGCCGCCGTGAGATATCCCTTACCCTGGCACCGGGTAGGCAACACACCCTTCGGGATTCTCGTTCATGGCTGCAGAGGACGCTATCTATCCCCCTAATTATAGATCGTGTTATTCTATTCCCACTTCTAGTTCCTGTGTTACATGA
Organism: Squalus acanthias; assembly: GCA_030390025.1. NCBI lineage: Eukaryota > Metazoa > Chordata > Chondrichthyes > Squaliformes > Squalidae > Squalus > Squalus acanthias. Next base: position 10,722,013 of record CM059446.1, on the reverse strand, counting down.
ACACATTTTCAGCTCCAAACCAGCATCATTAATTCTTGACAGTTTACCCCTTTACCATGTTAAGTCCAGAAGCAAACAAATCAATTGTAAGTGAATTCCGTGTTGAGTAGCTCAGCAGCCCAGATGCGAGTGTTGACGCACATCACCATGCAGGAAACCTCTGGTCCGACAGCTTTCCTTATTCTGTATTCAACACTGCAGACGATCAACCTTAACAATTGTGAAAAACCAACAATGCTGATCGTTGGATCAACTGTTAGTCAACCTCCTTCCTTCTCTAGTTCACAGCGACATGCTTCGAGTAAGCACGAGACACTTGATGGTGGAGTATATGGAACAGACTTGATCCATATAGGTGACCAATCAATTGCAGGAAGGATGTGATTGCACTGGAGAGGGCCCAGAGGAGATTTACGAGGATGTTGCCAGGACTGGAGAATTTTAGCTATGAGGTAAGACTGGGTAGGCTGGGGTTGTTTTCTTTGAAACAGAGGCTGAGGGGAGACTTAATTGAGGTGTATAAAATTATGAGGGGCCTAGATAGAGTGGATAGGAAGGACCTAGTTCCCCTAGCAGAGAGGTCAATAACCAGGGGGCATAGATTTAAAGTAATTGGTAGAAGGATTAGAGGGGAGTTGAGAACTTTTTTCACCCAGAGGGTGGTGGGGGTCTGGAACTCACTGCCTGAAAGGGTGGTAGAGGCAGAAACCCTCGTCACATTTACGCTGTTTCCCTGTTTATCTTAGAAAGCCTTTTGCCCTATGACCAGTTATAGTTATCCAGGTCAGTTCGATTATTAACCCTTAACTCTCCAACATGTCCAACACTGATGAGATTAATTTGCCTCGTGGGTCAAATATGTTTACGGACACTTGGCCACAAAAAATGAAGGCACTGCAGCCGACCGTCCCATTCAAATTGGTCAACCAGTAACAGTTTAAATGATCAAATCAGGTACAGAAAGAGAAATAAAGAGAGGGAAAGAAAGATTGGATTAAGAGAGAAAAAAGAGACAGAAAGGAAATGTAAGAAAATAAAAAAATTAATTTAAAATTTGACAGTTTTAAAATCTCCTCAAACAATTCACAACCTGAAGGAATGGGACTCCACACTTTTAACATTTACTTTCTGAGCAAGACAGTTTGAATGGCAATCATTAATAATTATCACGTCGTTAAAATGGTGCTGAGGTGTGAATCTTTGGTAGACATTTTAATAAAGAAAAAGCACAGTAGCCACAAGTCAGGGAGCCTGTATATTTTACTCAGGTTTCCTTGAACAACTGGTTTCTGCTGGTTATGTATTTAAGCTAATTAAGTACATTACCTAGTAATAGCTAGTCATGATGCAACAATCCCAAACATACTTATGGAATACTTATGCATTGAACAATACACCTACCTACCATTTGGAATCAGTGGCATGTAAATAAGGCATTCCTGGCCTCCGGACTCTCTTTCCTGCAATTGCCACATGGGACACCCCAAAGGCTTGCGCTGGATTTGCACAAAGTCCGTCCCCAGTCCTCAGACCAGAGCAAATGGAAGAGGAGCTCCAAGGTAAGTTTAAAAAAAAAAAAATACCTTGCTTACCAAGTAAATGTCTGGGACTTCTGGTTGCTGCTCTTTTGCGAGTCCACGGGCCCTGCTAGGTTGTGGGCTTGCACCAGGGGTGTCTCAGGCCATGCTAATGGCCCAGGATATGAAATACCAATGCTGCTGGGTATGGACAGGTACCGGGAAAATCTGCTCCAAACTATTTCATTATCTGCTGTCCACATACCTCCGTATTTTCTATTAATTCTCGGGATGTGGGCGTCACTGGTAAAGGTGGCATTTATTGCCCATCCATAGTTGCCCTTGAGAAGGTGGTGGTGGTCCTTCTTGAACCGCTGGAGTCTGTGTTGTGAAGATGCTCCCACAAGGCTTTTTGATGGGGAGTTCCAGGATTTTCACCCAGCGACAATGAAGGAACAGCTGATATATGTCCAAGTCAGGATAATGTGTAACTTGGAGGTGATGGTGTTCCCATGGGCCTGCTGCCCTTGTCCTTCTCGGTGGTGGAGGTCGTGGGTTTGAGAGGTACTGCCGACGAAACCTTGGTGACTTGCTGAAGTACATCCTGTAGTTAGTACACACTGCAACCATGGTACGCCAGTGGTAGAGGGAGTGGATGTTTAAGCTGGTGGATGGCGTGTCGATCGAGTGGACGGCTTTGTCCAGGATAGAGCTTCTTGAGTGTTGTTGCAGTTGGACCCATCCAAGCAAGTGAAGAGTATTCCATCAAGCTCCTGACTTGTGCTTTGTAGGTGGCGGAGAGGTGTTGGGGGAGTCAGGAGTTAAACCATGAATCACAGAATATCCAGACTCTGACCTGCTCTAGTAGCCATGACATTTATGTGGCTTGTCCAGTTAAGTTTCTGGTCAATGGCGACCCCCAGGATGTTGATGGTGGGGAATCTGGCGATTCTAATGCCAATGAATGTTGAGGGTAGGTGGTTAGGCTCTCTCTTGTTGGAGATGGTCGTTGCCTGGCACTTGTGTGGTGCGAATGTTACCTGCCACTTATCAGCCCAAGCCTGGATGTTGTCCAGGTCTGCTGCATGCGAGCATGACTGCTTCATTATCTGATAAATTGCGAATATAACTGAACACAGAGCAACCATCCTAAATCGGACATTATGCTAGAGGGAAGGTCATGGATGAAGCAGTTGAAGATAGTTCGGCCAAGGACGCTGCCCTGAGGAAATCCCGCAGAAATATCCTGGGGCTAGGATGATTGGCCTCCAAAAACCCTTTGTGCTAGATATGACTCCAGGCACTGGAGAATTTTCCCCCTCATCTGAGATAGGGAGGGGCGAGACCTTGGAGGAATTTGAAAACAAGGATGAGAATTTTAAACACCAGTTTACACATCATACCTTACATACTTCTATGTGGGCGGCAGGGTTTGAATTAAATTAGCAAGCAAATAAAACGCAGCCCAAGACTTTCTTCATTGTAGAGCAGACTGCCGCTCGTAATTGACGTGGAGCTGAGAAGCTGCAGCTCGATGGCTGGGAAGCGGCCACAGGTTTACATGGACCTCTCTATAGATGGCATGGACTGCGGCAGGATCATAATGGAGGTGAGTTGCGGCTCCTGGAGACTTTGGGCCTGATCCGCTGCAGGACCGGTCACTGGTGACTTCTGTCCTGCGCTGTGAAGGCAAATGCGCTCCCAAATGGACTGAGCAATTTTTATGCAATTAATCTGTTAGCTTGTTGAAAACTCTGGGTGAAGGCAAATACTGTCTTGGGTGTTACAAGATCAGATGGAATATACCTGAATCCAGTAGACAGTGAATTGATAGTGAATGTGAACTTTGGGGAAAATCTTAGCAGCAATTGTGATCAATCAGTACACTTGTTTCTGACGTTTTACTTTGTTAAAAGCGCTATATAAATGCAAGTTGTTGTTATAATGTGGAACCAAAAAGAGATTCCCAGTCATTTCTCAATGATTTTATTAACCATAAGATTTGGAGCTCTGTGCATTCGTGTCTTCAGCTTCTCTCTCCTCTGAACTGTTGGATTTTGGAGTTCATTCAGAGCCTCGTGTCCAATCTTAAACCAAAAGAGCCAATGTGGACACAAAGTTGATGGCGTGGTGAAGGTTTGCTCCGACATATACTTAGCATGTTTTACAAATACTTAATGTAGTAAATATACTAGCAACGACCCGTTCTTGCACCAACCTTCATTTTTGTGCAATTGGACTTTGCAATTTGGACATTTTTGACACCATTTGTTCGAAGACCAAGAATTCTTTGACCCGTAGCTTGTAAATGGGCCTGGAGTCACTTAATAAATGACCCGACGCTGAAATGGAGGGTCTGTCGTTTTTGGAATATTTGTACCGAGATACAGAAAAGCAATGCACTACCGAGAAACCCGCCAAAGCGTGCCATGGTATCGAGTGCCCCTCTTACCCCATGTTTACTATGCAGTACTAATACTGTCCCATGTTTATACTATCCGAATATTCTCCCCCAGTTCTTTGTGTGCAATAGTGTGAAAAGTGCAGGTGCTTTAGAACAGCAATTGGCCAGTTTACACATCATATGTTAGACACTCCTCTGTGGGTGGTGGTGGCGTGTTTGAGTGAAATTAGTTTAATAAATGACCCGATGCTGAAATAGAGGGACTGCAGGGGCTTTATGAACGGGTTGATTAGGATTGACTGAATGGCCTTCCCATCCAGAATTATCTTGTGACTAAAGCACTTGACGATTGACCCGTTGACAGTCTTTGTACAGAACTTGGATGGTTGGTGAGTAGGAGCAGCACGGGTTCTATGGACACTGTGTAAATGAAAAATTAGGGGCCTGAAAGGCACACTTTAATGGTCCATTCACACAAGTTTAGTGTCTGACTCTGGTCCACTCTCTGCCCCCACCATCCCTGGACTCCATCATCGGAGTCCTCAACCATCACAATCCTGCACTCTGGAATTCTCTCCCCAAACTCTTGCTGGACTCCGTTCCGTTCCCCTTTTGCAAAGCGCATTGGGACGTTTCGGTGCATTGAATGCGTTATAGAATTGTGACCTAGGAAATTAGGGTTTGGCCATTCTTCACAAGAAACCCAGCCAGTGATTGCCAGCAGGCTATCTTACCGCAGAGCAAATCTGATCCTTGCCCGACACCCGCCGCTTGGTGTCGGGTCTGTTCTGAAATCGCAGAACCGACACTTTGGAAACTTACATGGAGGCGGGTTCGGAGCGGGCTCCCAAGCCGCTGTCAATCATTTCGATTTTGACAGCGGACCCGCCTCCAAGCCCCAGAAAAATCGCGGCCATGGTCAGTGAAAACAAATGGATTCATAGAAACATAGAAACTAGGAGCAGGAGTAGGCCATTCGGCCCATCGAGCCTGCTCCACCATTCAATACGATCATGGCTGATCATCCAAATCCAGTACCCTGTCCCTGCTTTCTCACACAGAATCCCCATTGAGCCTGCACTGACACATATCCCACCCTATCCCCGTAACCCCACGTATTTAATTCCCCCTAACATATCCCATCCTATCCCTGTAAACCCACATATTGTAATCCCCCCCTAACACTAAGGGTCAATTTATCATAGCCAAATCAACCTAACCCGCACATTTTTGGACTGTGGGAGGAAACCGGAGCACCCGGAGGAAACCCACGCAGACACGGGGAGAATGTGCAAACTCCACACAGACAGTCACCCGAGGTCAGATTCGAACCCGGGTCTCTGGCGCTGTGAAGCACCAGTGCTAACCACTATGCCACCGTGTTGCCCGTAACATGGATGAGACGGGGCTAGAAGATGGTTTGGAATGGTTGCAGGTTCTGGTTCTGCACTCTAATCCATCAATAACGATTCAGTCTCCAGTTTCTCCAATAGGCAAGTGGGGTACAGGGGGTGGGGTGGGTGACATCACCGAGTCCGAGAGAGCACGGCTGTGGCGCGAAATTTAAGGCGGGATGATCTCCCAGCGCCCGGGAAATCCATCTCGGGAGATTCCCAGGCAATCCGGGAGCATTGGCAACTGTTGTTAGGTTTTAAAAGCCTTCTCAATACAATGTTTGAATAGTGATTATGGCAGTAAAGCTGCAGTGTTTTATTATTGTACATGATCGATATACTGAAGCTGTGCACTGCTTGTCTCTTTCAGCTCAGGGCTGATATGGTCCCAAAGACTGCAGGTAAGTCCCAGGAACAGATGGTGTTGAGTTGAAGAAAGTCTCAGTTGTATCGATGTGTGGTCTTACTCTGAATGGCTTTGTTGCAGAAAACTTCCGTGCACTGTGCACAGGTGAGAAGGGTTTTGGTTACAAGGGCTCCACATTCCACAGAATCATTCCCCGGTTCATGTGCCAGGTGAGGAGCAACGATATTTTGGGAATATCTCTGTGCTTGTTTGAGTAAATGACTAATGACATGTTCAACTTTCAATTGTACAGGGTGCTGACATCACAGCACACGACGGCACTGGTGGAAAGTCCATCTACGGTGACAAGTTTGACGATGAGAATTTCATCCTGAAGCACACAGGACCTGGTAATTAGGATGCTCAACCTGTTTGTATTGATGCTTTCCGGGAGGTGGGTGGGAAAGAGGAGAAGTGGAGGAAACAGAGGAAAAGGGAGGAGTTTGGGGGGAGATGATTGAAACAGTGGACAGGAAGGTGGGTTATGTGGGGAGAGGAAGGGGTGGAACAACAGAGGCAATGAGTGGGAGGAGGTTGGGAGTTGGGGAAAGGGAGGGGGAGCAGATGAAGTGGATGGGGGCGGTGAGGATGGGGTGAGATTGGCTCCTATCAGCTGTGATGTATGGGGGGGGGGCGTTGTGCTCACTCGGGGTTTGGAGGGTGATTGTGATTTTGGAGGGTGATTGTGAATATATATTTAACGTGTAATGTGGTTGTTTAATCCGGATTACAGCTCAGTGGGGGACGGGCAGTTTTGTTTTGCTTTTTAGGGAAATGGCACAATTTCTGGTGTGTTTGGGGCGGCTTCTGTAGGTAGGTGAACCCGCACCTTCCCTCTTATACTCTAATTCCAGAATCTGACCTGAACCCTTCCAGGTGGGGCAAAATGGTCACGGCTCACAACTCAGTAAAACTCAGTATTCTTTTATAAAAACAGAATATGTTGGAAATACTCAGCAGGTCAGGCAGCATCTGTACAAAGAGAAACAGAGTTAACGTTTCAGGTCGGTGACCCTTCGTCAGAACTGGAAAAAGCTGGAGATGGAACAGATTTTTAAGCAAGTGCAGGGGCAGGGAAAGGGGGGAGGGGAGGAAAGAACAAAAGGGAAGGTCTGTGATAGGGTGGAAGGCAGGAGAGATTAAGAGACAAAAGGGATGATGGTGCGAGGCAAAAGGAGATGGTAATGGGACAAGTTAAGAAACAAAAGATGGCTCTAGATGAAGTGTAAATGGCACTGGCAGAAGGAAAGACAGCTGTGGGAGAGAGAAATTTAAAAAAATATATAAATGAAATAAATGGGGGAAAAAATGGATGGGGGCAGAGGTTTTGGTCTGAAATTGTTGAACTCTATGTTGAGTCCAGAAGGCTGTAAAGTCAATTAGGCACTTTACAGCCTTCTGGACTCAACATAGAGTTCAACAATTTCAGACCATAACCTCTGCCCCTATCAATTTTTTCCCATTTATTTCACTTATATATATTTTTTTCTCTCTCCCACAAGACAGCTGTCTTTCATTCTTCCAGTTCCATTTACACTTCATCTAGAGCCATCTTTTGTTTCTTAACTTGTCCCATTACCATCTCCTTTTGCCTTGCACCATCTCTTAATCTCTCTTAATGTCTCTCAATCTCTCCTACCTTCCATCCTATCACAGACCTTCCCTTTTGTTCTTTCCTCCCCCCTTTCCCTGCCCCTGCACTTGCTTAAAAACCTGTTCCATCTCCAGCTATTTCCAGTTCTGACGAAGGGTCATCGACCTGAAACGTTAACTCTGTTTCTCTCTCCAAAGATGCTGCGTGACCTGCTGAGTATTTCCAGCATTTTCTGTTTTCATTTCTGATTTCCAGCATCCGCAGTATTTTGCTTTTGCATCAGTATTCTTTTAACTGTTTATTGTACTATGGATAATATACAAACGTTAACGCACTGTTCCCTTTAACTCGCTTTAATTTTAAACACCACTTACCCCAGCAATCACTCAGAGGAGGATGTCTCCATCTGTACGGGTGATCAAATCTGTCCACAGTTCCCTTGCAAGTTGCTGAAGTTTGTCCCTAAACGCACCCTTTTTATAGTATAAAGATCATACCCGTGACAATTTATTGACGCAAACCCCACCCCAACCCCCCCCCCCCTTGTACCATTTTAATCTTGTCTGTTTCTGCTTGATTTGATCACTTCTCCATCCTGGGTCAGTGAATAGTCCATTATCACACAAGGAAATGTCCTCATTATGTTCGATGTTCAACCATTATTTTTTTTTAAATTCGTTTTTATGGGATATGGGCATCGCTGGCCAGCATTTATTGCCCATCCCTAATTGCCCTTGAGAAGGTAGTGGTGAGCCGCCTTCTAGAACGGCTGCAGTCCGTGTGGTGAAGGTACTCCCACAGTGCTGTTAGGGAGGGAGTGCCAGGATTTTGACCCAGCGATGATGAAGGATCGGCGATATACTTCTAAGTCAGGATGGTGTGTCACTTGAAGGGGAACTTGGAGGTGGTGGTGTTCCCATGCGTCTGCTGCCCTTGTCCTTCTAGGTGGAAGACGTCGCGGGTTTGGGAGGTACTGCCAAAGAAGCCTTGGCGAGTTGCTGCAGTGCATCTTGTAGATGGTACACACAGCAGCCACGGTACGCCGGTGGTGGAGGGAGTGAATGTTTAAGGTGGTGGATGGGGTGCCAATCAAGCGGGCTGCTTTGTCCTGGATGGTGTCGAGCTTCTTGAGTGTTGTTGGAGCTGCACTCATCCAGGCAAGTGGAGAGTATTCCATCACACTCCTTACTTGTGCCTTGCAGATGGTAGAAAGGCTTTGAGGAGTCAGGAGGTGAGACACTTGCCGCAGAATACCTAGCCTCTGACCTGCTCTTGTTGCCACAGGATTTATGTGGCTGGTCCAGTTAAGTTTCTGGTCAATGGTGACCCCCAGGATGTTGATGGTGGGGGATTCGGCGATGGTAATGCCATTGAATGTCAAGGGGCAGTGGTTAGACTCTCGCTTGTTGGAGATAAAAATGAGAAGTCGCACAACACCAGGTTATAGTCCAACAGATTTATTTAATTTTACAAGCTTTCGGAGCTGTCGCTCCTTCGTCAGGTAAGTTAGCAATGAGAGAATCTCCCAGAATTCACAATTTAAACCCAGACAAAATCTATTCACATTATTCGCTACAACAAAGAGCACAGCCAAGACAATGAGATGTGTCCCAGGGGGTCCAACGTGTCAAACCACCTGCTGGCTGCATATCCTGTCAATTTGTGTTCTTGTGTTAGCCTTTTTAAAAAACAAACAAAAAAAAAAAAAAAAAAAAAAAAAAAACACCTGGGAAGACCGGCCATGATGTCAAGTCACGTTCTGTATCGTGACATGAACCCGATATCGCGATTGAGGCCATCCTCATGAGTGCGGAACTTGGCTATCAGTTTCTGCTCTATGATTTTGCGCTGTCGTGTATCTCGAAGGCCGCCTTGGAGAACGCTTACCCGCAGATCGTCATTGCCTGGCACTTCTGTGGCGCGAATGTTACCTGCCACTTATCAGCCCCAGCCTGAACGTCGTTCAGGTCTTGTTGCATGCGGGAATGGACTGCTTCATTATCACACAAAGGTGTTTTGATGGGGAAAATTTCCAGGCTTATCAGCATTCTGAGAGGTTGGCGAATGGATTTTACTCCTGCAACAAATTTGATATTAACATCTCCAAAGGATGAGGGAACCGATACAGACTCGGTGGAACCATGGTCGCTACCAGTCGTGTTGATTTGTAATTCTTGTGAACAGCCTGACCACAAGAGTTCAATGGACAGGACAGTCAGTTAAATTTAAACAAATAGATGTCATTGTGTGGTCTGATTACTCCAGCTACTTCCGTGGTTTGCATATTCATCCTGCATATTCATCCTGCATTCCGTTCAGCTCACAGCTTGTTTTAAAAGTTCATTTAAAAGTCCCGTTGGTTCCTCGAGGCATGCTGGGATACGAAGCTTGGTTAATTTCTTGTGATTGATCAATTTACAAAACTGCCTTTACAGTACAGTCACTTAACCCTTTAATGTCGGTTTACTTTAAGTTAAGTGCGTTCTTGCTGCAGGACTGGCTACAGTTCCCCGTTTGCAGCTAATTGCAGGGGCATCAGGCTCAAACAGTTTGGTGTCTCCTTGTATTTACACACTTAAACTGCTCCTTTCCCATCGCTTCCATTCATCCTTCCGTCTTCCTCTACTTCAGCTTTCATCATCTCTCCGGCGAGGCAGCCGTTATAAAAGTTACAGACGTACTGTATTGATGGGTATTGAATTCAGATCGTATTGGTTGTGTTGACTTTTTGTTTGCTCAATTTGCCAGTTCCTCAGAGACTGCAATCGTGAATCTTGTTCAAATGGAGTACTTGGAGATTACTGAAGGTGCAGTTTGGAACTGTTGGATGCTGTCCTATTGTTCTCAGTTGGTTACTCAATGTTACTTTCTCAGCAAGAACCTTTTGAAATTCTGAGAACACTCACTGTTTTTAATGTACATGGCTTTTTTAACTAAAAGCATGAAATCTGGGGAAAAAATGCTTCCTGTGAAATACTAACAAATGGCTTGTTTGCAAAATTGAAGCCTCAGTGAAGAGGATAGTAGCAGATTTCAGGAGGACATAGACTCGTGAAATGGGCAGACGCAAAGCAGATGAAATTAATGCAGAGAAGTGATGGATTTCGAAAGGAAGAAAGAGGAGAGTCAATATAAACTAAATTAAACAATTTTAAAGGGGGTGCAGGAACAGAGAGATATGGGGGTTCACATACACAAATACACTATTATATCTAAGTAAATGCCATAGTTTTTTGAGACTTTTCCCACAAGGTGCCATATGAATAAAACTCTTTATTTCCCTCTATATCCATGAATAGTTTTTTTACCCGACAACAACAACTTGCATGGGTATAGCAACTTCAACGTTGAAAAACGTCCCAAGGCACTTCACAGGAGTGTATTCAGACAACATTTGACACTGAGCCAAAGAGGCGGATATTAGGACGGGTGACTACAAGGTTGTTCAAAGAGGTAGATTTTAAGAAGGGTTGTAAAGGAAGAGAGAGAGAGGTTTAGAGAAGGAATCCCTGAGCTTAGGTTCGCGATGGCTGATGGCACCACTGCCAACAATGGCGTGCAGTGAGTGGGGGATGCGTAAGAGGCCAGTGTTGGAAGAACGCAGAGTTTTCGAAGGGTTGTAGGCCTGGAGGAGGTTACAGAGAAAGGGAGAGGCTTAGCCATATAGGGCTTGGTACAGGTTAGGATCCAACCAGCAGAGCCTTGGATGAGCAGATTTGTGATAGAGAGGATATGGGGTCGGAAGCTCAGCTCAGGTTCACGAAGGATGCCGAGGTTGCAGACTCTCTGGTTTAGCCTGAGACCGTGACCGAGGTCAGAGGTGGAATTGGTGGTGGGGGAATAGTGTTTGTGGCGGGAGCCGCATAAAGTGGCTTCGGTCTTCATAGGACTTAAGATAGACAAATCTGCAGGACCTGATGGCTTCCACACAAGAGAGCGCGTGGAATTGGGGGTTACCTTGTGACATGGGCTAGTAATTGGTTCGTAGGTGGGAGTAGGTAATAAAGGGAGTGTACTCAGATTGGCAGAATGTGATAAGCAGTGATCCCCTGGGATCTGTACTGGGGCCACAGCTTTTCCCCATGTATATCAGTGACCTGGGTGATGGAATAGAGAGTTGTATTTTCAAATTTGCAGGTGACACTAAGTTCAGAGGCACAGTAAGTTGTGTAGATGGGACCAGGAAGTTACAAAGAAAGATAGACAGATTATGTTAGTGAGCAAAACTGTGGCAGAGCGAGTTCAATGTGGGATGTGTCAGCCGTGGCTCAGTGGGGGGCAATCTCTCCTCTGAGTCAGAAGGTTGTGGGTTCAGTCCCATTCCAGAGAATGAGCACAAAAATCTAGGCTGACACTCCAGTGCACTGCTGAGGGAGTGCTGCACTGTTGGAGGTGCTGTCTTTTGGATGAGAAGTTAAACCGAGGACCCGTCTGCTCTCTCGGGTGGAAGTAAAAGATCCCATGGCACTATTTTGAAGAAGAGCAGCGGAGTTATCCCCAGTGTCCTGGCAAATATTTATCCCTCAATCAACATAACAAAAACAGATTGTCTGGTCATTATCACATTGCTGTTTGTGGGATCTTGCTGTGCACAAATTGGCTGCTGAATTTGCTACACTCCAACAGTGACTCCACTCCAAAAGTACTTTGGGATGTCCTGAGGTCCTGAAAGGCGCTATATAAATGCAAGTCTTTTTTTTTCTTTTTGGGAAAGTTTGAGTTCATCCACTTTGGATCCAAGAAATGAAAAGTGAAATATTTTCTTCATGATAGAATGATACAGCACAGAAGGAGACCATTCAGAACAAGAAGTTACAAAGTTAACGGCGAGAGACTAGGAACTGTATTGGGTGAGATTTAATTGAATTGCTCTCTAGATTTAGTGCACAAGCCTTCAAACAACGTAAGTAATTGACCTGCCAGGATTCTCCTGCTGTTTCCTATTACAGAGGAAGGAGAGTTTGCGAGGTGCCGTGCCCACCAATTTTTCCTTGACTCTCGCTCGGCCTCTATTCAGCATTTCTCTGCCAATGCAGCTGAAATGGAGAATTCAAGATGTAACAATTGTAGCAGTAAACCTGGGCGTAACCACTAGGTGGGGTAGGGTACTGAAAATATAGCAAGCCTTAGTTGAGCTCATATTTTATTTTCTGTGTTCTGGAACCTTTCATGTTTGCCGAAGACTTCTACCCTTCTGTTTCAACTCACACCCTACATTCTTCTAACTCAGGCCGTGTCCTGCCTCCACTATCAGCAGCAGAAGCCATTACACCCCAGCTCTCTAGAATTTCCTTGCTATATTTCTACCCACTTTCAGAATCATCCTGCAGACCTCCGTCCCTGACCAGACCTTTAGTCATCTCTCCTAACTCTCTGTCTCCCACCCTAACTCCAGCACAGTGTTGACCCAGTTCATTCTTCCAAGCCCAGCAATACATTTTAACATTTCATTACAGTAAAGGCGAAATATAAGTGCAAGTTGTACAGGAGAGGAAGTTGAACATATTTAGGAAATGTTTAATTCTTGGCCTCTTACTATTGCAGGTATCCTGTCTATGGCCAATACTGGGCCAAATACGAATGGATCCCAGTTTATTATTTGCCTTGCGAAAACTTCGTGGTAAGAGTATGGTGAATTAGTATTCTCTCTGCAAGTATTCACTGCAGGATTCTGTGGTCACTAATGTTTGTTGTTTAATCTTGCAGGTTGGACGGCCGCAATGTTGTATTTGGCCATGTGACGGAGGGCATGGATGTTATAAAGACGATGGAATCATTCGGCAGCTTAGATGGCAAACCCACCAAGGGAATTACCATCACTGATTGCGGACAGCTGGCCTAATTTTCTTTGCAAATGGATTTATACAATTTAAATAAAACCTAATAACTAGCATATCTCGTCTTGTTTCGCACCGTAGTATTATGTATTTGTTTTAAACTAGTTGATTTAGGCCAATTGTGGTTCCCCAGCTGACATCAATTAAAGTGTCACAAACTATCAATTCAACCTGGGACATTATCTCAAGAAAAGGTTAGCCTCCAGCTGCCATGAATGCTACAGATTCGGTGCGTGGACTATATTGTCCATGTCCTTGCTCTAACGTTCAGATTCCAGGAGTGTTTCAGCAATGTGGCCTCACTTCCCAGCGGCTTTAATCAGCATCAATAAATCTCATTCTATTTGGACTGAAGAACCTTTCAGCCCTCCAAGTCTTTCGAACAATAGGCTGCCTTAGCTGAATATTTGAAATTAAATTTATAGTCATCACTGTGAGGGATGTTGGAGTCGAGTATAGAAAGCTTGCCATTTTAGCCATCAGTAGCAATCTATTCCGGGTCAGCGAAAATGTGATGAAATATAACTTAATGCTGGACTTCTGCTGGTCGAACCTAGGGCAAAATATTCTCTCAGGATTGAGGCCATAACTGCCACTGCCATTCCTGGCATTGACGACGGATGAATTGAGGGGAAGTGACCTACATTGTGAGTGTCCAATACGCAGTGAATCCAGCGGTGAGCTCAGTTTAACTGGCCCAGGGAGCCTCTGTCAGTTTCTTTGTTTTTACACAGCACTGACTGTTACTCCTGCTCCGCATCAGCTCTTTAAACCTCGAAGACTTGGGTGATTGGAAAAGGTGATTCTTTGATTGGAGTAGCAGCAGGTATCAAGGTGGTGGTGGATACAAACACCGAGAGGTGGCAGACTTGGACACAGAGGCAGCAATGCGATTGGAGGAAAAGGCAGTGGAGTCAAACTGAGCAGATAAGTGAGACAGCCAGCCACTTTCTGCAGGAGAGATGTGAATATTTGTGTATAGGGGGGCATAGATTTTCTGAGATATGAGCTGGTTTCATTTCTTTGTTTCTGGAGGGGGAGGGTTCAGAGGGATTTGTTTTGAGACTCACATTTGTGATTATGTCATCCATTTGCTGGTCATGGTGCATGGATGTGCCACTACTCCAAACGGTTAGACATCCATGACTGAGGCTCTCGATTCTCCACCATGATCCATCAGGTGGTTCAAGCGGTCCATTGGTTTGGGAGCTTCACTGTCCCCATGGGTAAGTGTGCCGCTTGGTGTAGTACAGCATCAGGCAGATGATAAATACTCAGGTTTTATCTCAATTTGTGCTCCTCTCATCTCCGGCAGGGAGGCAGTGCATTGATGCAATTGGGCTACAGAGGACGGATGAAATCTACCAGGTTTCCTGCTGCTGATCTGACGTGTGCAGCTGTCAGTTGAGGACTGAATAACCCTCAGCTCTGGTGATCCCAGGTTGAGCAGATTGTTGATGTCTAAAGATTGGGCACTTAAGCCAAGTACCAGTGGGGTGCTGGCATCAGGAATTTTATCGCAGTAGCTTCAGTAGAGGAGGAAAAAAACTGATGGGGCTGTCTCTGGACCAGAATCTGAATTTAGGCAACTCCAAAAAAATTGGAGCACAGCAGTGCTAACAAATAGTGTGGGACTTGTGCTCAATGCAGTATGAGTTCCTGTTTGTTAGCGTGGGTGCTGCTCCTGGCTTAGTGTTAAGCTGGTGTGGATAGAGCTAACTGCTGATCAGAGTTCTGTTAATGGCATTGACTGGTTTACATGGGTTAGTGCCGGCATTAAAATAACACTGATCAGAAAAAAACTTTTGTGAGTGGTTGAGTTGCTCAGTAATGGAAAGAACTTCAAATTTGGTTATCCAAAGAGGAATTGGTTCAAGAATTTCAGACAAGTAACATCTGTTACTGCATGAAAAGCAGGGACAGGCATTGGAAGTTAACCGCTTGTGATCCCCATGAGAACAAATAATTCTGCATGGACTTCCACCCGTTCTCCCCTGAGTCAGGCTACAGCAGTACTTGGAGGATGCTTTAATGAAGAAGAACCTTTTATCACCTACATTGTACATCTTCATTCATCACTTGCAGGCATCGTTTGCGAAAAGCTCGCTCAGCTGCCGCAGCAGCAGTTGCGAATATATCCGTAAAAACAGATATTGGCTTCCTTGTGTTGTCAGTATTGCAATGTCTACTTTCCCTGCACTACAAGGTAGGTAATTAACCTTTTTATCCCTGTACGGTAGCACATTGTTGAAGAAGGGAGAGGGGAGAAGAACAACAAACTTTCCACCCCACCCTCCCCCACCTCACCTTTCTTTGAAGCATTTCCCCCATCATGTCATTAAAGAGATGTCAGACCTCTGGTACCTCAGGCCCATTGCTTTTCTTCACAGGTAAACTATTCAACTGGCGGCTGGACAGCCGTTCCTCGTCCTGTTCTCACCCATTTATCCACACGTGCACTTTCTAGCATGGATTGTTGGATAGCTGTGAGGAGCAGAAACCCTCAGTCATTGTTTATTTCCCACATGCTAGCCCAACAGTGCTAAGATCAGTTGTGGTACCCTGCCTGAGATCATCTAATTTAGCAGATACCTATTCTTTATGGCACTTAGAGGTGTATTCATCCTTTGAGCAAATCAGCAGCAGTATGAATGGTACTGGAGATCAGGAATTGGGGGATGTTAATTAAGCCCCAGCAAATTGCCCAAAGTCAGCTGATTAATAGGGTTTTATCAAGGGGTGGATATGAGCCAAGGTAAAATATTATTTCTGTATCGTGCGTTAAGATTGATCCTGGTATTGAAGATACACTGGAGATGCAAAGGAAATAATGTCCCCAATTTACAACCTTAAATCACTCTTGAAGTACTTTTGCAGTTTTTTTTGCCTCACATTAAAGAAGGGTGCAGGTAAAGGTACTGCCACTATGAGTCTGGCGTCAGTGGTAGAGCACCGGCCTCTGAGTCAGAAGACCACGGGTTCAGCCGCCACTCCAGGGACATGAGCACATAATCGAGGCTGACACTTCAGTGCAGTTCTGAGGGAGGTATTGTCTTTTGGATGAGAAGTTAATCCGAGGCCTCATCTGCCCCCTTGAGGATATGAAAGGTCTGATTTACCTTTCGAAGAAGAGTAGGGAGGTTCCCTCCAGCCAACATTTATCCATCAAGCAACATCATTAAAACAGATTATTTGGTCATTTATCTCATTGCTGTTTGTGGGGCCTTGACTTATGCAAATTTCCCGACATTACAACTGTGACTATACTTCAAAAATACTTTATTGGACTGTGAATCACTTTGGGACATTCTGAAGTCCTGATGGGTGCTACAGAAGTAGTTATACAGGTCATTATATCGGTCTAGTTTCCATTACTATTATATTCTTTCAAAGTATTTATAATCAAGATCAACTCTATCAAAACTTGAAATTGTATTGTAACCTCCCTTTTCAGTGGATGAATTAATAGACTAGGAGGAGCCCAAATGTTCATCTCCACCCGCGGCCAGGCGGCGATTCTTCAACTTTTGTCTGAATCCTTGCTGTGAACCACTGTGGATATGAAAACCACACATTCTTACCCCACTGTAATGAGAGCATTTTGTTCAACAGATGTAGACTTGCCACCCGGTGGCAGAAAAATTCAGTACTGGATCCCATTTCCCTCAGTGTTCTCTGACATCTCCAGTGCATAACACAATGTAGAATCCCCCACTACCTGCTTCTCCCACTCCCAGTAACAGAAGAGGAGGTTAGTGCTATGACTGAAGTAAATACCACTGAGAAAAGTCTGAATTTATCCCTAATTCCTGTCAGAGAGGGAGCTATTTAAACAATTCTCTCAAATATTACTTTTTTCAATATAATAAGCAGGTTTTGTGTTTTCACAATTTTAGTGAAACCTAAATGGGCTGAACGCATCACTGTCGTTTCTTGTGTGAACTGCATGGATTAAAACTGGGCAAACAGATGAACCTTTGTAATATTTGAACGGTTTTGAATTTGAGCCAATATTAGAATTCTAAAACAAAAAGCAAGAGCTCCACCAATGGCCTTGTGGTAAATCACCACCCTGAGCAGCACTGAGCAGAACAGACCAGGAGGCCAAGGTACAAGCCTCTGCATTGAGTGAGCTGAACCTGAGTGAAGGAAAGGAAACAATGGGTTGGATTCGTGCTTTTGATCGCTGTCCAATAATCTCTGCTGGAAACTGCAAGTGCATGGATGTAAGCTGAGGAGACGATCAACTTAACTGTGACGATCACCACTGTCGATTAGCCTGTCAACTTTCACTACTTGTTCTTATGAAGAATGGCCACTTAATCGAGGAGCTGTCGAGTTGCCCAGCAACAGTCAGCACCTCAGGAAAGGAGAGGAAACATTGGGGGATATTTTATTTTAAATAACATTAAAATTCATTTACTATCCCACATCTAATAAAAGAAAAGAGGTTGATTAGACAAAGACCTCCAAGGGGATGGGGAAAGGGTTTGTATTGAAATCAGATGTAAAACTTGTAAAAAAAAAGTGGAGCAGTTCTGGGAAAATTCCGCTGAGAATAAATGGACTGTTGCAACTCTTCAGGAATCATGTAATGGGCTGAAAAATGAGATGCAGCAGAGGGTGAAGAGGACCAGCTGAAAGATGAAAGCCCAATTAATTGCAAACATTGTGACAAGCTTTTCTTCCTGTTTGACATCATTGTCTTCTGTATTTCTAATCAGGTTGAAATGCGGCATCACATGAATTTTACACAATGTAATGGGACACATAGGGCTCGATTTTACCAGGCCCGAGGAGGCGGGTTTGGAGGCGTGTGAGTTGTCAAAATCGCAAAAAATGGCAGGTGGGTCCGATCACGCCTCCATGCAATTTTCCCACATTCGTGGTTTCGGACCCCGTTTCCATCCCGCCTCCAAGAGGGGGGATAGGCCCTTAAGATCCAGTTAATTGCCTCTATAATCCCATTTTGAGAGGCCTTTCTGATTTTAACACATTTCCCCCGTCCTGCACGTCTCCTCTGGAACACGCCAGTTAATCCTGGCGGCCTCACAAGTGGATTGCTTACTAACAGCTGCAGCTCCACCATTAAAAAGGAGTTTTCACCAATGATCATTTGCAGGTGGCAGAACTTTGTTTCTGCACTGGAAGTCCTACTCCAGACGACTTCCATGAAGGTCTGGTTTCTATGCTCAATAGCTGACCATCGCTCCTCAAGAGATGTCAGTCTACTCTGAACAATGACCATGTTTTCAATACCCTGGCGACGAAGCTCCTCCATGGCCGTAGCCATCCTCTCCTCTACCGTAGCCATCCTCTCCTCTACCGTAGCCAGCCTTACCATGGAGGTAGCCATCCTTTCCACGGAGGTTGCCATCCTTTCCGTGGTGATGCGTTCATGCGCCAATGCCTCCACAAAGACTCTCCTCATGTTCATAGTGTATTTGGATATTTAAAAAGCATTTGATTAAACTGCCACACAAGAGGTTATTACACAAGATTAGGACTCATGGGATTGGGGGTAATATATTAGCATGGATGGAGGATTGGTTAATGGACAGAAAAACGAGAGTAGGAATAAATGGGACTTTTTCGAGTTGGCAGGCTGTAACTAGCAGGGTACCGCAAGGATCAGTGCTTGAGCCTCAGTTATTTACAATCTATATTAATGACTTAGATGAAGGGTCTGAGTGTAATGTATCCAAGTTTGCTGACGATACAAAGTTAGGTGGGAAAGTAAGCTGTGAGGCGGACTCAAAGAGGCTGCACAGAGATATAGCCAGGTTGACTGAGTGGACAAGAACATGGCAAATGGAATACAGTGTGGAGAAGTGTGAAGTTATCCACTTTGGTAGGGAAAAAAAGCAGAATATTTTTTGAATGGTGAGAGACTGGGAAATGTTTGCATTCAGAGGGACCTGGGTGTCCTTGTACATGAATCACAGAAAGTTAACATGCAGGTACAGCAAGCAATTAAGAAAGCAACTGGTATGTTCGCTTTTGTTACAAAGGGATTAGAGTATAAGAGTAAATAAGTCTTACTACAATTATACAGGACATTGGTGAGGCCACACCTGGAGTACTGTGTACAGTTCTGGTCTCCTTACCTAAGGAAAGACATAGTTGCCTTAGAGGGAGTGCAACGAAGGTTCACTAAATTGGTTCCTGGGATGAGGGGATAGCCCTACGAGGAGAGATTGAGTAGACTAGGCCTATATTCCCTAGAGTTTAGAAGAATGAGAAGTGATCTCATTGAAACATATAAAATTCTTAAGGGGCTTGACAGGGTTAATGCTGGGAAAATGTTTCCCCTGGCTGGGGAATCTAGAACACAGGGTCACAGTCTCAGAATAAGGGATCAGCCATTTAGGACTGAGATGAGGAGAAATTTTTTCACTCAAAGGGTTGTGAATCTTTGGAATTCTCTACCCAGAGAGCTGTGGATGCTCAGTCGTTGAGTATATTTAAGACAGAGGTCGATATATTTTTGGGAATTAAGGGATATGGGGATAGTGTGGGAAGGTAGAGCTGAGGTAGAAGATCAGCCATGATCTTGTTGAATGGCGGAGCAGGCTCGAAGGGCCAAATGGCCCACTCCAGCTCCTATTTCTTATGTTCTTAGGTGGGTGAGGAAGGAGTGGAACAACAGAGGGAAGGAGTGGAACAACAGAGGGAAGGAGTGGAACAACAGAGGGAAGGAGTGGAACAACAGAGGGAAGGGACGGGAGGAGGTTGGGGAAAGGGAGGGGGAGCAGATGCAGTGGGTGGGGGAAATGAAGATGGGGTGAGATTGGGTCCTATTAGGTGTGATGTGTGGGGGGAGTTGTGTTCACCCGGGGTTTGGAGGCTGATTGTGAATTTGGAGGCTGTTTGTGAATATATATTTAATGTGTGATGTGGTGGTTTAATCCTGATTACAGCTCAATGTGGGGGATGGGGACATTTGTTTTGCTCTTTAGGGAAATGCCACAATTTCTGTCATGTTTGGGGATACATTCTCAACACCACCTACAAGTGCAGTACCTCTTAAAATTCTGAGAAAACTCACTGTTTTTAACGTTGATTCGATGGGCGTGGCTTTTTTTAACCTGTATCAGCCGTGGCTCAGTGGCTAGCACTTTTGCCTCTGAGTCAGAAGGTTGTTGGTTCAAGTCCCACTCCAGAGACTTGAGCACAAAAATTTAGCCTGACACCCCAGTGCAGTGCTGAGGGAGTGCTGCAATGTCGGAGGTGCTGTCTTTTGGATGAGACATTAAACCGAGGCCTTGTCTGCCCCCTCAGGTGGACGTAAAAGATCCCACGGCACTATTTTGAAGAAGAGCAGGGGAGTTATCCCCGGTGTCCTGGCCAATATGTATCCCTCAACCAACATAACAGAAACAGAGTATCTGGTCATTATCACATTGTTGTTTGTGGGAGCTTGCTGTGTGCAAATTGGCTGCTGCGTTTCCTACATTACAACAGTCACTACACTCCAAAAGTACTTAATTGGCTGTAAAGCGCTTTGAGATGTCCGGTGGTCGTGAAAGGCGCTATATAAATGCAAGTCTTTTTTTAAAAGCGTGAAATCTGAAAAAAAATACTGTGAAATATTATCAAATGCAATGTTCGCAAGATTGAAGCCTCAGTGAAGAGGACATTAGCAGATTTCAGGAGGACATAGACTAGTGAAATGGGCAGAAGCATGGCAGATTAAATTAATACAGAGAAGTGAAAGAAAGAAAGAAAGAAGAGAGTCAATATAAACTAAATTAAACAATTTAAAAGGGGTTGCAGGAACAGAGACCTGGGGGTTTACTTACACAAATATATTTTGTGTATACAAACCCTCAGGGTACGGTAGCATAGTGGTTATGTTGCTGTACTAGTAATCCAGAGGCCTGGACCAATGGTCTGGAGAACATGAGTTCATAATCCCAAGCTGGGGAATTTAAATTCAATTCAATAAATCTGGAATAATAAGCTAGTATCAGAAATGGTGACCATGAACTACCGGATTGTTGTAAAAACCCATCTGGTTCACTAATGACCTTCAGGGAAGCAAATCTGCCGTCCTTACCCGGTCTGGCCTATATGTGACTCCAGACCCACAGCAATGTGGTTGACTCTTAATTGCCCTCTGAAATGGCCGAGTGAGCCACTCAGTGGTGTACTCAGTTGTATTCAAGAAGGCGGCTCACCACCACTTTCTTGAGGGCAATTAGGGATGGGCAATAAATGCTGGACTTGCCAGCAACGTTCACATGTATCTAAATAATAGCTTTTTGAGACTTTTCTCACAAGGTGCCATACAACTCTTTATTTCTCTCTACATGAATAGTTTTGTTACCCAACAACAACAACTTGCATGGGTATAGCAACTTCAGACAACAGTTGACAGTGAGCCAAAGAGGCAGATATTAGGACGGGTTACTACAAGGTTGGTCAAAGAGGTGTAGATTTTAAGAATGGTCATAAAGGAAGAGACAGAGAGGTTTAGAGAAGGAATCCCGAAGCTTAGGTTCGCGATGGCTGATGGCACCGCTGCCAACAATGGCGTGCAGTGAGTGGGGGATGCGCAAGAAGCCAGCGATGGAAGAACGCAGAGTTTTTGAAGGGTTGTAGGCCTGGAGGAGGTTACAGAGAAAGGGAGAGGCTTAGCCATATAGGGCTTGGTACAGGTTAGGATCCAACCAGCAGAGCCTTGGATGAGCAGATTTGTGATGGAGAGGATATGGGGTCGGAAGCTCAGCTCAGGTTCACGTAGGATGCCGAGGTTGCAGACTCTCTGGTTCAGCCTGAGACTGTGACCGAGGTCAGAGGTGGAATTGGTGGCGAGGGATTAGTGTTTGTGGCGGGAGCCGCAGAAAGTGGCTTCGGTCTTCATAGGACTTAAGATAGACAAATCCGCAGGACCTGATGATTTCCACACAAGAGGTCATTAGCAAAAATGAGAGCGCATGGAATTGGAGGTTACCTTGTGACATGGGCTAGTAATTGGTTCGTAGGTGGGAGTAGGTAATAAAGGGAGTGTACTCAGCTTGGCGGAATGTGACAAGCAGTGATCCCTGGGATCTGTACTGGGGCCGCAGCTTTTCCCCATGTATATCAGTGACCTGGGTGACGGAATAGAGAGTTGTATTTTCAAATTTGCAGATGACACTAAATTGGGAGGCATAGTAAGTTGTGTAGATGGGACCAGGAAGTTACAAAGAAAGATAAACAGATTATGTTAGTGAGCAAATCTGTGGCAGAGTGAGTTCAATGTGGGAAAGTGTGAGGTCATCCACTTTGGATCCAAGAAATAAAAAGTGAAATATTTTCTTAGTGATAGAATGATATCGCATGTTCAGTTTTGCAAGGTTAACACAGGACATTAGCTCCAGCGTTAATGACGAAAATGGCAGCCCTGACATCAAATGAGCGTTGCACGCTGATTGACATCACAATCTGGGCACTCTGCATACTGGAGGGAAAGTACAGCTGCTGCACTCAAAATCTCAGTGTGTAAAGTAGTAAGAATAACTTCAGCTGAAGGGTGAGATTTAATTGAATTGCTCTTTAGATTTATTGCACAAGCCTTCAAACAACATAAGTAAGTTGACCTGCCAGGGTTCTTCTGCTATTTCCATTCTTCGTATTACAGAGGAAGGAGCGTTTTCCAGGTGCCTTGCCCACCAATTTTTCCTTGACTCTCGCTCAGCCTCCATTCAGCATCACCCTGGTAGTGCAGCGGAAATGGAGAGTTCAAGATATAGCAATTGTGGCAGTAAACTTGGGCGCAACCACTAAGTGGGGTAGGGTACCGAAAATATAGCAGCCACGATATTCCCCCTCTTAGGCCGGGATTTTACCGGCGCTGCGAGTACGAGTTTGGAGGTGGGTCAGCTGTCAAAATGGTAGTGAATGACAGCGGGGCGGAAGTCCGCTTTCAGCCCGCCTCCATGTCAGTTTCCCAAGTACCGGGTCTGTCTTCGTTTCACAGACCCGACACTAAGTGGTGGGGGAGCCAATTAACATCATTAACAGCTGGTTAAAAGGTATTTAAAATGAATTTTACCAGGTACTTCACGAGGTGTCCCTCATCTGCCGTCTCCTCCTCCTCTTCTTCCGGGG
This sequence comes from Squalus acanthias, assembly GCA_030390025.1. Classification (NCBI taxonomy): domain Eukaryota; kingdom Metazoa; phylum Chordata; class Chondrichthyes; order Squaliformes; family Squalidae; genus Squalus; species Squalus acanthias. The sequence goes on along the minus strand of CM059446.1, from coordinate 10,698,766 downwards.
AGGCTGTGCGCTGAGCCACTTGTTCCTCAGGCAGCGCTAAGCCCCGCTGCTGTGCGATATTGTGCAGGGCACAGCAGGCCATGATTAATCACGGAGACCCTGGCTGGTGCGTACTCTAGGGCTCCACCAGATCTGTCGAGGCATCTGAATCACATTTTGAGCAAGCCGATGGTTTGCTCTATGATGCTTCTGGTGGAAATGTGGCTCACGTTGTAGCGCTCCTCAGCTTCGTTTGATGGCCTCCTCAATGGTGTCATTAGCCACTTTTTCAGGGGAATAGCCCTTGTCTCCAAGTAGCCATCCGGAAAGTTGTGTTGGCGGATTGAAGAGCTGAGGCACAGTAGACTGCCGCAGGATGAACGAGTCATAGCCACTGCCAGGGAACTTGGCGCAAACATGCATAATGTTCTTCCTGTGGTTACACACCAGCTGGACGTTACGGGAGTGGGAGTCCTTGCGGTTGACAAATACAGCTGAGTTGTGATGGGGTGCCCTAATGGCCACGTGTGCAGTCTACGGCACCCTGCAACCTTGGCAAGCCTGCCATATTTGCAAAGCCAACTGCGCACACAGTTACACTTGCTTCATTCGTGGAGCAGTGGATGTAATTGTGCGACTTTGCAAAGAGGGCATCGGTAACCTGCGTGATGCAAATGTGTGCGGCTGACTGGGATATGTCGCTGATGTCTGCTGCTGATCCCTGGAAGGACCCCGAAGCAAAGAAGTTGAGTGCAGTGGTGACTTTGACAGCCACTGGTAAGGAGTATCCACCTGCTCCTCTGGCCTCCAGGTGTTGGTGCAGCATTGTATCTCTCGCGAAAGTCTCAGCCTCCGTTGGCACTGCTGCTCACTTATGTTGAGGAAGCTCATCCTCGGCATGTAAATCCTGTGATGGGGGGATCTCCTGTGCCGCGGTGCAGCCCCGCGCTGGCGTACAGTGCCCTGTGCAGCATCAGGTGGCTGAGGAGAAGGTTGGCGCTCCTGTTGTTGGTGCTGCTGTTGTTCTTGGTTCTGCTGCTGCCACGGCTGCTCTTACTCTGATTCTGAGGACCAGGATGAGAGGGTATAAATGGTTCCCATTCCGCTGGTATATCTCTCAGTTGAGGAATAGATGTTATAAGTGCTCAGTCAATGTGTGGAGAGGGCTTTCCAAGGAGGTCACAGTGCATATGTATCTCAGATTAAACACTTATAAGCTCAATAGACCTGCAAAATGTGTTCCAAAATCTGAAAACACAAAGTTCTGCCATCTGAAAGTCAGCCATGTTGCAGGTCCGCTTTTATGCTGCAGGAGCAGCTGTCAACGATTCAGCAAGTTGCTGAACCCGGCACAATCAGCTGGCGTGTTTGTCGCACAACGGGCAACATGCTGAAAATGTAGTAAAATGGGAAGAGCCTGTAAAAGAGGAATTATCTCGGCAGTTAACAAGCTGTTAACTGCCTTAAGTGCCTCTCCCGCCGTTTGGTGTCGGGTCTGATCGGGACTCGCAGACCCGACACTTGCAAAGTTGCGTGGAGGTGGGATGGCGGCGGGTTCGCATACCCGCTGTCAATCATTTGGATTTTAACTCCCGACCCGCCTCCGAACCCGCCCACTGAGCGCCGGCAAAATCGCGGCCTGAAGTTCCCAAGTCCTGATGTTCTTTGCTAGTGATCTAAACCTGTTGTAAATGTCTGTGTGAATCTTTGGTACAGACATTTTAATAAAGAAATAGCACAGTAGTCACAAGTCAGGGAGGTTGTATATTTTACTCAGGTTTCCTTGTACAACTGGTTTCAGCTTGTTATTTATTTAAGCTAATTAGGTCCATTATCTAGTAATAGCCAGTCATGATGCAACAATCCCAAACATGCTTAAAGCAGCACTACCGATATGCAGTGAACAATACACCTACCTACCATTGGGAATCAGTGGCATGTAAATAAGGCATTCCTGGCCTCCGGACTCTCTTTCCCGCAATTGCCACATGGGACACCCCAAAGGCTTGCGTTGGATTTGCCCAAAATCCGTCCCCAGTCCTCAGACCAGAGCAAATGGAAGAGGAGCTCCAAGGTAAGTTTAACAAAAAAAATACCTTGCTTACCAAGTAAATGTCTGGGACTTCTGGTTGCTGCTCTTTTGCGAGTCCACGGGCCCTGCTAGGAGGTGGGCTTGCACCAGGGGTGTCTCAGGCCATGCTAATGGCCCAGGATATGAAATACCAATGCTGCTGGGTATGGACAGGTATCGGGAAAATCTGCTCCAAACTATTTCATTATCTGCTGTCCACATACCTCCATATTTTCTATTTATTCTCAGGATATGGGTGTTGCTGGTAAAGGTGGCATTTATTGCCCAGCAATAGTTGCCCTTGAGAAGGTGGTGGTGGGCCTTCTTGAACCGCTGGAGTCTGTGTTGTGAAGATGCTCCCACAAGGGTTTTTGGTGGGGAGTTCCAGGATTTTGACCCAGCGACAATGCAGGAACAGCTGATATATGTCCAAGTCAGGATAATGTGTAATTTGGAGGCGATGGTGTTCCCATGGACCTGGTGCTCTTGTCCTTCTAGGTGGTAGAGGTCGTGGGTTGGGAGATGCTGCCGAAGAAGCCTTGGCGACTTGCATCCTGTAGATAGTATACGGTACGTCAGTGGTGGAGGGAATGGATGTTTAAGCAGTGGCTAATACCCAGCTTCCGACCCAGTCTAGTAGCCACGATATTTATTTGGCTGGTCCAGTTGAGTTTCTGGACAATGGCGACTCTCGGGATGTTGATCGTGGGAAATCCGATGATTGTAATGCCAATGAATGTCGAGGTGAGGTGGTTCGGCTCTCTCTTGTTGGAGATGGTCATTGCCTGGCTCTTGTATGGTGCGAATGGAACTGAACACTGCAATCATCAGCAAAAATCCTCAATTCTGATGGAGGGAAGGTCATTGATGGAACAGTTGACGATAGTTCGGCCTATGTCCTGGGGCTGAGATGATTGGCCTCCAAAAACCACAGCCATCATCCACTGTGCTAGGTATGACTCCAGCCAGTGGAGAGTTTTCCCCCTGATCTCCATTGACTTCAGTTTTACTAGAACTCCTTGGTGCCACACTCTGCCGAATACTATCTTGATGTCAACTCTCTCTCACCTCGCCTCTGAAATTCAGCTCTCGTCCATAGTTGAACCAAGGCTGTGATGAGGTCTGGAGCTGACTGGTCCTGACGGAACCCAAACTGAGCATCAGTGAGCAGGTTATTGGTGAGTAAGTGCGCTTAATAGAACTGTTCCATCACTTTGCTGATGATTGAGATGGGCCGATAGGACGGAAATTGGACTGGTTTGATTTATCCTGCTTATGGACAGGACATACCTGTGCGATTTTCCACATTGTTGGGTAGATGCCAGTGTTGTAGCTGTATTGGAACAGCTTGACTAGAGGCACCGCTAATTCTGGAGCACAAGTCTTCAGCGCTACTACTTGTAAGAATAAGCCATTTGCTGTAAATATTGCTGTAACTTGACTAAAACTGAAAACAAACTTGACCACATTTTGATATACCAGCATGCTTCGAGAGGTTGAGAGGTTCCTGTGGGAACTTGTGCGGGAAAAAAACTGTTCACAGGCACAGAGGCCTTGAACATGAACAGAGAATTTCTGCTTTAACAAAATGTGAAAGGCTGCCAACTGTCTTTCAACAGGTAAGGGAAACAGACCTTCAAAAAGTTTCATGGAGAAGAAGCAGCTATTAGCTATTCAACTGTGAAGCTGTCGCAAAAAAAAAAGACAGAAACATCTTCAGACTATGGAATGTACCTAGCCTTGGGACCCACAGATGCTCAGTGATAAGAGGGTCTGAGAAACAACTGATGACCATTATGCCGTATAGTTAGGGACATGTACGCAGTGGGAGGGTTGCCGAATTTTGGGGTAAAAAAGGTTCTGTTTCAAGACCACTCACTGCAGCAGCCGGACAACCTGGTCAGTCGTCAGAAGTCATATGTCTAGTCATCGCCGAATTGACCAATCGCTGGTGTTAGGACGTATGTGGTGTTTTGCTTGAGCCTGAAGCAAAGGGATAGCTCTGTGTATGCTGAGGTATAGTAATTGGAAATTATTATACGCTACATAACTACTGGATGCTTACTTGTAATCTCTTGCAGATTTTTTAAGTAAAAGTAGCTTCACGGATTTATTGGGTTTTGTGTTGACTGTTCGACGGGTCTGAATTTTGGAAACTGTTTGACGGGGCGTGGGGCGATTTCCGCACATCTTACATACAACACACTGCATGTTGTTGGGAAACCTAGCCTTTGCTCAGCCGTTTCTTGATATCATGTGCAATGAATCGAATTGGCTGAAGACTGGCATCTGTGGGGACATCAGGAGGCCGAGAAGAATCATCCACTCAACACTTCTGGCTGCAGTTGGTTGCAAACACTTCTTTTACACTCGTGTTGCATGCACCACTTTACACATCATGCGTTACATAAACCATACACCAGTTAACACATCACATGTTACATACATTTCTGTGGGCACAGGCGGTGTGACTGAGGGGGCAAAAGAATCGCGGCCTGATACTTTCTACATTGTTGTAAAGGAGTGTTGAACAGACTGTCGCTCGCAATTATCGCAGAGCTGAGAAGCTGCACCTCGATGGCTGGGAAGAGACCGAGGGTTTACATGGAGATTTCGGCAGACGGCAAGACCTTGGGCCGGATCACAATGGAGGCGAGTTCCGATTCCTGGACACTTTGGACCGGACAAGCTCCTGGACCATTTATGCAATTAATCTGTTAGTTGTTGAAACCTTTGGGCGAAGGCAAATAATGTCTTGGGCGTTGCAAAATCCGATGGAATATATCTGGATCCAGTTGACAGTGAATATGTGAATTTTGGGGGACATCTTAGCAGGGATGGTGCTCAGTCCATACACATGTAGAATCCCTCCACTACCACCATTCCTGCTTCTCCAACTCCTAGTAACAGAAGCGGAGGTTAGAGCTCTGGCAGTTGTAACCACCACTGAGAAAAGTCTGAATTTACCTGAACGGCACACCCCAATTCCTGTCAGAAAATGAGCTAGCTTTTTAATTTTCTCTAATTTTAACTATTCTCTTTTAAATTTAATAAGCAGGTTCTATTGTGTTTTCAAGTGACCCAATTTTAGTGAAGCCTAAATGGACTGAACGCATCACTGTCGTTTCTTGTATTGGTAGGGGCCAGAATAGTTAGGGGGATAGATACTGTTCTCTGCAGCCGAGAGCGTGAGTCCCGAAGGCTGTGTTGCCTGCCCGCTGCCAGGGTTAAGGACATCTCCTCTGGGCTGGAGAGGAATTTGGAGTGGGAGGGGAAAGATCCAGTTGTCGTGGTCCACGTAGGTACCAACGACATAGGTAGGACAAAGAAAGAGGGTCTGCTGAGGGAGTATGAGCAGCTAGGGACTAAATTAAAAAGCAGAACCACAAAGATAATAATCTCTGGATTACTACCTGAGCCACGAGCAAATTGGCATAGGGTAAATAAGATCAGAGAGATGAATGCGTGGCTCAAAGATTGGTGTGGGAGAAATGGGTTCCGATTCATGGGGCACTGGCACCAGTACTGGGGAAAGAGGGAGTTGTTCCATTGGGACGGGCTTCACTTGAACCATGCTGGGACCAGTGTCCTGACGAATCGAATAACTAGGGCTGTAGATAGGGCTTTAAACTAAATAGTAGGGGGGAGGGTTCAGATGAGGGGAAATTTAAAAAGTCAAAGAGGAAGGAGAAGGCAATAGTGCAGGGTAGCGATAGGGGTAATGATAACCAGAGTGTGACAGGAAGGGACAGAACGTATAAACATAAGAGTGCATCAGAAAGATTCTCCACTCTCTGAGTGAAGACATTTCTCATCTCAGTCCTAAATGGTCAACCCCTTATTCTGAGACTGTGACCCCTGGTTCTAGACTCCCCATGATGCGGAGATCTCCCCAGCCAGGGGAAACATCCTCCCTGCATCTACCCTGTCAAGTCCTGTAAGAATTTTGTATGTTTCAATGAGATCATCTCTCATTCTTCTAAACTCTGGAGAATATAGGCCTAGTCTACTCAATCTCTCCTCATAGGACAATCCCCCATCCCTGGAACCAGTCTGGTGAACCTTCATTGCACTCCCTCTATGGCAAGTATATCCTTCCTTAGGTAAGGGGACCAAAACTGTACACAATATCCAGATGTGGTCTCACCAGGGCCCTATATAATTGCAGTAAGACGTCTTTACTCTTATACTCAAATCCTCATATAATAAAGGCCAACTTACCATTTGCTTTCCTAATTGCTTGCTGTAACTGCATGTTAACTTTCAGTGATTCATGTACAAGGACACCCAGGTCCCTCTGAACACCAACATTTCCTAATCTCTCACCATTTAAAAAATACTCTGCTTTTCTATTTTTCCTACCAAAGTGGATAACTTCACATTTCTCCATTTCAGTGTGCTCCCAGTTGGGTTTTGGGGAATGGTGGGTTTGGCTGTAGTCCATAATTTTTGTTATTACTGTACTACCTTGCATCTCCTTTGTATCCACTTCATATATCTACCCTTCAAATAGCTCCTGGACTTCACTCACCTGCTTTGGATAGCGGTTCGTCAATGCTCCGTGCCGGCCCCATCCTGCTTACTTCGGCTTTGTCCTTCCGTGGGACCTCTGACTTTGACCCTGGTCTCCCTACTATTGTCTTGACTATTCCAACGCACTCCTGGCTGGCCTCCGACATTCTACCCTACGTAAACTTGAGGTGATCCAAAACTCGGCTGCCCGTGTCCTAACATGCACCAAGACCTGTTCGCCCATCTCCCCTGTGCTCGCTGACCTACATTGGCTTCCGATTAAGCAATGCCTCGATTTCAAAATTCTCATCCTTGTTTTCAAATCCCTCCATGGCCTCGTCCCTTCCTATCTCTGTAATCTCCTTCAGCCCCACAACCCCCCGAGATATCTGCGCTCCTCTAATTCTACCCTCTTGAGCATCCCTGATTATAATAGTCCACCATTGGTGGCCGTGCCTTCTGTTGCCTGGGCCCTAAGCTCTAGAATTCCCTGCCTAAACCTCTCCACCTCGCTACCTCTCTCTCCTCCTTTAAGACGCTCCTTAAAACCTACCTCTTTGACCAAGCTTTTGGTCACCTGCCCTAATTTATCCTTATGTGGCTCGGTGTCAAATTTTTTGTTTTCTAATACTCCTGTGCAGCGCCTTGGGACGTTTTACTACGTTAAAGGTGCTATATAAATACAAGTTGTTGTTGTTGTTAATATTACAGCTGTGTGTCATATAATAGGAGTGTTTCACAACCTTATAGTGTCCGCCCATGATAATAATAGGCTCAGCTAACAAAGAGCAGATTCTCCTGCGAATCAATCTGCTCCTTTAAAGAAGTGTAAATCTCTTGTGTACGATCTAGCAGTACAGTTTGACTGATGTAGAACACTATTGTATTACATAGGATATACGGCACAGAAACAGGCCATTTGGCCCAACCAGTTTATGCTCCACTCGAGCCTCCTCCCGTCTTTCCTCATCGAAATCTATCAGCATAGCCCTCTATTCCCTTCTCCCTCATATGTTTGGCAAGCCTCTCCTTAAATACATCTCTACTATTCGCTTCAACCACTCCCTGTGGTAGCGAGCTCCACATTCTCACCACTCTCTGGGGAAAGAAGTTTCTTCTGAATTCCCTATTGGCTTTCTTGGTGACGATCTTATATTGATGGCCTCTAGTTATGCTCTGCCCCACAAGTGGAAACATTCTCTCTGTATCCACTCTATCAAAACCTTTCATAATTTTATAGACCTCTATTAGGTCACCCCTCAGCCTTCTTTTTTCAAGAGAAAAGAGACCCAGCCTGTTCATCCTTTCCTGATATGTATACCCTCGCATTTCTGGTATAATTCTTGTAAAACTTCTCTACACGCTCGCCTGTGCCTCTATATCCTTTTTATAATATGGCGACCAGAACTGCACGCAATACTCCAAGTGTGGTCTAACCAAGGTTTGATACAGGTTTAGCATAACTTCCCTACTTTTCAATTATATCCCTCTAGAAATAAACTCTAGTTCTTGGTTTGCATTTTTAATGGCCTTGCTAACCTGTGGCGCAACTTTTAGTGATTTGGGTATTTGTACTCCCTTTTTTCCTCTACCCCACCCAGACACGCACCCTCCAAGTGATAAGTGACCTCCCTATTCTTCCTACCAAAATGTAATACCTCACATTTGTCTGTGTTGAACTTCATTTGCCAATTATTTGCCCATTCTGCAAGTTTATTAATGTAATTTGTTGCAGTCCTCCTCAGTATTGACTACCCCACCCCCACCCCAATTTGGTACCATCTGCAAATTTAGAAATTGTGTTTTTGATTCCAAAGTCGAAATCATTAATGTGAATTGTGAACAGCAGTGGTCCCAGCACTGATCCTTGTGGAACACCACTACCCCACCTTCTGCCACTGTGAATAGCTACCCTTTACTCCCACTCTCTGCTTTCTGTCTTGAAGCCAGCTAGCAATCCATTCGGCTACTTGTCCCCTGACTCCACATTCTCTGACCTTATTCATTAGTCTATTATGGGGTACCTTATCGAAGACCTTTTGAAAATCTTGATGAATTACAGTTACTGCATTACCATTGTCTACTCTCTCTGTTACCTCTTCAAAAAATTCAATAAGGTTGGTCAAGCAAGATTTTCCCTTTTGAAATCCATGGGGACTATTCATTATTATACTTTTCATTTCTAGATGTTCTTCTATTCTCTCCTTTAGTAGGGATTCCGTTATTTTTCCTGCCACTGATGTTAAGCTGACTGGTCTATAATTCCCTGGACATGTTCTGTCCCCCTTTTTAAATATAGGTATTACATTAGCTATCCAACAGTCCTCTGGCACTACACCTTTTTCTAACGAATTATTAAATATGTGTAGTAATGCCTCTGCTATCTCTTCCCTAGATTCTTTTAAAATGCGTGGATGCAAGCCATCCGGACCAGGGGTTTTATCCTCTTTGAGGTTGATCAGCTTATTTAATATATCCCCTTTTTTATTTTAAATGTGCTTATCTCATTACTCATCTCATCATCCAGTGTCATGTACAACTGTTCTATCTCCCTGGTAAATACTGAAGCAAAATAATGATTTAATATTTCTGCCATCTCCCTATCGTTACCTGTGGTATTGTCCTGTCCATCCCTTAATGGCCCTATTCCCATCCCAACCTTCCTTTTTTTATTGATGTGCCTGTAAAATATTTTACTATTTTGTTTTATGTTCCTTGATATTTTAATTTCATAGTTCCTCTTTGCCTTCCTAATTGTTTTTTTGACTTCTCTCCTAATCCCTTCGTATTCTCTCTTATCATGCACTCCTCTGCTGTCTATGTACTTAATGTATGCCTCTTTCCTTACCCTCAATTGTTTCCTTATGTCTTTATTCATCCATGGAGTCTCATTAGTGTTTAGTTTGTTCTTTCCATTTAGCGGAATATATTTTTCCTGCACTCTGTTAAACACCGTTTTAAATGTTTCCCATTGACGTTCTACATCGTTGTTTGCCAATATTGTTGCCCATTTTATCTTCCCAAGTTCTATTCTCAGCCCTTCAAAATCAGTTTTTCTATTAACTTGGTTTTTGTCATTCTTATATCCTTCTCTATTGTCATCTTAAAGCATATTGGGGGGAAAATTCAGTTGGTTGCGCCTCCCGTTAGCGCCTTAAGAGGGCGCTAATGGGGCGCAAAGCAACTAGCGCCCGGCGCGGCAATGTTTACACCGCTCGCGTAATTAATTGGACATTTTGCAGTGGCGCTAAACACTACCGCCACGATCTCCTGCGCCGGCAGATCGTGACGTCAGTCGAGTGCGCAACGCCCCCTGCCTTACTGCCTGCCGCTAGGAACGACAGGTTGAGGGGAGCGTTTTGCAGTCAGGAAGGGACTGGGGGAGCGCTATTTAAAGGCAACCGCTTCCTGCCTTTTTTTGTTGGTGACATTTTTGAACCACGCATTCTGAGAGAGAGAGAGAGAGAGAGGGAGACTTCTGGAGAGATTCAACGCTGTGTGAAGGAGTTTTGGGTACTGAGCAGCACTTTGCAGGTTTATTTTGATTTGCCCTTCCTTGAATCGATTCAGGTGAGACTGTGGGGGTTGCACTCTGAGCTCTTTCCCTGGTTCTCTCCATTGTTCTTTCTAGCAGATTTGATGTACAGGTCTCTCCAGGCCGAGATTCAAGGCTGCAATGAGCAGGATGTGGATGGAAAGCAAGATCAACCCTCCCCTTTAAGAACTGGCTGGTGCCATTATGTCTGTGTTCCATTGCTGACTGACATCACATGAGCTTCGCCAGCGCTCTGAGTTAGCGCCTCGCTCCTCGGCCTTTGTGCCTTAAGACAGATGTGTAGCGCCTGATTTAGTGCTCCAATCACCTCCAGGGGCGATAAAAGTCAAGTTTGCATTCGGAGGCGATAATTAGCGCCAGGCGCTAATCTTTGCACCCGGCCGATAATTGCGCTCCAAACGGGGCGATACTGAATTTTTCCCCCATTATATTATGGTCATTATTGCCATATGTTCCCCTACTTTTACTTCTCTGATCTGCTCTGGCTCATTCCCCATAATTAGATCCAATAGCGAATCCTCCCTTGTTGGGCTTTTTACATATTGGGTTAGAAAGGAGTCCTGTAGACATTGTAGGAACTCCATTCCCTTATCCCCTTTACCTACCTCTTCTGTCCAATTAATATCGTGGAGTTGAAATCCCCCATGATTATTATTCTATGTTTTTTACTCATTTCTCTAATTTGTCTGTATAGTTCTTCCTCCACCTCCCTTCCACTATTAGGTGGTCTGTAGACTATGCCTGTTAGTGTGATTGATCCTTTATTATCTTTTATCTCTATCCATATGCATTCTATTTTTGTCTTGCTGATATCTACGCCCCTTTTTTCTACTGCCATTATGTTATCCCTGATAAGTGCAGCTACTCCACCTCCCCTTTTTTCCCCCCTCTATCTTTTCTAATATGTTATACCCTGCAATGTTTAATTCCCAGTCCTGATTTTTCTGTAGCCATGTCTCAGTAATCCCTACTATGTCTGGTTCCTCCCAACACATGATTGCCTCCAGCTCCCCTGTTTTATTTCAGGCACTTTATGTTTAACCATCTTTTTAGACTCCTGTTCTATAATTCTATTTGCTCCCTTGCCGTCAATGTCCTCCCTTACTTTATTCTTTCCTCTGCTCACTTTTCCTGTTTTGTTTATATTTAGGCTGCTTACGTTTCTTGTAGATCCCTCCCCCCTTCTTACTAGTTTAAAACCTTTGCCACCTCCCTATTTACCCTTTCCTCTAGGACGCGGGTCCCATCCCGGTTCAGGTGGAGCCCGTCCCATCGGTACAGCTCCTTCCTGTCCCAGAACTGGTGCCAGTGTCCCATGAAAAGGAACCCCTCTTTCTCACACCAGCCCTTTACCCTCGTGTTAATTCTCCTGATCTGTCTGTTTCTATGCCAATTTGCACGTGGCTCGGGCAATAACCCAGAGATTATTACCCTCGAGGTCCTGCTTTTTAATTTAGAGCCTATCTCCTGAAGCTCTTTCAACAGGACCTCCTCCCTGTTCCTTGTTCCAACATGGACCACGACAGCAGGATTTACCCCCTCCCTTTCCAAGTTCCTCTCCAGCCGCCGTGAGATATCCCTTACCCTGGCACCGGGTAGGCAACACACCCTTCGGGATTCTCGTTCATGGCTGCAGAGGACGCTATCTATCCCCCTAATTATAGATCGTGTTATTCTATTCCCACTTCTAGTTCCTGTGTTACATGAACACATTTTCAGCTCCAAACCAGCATCATTAATTCTTGACAGTTTACCCCTTTACCATGTTAAGTCCAGAAGCAAACAAATCAATTGTAAGTGAATTCCGTGTTGAGTAGCTCAGCAGCCCAGATGCGAGTGTTGACGCACATCACCATGCAAGAAACCTCTGGTCCGACAGCTTTCCTTATTCTGTATTCAACACTGCAGACGATCAACCTTAACAATTGTGAAAAACCAACAATGCTGATCGTTGGATCAACTGTTAGTCAACCTCCTTCCTTCTCTAGTTCACAGCGACATGCTTCGAGTAAGCACGAGACACTTGATGGTGGAGTATATGGAACAGACTTGATCCATATAGGTGATCAATCAATTGCAGGAAGGATGTGATTGCACTGGAGAGGGCCCAGAGGAGATTTACGAGGATGTTGCCAGGACTGGAGAATTTTAGCTATGAGGTAAGACTGGGTAGGCTGGGGTTGTTTTCTTTGAAACAGAGGCTGAGGGGAGACTTAATTGAGGTGTATAAAATTATGAGGAGCCTAGATAGAGTGGATAGGAAGGACCTATTTCCCCTAGCAGTGAGGTCAATAACCAGGGGGCATAGATTTAAAGTAATTGGTAGAAGGATTAGAGGGGAGTTGAGAACCTTTTTCACCCAGAGGGTGGTGGGGGTCTGGAACTCACTGCCTGAAAGGGTGGTAGAGGCAGAAACCCTCATCACATTTACGCTGTTTCCCTGTTTATCTTAGAAAGCCTTTTGCCCTATGACCAGTTATAGTTATCCAGGTCAGTTCGATTATTAACCCTTAACTCTCCAACATGTCCAACACTGATGAGATTAATTTGCCTCGTGGGTCAAATATGTTTACGGACACTTGGCCACAAAAAATGAAGGCACTGCAGCCGACCGTCCCATTCAAATTGGTCAACCAGTAACAGTTTAAATGATCAAATCAGGTACAGAAAGAGAAATAAAGAGAGGGAAAGAAAGATTGGATTAAGAGAGAAAAAAGAGACAGAAAGGAAATGTAAGAAAATAAAAAAATTAATTTAAAATTTGACAGTTTTAAAATCTCCTCAAACAATTCACAACCTGAAGGAATGGGACTCCACACTTTTAACATTTACTTTCTGAGCAAGACAGTTTGAATGGCAATCATTAATAATTATCACGTCGTTAAAATGGTGCTGAGGTGTGAATCTTTGGTAGACATTTTAATAAAGAAAAAGCACAGTAGCCACAAGTCAGGGAGCCTGTATATTTTACTCAGGTTTCCTTGAACAACTGGTTTCTGCTGGTTATGTATTTAAGCTAATTAAGTACATTACCTAGTAATAGCTAGTCATGATGCAACAATCCCAAACATACTTATGGAATACTTATGCATTGAACAATACACCTACCTACCATTTGGAATCAGTGGCATGTAAATAAGGCATTCCTGGCCTCCGGACTCTTTTTCCTGCAATTGCCACATGGGACACCCCAAAGGCTTGCGCTGGATTTGCACAAAGTCCGTCCCCAGTCCTCAGACCAGAGCAAATGGAAGAGGAGCTCCAAGGTAAGTTTAAAAAAATAAAATACCTTGCTTACCAAGTAAATGTCTGGGACTTCTGGTTGCTGCTCTTTTGCGAGTCCACGGGCCCTGCTAGGAGGTGGGCTTGCACCAGGGGTGTCTCAGGCCATGCTAATGGCCCAGGATATGAAATACCAATGCTGCTGGGTATGGACAGGTATCGGGAAAATCTGCTCCAAACTATTTCATTATCTGCTGTCCACATACCTCCGTATTTTCTATTAATTCTCAGGATGTGGACGTCGCTGGTAAAGGTGGCATTTATTGCCCATCCATAGTTGCCCTTGAGAAGGTGGTGGTGGTCCTTCTTGAACCGCTGGAGTCTGTGTTGTGAAGATGCTCCCACAAGGCTTTTTGATGGGGAGTTCCAGGATTTTCACCCAGCGACAATGAAGGAACAGCTGATATATGTCCAAGTCAGGATAATGTGTAACTTGGAGGTGATGGTGTTCCCATGGGCCTGCTGCCCTTGTCCTTCTCGGTGGTGGAGGTCGTGGGTTTGAGAGGTACTGCCGACGAAACCTTGGTGACTTGCTGAAGTACATCCTGTAGTTAGTACACACTGCAACCATGGTACGCCAGTGGTAGAGGGAGTGGATGTTTAAGCTGGTGGATGGCGTGTCGATCGAGTGGACGGCTTTGTCCAGGATAGAGCTTCTTGAGTGTTGTTGCAGTTGGACCCATCCAAGCAAGTGAAGAGTATTCCATCAAGCTCCTGACTTGTGCTTTGTAGGTGTCGGAGAGGTGTTGGGGGGGTCAGAAGTTAAGCCATGAATCACAGAATATCCAGACTCTGACCTGCTCTAGTAGCCATGACATTTATGTGGCTTGTCCAGTTAAGTTTCTGGTCAATGGCGACCCCCAGGATGTTGATGGTGGGGAATCTGGCGATTCTAATGCCAATGAATGTTGAGGGTAGGTGGTTAGGCTCTCTCTTGTTGGAGATGGTCGTTGCCTGGCACTTGTGTGGTGCGAATGTTACCTGCCACTTATCAGCCCAAGCCTGGATGTTGTCCAGGTCTGCTGCATGCGAGCATGACTGCTTCATTATCTGAGGAATTGCGAATATAACTGAACACAGAGCAACCATCCTAAATCTGACATTATGCTAGAGGGAAGGTCATGGATGAAGCAGTTGAAGATAGTTCGGCCAAGGACGCTGCCCTGAGGAAATCCCGCAGAAATATCCTGGGGCTAGGATGATTGGCCTCCAAAAACCCTTTGTGCTAGATATGACTCCAGGCACTGGAGAATTTTCCCCCTCATCTGAGATAGGGAGGGGCGAGACCTTGGAGGAATTTGAAAACAAGGATGAGAATTTTAAACACCAGTTTACACATCATACCTTACATACTTCTATGTGGGCGGCAGGGGGGGGGCGTGTTTGAATTAAATTAGCAAGCAAATAAAACGCAGCCCAAGACTTTCTTCATTGTAGAGCAGACTGCCGCTCGTAATTGACGTGGAGCTGAGAAGCTGCAGCTCGATGGCTGGGAAGCGGCCACAGGTTTACATGGACCTCTCTATAGATGGCATGGACTACGGCAGGATCATAATGGAGGTGAGTTGTGGCTCCTGGAGACTTTGGGCCTGATCCGCTGCAGGACCAGTCACTGGTGACTTCTGTCCTGCGCTGTGAAGGCAAATGCGCTCCCAAATGGTCTGAGCAATTTTTATGCAATTAATCTGTTAGCTTGTTGAAAACTCTGGGTGAAGGCAAATACTGTCTTGGGCGTTACAAGATCAGATGGAATATACCTGAATCCAGTAGACAGTGAATTGATAGTGAATGTGAACTTTGGGGGAAATCTTAGCAGCAATTGTGATCAATCAGTACACTTGTTTCTGACGTTTTACTTTGTTAAAAGTGCTATATAAATGCAAGTTGTTGTTATAATGTGGAACCAAAAAGAGATTCCCAGTCATTTCTCAATGATTTTATTAACCATAAGATTTGGAGCTCTGTGCATTCGTGTCTTCAGCTTCTCTCTCCTCTGAACTGTTGGATTTTGGAGTTCATTCAGAGCCTCGTGTCCAATCTTAAACCAAAAGAGCCAATGTGGACACAAAGTTGATGGAGTGGTGAAGGTTTGCTCCGACATATACTTAGCATGTTTTACAAATACTTAATGTAGTAAATATACTAGCAACGACCCGTTCTTGCACCAACCTTCATTTTTGTGCAATTGGACTTTGCAATTTGGACATTTTTGACACCATTTGTTCGAAGACCAACAATTCTTTGACCCGTAGCTTGTAAATGGGCCTGGAGTCATTTAATAAATGACCAGACGCTGAAATGGAGGGACTGTCGTTTTTGGAATATTTGTACCGAGATACAGAAAAGCAATGCACTACCGAGAAACCCGCCAAAGCGTGCCATGGTATCGAGTGCCCCTCTTACCCCATGTTTACTATGCAGTACTAATACTGTCCCATGTTTATACTATCCGAATATTCTCCCCCAGTTCTTTGTGTGCAATAGTGTGAAAAGTGCAGGTGCTTTAGAACAGCAATTGGCCAGTTTACACATCATATGTTAGACACTCCTCTGTGGGCGGTGGTGGCGTGTTTGAGTGAAATTAGTTTAATAAATGACCCGATGCTGAAATAGAGGGACTGCAGGGGCTTTATGAACAGGTTGATTAGGATTGACTGAATGGCCTTCCCATCCAGAATTATCTTGTGACTAAAGCACTTGACGATTGACCCGTTGACAGTCTTTGTACAGAACTTGGATGGTTGGTGAGTAGGAGCAGCATGGGTTCTATGGACACCGTGTAAATGAAAAATTAGGGGCCTGAAAGGCACACTTTAATGGTCCATTCACACAAGTTTAGTGTCTGACTCTGGTCCACTCTCTGCCCCCACCATCCCTGGACTCCATCATCGGAGTCCTCAACCATCACAATCCTGCACTCTGGAATTCTCTCCCCAAACTCTTGCTGGACTCCGTTCCGTTCCCCTTTTGCAAAGCGCATTGGGACGTTTCGGTGCATTGAATGTGTTATAGAATTGTGACCTAGGAAATCAGGGTTTGGCCATTCTTCACAAGAAACCCAGCCAGTGATTGCCAGCAGGCTATCTTACCGCAGAGCAAATCTGATCCTTGCCCGACACCCGCCGCTTGGTGTCGGGTCTGTTCTGAAATCGCAGACCCGACACTTTGGAAACTTACATGGAGGCGGGTTCGGAGCGGGCTCCCAAGCCGCTGTCAATCATTTCAATTTTGACAGCGGACCCGCCTCCAAGCGCCAGAAAAATCGCGGCCATGGTCAGTGAAAACAAATGGATTCATGGATGAGACTGGGCTAGAAGATGGTTTGGAATGGTTGCAGGTTCTGGTTCTGCACTCTAATCCATCAATAACGATTCAGTCTCCAGTTTCTCCAATAGGCAAGTGGGGTACAGGGGGTGGGGAGGGTGACATCACCGAGTCCGAGAGAGCACGGCTGTGGCGCGAAATTTAAGGCGGGATGATCTCCCAGCGCCCGGGAAATCCATCTCGGGAGATTCCCAGGCAATCCAGGAGCGTTGGCAACTGTTGTTAGGTTTTAAAAGCCTTCTCAATACAATGTTTGAATAGTGATTATGGCAGTAAAGCTGCAGTGTTTTATTATTGTACATGATCGATATACTGAAGCTGTGCACTGCTTGTCTCTTTCAGCTCTTTGCTGATATGGTCCCAAAGACTGCAGGTAAGTCCCAGGAACAGACGGTGTTGAGCTGAAGAAAGTCTCAGTTGTATCGATGTGTGGTCTTACTCTGAATGGCTTTGTTGCAGAAAACTTCCGTGCACTGTGCACAGGTGAGAAGGGTTTTGGTTACCAGGGATCCACATTCCACAGAATCATTCCCCGGTTCATGTGCCAGGTGAGGAGCAATGCTATTTTGGGAATATCTCTGTGCTTGTTTGAGTAAATGACTAATGACATGTTCAACTTTCAATTGTACAGGGTGGTGACATCACAGCACACGACGGCACTGGTGGAAAGTCCATCTACGGTGACAAGTTTGACGATGAGAATTTCAGCCTGCAGCACATAGGACCTGGTAAATAGGATGCTCAACCTGTTTGTATTGATGCTTTCCGGGAGGTGGGTGGGAAGGAGGAGAAGTGGAGGAAACAGAGGAAAAGGGAGGAATTTGGGGGGAGATGATTGAAACAGTGGACAGGAAGGTGGGTTATGTGGGGAGAGGAAGGGGTGGAACAACAGAGGCAATGAGTGGGAGGAGGTTGGGAGTTGGGGAAAGGGAGGGGGAGCAGATGAAGTGGATGGGGGCAGTGAGGATGGGGTGAGATTGGCTCCTATCAGCTGTGATGTATGGGGCGGGGGGGCGTTGTGCTCCCTCGGGGTTTGGAGGGTGATTGTGAATATATATTTAACGTGTAATGTGGTTGTTTAATCCGGATTACAGCTCAGTGGGGGACGGGCAGTTTTGTTTTGCTCTTTAGGGAAGTGGCACAATTTCTGGTGTGTTTGGGGCGGCTTCTGTCGGTAGGTGAACCCGCACCTTCCCTCTTATACTCTAATTCCAGAATCTGACCTGAACCCTTCCAGGTGGGGTAAAATGGTCAAGGCTCACAACTCAGTAAAACTCAGTATTCTTTTATAAAAACAGAATATGCTGGAAATACTCAGCAGGTCAGGCAGCATCTGTGGAGAGAGAAACAGAGTTAACGTTTCAGGTCGATGACCCTTCGTCAGAACTGGAAAAAGCTGGAGATGGAACAGGTTTTTAAGCAAGTGCAGGGGCAGGGAAGGGGGGAGGGGAGGAAAGAACAAAAGGGAAGGTCTGTGAAAGGATGGAAGGCAGGAGAGATTAAGAGACATTAAGAGAGATTAAGTGATGGTGCAAGGCAAAAGGAGATGGTAATGGGACAAGTTAAGAAACAAAAGATGGCTCTAGATGAAGTGTAAATGGCACTGGCAGAATGAAAGACAGCTGTGGGAGGGAGAATTTTTTTAGAAAAAATATATAAATGAAATAAATGGGGGAAAAAAAGGATGGGGGCAGAGGTTATGGTCTGAAATTGTTGAACTCTATGTTGAGTCCAGAAGGCTGTAAAGTCAATTAGGCATTTTACAGCCTTCTGGACTCAACATTGAGTTCAACAATTTCAGACCATAACCTCTGCCCCTATCCTTTTTTTCCCCATTTATTTCATTTATATATATTTTTTTCTCTCTCCCACATGGCAGCTGTCTTTCATTCTTCAAGTATCATTTACACTTCATCTAGAGCCATCTTTTGTTTCTTAACTTGTCCCATTACCACCTCCTTTTGCCTTGCACCATCTCTTAATCTCTCTTAATCTCTCCAACCTTCCATCCTATCACAGACCTTCCCTTTTGTTCTTTCCTTCCCCCCTTTCCCTGCCCCTGCACTTGCTTAAAAACCTGTTCCATCTCCAGCTATTTCCAGTCTGACGAAGGGTCATCGACCTGAAACGTTAACTCTGTTTCTCTCTCCACAGATGCTGCCTGACCACCTGAGTATTTCCAGCATTTTCTGTATTCATTTCAGATTTCCAGCATCCGCAGTATTTTGCTTTTGCATCAGTATTCTTTTAACTGTTTATTGTACTACGGATAATCTACAAACGTTAATGCACTGTTCCCTTTAACTCTCTTTAATTTCAAACACCACTTACCCCAGCAATCACTCAGAGGAGGATGTCTCCATCTGTACGGGTGATCAAATCTGTCCACAGTTCCCTTACAAGTTGCTGAAGTTTGTCCCTAAACGCACCCTTTTTATAGTACAAAGTTCATACCCGTGACAATTGATTGACGCAAACCCCACCCCACCCCACCCCGCCCTTTGTACCATTTTAATCTTGTCTGTTTCTGCTTGATTTGATCACTTCTCCATCCTGGGTCAGTGAATAGTCCATTATCACACAAGGAAATGTCCTCATTATGTTCGATGTTCAACCATTATTTTTTTTTAATTCGTTTTTATGGGATATGGGCATCGCTGGCCAGCATTTACTGCCCATCCCTAACTGCCCTTGAGAAGGTGGTGGTGAGCCGCCTTCCTGAACGGCTGCAGTCCGTGTGGTGAAGGTACTCCCACAGTGCTGTTAGGGAGGGAGTGCCAGGATTTTGACCCAGCGGCGATGAAGGAACAGCGATATACTTCTAAGTCAGGATGGTGTGTCAATTGAAGGGGAACTTGGAGGTGGTGGTCCCCGTGCGCCTGCTGCCCTTGTCCTTCTAGGTGGAAGACGTCGTGGGTTTGTGAGGTACTGCCAAAGAAGCCTTGGCGAGTTGCTGCTGTGCATCTTGTAGATGGTACACACTGCAGCCACGGTACGCCGGTGGTGGAGGGAGTGAATGTTTAAGGTGGTGGATGGGGTGCCAATCAAGCGGGCTGCTTTGTCCTGGATGGTGTCGAGCTTCTTGAGTGTTGTTGGAGCTGCACTCATCCAGGCAAGTGAAGAGTATTCCATCACACTCCTTACTTGTGCCTTGCAGATGGTAGAAAGGCTTTGGGGAGTCAGGAGGTGAGACACTTGCCGCAGAATACCTAGCCTCTTACCTGCTCTTGTTGCCACAGGATTTATGTGGCTGGTTCAGTTAAGTTTCTGGTCATTGGTGACCCCCAGGATGTTGATGGTGGGGGATTCGGCGATGCTAATGCCATTGAATGTCAAGTGGCAGTGGTTAGACTCTCGCTTGTTGGAGATAGTCATTGCCTGGCACTTCTGTGGCGCGAATGTTACCTGCCACTTATCAGCCCAAGCCTGAACGTCGTTCAGATCTTGTTGCATGCGGGAATGGACTGCTTCATTATCACACAAAGGTGTTTTGATGGGGAAAAGTTCCAGGCTTATCAGCATTCTGAGAGGTTGGCGAATGGATTTTACTCCAGCAACAATTTTGATATTAACATCTCCAAAGGATGAGGGAACCGATACAGACTCGGTGGAACCATGGTCGCTACCTGTCATGTTGATTTGTAAGTCTTGTGAACAGCCTGACCACAAGAGTTCAATGGACAGGACAGTCAGTTAAATTTAAACAAATACATGTCATTGTGTGGTCTGATTACTCCAGCTACTTCCGTGGTTTGCATATTCATCCTGCATATTCATCCTGCATTCCGTTCAGCTCACAGCTCGTTTTAAAAGTTCATTTAAAAGTCCCGTTGGTTCCTCGAGGCATGCTGGGATACGAAGCTTGGTTAATTTCTTGTGATTGGTCAATTTACAAAACTGCCTTTACATTACAGCCGCTTAACCCTTTAATGTCGGTTTACTTTAAGTTAAGTGCGTTCTTGCTGCAGGACTGGCTACAGTTCCCCGTTTGCAGCTAATTGCAGGGGCATCAGGCTCAAACAGTTTGGTGTCTCCTTGTATTTACACACTTAAACTGCTCCTTTCCCATCGCTTCCATTCATCCTTCCGTCTTCCTCTACTTCGGCTTTCATCATCTCTCTGGCGAGGCAGCCGTTATAAAAGTTACAGACGTACTGTATTGATGGGTATAGAATTCAGATCGTATTGGTTGTGTTGACTTTTTGTTTGCTCAATTTGCCAGTTCCTCAGAGACTGCAATCGTGAATCTTGTTCAAATGGAGTACTTGGAGATTACTGAAGGTGCAGTTTGGAACTGTTGGATGCTGTCCTATTGTTCTCAGTTGGTCACTCAATGTTACTTTCTCAGCAAGAACCTTTTGAAATTCTGAGAACACTCACTGTTTTTAATGTACATGGCTTTTTTAACTAAAAGCATGAAATCTGGGAAAAAATGCTTCCTGTGAAATACTAACAAATGGCTTGTTTGCAAAATTGAAGCCTCAGTGAAGAGGATAGTAGCAGATTTCAGGAGGACATAGACTCATGAAATGGGCAGACGAAAAGCAGATGAAATTAATGCAGAGAAGTGATGGATTTCGAAAGGAAGAAAGAGAGTCAATAAAACTAAATTAAACAATTTTAAAGGGGGTGCAGGAACAGAGAGATATGGGGGTTCACATACACAAATACATTATTATATCTAAGTAAATGCCATAGTTTTTTGAGACTTTTCCCACAAGGTGCCATATGAATAAAACTCTTTATTTCCCTCTATATCCATGAATAGTTTTTTTACCTGACAACAACAACTTGCATGGGTATAGCAACTTCAACGTTGAAAAACGTCCCAAGGCACTTCACAGGAGTGTATTCAGACAACATTTGACACTGAGCCAAAGAGGCAGATATTAGGACGGGTGACTACAAGGTTGGTCAAAGAGGTAGATTTAAGAAGGGTTATAAAGGAAGAGAGAGAGAGGTTTAGAGAAGGAATCCCTGAGCTTAGGTTCGCGATGGCTGATGGCACCGCTGCCAACAATGGCGTGCAGTGAGTGGGGGATGCGTAAGAGGCCAGTGTTGGAAGAACGCAGAGTTTTCGAAGGGTTGTAGGCCTGGAGGAGGTTACAGAGAAAGGGAGAGGCTTAGCCATATAGGGCTTGGTACAGGTTAGGATCCAACCAGCAGAGCCTTGGATGAGCAGATTTGTGATGGAGAGGATATGGGGTCGGAAGCTCAGCTCAGGTTCACGAAGGATGCCGAGGTTGCAGACTCTCTGGTTTAGCCTGAGACCGTGACCGAGGTCAGAGGTGGAATTGGTGGTGGGGGATTAGTGTTTGTGGCGGGAGCCGCAAAAAGTGGCTTCGGTCTTCATAGGACTTAAGATAGACAAATCTGCAGGACCTGATGGCTTCCACACAAGAGAGCGCGTGGAATTGGGGGTTACCTTGTGACATGGGCTAGTAATTGGTTCGTAGGTAAGAGTAGGTAATAAAGGGAGTGTACTCAGATTGGCAGAATGTGATAAGCAGTGATCCCTGGGATCTGTACTGGGGCCGCAGCTTTTCCCCATGTATATCAGTGACCTGGGTGATGGAATAGAGAGTTGTATTTTCAAATTTGCAGGTGACACTAAGTTCGGAGGCACAGCAAGTTGTGTAGATGGGACCAGGAAGGTACAAAGAAAGATAGACAGATTGTGTTAGTGAGCAAAACTGTGGCAGAGCGAGTTCAATGTGGGATGTGTCAGCTGTGGCTCAGTGGGTAGCAATCTCTCCTCTGAGTCAGAAGGTTGTGGGTTCAGTCCCATTCCAGAGAATGAGCACAAAAATCTAGGCTGACACTCCAGTGCACTGCTGAGGGAGTGCTGCACTGTTGGAGGTGCCGTCTTTTGGATGAGAAGTTAAACCGAGGACCCGTCTGCTCTCTCGGGTGGAAGTAAAAGATCCCATGGCACTATTTTGAAGAAGAGCAGCGGAGTTATCCCCAGTGTCCTGGCAAATATTTATCCCTCAATCAACATAACAAAAACAGATTGTCTGGTCATTATCACATTGCTGTTTGTGGGAGCTTGCTGTGCGCAAATTGGCTGCTGAATTTGCTACACTCCAACAGTGACTCCACTCCAAAAGTACTTTGGGATGTCCTGAGGTCCTGAAAGGTGCTATATAAATGCAAGTCTTTTTTTCTTTTTGGGAAAGTTTGAGGTCATCCACTTTGGATCCAAGAAATGAAAAGTGAAATATTTTCTTCATGATAGAATGATACAGCACAGAAGGAGGCAATTCAGAACAAGAAGTTACAAAGTTAACGGCGAGAGACTAGGAACTGTATTGGGTGAGATTTAATTGAATTGCTCTCTAGATTTAGTGCACAAGCCTTCAAACAACGTAAGTAATTGACCTGCCAGGATTCTCCTGCTGTTTCCTATTACAGAGGAAGGAGAGTTTGCGAGGTGCCGTGCCCACCAATTTTTCCTTGACTCTCGCTCGGCCTCTATTCAGCATTTCTCTGCCAATGCAGCTGAAATGGAGAATTCAAGATGTAACAATTGTAGCGGTAAACCTGGGCGTAACCACTAGGTGGGGTAGGGTACTGAAAATATAGCAAGCCTTAGTTGAGCTCATATTTTATTTTCTGTGTTCTGGAACCTTTCATGTTTGCCGAAGTCTTCTACCCTTCTGTTTCAACTCACACCCTACATTCTTCTAACTCAGGCCCTGTGTCCTGCCTCCACTATCAGCAGCAGAAGCCATTACACCCCAGCTCTCTAGAATTTCCTTGCTATATTTCTACCCACTTTCAGAATCATCCTGCAGACCTCCGTCCCTGACCAGACCTTTAGTCATCTCTCCTAACTCTCCCACCCTAACTCCAGCTCAGTGTTGACCCAGTTCATTCTTCCAAGCCCAGCAATACATTTTAACATTTCATTACAGTAAAGGCGAAATATAAGTGCAAGTTGTACAGGAGAGGAAGTTGAACATATTTAGGAAATGTTTAATTCTTGGCCTCTTACTATTGCAGGTATCCTGTCTATGGCCAATACTGGGCCAAATACGAATGGATCCCAGTTTATTATTTGCCTTGTGAAAACTTCGTGGTAAGAGTATGGTGAATTAGTATTCTCTCTGCAAGTATTCACTGCAGGATTCTGTGGTCACTAATGTTTGTTGTTTAATCTTGCAGGTTGGACGGTCGCCATGTTGTATATGGCCATGTGACGGAGGGCATGGATGTTATAAAGACGATGGAATCATTCGGCAGCTTAGATGGCAAACCCACCAAGGGAATTACCATCACTGATTGCGGACAGCTGGCCTAATTTTCTTTGCAAATGGAATTATACAATTTAAATAAAACCTAATAACTAGCATATCTCGTCTTGTTTCGCACCGTAGTATTATGTATTTGTTTTAAACTAGTTGATTTAGGCCAATTGTGGTTCCCCAGCTGACATCAATTAAAGTGTCACAAACTATCAATTCAACCTGGGACATTATCTCAAGAAAAGGTTCGCCTCCAGCTGCCATGAATGCTACAGATTCGGTGCGTGGACTATATTGTCCATGTCCTTGCTCTAACGTTCAGATTCCAGGAGTGTTTCAGCAATGTGGCCTCACTTCCCAGCGGCTTTAATCAGCATCAATAAATCTCATTCTATTTGGACTGAAGAACCTTTCAGCCCTCCAAGTCTTTCGAACAATAGGCTGCCTTAGCTGAATATTTGAAATTAAATTTATAGTCATCACTGTGAGGGATGTTGGAGTCGAGTATAGAAAGCTTGCCATTTTAGCCATCAGTAGCAATCTATTCCGGGTCAGCGAAAATGTGATGAAATATAACTTAATGCTGGACTTCTGCTGGTCGAACCTAGGGCAAAATATTCTCTCAGGATTGAGGCCATAACTGCCACTGCCATTCCTGGCATTGACGACGGATGAATTGAGGGGAAGTGACCTACATTGTGAGTGTCCAATACGCAGTGAATCCAGCGGTGAGCTCAGTTTAACTGGCCCAGGGAGCCTCTGTCAGTTTCTTTGTTTTTACACAGCACTGACTGTTACTCCTGCTCCGCATCAGCTCTTTAAACCTCGAAGACTTGGGTGATTGGAAAAGGTGATTCTTTGATTGGAGTAGCAGCAGGTATCAAGGTGGTGGTGGATACAAACACCGAGAGGTGGCAGACTTGGACACAGAGGCAGCAATGCGATTGGAGGAAAAGGCAGTGGAGTCAAACTGAGCAGATAAGTGAGACAGCCAGCCACTTTCTGCAGGAGAGATGTGAATATTTGTGTATAGGGGGGCATAGATTTTCTGGGATATGAGCTGGTTTCATTTCTTTGTTTCTGGAGGGGGAGGGTTCAGAGGGATTTGTTTTGAGACTCACATTTGTGATTATGTCATCCATTTGCTGGTCATGGTGCATGGATGTGCCACTACTCCAAACGGTTAGACATCCATGACTGAGGCTCTCGATTCTCCACCATGATCCATCAGGTGGTTTAAGCGGTCCATTGGTTTGGGAGCTTCACTGTCCCCATGGGTAAGTGTGCCGCTTGGTGTAGTACAGCATCAGGCAGATGATAAATACTCAGGTTTTATCTCAATTTGTGCTCCTCTCATCTCCGGCAGGGAGGCAGTGCATTGATGCAATTGGGCTACAGAGGACGGATGAAATCTACCAGGTTTCCTGCTGCTGATCTGACGTGTGCAGCTGTCAGTTGAGGACTGAATAACCCTCAGCTCTGGTGATCCCAGGTTGAGCAGATTGTTGATGTCTAAAGATTGGGCACTTGAGCCAAGTACCAGTGGGGTGCTGGCATCAGGAATTTTATCGCAGTAGCTTCAGTAGAGGAGGAAAAAAACTGATGGGACTGTCTCTGGACCAGAATCTGAATTTAGGCGACTCCAAAAAAATTGGAGCACAGAAGTGCTAACAAATAGTGTGGGACTTGTGCTCAATGCAGCATGAGTTCCTGTTTGTTAGCGTGGGTGCTGCTCCTGGCTTAGTGTTAAGCTGGTGTGGATAGAGCTAACTGCTGATCAGAGTTCTGTTAATGGCATTGACTGGTTTACATGGGTTAGTGCCGGCATTAAAATAACACTGATCAGAAAAAAACTTTTGTGAGTGGTTGAGTTGCTCAGTAATGGAAAGAACTTCAAATTTGGTTATCCAAAGAGGAATTGGTTCAAGAATTTCAGACAAGTAACATCTGTTACTGCATGAAAAGCAGGGACAGGCATTGGAAGTTAACCGCTTGTGATGTCAGACCTCTGGTACCTCAGGCCCATTGCTTTTCTTCACAGGTAAACTATTCAACTGGCGGCTGGACAGCCGTTCCTCGTCCTGTTCTCACCCACTATCCACACGTGCACTTTCTAGCATGGATTGTTGGATAGCTGTGAGGAGCAGAAACCCTCAGTCATTGTTTATTTCCCACATGCTAGCCCAACAGTGCTAAGATCAGTTGTGGTACCCTGCCTGAGATCATCTAATTTAGCAGATACCTATTCTTTATGGCACTTAGAGGTGTATTCATCCTTTGAGCAAATCAGCAGCAGTATGAATGGTAGTGGAGATCAGGAATTGGGGGATGTTAATTAAGCCCCAGCTAATTGCCCAAAGTCAGCTGATTAATAGGGTTTCATCAAGCGGTGGATATGAGCCAAGGTAAAATATTATTTCTGTATCGTGCGTTAAGATTGATCCTGGTATTGAAGATACACTGGAGATGCAAAGGAAATAATGTCCCCAATTTACAACCTTAAATCACTCTTGAAGTACTTTTGCAGTTTTTTTTGCCTCACATTAAAGAAGGGTGCAGGTAAAGGTACTGCCACTATGAGTCTGGCGTCAGTGGTAGAGCACCGGCCTCTGAGTCAGAAGACCACGGGTTCAGCCGCCACTCCAGGGACATGAGCACATAATCGAGGCTGACACTTCAGTGCAGTTCTGAGGGAGGTATTGTCTTTTGGATGAGAAGTTAATCCGAGGCCTCATCTGCCCCCTTGAGGATATGAAAGGTCTGATTTACCTTTCGAAGAAGAGTAGGGAGCTTCCCTCCAGCCAACATTTATCCATCAAGCACCATCATTAAAACAGATTATTTGGTCATTTATCTCATTGCTGTTTGTGGGGCCTTGACTTATGCAAATTTCCCGACATTACAACTGTGACTATACTTCAAAAATACTTTATTGGACTGTGAATCACTTTGGGACATTCTGAAGTCCTGATGGGTGCTACAGAAGTAGTTATACAGGTCATTATATCTGTCTAGTTTCCATTACTATTATATTCTTTCAAAGTATTTATAATCAAGATCAACTCTATCAAAACTTGAAATTGTATTGTAACCTCCCTTTTCAGTGGATGAATTAATAGACTAGGAGGAGCCCAAATGTTCATCTCCACCCGCGGCCAGGCGGCGATTCTTCAACTTTTGTCTGAATCCTTGCTGTGAACCACTGTGGATATGAAAACCACACATTCTTACCCCACTGTAATGAGAGCATTTTGTTCAACAGATGTAGACTTGCCACCCGGTGGCAGAAAAATTCAGTACTGGATCCCATTTCCCTCAGTGTTCTCTGACATCTCCAGTGCATAACACAATGTAGAATCCCCCACTACCTGCTTCTCCCACTCCCAGTAACAGAAGAGGAGGTTAGTGCTATGACTGAAGTAAATACCACTGAGAAAAGTCTGAATTTATCCCTAATTCCTGTCAGAGAGGGAGCTATTTAATCAATTCTCTCAAATATACTTTTTTTGAATATAATAAGCAGGTTTTGTGTTTTCACAATTTTAGTGAAACCTAAATGGGCTGAACGCATCACTGTCGTTTCTTGTGTGAACTGCATGGATTAAAACTGGGCAAACAGATGAACCTTTGGAACATTTGAGCGGTTTTGAATTTGAGCCAATATTAGAATTCTAAAACAAAAAGCAAGAGCTCCACCAATGGCCTTGTGGTAAATCACCACCCTGAGCAGAACAGACCAGGAGGCCAAGGTACAAGCCTCTGCATTGAGTGAGGTGAACCTGAGTGAAGGAAAGGAAACAATGGGTTGGATTCGTGCTTTTGATTGCTGTCCAATAATCTCTGCTGGAAACTGCAAGTGCATGGATGTAAGCTGAGGAGACGATCAACTTAACTGTGACGATCACCACTGTCGATTAGCCTGTCAACTTTCACTACTTGTTCTTATGAAGAATGGCCACTTAATCGAGGAGCTGTCGAGTTGCCCAGCAACAGTCAGCACCTCAGGAAAGGAGAGGAAACATTGGGGGATATTTTATTTTAAATAACATTAAAATTTATTTACTATCCCACATCTAATAAAAGAAAAGAGGTTGATTAGACAAAGACCTCCAAGGGGATGGGGAAAGGGTTTGTATTGAAATCAGATGTAAAACTTGTAAAAAAAAAAGTGGAGCAGTTCTGGGAAAATTCCGCTGAGAATAAATGGACTGTTGCAACTCTTCAGGAATCATGTAATGGGCTGAAAAATGAGATACAGCAGAGGGTGAAGAGGACCAGCTGAAAGATGAAAGCCCAATTAATTCCAAACATTGTGATAAGCTTTTCTTCCTGTTGTTTGACATCATTGTCTTCTGTATTTCTAATCAGGTTGAAATGCGGCATCACATGAATTTTACACAATGTAATGGGACACATAGGGCTCGATTTTACCAGGCCCGAGGAGGCGGGTTTGGAGGCGTGTGAGTTGTCAAAATCGCAAAAAACGGCAGGTGGGTCCGATCCTGCCTCCATACAATTTTCCCACATTCGTGGTTTCAGACCCCGTTTCCATCCCGCCTCCAAGAGGCGGGATAGGCCCTTAAGGCCCTTAAGATCCAGTTAATTGCCTCTATAATCCCATTTTGAGAGGCCTTTCTGATTTTAAAACATTTCCCCCGTCCTGCACGTCTCCTCTGGAACACGGCAGTTAATCCTGGCGGCCTCACAAGTGGATTGCTTACTAACAGCTGCAGCTCCACCATTAAAAAGGAGTTTTCACCAATGATCATTTGCAGGTGGCTGAACTTTGTTGTCTCAGGTCTGGGGTATCTTTTAGCAGGCCTACTCATTGTTGTGGAAGCTTGGAGCCTGACACCCATGTCCAGTGTGACCTCCTGGGAAAGCCCTCTCCCCACCTTGACTGAGCGCTTCCTCAGCTGAGGTATATACCAGAAGCATGGGAACCATTTATTTCCTTTCCTCCTGGACATCAGATTCGGATGAGGACCAGCCGCGGCAGCAGCAGAACCCTGAACAACAGCACCACCAACACAGGAGCGACAACAGGAGCGCCAAGCTGCTGCTCACCCACCTGAAGCTGCACAGGCCAGAAGGTGCCAGTGCGCGACCACATTGCTGCCCGGGATGCAAGGGACGCACTCATGTTGGCCAGATTTGCTTAGCCTGCACAATCAAAAACTTTTGCCTCACACCTTTTTACCAGAGCATCGACAATGGACGAGAACCTGCGGATTCCTAGCACTCTGACCACCATACTGACAATTGCAAGTCGCCCTAAGCCCTCAATGTGGAAGTCCCATTTGCGAAATGACACAGGCCACAACTTCAACAGTTTGCCATCAAATCTGTTTATCATAACAATTCAAGGATGGCTTGTCAAAAATCAATACAACAGAACACCCAAGTGACTACCCTTGTGACTACTTGTGCTTTATCTTCCTCTTATGCATGCTCCTACGTGGTTCTTCCCCTGTGGCTTCAGCAGATGTGGAGACCCCTTGCTGCTCCTGTCTCAACACCTTTGGTGGCCGTCCTCTGGGGTTGTGAACCGGTGAGGGCTTGGCAACAGTCTGCTGCTCCTGCAGCTTGGCAGGGGCTGAGACCCCCATCTCAGCTGGGTGAGGACTCTGGTGGGGCTCTGACCGAGAGCTTTGCAGTGGCATGGTCGTGTGAGCACTTGGAGAGGAGCCCCCACTTCCTTGTTGTCTGCCACCAACATCCCTCTCATGGGTCAGCCCCACTTCAGAGCTAGCAAGTGGCTTGACAGCACCTTGCTGCACTTCAGGGGGGCCATGAGGACCCGTTTCTGCATTGGAAGTCCTACTCCAGACGACTTCCATGAAGGTCTGGTTTCTATGCTCAATAGCTGACCATCGCTCCTCAAGAGATGTCAGTCTATTCTGAACCATGTTTTCAATACCCT
Organism: Squalus acanthias; assembly: GCA_030390025.1. NCBI lineage: Eukaryota > Metazoa > Chordata > Chondrichthyes > Squaliformes > Squalidae > Squalus > Squalus acanthias. Next base: position 10,668,872 of record CM059446.1, on the reverse strand, counting down.
GGCGACTAAGCTCCTCCATGGCCGTAGCCATCCTCTCCTCTACCATAGCCATCCTCTCCTCTACGGTAGCCAGCCTTACCATGGAGGTAGCCATCCTTTCCACGGAGGTTGCCATCCTTTCCGTGGTGATGCGTTCATGCGCCAATGCCTCCACAAAGACTCTCCTCATGTTCATAGTGTATTTGGATTTTTAAAAAGCATTTGATTAAACTGCCACACAAGAGGTTATTACACAAGATTAGGACTCATGGGATTGGGGGTAATATATTAGCATGGATGGAGGATTGGTTAATGGACAGAAAAACGAGAGTAGGAATAAATGGGACTTTTTCGAGTTGGCAGGCTGTAACTAGCAGGGTACCGCAAGGATCAGTGCTTGGGCCTCAGTTATTTACAATCTATATTAATGACTTAGATGAAGGGTCTGAGTGTAATGTATCCAAGTTTGCTGACGATACAAAGTTAGGTGGGAAAGTAAGCTGTGAGGCGGACTCAAAGAGGCTGCACAGAGATATAGCCAGGTTGACTGAGTGGACAAGAACATGGCAAATGGAATACAGTGTGGGGAAGTGTGAAGTTATCCACTTCGGTAGGGGGAAAAAAGCAGAATATTTTTTGAATGGTGAGAGACTGGGATATGTTTGCATTCAGAGGGACCTGGGTGTCCTTGTACATGAATCACAGGAAGTTAACATGCAGGTACAGCAAGCAATTAAGAAAGCAAATGGTATGTTCGCTTTTGTTACAAAGGAATTAGAGTATAAGAGTAAATAAGTCTTACTACAATTATACAGGACATTGGTGAGGCCACACCTGGAGTACTGTGTACAGTTCTGGTCTCCTTACCTAAGGAAAGACATAGTTGCCTTAGAGGGAGTGCAACGAAGGTTCACTAAATTGGTTCTTGGGATGGGGGGATAGCCCTACGAGGAGAGATTGAGTAGACTAGGCCTATATTCCCTAGAGTTTAGAAGAATGAGAAGTGATCTCATTGAAACATATAAAATTCTTAAGGGGCTTGACAGGGTTAATGCTGGGAAAATGTTTCCCCTGGCTGGGGAATCTAGAACACAGGGTCACAGTCACAGAATAAGGGGTCAGCCATTTAGGACTGAGATGAGGAGAAATTTTTTCACTCAAATGGTTGTGAATCTTTGGAATTCTCTACCCCAGAGAGCTGTGGATGCTCAGTCGTTGAGTATATTTAAGACAGAGGTCGATATATCTTTGGGAATTAAGGAATATGGGGATAGTGCGGGAAGGTAGAGCTGAGGTAGAAGATCAGCCATGATCTTGTTGAATGGCGGAGCAGGCTCGAAGGGCCAAATGGCCTACTCCAGCTCCTATTTCTTATGTTCTTAGGTGGGCAGAGGAAGGAGTGGAACAACAGAGGGAAGGAGTGGAACAACAGAGGGAATGGGTGGAACAACAGAGGGAAGGGGTGGAACAACAGAGGGAAGGAGTGGAACAACAGAGGGAAGGGACGGGAGGAGGTTGGGGAAGTTGGGGAAAGGGAGGGGGAGCAGAGGCAGTGGGTGGGGGAAATGAAGATGGGGTGAGATTGGGTCCTATTAGGTGTGATGTGTGGGGGGAGTTGTGTTCACCCGGGGTTTGGAGGCTGATTGTGAATTTGGAGGCTGTTTGTGAATATATATTTCATGTGTGATGTGGTGGTTTAATCCCGATTACAGCTCAATGTGGGGGATGGGGACATTTGTTTTGCTCTTTAGGGAAATGCCACAATTTCTGGCATGTTTGGGGATACATTCTCAACACCACCTACAAGTGCAGTACCTCTTGAAATTCTGAGAAAACTCACTGTTTTTAACGTAGATTCGATGGGCGTGGCTTTTTTAAAAACTGTATCAGTCGTGGCTCAGTGGGTAGCACATTTGCCTCTGAGTCAGAAGGTTGTTGGTTCAAGTCCCACTCCAGAGACTTGAGCACAAAAATTTAGCCTGACACCCCAGTGCAGTGCTGAGGGAGTGCTGCAATGTCGGAGGTGCTGTCTTTTGGATGAGACATTAAACCGAGGCCTCGTCTGCCCTCTCAGGTGGACGTAAAAGATCCCACGGCACTATTTCGAAGAAGAGCAGGGGAGTTATCCCCGGTGTCCTGGGGCCAATATTTATCCCTCAACCAACATAACAGAAACAGAGTATCTGGTCATTATCACATTGTTGTTTGTGGGAGCTTGCTGTGTGCAAATTGGCTGCTGCGTTTCCTACATTACAACAGTCACTACACTCCAAAAGTACTTAATTGGCTGTAAAGCGCTTTGAGATGTCCGGGGGTCGTGAAAGGCGCTATATAAATGCAAGTCTTTTTTTAAAAGCGTGAAATCTGAAAAAAAATACTGTGAAATATTATCAAATGCATTGTTAGCAAGATTGAAGCCTCAGTGAAGAGGATATTAGCAGATTTCAGGAGGACATCGACTAGTGAAATGGGCAGAAGCATGGCAGATTAAATTAATACAGAGAAGTGAAAGAAAGAAAGAAGAGAGTCAATATAAACTAAATTAAACAATTTAAAAGGGGTTGCAGGAACAGAGACCTGGGGGTTTACTTACACAAATATATTTTGTGTATACAAACCCTCAGGGTACGGTAGCATAGTGGTTATGTTGCTGGACTAGTAATCCAGAGGCCTGGACCAATGGTCTGGAGAACATGAGTTCATAATCCCCAGCTGGGGAATTTAAATTCAATTCAATAAATCTGGAATAAAAAGCTAGTATCAGAAATGGTGACCATGAACTACCGGATTGTTGTAAAAACCCATCTGGTTCACTAATGACCTTCAGGGAAGCAAATCTGCCGTCCTTACCCGGTCTGGCCTATATGTGACTCCAGACCCACAGCAATGTGGTTGACTCTTAATTGCCCTCTGAAATGGCCGAGTGAGCCACTCAGTGGTGTACTCAGTTGTATTCAAGAAGGCGGCACACCACCACTTTCTTGAGGGCAATTAGGGATGGGCAATAAATGCTGGACTTGCCAGCAACGTTCACATGTATCTAAATAATAGCTTTTTGAGACTTTTCTCACAAGGTGCCATACAACTCTTTATTTCTCTCCATATGAATAGTTTTGTTACACAACAACAACTTGCATGGGTATAGCAACTTCAGACAACAGTTGACAGTGAGCCAAAGAAGCAGATATTAGGACCGGTTACTACAAGGTTGGTCAAAGAGGTAGATTTTAAGAACGGTCATAAAGGAAGAGACAGAGAGGTTTAGAGAAGGAATCTCGAAGCTTAGGTTCGCGATGGCTGATGGCACCGCTGCCAACAATGGCGTGCAGTGAGTGGGGGATGCGCAAGAAGCCAGCGATGGAAGAACGCAGAGTTTTCGAAGGGTTGTAGGCCTGGAGGAGGTTACAGAGAAAGGGAGAGGCTAGCCATATAGGGCTTGGTACAGGTTAGGATCCAACCAGCAGAGCCTTGGATGAGCAGATTTGTGATGGAGAGGATATGGGGTCGGAAGCTCAGCTCAGGTTCACGTAGGATGCCGAGGTTGCAGACTCTCTGGTTCAACCTGAGACCGTGACCGAGGTCAGAGGTGGAATTGGTGGCGAGGGATTAGTGTTTGTGGCGGGAGCCGCAGAAAGTGGCTTCGGTTTTCATAGGACTTAAGATAGACAAATCTGCAGGACCTGATGGTTTCTACACAAGAGATCATTAGCAAAAATGAGAGTGCATGGAATTGGAGGTTACCTTGTGACATGGGCTAGTAATTGGTTCATAGGTGGGAGTAGGTAATAAAGGGAGTGTACTCAGCTTGGCGGAATGTGACAAGCAGTGATCCCTGGGATCTGTACTGGGGCCGCAGCTTTTCCCCATGTATATCAGTGACCTGGGTGACGGAATAGAGAGTAGTATTTTCAAATTTGCAGATGACACTAAATTGGGAGGCATAGTAAGTTGTGTAGATGGGACCAGGAAGTTACAAAGAAAGATAAACAGATTATGTTAGTGAGCAAAACTGTGGCAGAGCGAGTTCAATGTGGGAAAGTGTGAGGTCATCCACTTTGGATCCAAGAAATAAAAAGTGAAATATTTTCTTAGTGATAGAATGATATCGCATGTTCAGTTTTGCAAGGTTAACACAGGACATTAGCTCCAGCGTTAATGACGAAAATGGCAGCCCTGACATCAAATCAGCGTTGCACGCTGATTGACGTCACAATCTGGGCACTCTGCATACTGGAGGGAAAGTACAGCTGCTGCACTCAAAATCTCAGTGTGTAAAGTAGTAAGAATGACTTCAGCTGAAGGGTGAGATTTAATTGAATTGCTCTTTAGATTTATTGCGCAAGCCTTCAAACAACATAAGTAAGTTGACCTGCCAGGGTTCTTCTGCTATTTCCATTCTTCGTATTACAGAGGAAGGAGAGTTTTCCAGGTGCCTTGCCCACCAATTTTTCCTTGACTCTCGCTCAGCCTCCATTCAGCCTGGTAGTGCAGCGGAAATGGAGAGTTCAAGATATAGCAATTGTGGCAGTAAACTTGGGCGCAACCACTAAGTGGGGTAGGGTACCGAAAATATAGCAGCCACGATATTCCCCCTCTTAGGCCGGGATTTTACCGGCGCTGCGAGTACGAGTTTGGAGGTGGGTCAGCTGTCAAAATGATAGTGAATGACAGCGGGGCGGAAGTCCGCTTTCAGCCCGCCTCCATGTCAGTTTCCCAAGTACCGGGTCTGTCTTCGTTTCACAGACCCGACACTAAGTGGTGGGGGAGCCAATTAACATCATTAACATCATTTGAAGTAACGTTTTGTGATCTACTGAGATCATTGAAAGGTTTATGCTACTGCAGCCAGGTCCTCCTGACGACATCCCTGCTTGTGCCCTCCTGTGCAATGTGCAACCAGGCTGCATTGGTGTCCTGGGGAGGTCTCTTCCGCCCATTGGAATGGAAGAGAACCTTCCTGCATGCTGTGACTACCTCCATAAGCATTTGGAGGGAGTCATGGGCGAGCCTGGGTGCAGCTGTGCACCTCTGTGCAGTGCTTGTCAGTGTTTGCAGCTCCTCAACGCTGCAGAACACTGACAGCACAACTGTCAAAATGAATGTGCGCATGGTCCCTTTAAAGAAACTGGCAGATGACGTGTCATCAGATGATGTCATCAGACTCGCTTCCTTTTAATTGGCCAAGGACTTCGCAGGCAGGCTTAACAAGCCCAATCAACATAAAATCATGTCAGAGGCCGGGATCGAGACAGCTGCAGGGTCGGGATCCACCACGGACATCGCACGCCACGGACACGCCGAGGTTGGTAAAATCCAGCCCTTAGCGTGGCATTTATGTCCGGTTTCAGCAGAAAAATGGCGGCTGCCTCACTTCCGGCGCGGGTCGCGACAGTCGCCATTTTGGGCAAGTCGGTAGTACGGCCGTTGCCTGCGTTCGGCAGAAGAATGCAAATGAGGCAGATCGTGACGTCAATCAGCGTGCAAAGCTGATTTGATGCACGACCTGCTATTTTGGACGTCACCGCTCGACTGTACGGCCTCTCCAAAGCTTGCACGTGCGTTCAGCTGCACGAGGAACCCCCCACCAGCAATATTTAAATCGATCATCAAAAACTTTCAAGTAACTTGCTTTTTGATTTCTATAAGTTTGTGCAACTGTTTGGAGCTTTCTAGAAGTTGGTGAGGTGACAGGGAGTGGAACTGCAAGTGGAGAAGGCCTTGCATCTGAATTCAGGGTTCTGGTGAGACCACTTGCTCCCAGTCATGGGGGCTCTACTTGCAGTCCCCATGCACTGCAGCATAATAGGGAAATGGAGCAGAGGCAGCAAAGAAGTGTACAAGCTGCTCGCAGAGGGAGCAGGGGAAGAAGGGCTCTCAGCAGGAGGCCTTACCTGCCTAGGGTCTTCCGAAAGCAATTCTTTTACCTCAGCCTGAGCCAGGAGCAGTGTGTGAGGCATCTGCGCTTTACGAAGGAGGTGCTCACAGAACTCAGCCACTTCTTGCAACCAGATCTGCAGTCACACCAGGGCAAGGACAGCGCTGCCAGTGGCTGTGAAGGTGACCGTGGCCCTGAATTTCTTACTGTCGGGATTCTTCCAGGCTGGAGCAGGCGACATCTGTAACATCTCACAGTTCGCCATCCACTGCTGCATAAGAGAGGTGACAGACGCTCTTTATGCCAGGAGAGGGGACTTCATTGTCTTCCCTCTGAACAGAGGGATGTAGGCGGTGCTTGCCCGTGGCTTTGCCAGGATAGCGGGCTTCCCCATAATGCAGGGCGCCACTGACTGCACGCACGTGGCTTTGCGGGCACCGCATCTAAATGCTGAGATGTACCGCAACCGCAAAGGATTCCACTCGCTGAATATGAAGTTGATGAATGCCCGGTATCCTGGCAGCAATCATGATGCTTTTATGAAGGCATCATGACTGCTGCCAGGATACCGGGCATTGACCTGCATGATGTGGTGCCTATGGTCATAGACCAGCTGCACGTTGAGGTCGTGGAATCCTTTTCAGTTCAGGTACATGCCAGAGATGGCAGAGTTGACATGCGGCGCCCGCAAAGCAATGGGCGTGTAGTCAATGACACCCTGCATCATGGGGAAGCCTGCAAACTTTGCAAACCCTCAAGCTCGCTCTGCCTGCTTCTCTCTGGTAAGAGGGAATGAAATGAAGTTATCTCTCTTTGAATAGAGAGCCTCAGTGACCTCCCTTATGCACCAGTGTACTGCAAACTGCGAGATGCTGCTAACTTAGAGTGGTCGCACAGAGTGGGCATAAACAGATTGCATCATAAACAGAGTGTAAAGTTGAGAATTTGGTGAGAGTGGGAATTCGGTGCAGAGGGGGAAGGAGGTGCTGCTTTTTGCCTCCAATACTTGCAGTAGTTCATGTAAGCTTGCGGCAGTAAGTATTTAAAATTTTGTCCAGTGTTTTAGTGCAAGTTAGTGTGTGAAAATAAACTTACAACAGACTAAAAAGTAGATATAAATAATAGAGACTAAGATATACCAAAGCAGGTTGTGTGTCTGGACTGCAGTATATGGGAGTTTGTGGACAGCGAGACTGTCCCGAGCAAACACGTCTGTAGTAGATGGCTCCATCTTGAATCTCTCCGGCTCAATCATTAAGCTGGAGTGCGAGTTGGAGACACTCTGACACATAAGAGAGGGGGAGGGGTATCTGGACAGTTTGCTCCAGACCTCGGTCACACCTCGTAGAGATGTGCAGGATCAGAATGGGGTTGGTGTGACCAATAGTGTACATAGTAAGGGGAATTCAAGTAAGCCAGAGAACAAGGAACCACAGAATCTGATCTTATCCAGTAGGCACAATGTACTTGCTACCTGTGAGGATAAGGATAAAGACTGTCGGAAGGACAGCCAGAATTCTGATCATGGCACCTTAGAGCAGGAGGCTGTCCAAAGCGGGGAGGAGGAGGAGAAGGGGAAGCATAATATGGTAGTTGTAGGGGATTCAATAATTAGAGGGACAGATAGCATCCTTTGTAAGCAGGATCAAGTCTCCAAAATGGTATGTTACCTGTCTGGTGCCAGGATGAGGGACATCTCAAACCAGCTTCAAAGGATATTGGAGGGGGGGGGGGGAGGATCCAGTCACTGTGGTCTATGTTAGGACTAACAACATAGGAAAGAGTAGGCAAGAGGTCCTGTTTGGAGTACCAGGAGCTAGGAGCTAAATTAAAGAACAGGACCTCAAGGGTTATAAACTCTGGATTATTACCCGAGCCACGTGCAAATTGGCGTAGGGATAAGCAGATTAGGGAGGTGAACACGTGGCTGAAGGAATGGTGTGGGAAAGAGGGGTTCCATTTCATGGAACACTGGCACCATCTGAACCGGGCTAGGACCAGGGTCTTAGCGGAAAGGATAAATAGGGCGGTCACGAGGACTTTAAACTAGTAAATGGAGGGGAGGGCTCAGGTGAAAAAGGTAGTATAAATAGTAGTTCTAAAACAAACGAAAGAGAAGAAAGTAGAGTAATAGTCAGAAATTGTGCTTTAGGCACCACAGGTAAAGGGAAAACTAAAAGATGTAAAGTAATTAAACCAGAAGAGAAAAATAAGAAATGTGTGAGTAAAACATTAGAGCAGATGGGCAGGTTAGGGTGTGTGGCCCAAATAAGCGTTCTTTATACAAATACACTGAACGTAAGGAACAAATTGAATGAATTGCAGGCGCAAATTCAACTTGGAGGGTATGACATGGTAGACATTACTGAGACATTGCTGCAAGATGGTCAGGACTGGGAACTAAATATACCAGGTTATAAGGTCTACAGGAAAGATAGGGAAAATGGTAGAGGGGGAGGAGTAGCCTTAGTGATTAAGGATGAAATCACTTCAATGATGAGAGAGGATAGAACGAGAGGTAAGTGGAGACTTTATGGATAGAATTAAGAAAAAGAAAAGGATTTAAGACTGTAGTGGGAGTTGTGTATAGGCCCCCTGACAGCAGCTGTGATGTATAAATGCAGAGATTAGACAAGCAGGTAGCAAAGGCAGACTGGTTTTAATTGGGAATTTTAACTTTCATATAGATTGGGTTAAGCAGACTAGCTCATGTCAGAAAGGTAGTGAATTTTTTGAGTGTGTTCAGGATAGTTTTCTGCAACAATATGTCCTAGAACCAACAAGGGGGCAGGCCATATTAGATTTAGTAATGAGTCAGATTTAGTTAACAGCCTAATGTTGCGTAAACATTTATCTAATAGCAATCATAATATGATCGAGTTCAATATAGTGTTTGAAAGGGAAAAATGTGAAACAGCTACTAAGATTCTAGATTTAGGTAAGGCTGACTTAAACGCGATGAGACAGAGACTGTCCACAGTAAACTGGGCAAATCTGTTAATGGGTAAAACAACAGAAGATCAGTGGGAGGTGTTCAAAAAAGAATTTAACGGGCCTGAATTTCCGATCAGAGGCTTCCTGCGGGCGGATGCCTCCGATCGGAAAAAATCTACGCACTTACCTGCTGGCTCCGTAGGTCCCAAGACTTACGATCCTGGGCCTCTGCTCTACGAAATGCGCAGAGGCCCAGGTATCCCAGGAGCGCATGCGGTTCGCAAGCGCCCCTGGGATCAGGTGGGCCATGGGGAACCAATCAAAGAAGGGAATCCCCCTTCACACTTTTGACAGGTCTGTACGCACAGATCTGTCAAAAGTATGAATGGGGATCACTTAAAAAACAGTTAAACATTAAAAAAAAATTTAATCACATATTTAAAATTAGTTAAAGTTACATTAAATTAAATATTTTAAACAAAAAATTAACTTTTTGAAAAAAATAATTAAAGTTTTTTACAGGGCTAAAAATAAACTTCCCTTTTATAAAAGTATTTTAAAATTATAAATGAGTGAAAAAAAATTTTTTTTTAAACTCATGCTGGTAAAAGCAGGCCTTACGCAGGCTTTTACCAGGCGTAAGATTTTTAAAGGCTTTCAAGTTGTGCAGAAAGCGGAACTCCCTGCCCGCGGAGACCCGTCTCCAGGGCAGGCGGATGATCTGTCAAGAGGATTCTTGACAGATCGCAAGTGCCGGGTTTTAACGCATGCCTAAACCTGCCACTTGCGTGAGCCTACGGGTGCGCACCCGTGGGGGTCGGAAAATCCGGCCCAATGTGATACAGAGCCTAAGGGCAAGAGCTCTACAAAAAAATTAGCCATGAATGACCAAAGAGGTAAGGGTCAACATAAAACAAAAAGAAAAAGCATACAAAAAAGCAAGAACTAGCACAGATCCTGGTGACTGAGAGAGATACAAAGAACAAAAGGTGACAAAACAGATAGTAAGAGCTACAAAAAGGGAGTATGAAAAGAAACGTGCAAGGGATATCAAAATCAACACAAACATTTTTTATAATTATATTTGAAAAAGAGGGTGGTCAGGAGCAATGTGGGCCCCATGATCTCTGATGACTGTGATATTGTAAATGAACACCACCACCTCCAAGTTCCCCTCCAAGTCACACACCGTCCTGACTTGGAAGTATATCGCCGATCCTTCATCGTCGCTGGGTCAAAATCCTGGAACTCCCTCCCTAACAGCACTGTAGGAGTACCCTCATCACACGGACTGCAGCGGTTCAATAAGGCGGCTCACCACCACCTTCTCAAGGACAATTAGGGATGGGCAATAAATGCTGGCCTTGCCAGCGACGCCCACATCCCATGAACGAATAAAAAAAAAGGAAATGGCAACATGTTGAATAATTGCTTTGCGTCAATATTTACAGTAGAGGAAGAGGATCGCATGCCGGACATCCCAAGGAAACTAATATTGAAACAGGAATGGGGACTCACCAAAATTAACGTAAGCAAAATAACAGTAAAGAAAATAATGGCACTAAAGAGTGACAAATCCCCAGGACCAGATGGTTTCCATCCCAGGGTTTTAAAGGAAGTAGGTGAGAACATTGTAGATGCCCTAACTATAATCTTCCAAAGTTCTCTTGATTCAGGAATCGTTCCTTTAGATTAGAAAATTATTAATTGTATTTATTAACGACTTGGATAATGGGATAGAGAGCCACATATCCAAGTTTGCAGATGACACAAAGATAGAAAAGAAAAATGACTTGCATTTATATAGCGCCTTTCACGACCACCGGACGTCTCGAAACGCTTTACAGTCAATGAAGTACTTTTGAAGTGTAGTCACTGTTGTAATGTAGGAAAGGTGGCAGCCAATTTGCGCACAGCAAGCTCCCACAAACAGCAATGTGATAAAGACCAGATAATCTGTTTTTGTTATGTTGATTGAGGGATAAATATTGGCAAGGCATTGTAAGCAGTGTAGAAGAAGCATAAAATTACAAAGAGGGATGGGAAAAACTTTGGCAAATGGATTTCAATGTAGGCAAATGTGAGGTCATCCACTTTGAACCTGAAAAGGATAGAGCAGAATACTTTCTAAATGGTGAAAAGCTAGAAACAGTGGCAGTCCAAAGAGACTTGGGGTTCCATGTACATAGATCATTAAAATGTCATGGACAGTCCCAGAAAATAATCAAAAAGGCTAATGGAATGCTGGCCTTTATATCTAGAGGACTAGAATACAAGGGGGTAGCAGTTATGCTACAGCTATACAAAGCCATGGTTAGTCCACACCTGGAGTACTGTGTGCAGTTCTGGGCACCACACCTTAGGAAGGATATATTGGCCTTGGAGGGAGTGCAGTGTATATTTACCAGAATAATACCTGGACTCCAAGGGTTAAATTACAAAGAAAGATTACCCAAACTAGGGTTGTATTCCCTAGAATTTAGAGGTTAAGGGGTGATTTGATCGAAGTTTTCAAGATATTAAGGGGAACTGATAGGGTAGATAGAGAGAAACTATTTCCGCTGTTTGGGGAGTCTAGGACAAGGGGGCATAGTCTAAAATTAGAGCCAGGCCTTTCAGTAGTGAAGTGAGGAAACACTTCTGTGCACAAAGGGTGGTAGAAGTTTGGAACTCTCTTCCACAAACGGCAATAGATGCGAGGTCAATTGTTAATTTTAAATCTGAGATTGATAGATTTTTGTTACGCAAAGGTATTAAGCAATATGGGACAAAGCTGAGTATATGGAGTTAGGTCACAGATCAGCCATGAGCTCATTGAATGGTGGAACAGGCTCGAGGGGTTAAATGGCCTATGCCTGTTCCAATGTTCCTAATATCTCCAGCACCAGCCTGGAGGGAGCCAGAGGCATAAAAGTTCATAGCCACGGTCACCTTCACAGCCACTGGCAAAGCAGTTCCTGCTCTGCTCTGCTTTGAGGTTAGCGTTGTGGCTGCAGTAGTTGGCGGATTCCAGTGAGGACCTCCTTAGTGAAGCGCAGAGTCTCAAACATTGGTTGTCGCTGAGGTACAGGTAGGAGAATTGCTTCCTGAACACCCTGGGCGGATATGTCCTCCTGCTGAGAGTCCTTCTCCCGCTCCTCCCTCTTCTAGCAGCTTGTCCTGCTCTGCATGGCCTCTTGCTCTTTCTCCCATTCATGGTCAATTCCAAGAGGAAGGCCTACTAGTGCACCCATGCTGAGAACAACTGGTTTGTGCAGAAGCCTTGACGTCGGCAAAAATTACATCAGCACCTGCCACATCACTCCCTATAGACTTTTGAAACTTGAAGCAAGTATGGAAAGCACCAAAAATGTGTAGAATTTTAGCAACAGCCAGAAGAAATCAACCAGCAACTAACCTGTAAGTAGTTGATGATCCCTTTTAAATTGCGCTTGTGGGGTCCCTCATGCTGCTTAACGCATGTTCAACTGTGTGAGGTTCAGAGAGGGCGTCGGCCGGAGCGTGGAGCTCCAAACTGGCACGCTGATTGATGTCATGATCTGCCTGGTCTGCATACTTCTGACAGACGGTAAGTGTATGTGCGCTAACCCCTTTACCAAGATGGTGTCTGGCGCGCTTCACGTCAGAAGTGTGCATGCGCGTCACAGACGACATTTTGGAACCCTAAAGACACTCGTAGCGCCCAAAAAACGGGTGTTACCGAGCCCAATTTTATCCCCTCTCACTCTCTCTCATCCTAACTCATGCTCAGTGTCTGACTCAGTTCCTGGAGAGGAAGCTGAATACATTTAGAAATTGCAAGTTGTTGTTGTTGTTTACTTCTTGTCATCTTACTATTGCAGGTATCCTATCTATGGCCAATATTGGGCCAAATACGAATGGATCCGTTTTTTATATGCACTGTGAAAACTCAGTGGTAAGAGTATGGTGAATTAGTATTCTCTCTGCAATGTTGTATTTGGTTCTTTGACGAAGGGGATGGATGTCGTAAGGAAGATGGAATCATTCAGCAACTCAAGTGGCAAAATCACCAAGAGAATTACCATCACTGATTGCGGACAGCGGGCCTAATTTTTTTGCAAATGGAATTATACAATTGAAATAAAATTTGATCACTTGCATTTCTCATCTTGTTTTGCACTGCAGTATTAGCTATTTTTAAAAAACTAGTTTATCCAGGTCTATTGTAGTCCTCCAGCTGACATCAGTTAAAGTGGCCAAAACTGGTAATTTGACCTGGAACTTTCTCTCAAGAAAAGGTTAGTCTCCAGGTGCTATGAATGCTACAGATTCAGTGTGTGGACTATATTGTGCATGTCGTTGCTCTAACGTTCAGATTCCAGGTGTGTTTCACCAATGTGACCTCAACTTACAGCAGCTTTAATCAGTATCAGTAAATCTCATTACTACATTTGGACAGAAGAACCATTCAGCTCTACAGGTCTTTCTTGATTTTTTTAATGAATTTTATAGTCATCACTGTAACGGATGTTAGAACCAGTATAGAAAACTTGCCATTTTGGGGATCAATATTAATCTATTCCGGGTCACCTATAATGTGATTAAATGCAATTTTAAAGCTTTACTTCTGGTGGTAGAATGTATTTTCACAGGATTGAGGCCATAACTTCCACTGTCATCCCTGGCATTGATGACAGGTGAATTGAGGTGGAGTGATCTACATTGTAGGTCTTGCATGGGTTGCCCCAGTGTCGTCAAACAAAAGTGCCCCCTTTTAAAGGGGCACAACTAATAGAAAACAAAATCATAAAACAAAACACTCCAGTCGCTGCGGTGCTCGGTCGTGGAAAGCCTCAAGCTGTGTGACTTTACAGAATGTGGTTGTGGCTTTAGAATTCACACTGAGGCCAGGGACTGTCTGCATATGCTTCATCTCCATCGCAGCAATCAAAACTGGTGAAGTTCACTGATTCCATTTTGAGTTCCTGAAATTGAGTGGGTCTCCGTTAAGAAAATCTAGATTTTCCATGTTAGTAGAATTTGTGATGTCACTGCTGCTGTCTGTGTTAACTGGAGTGAAATTGGTTTACGCTGGTAGCGCAAACCGGGTTCATAGTGAATCGGCCGTAAACTCCATTCTCTAGCTACTGGTTCCATCCCGCTCCCTGGACACTGGTTGAACAAGACCTTTCACAACCGTGGTGTCCTATTTGACCTTGAGATGAGCTTCATTGCCAAGAGCGCTTACTTCCACCGCCATACCATCACCCGTCTCCACCCCTCCCTCAGCTCATCTGCTGCTGAAACCCTCATCCATGCCTTTGTTACCTCTGGACTTGACTATTCCCATGATCTCTTGGCCGACCTCCCATCTTCCACCCTCCATAAACTAGAACTCAACCAAATCTCTGCTGCCCATATCGTAACTTGCACCAGGTCCTGTTCACCCATCACCCCTGTGCTTGCTGACCTACACTGACTCCCGGTCCGGCAACACGTTGATTTTAAAATTCTCATCTTTGTTTTCAAATCCCTTCATGGCCTTGTCCCGCCCTACCTCTGTAAACTCCTCCAGCTCTACAACTCTCCGAGATCTATGTGCTCCTCCAATTCTGGCCTCTGTGTATCCACGATTTTAATCGCTCCACCATTGGCAGCTGTGCCTTCTGCTGCCTGGGCCCTAAGCTCTGGAATTCCCTCCCTAAACATCTCCCCCTCTCTACCAATGTTCCCTTTTTTTGGGTGCACGGCCCCTTTAAGGGGCTGCGTGGCCCAATCACAGTTTCGCACAAGCCAATCCCAGGCCATGCGGCCACACAGCTTATATGGGATGTTGGTGTGTGGTCCCTTTATCTGGCTGTGCAGCCCATTCAAATTTTTGCGCATGCGTGGTTTCTTGCATTGAAAAGCCAGTGAGCGGCCTGAGCAAGACCTCCAGATCGCCCTTGGCAGGAACGTTGCTCTCTACCTCTCTTTCCTCCTTTAAGACGCTCCTTAAAACCTACCTCCTTGACCAAGTATCTGCCCTAATATCAACTTATGTGCCTTGGTGTCAAATTTTGTCTGATAACGCTCCTATGAAGCACCTTGGGACGTTTTACTACGTTAAAGGTGCTATATAAATGCAAGTTGTTGTTTTACACCTCGCACGATTGTCCTTTCCATTGAATTCCTGAGTCGGTGCCTTGAAAAAACAAGGCAGGGTGTGAATTTATTTAAACTTGTGCAGCTGTTTATTGCACAGGATCATTCATCAAATAGGCTCGATTTGTAAATTAAAATGACCGATACCGCGAATCATATTTGAATGAGCTGCAGTTTGATTTCCACGCTGATTCAGAAGATTTTGAGACCCGGAAGGAGGCAGTTGTGCTGTTTATGGTCCCGCCCCACTCTGTGATTGCCACTCAGGTCCGGCTCCTTTTCGACTGGCGGCGTGAGCAGTTTGTCGCGAATACAATGTTTCCTCGCGTGGGCCGGTGCTTTCTGCATTGCTGCAAAGACACCAAGGCGCTGCACAGACTGCCACTCGCAATTATCGCGGAGCTGAGAAGCTGCAGCTCGATGGTTGGGAAGAAGCCGCAGGTTTACATGGAGATTTCTGCGGACGGCGAGCCCTTGGGCCGGATCACAATGGAGGTGAGTTGTGGTTCTGGGACACTTTGGACCGGACAGGGCTATCGTCACTTCTGTCTTGCGCTTTGAAGGTATATGCGCTCCCAAATGGAGTGAACAACTTTTATGCAATTAATCTGTTATTTTATTGAAAACTCTAGTGAAGGAAAATAATGTCTTGACATTGTAAATTCCGATGGATTATATTTGGATCCAGTTGATGGTGAATGTGAACTTTTGGTGAAATCTGAGCAGCGATGATCAATCCATAATGCGGAGATGCCGGTGTTGGACTGTAGTGGACAAAAGTGAGAAGTCGCACAACACCAGGTTATAGTCCAACAGCTTTATTTGAAATCACAAGCTTTCGGAGCGCTGCTCCTTCGTCAGGTGACATATTGTTTCCAGCATGCTCTGTTTTTATTTTAGAAATAGCCATCAGGTCAGGGAGAGTTAACGTTTCAGGTCGATGACCTTTCATCAGAACTGGAAGATGATAAAGATGAAGAGCTTTTAAGCAAGTACAGAGCCAGGAAAAAGGGGGCAGGAAAAGAAGAAAAAGGACAACAATTCACATTTTTGTAGCACCTTTCACGAAGGAAAAGCATCCCAAGGTGCTTCACAGAAGTCTAAGGAAGAAATAGATGCCAAAATAAAGGAGATAATAAGAGGGGAGTCCAATAGCTTGTTCAAAGAGAAGAGTTTTTAGGGAGCTCTTAAAGAAGAGGGAGGTGGAGAGGAAGGAATTCCAGAGCGTGAGACGATGATGGTTGAACGCACAGCTGCAATGTTGGGGCAAAGGGAGGAAGGTTACACCAGATTCAAAAGAATGGAGAATTTGGGGATAGTTGTATGGCTTGAGGAGGTTTGAGGTAGGCAGGACCAAGGCCACAAAGGGATTTAAATGTGAGGATGTGAATTTTCAATTGGAGTGTGGGAGGACCTTGAGCCAATGTAGATCAGTGAGCCTGGGTGGTGTGAGCAGGACTTGGTGTGGGTTTGGATACAGGCAGCATAGTTTTGGATGAGCTCAAGTTTATGGATGGTGAAAGATGGGAGGCCGGCCAGGTCTTTCTGCATGAGGGTATGGACTGCTTCATTATCTGAGTGGTTGTGAATGGAACTGAACACTGTGCAATCATCAGTGAACATCCCCACTTCTGACCTTATGATGGAGGGAAGGTCATTGATGAAGCAGCTGAAACTGGTTGGGCCTAGGACACTGCTCTGAGGAACTCCTGCACCAATGTCCTGGGGCTGAAATGATTGGCCTCCAACAACCACAATCATCTTCCTTTGTGCTAGGTATGACTCCAGCCAGTGGAGTTTTCCTCTTGATTCCCATTGACTTCAATTTTACTAGGGCTCCTTGGTGCAACACTCGGTCAAATGCTGCCTTGATGTCAAGGGCAGTCACTCTCACCTCACCTCTGGAATTCAGCTCTTTTGTCCATGTTTGGACCAAGGCTATAATGAGGTCGGGAGCCGAATGGTCCTGGCGGAACCCAAACTGAACATCAGTGAGCAGGTTATTGATGAGTAAGTGCCGCTTGATAGCACTGTCGACAACACCTTCCATCACTTTGCTGATGATTGAGAGTAGACTGATGCGGCAGTAATTGACCGGATTGGATTTGTCCTGCTTTTTGTGGACAGCACATACCTGGCAATTTTCCACATTGTCAGGTAGATGCCAGTGTTGTAGCTGTACCGGAACTGCTTGGCTAGAGGCGCAGCTAGTTCTGGAGCACAAGACTTCAGCATGGCAGCCGTGATGTTGTAGGGGGCCATAACCTTTGCTGTATCCAGTGCACTCAGCCATTTCTTGATATCACATTGAGTGAATCGAATTGGCTGAAGACTGGCTTCTGTGATGGTGGGGACCTCAGGAGGAGGCAGAGATGGATCATCCACTCAGCACTTCTGGCTAAAGACGGTTGTGAACGCTTCAGTCTTGTCTTTTGCACTCACGTGCTGGGCTCAGCATTCATTGAGGATGGGATGTTCATGGAGCTTCTTTCTCCCGTTAGTTGTTTAATTGTCCACCACCATTCACGACTGGATGTGGCAGGACTGCAGAGCTCTGATCTGATCCATTGGTTATGGATGTCTATAGCATTCTGTTCAGCATGTATGTAGTTTCAACAGGTTGGCACTTCATTTTTAGGTACACCTAGTACTGCTCCTGGCATGCTCTTCTACATTCCTCATTGAACCAGGGTTGGTACCCTGGCTTGATGGTAATGGTAGAGTGAGGGACATGCCGGGCCATGAGGCTGCAGAATGCGGTGGAGTACAATTCTGCTGCTGCTGATGGCCCGCAGCGCCTCATGGATGCCCAGTTTTGAGCTGTTAGATCTGTTCTGAATCTATCCCATTTAGCACGGTAGTGCCACACAACACGATGAAGGTTGTCCTCCGTGTGAAGGCGGGACTTCATCTCCACAAGGACTGTGCGGTTGTCACTCCTACCAATACTGTCATGGACAGATCCATCTGCGACAAGTAGATGTGGATCTCACATGCCGGTGGGACAGGACATACCCAGGGATGGTGATGGAGGAGTCTGGGACGTTGACATATGAGTCTATGACTAAGTCAGGCTGTTGACATAGGCAGTTAAGAGTCAACCTCATTGGTTGTGTACGTGTTTGTGCTGCAGCTGGGTTGCCAGTATTTAAATACTGCCGCTCACTCCCCACCCAGAGTGGGTAAGGACAGCAGACATTAATGAACCAGATGGGTTTCATGGTCACCATGATACGAGCTTTTTATTCCAGAACTGGAATTTAAATTCCCCAGCTGCTGTGGTGGGATTTGAACTCGTGTCTTCCGGATCATTAGTCCAGTAACATAACCACTATGCTATCGTTTCTCCCCCCCTTACCCCCTTCATGTGTTCGTGTGATTAGGTTTTAAAAGCTTTCTCTACAATGTTTGAATAGTGATTACAGCAGTAAAGCTGCAGTGTTTTATTATTGTACATGATCGATATACTGAAGCTGTGCACTGCTTGTCTCTTTCAGCTCAGGGCTGATGTGGTCCCAAAGACTGCAGGTAAGTTCTATGAACGAAGTGTTGAGTTGAAGCAAGTCTCAGTCTTTTAGATCTGTGGTCTTACTCTGAATGGTTTTGTTGCAGAAAACTTCCGTGCACTGTGCACAGGTGAGAAGGGTTTTGGTTTCAAGGGCTCCACATTCCACAGAATCATTCCCGAGTTCATGTGCCAGGTGAGGAGCAACTTATTTTGGGAATATCTCTGTTCTTGTTTCAGTAAATGGCTAATGACATGTTCAACTTCCAATTGTACAGGGTGGTGACTTCACAAATAACAACGGCACTGGTGGAAAGTCCATCTACGGTCGCAAGTTTAAGGATGAGAACTTCACACTGAAGCACACAGGGCCTGGTAAGTAGGATGCTTGATCTGTTTGCATTGATGCTTTTCAGAGGGTGGGTAGAGTGGAGTGGGGTTGGGTGCAAAGGAAGAAGGATGGAGGAAAAAGAGAAGGGAGAGGGAAGAAACAAGAGGAATGTGGGTTGAGGGGGGAG
Organism: Squalus acanthias; assembly: GCA_030390025.1. Taxonomy (NCBI): domain Eukaryota; kingdom Metazoa; phylum Chordata; class Chondrichthyes; order Squaliformes; family Squalidae; genus Squalus; species Squalus acanthias. Next base: position 10,649,956 of record CM059446.1, on the reverse strand, counting down.
CAGTTGGAGAGGGTGGGAAGCTGAGGAAGGGGGAGATTGACTTCTATCAACTGTGTGGGGGAGTTGTGCTCAGATGCGGAGACTTGCTCATATCGCCAACACCATGCTCAGTCGGTTGGGAGGGTTGTTTGGCTGAGGGGGTCTGGATTCTGATCACTTAACGAGAGTCAGTGTGGGAGGTTGGGCAGATGTACTCAGGCAAGGTCTGTAGGCTCTGATCACCAATGTGGTGTTGGGCTATTTGTCTGTAGCGGGGAGGGGTTCAGTGCATACTTAGTTTGGGGAGGAGAAATCAAATGGGGAGCTGGGGCCTTTTCTGGTGGGGTTTTTTCTCAGTGCAAAGGACGATTTCATCTGGACTTCTGGTCTAAAACCTGGATTTCCTTTTCCGTGTGAGGTGGAGGTCTAAAGAGAGTGGGTTATTTTGAGATGCAAGAATTGTGGCTCAGTAAGGGGGAGAATCTCCATTTGCTGTGCAATCCAGGAGTTGTGTAGATGGGAGCAGGAAGTTATAAAGGGACATAGACAGATGAAGTGAATGGACAAAACTGTGGCAGATGGAGTTCAATGTTGGAAAGTGTGAGAGCATCCACTCTGAATCAAAGAAAGACAAAACAAAATATTTGCTTGTACAAAAAGTAATCAAAAAGGCTAATGGAATGTTGGTCTTTATCTCAAGGGCGCTGAAGTACAAGGGGGAGGAAGTAATGCTTCAGTCCTACAGAGCCTTGGTCAGACCCCATTTGAAGTACTGCGTTCCGTTTTGGGCACCGCACCTCAGGAAGGATATATTGGCCTTGGAGGGGGACAGCGCAGATTCACCAGAATGATAAAAGAAAGTCTTGCATTTATGTAGCGTCTCAAAGCGCTTTACAGCCAATGAAGTACTTTTGAAGTATAGACACTATTGTAATGAAGGAAATGCGGCAACCAATTTGTGCACAGCAAGGTGCCACAAACAGCAATGAGATGAATGACCAGATAATCTGTTTTAGTGATGTTAGTTGAGCGATAAATATTGTCCAGGACACAAGGAAAAAATCCCCTGTTTTTCTTCAAAATAGTGCCGAGGGATCTTTTACGCCCACCTGAGAAGGCAGACAGGGCCTTGGTTTAACTTCTCACCCGAAAGTCGGCACCTCCGACAGTGCAGCACTCCCTCCATACCATGCTGGAGTGTGAGCCTAGATCTCAAGTCTCTGAAGTGGGTCTTGAATCCATAACCATCTGACTTGGGAGAGTGCTACCGCAGGGCCACGGCTGACAGAGCTTAAAGGGTTAAATGATGAGGACAGCTTGCATAAACTTGGCTTCTATTCCCTTGAATTTAGAAGGTTGAGGGGTGATCTAATTGAGGTGTTTAAAATGATAGAAATTTGATAGAGAAGCTATTTCCTCCTTTAAGGTGCAGATCAATATTTTCATGTCCTGGGATCTTTTCATGTTTGCTGAAGTCTTCTAGCCTTGTGTTCCAGCACGCATACTCCAACTGTGTCCTACCACCCTCCTCCCCACTATCAGCAGCAGCACATTCAGCCATTATGCCCCAGCAATCTAGAATTTCCGATTGAATCCCATACATCTTGTTATATTTCTACCCCCTCTCAGAATTCTCCTGCAAACCTACCTCCCTGACCAAACCTTCAGCCATCTCTCATAACTCTCCCTCCCCTCCCCGTGTCTCACCCTGTTCTTTCTCCCAGGCCCAGAAATGCATTTCATTACCTCAAAGGCACAATATAAGTACAGGAGAGGAAACTGAACACATTTATGGAATGTTTACTTTTTGTCATATTACTATTGCAGGTATCCTGTCTATGGCCAATGCTGGGCCAAATACGAATGGATCCCAGTTTTTTATATGCACCGTGAAAACTCAGTGGTAAGTGTATGGTGAATTAGTATTCTCTCTCCAAGTATTCACTGCAGGATTCAGTAGTCACTAATGTGTGTTGTTGAATTTTTCAGGTTGGACGGTCGCCATGTTGTATTTGGTTCTGTGACGGAGGGGATGGATGTTGTAGACAAGATGGAAAAGTTGGGCAGCTCAAGTGGTGATATCACCAAGATAATTACCATCACTGATTGCGGACACCTGGCCTAATTTTATTTGCAAATGAAATTATACAATTGAAATAAAACTTGATCACTTGCGTTTCTCGTCTTGTTTCAGACTGTAGAATTATGTATTTTTCTAAAAAAAAAATTATCCAGGTCTATTGTACTCCCCCAGCTGACATCAAAGTGCCATAAACTGGCAATTTGACCTGGAACCTTATCTCAAGAAAAGCTTAGCCTCCAGCTGCCATGAATGCTAGATTCGGTGTGTGGACTATATTGTCCATGTCCTTGCTCTAACATTCAGATTCCAGGTGTGTTTCACCAATGAGACCGCACTTCCCAGCAGCTTTAATCCGCATCAGTCAATCTCATTACATTTTAAATGAGTTTTATAGCCACTGTGAGAGATGCTAGAGCTGGCTATAGAAAGCTTGTATTTTGGGCGTCAGCATTTTCCTATTCGGAGTCATCTGGTAGAAGAACCTAGGACAAAATACTTTTTCAGGATTGAGGCTGTAATGTCCACTATCATCCCTGGCATTGATAATGGGTTGAATTGAGGGGGAGTGGCCTACATTGGGGTGCCCAATATGCTGTGCACCCAGCTAGGAGCTCCTTTTATCTGTGTTGTACGATTCTGCGAGTCAGTGCCTTCACAAGAGGGGGAAAATTGAACAAAAGAAGTGGAGCAGGACAGAATGTGAACTGATTCAAGCATATGGAGCTATGTTAATCATACAGGATTATGTATCAACCCTGGTTCCTTTTTACAGTAAACCCAGTCAATCTCCCATGGTGAAGCAGGGTTAGAGGGAGAAAATAGGGTTGCCAACTCTGGTCAGACATATTCCTGGAGGTTTCGTCACATGACCTTCAACCTCCCTGTTAACGGACAGAAAACAGGGATACATGGGTCATTTTCGGGTTGGCAGGCAGTAACTAGTGGGGTGCCGCAAGGATCAGTGCTTGGGCCTTGGCTATTTAGAATCTGTATTATTGACTTAGATGAGGGAACTGAGTGTAATACATGCAAGTTTGCTGACAATACAATTAGGTGAGAAAGTAAGCTGTGAGGAGGACACAAAGAGCCTGCAAAAGGATAGAGACAAAGTGTGAAGTTAGCCACTTCAGTAGGAAAAATAGAAAAGCAGAATATTTTTTAAGTGGTGAGAGACTGGGAAATGTTGGTATTCAGAGGTCCGGGGTGTCCTTGTACACAAATCACAGAGAGTTGGCATACAGGTACAGCAAGCAATTAAGAAGGCAAATGACATGTTGGCCTTTATTGCTAGGGGGTTGGAGTACAGGGCCTTGGTGAGACCACACCTGGAGTACTGTGCAGAGTTCTGGTCTCCTTATCTGAGGAAGGATATACTTGCCTTGGAGGCAGTGCAACGAAGGTTCACTAGATTGATTCCTGGGATGAGAGGGCTGTACTATGATGAGAGATTGTATGGAATGGAGTTTCAAAGAATGAGAGGTGATCTCATTGAAACATACAAGATTCTGAAGAGGATTGACAGGGTAGATGCTGAGAGGTTGTTTCCCCTGGCTGGGGAGTCTAGAACTAGGGGGCATAGTCTCAGGATAAAGGGTCGGCCATTTAAGACTGAGATGAGGAGGAATTTCTTCACTCAAGAGGGTTGTGAATCTTTGGAATTCTCTCCCCCAGAGGGCTGTGGAGGCTCAGTCGTTGAGTATATTCAAGGCTGAGATCGATAGATTTTGGACTCTAGGGGAATCAAGGGATATGGAGATCGGGTGGGAAGGTGAAGTTGAGGTCGAAGATCAGCCATGATCTTATTGAATGGCGGAGCAGGCACAAGGGGCCGTACGCCCTACTCCTGCTCCTATGATAGCAAAATACTGCGGATGCTGGAAATCCGAAATAACAACAGAAAACACTGGAAAAACTCAGCAGGCCAGGCAGCATCCGTGGAGAGAGAAACAGAGTTAACGTTTCAGGTTGAAGACCTTTCGTCAGAACTGGAAAAAAGCAGGAAATGAAATAGATTTAAAGCAAGTATAAAGCTGGGAAAAGGGGAAGGCGATGAAAGAACAAAAGGAGAGATTAGGAGACCTTGAGCGACATTAAGAGATGATCAAGGCAAGAGGAGGTGTTGATGTAACTAAGGTTGAGGCTAAATGAAGTGTGAAATGCACTGGCAGAATGAAGGACAGCTGCCAGCTTCTGAGAGGAAAAAAAAGGGGGGGCCAAACAAAAGGATGGATGAAAAAATAAAATCTAAATGTGATAGGGGTCGAGGTTATGGTCTGAAATTGTTGAACTCGATGTTGAGTCCAGAAGGCTGTAGGGTGCCTAAACAAAAGATGAGGTGCTGTTCCTCGAGCTTACTCCTGCTCCTAATGTTCCCCACCTGGTCAGTCTTTTTTTTTTAACCCATTTCCAATATTTTTAGAATAAACGAAAATGTTCCACAAAAATAGGGGAAAAAAACTTTTTTCTTTAATGGCCCCCATGATTTTTCGCCCAGGAGATTAATCTTTAACTCTCGGGAGAGATTCCAGGACAGTCCTGGAGTGTTGGCAATCCTAGGCGGGAATAATCGGACCAGGAGCAATTCAGTTGCCCATCTTTCAGCAGCCATATATTGTGCATTTAGTCACGTTTGTAAATTAGAATGAGTCAAAGTTACCGGAGACGGGGCAATCAAGATGGCGCTTGCGTCGTGCCGCAGCAACGTCTCGAAGCTTCTGACCCCGCCCTGGTCTGTGACTGACAGCTCGTACTGCTGATGGTCCCGCCCAGCAGTCACGTCACCTGAGGCCCCGCCCTACTCTGTGACTGACAGCTCGTACGGCTGATGGTCCCGCCCAGCAGTCCACGTCACCTGAGGCCCCGCCCTGCTCTGTGACTGACAGCGGGAGCTGCTCACAGCATTCTGGCCCCGCCCTGCTGTGACTGACAGCGAATGCTGCTCATGGCACCGCCCAGCATTGTACGTCATCTTATGACCCCGCCCTGATCCCTGTCTGACAGCTCGTACTGCTTCATGGTCCCGCCCGGCATGACGTCATCTTCAGGCCCCCGCCCTGCTCCCTGTCTGACAGAAATAAAAACAGATTAATGCTGGAGATACTCAGCAGCTCAGCTCAGGCAGCATCTGTGAAGAGAGAAACAGAGTTAACGTTTCAGGTCGATGACCTTTCGTCAGAACTGACAGCGCCCCGCCCTGATCCCTGTCTGACAGCTCGTCCTGCTTACGGTCCCGCCCAGCAAATACGTCACCTGAGGCCCCGCCCTGATCTGTGACTGACCGCTCGCACAGCTTCTGGCCCCGCCCAGCATTCCTGACGTCATTTCATCGCCCCGCCCTGATCCCTGACTGACAGCGAGTGCTGCTCACGGCCCCGCCCAGCATTCAGACCTCACCCTCTGGCCCCGCCCTGATGGGTCACTGACAGCCAGTGTAGTTGGACAATGGGGCCTGTGTTTTTTGCTGCCTGCAGCATTTCAAGCTTAGTCATGCTACAAAAACTTGTTTTTTGTTTGGTGAGGAAAAGTTGGAGAAGACACACCGCAGAATGCCTCGAAGGTGTTTTGCGTAGAGTCCTCAAGCAGCGTGGGTGTCGAGCTGGATTGGCAGGAGGATTTTTGCTTTGGTGTTTAAAAAACTTCGTCCAGCCCCCGACAACCCTCCGAGATCTCTGTGTCCCTCCAATTCTCGCCTCTTGCGCATCCCTGCCAACAGCTGCCTCAGCTCTAAGCTCGAATTCCCTCCCTAAACTGAGAATGCTTTGTGTCTCTCGACCCTTCCACTGTCTCCGATTTGTCAGACTGCTTGTCCGGCATCCAGTACTGGATGAGCAGAATTTTCCTCCAACTAAATATTGGGAAGACCGAAGCCATTGTCTTCGGTCCCCACCACGAACTCTGTTCCCTAGCCACCGACTTCCTGGCAACTGCCTGAGGCTGAACCAGACCGTTCACAACCTTGGTGTCAATTTTGACCCCGAGGTGAGCTTCCCACCACATCACCAAATCCGCCTATTTCATCTCCGTAACACTGCCTGACTTCGCCCCTCCCTCAGCTCATCTGCTGCTGAAACCCTCACCCATGCCTTTGTTACCTCTAGACGTAACTATTCCAATATGGAAAAGTGATCCATCCGTGGCTAACTAAAGAAGGCCACACCCCCCAAGTTTGGTGTCATCGGCAAATTTAGAAATTCTACTCTGTATTTCAATATCCAGGTCATTTATATATATATATCAAAAAAAGCAGTGGCCCCAGCACTGACCCTTGGGGAACACCACTGTCTATCATCCTCCAGTCTGAAAAACAGCCATTTACCACAACTTGCTGTTTACTGTCCTTAAGCCAATTCCTTATCCAAGCTGCCACTGACCCACCCATTCCATGAGCCTCAATTTTGTTAACCAGCCTTCTATGTGGTACTTTGTCAAACGCTTTCCTAAAATCCATGTAGACAACATCCATTGCATTCCCTTCATCAATCCTCCCTGTTACTTCATCAAAAAAATCAGAAAAAGTACTAGAGAAACTAATGAGACTAAAAGCCAACAAATCCCCTGGACCTGATTGCCTACATCCTAAGGTTCTAAAAGAGGTGGTTGCAGAGATAGTGGATGCATTGGTTTTGATCTTCCAAAATTCCCTAGATTCTAGAACGGTCCCAGCGGATTGGAAGGTAGCAAATGTAACACCGCTATTCATGAAAGCAGGGAGAGAGAAAACAGGGAACTACAGGCCAGTTAGCCTGACATCAGTCGTCGGGAAAATGCTGGAATCCATTATTAAGGACATGGTAACAGGGCACTTAGAAAATCATAACATGATTAGGCAGAGTCAACATGGGTTTATGAAAGGGAAATCGTGTTTGACAAATTTATTAGAGTTTTTTGAGGATGTAACTAGCAGGGTAGATAAAGGGGAACCAGTGGATGTAGTATATTTGGATTTCCAAAAGGCATTCGATAAGGTGCCACATAAAAGGTTATTACACAAGATAAGGGCTCATGGAGTTGGGGGTAATATAGTAGCATGAATAGAGGATTGGTTAACGGACAGAAAACAGAGAGTAGGGATAAACAGGTCTTTTTCAGGTTGGCAGGCTGTAACTAGTGGGGTGTTGCAAGGATCAGTGCTGGGGCCTCAGCTATTTACAATCTATATTAATGACCTAGATGAAGGGACCGAGTGTAATGTATCCAAGTTTGCTGACAATACAAAGCTAGGTAGGACAGTAAGCTGTGAGGAGAACACAAAGAGTCTGCAAAAGGATATAGATAGACTAAGTGAGTGGGCAGTAAGGTGGCAGATGGAGTATAATTTAGGGAAATGTGCGTTTATTCACTTTGGTAGGAAGAATAGAAAAACAGAATATTTTTTAATCGGTGAGAAACTTTTAAATGTTGGTGTTCAGAGAGATTTGGGTGTCCTCGTGCAAGAAACACAGAAAGCTAGCATGCAGGTACAGCAAGTAATAAGGAAGGCAAATGGCATGTTGGCCTTTATTGCAAGTGGGTTGGAGTACAAGAGTAAGGAAGTCTTATTACAATTGTACAGGGCCTTGGTGAGACCACACCTGGAGTACTGTGCACAGTTTTGGTCTCCTTATCGAAGAAAGGATATACTTGCCTTGGAGGCGATGCAACAAAGGTTCACTAGATTGATTCCTGGGATGAGAGGGTTGTCCTATGATGAGAGATTGTGTAGAATGGACCTATACTCTCTGGAGTTCAGAAGAATGAGAGGTGATCTCATTGAAACATACAAGATTCTGAAGAGGATTGACAGGGTAGATGCTGAGAGGTTGTTTCCCCTGACTGGTGTGTCTAGAACTAGGGGGCATAGTCTCAGGATAAAGGGATATGGAGATCAGGCGGGAAAGTGGAATTGAGGTCGATGATCAGCCATGATCTTATTCCTATCCTCGCCCCTTCCTATCTCTGTAATCTCCTTCAGCCCCACAACCCCCCGAGATATCTGCGCTCCTCTAATTCTGCCCTCTTGAGCATCCCTGATTATAATCGCTCAACCTTTGGTGGCCGTGCCTTCTGTTGCCTCGGCCCTAAGCTTTGGAATTCCCAGCCTAAACCTGTCCACCTCTCTACCTCTCTTCCCTCCTTTAAGATGCTCTTTAAAACCTACCTCTTTGACCAAACTTTTGGTCATCTGCCCTAATTTATCCTTATGTGGATCGGTGTCCAAATTTTTTTGTCTTAAAATACTCCTGTGCCTTTAACGTAGTAAAATGTCCCAAGGCGCTATATAAATACAAGTTTTCGTTGTTGTTGTTTGAATGGCAGAGCAGCCTCCAGGGGCTGTATGGCCTACTCCTGCTCCTATTTCTTATGTTGTTACATTCTTATGTTCTAATACGCTCCTGGCCAGCCTCCCATCTTCCACCCCACATAAACCTGAGCCCATCCAAATCTCTGTTGACTGTATCCTAACAGGTATCAAGTCCAGCACCTGCTGTCCAAGATAATGGGTGGTTATCAGTTGAGGTTGTTGAAGTCAATGTTGAGGTCGGAAGGCTGTAAAATAATCGAAAGATGAGGTAATGGTTCTGCTGTAACCACTTACACCTCCTCTGGACTCATCTTTTGTTTCTTTCCGGAGTGATTATTTGCACGGCGTTTTCTGATTCCCCTCTGCGCATGCGCGCATGCTTGGTATTGCGCACGCGCACTCGATCCGGTCGCGCAGGCGCAGTACGGCATATGAGCAAGCCGGAAGTGGGGTCGAACCACGTTGCCGAGCCTGAGCCCGAGCCTGCGGCTTTTGGGTTAGCTTTCGAAAATCATTGACTATATTAAAGGAGCCTCCAGGACTATTACCTGGAATATCGCTGTTATTAGCTACATTAATATTTTTGTGGCCTTCAGAGAGAGTGAAGGAATCGGAGGGGGAGAGAGAAAGAGAGGGAGAGAGAGAATGAGAGAGGAGGGAGAGAGAAAGAGAGAGGGGGGAGAAAGAGTGGGGAGAGAAAGAGAGGGTGGAGAGAGAAAGAGAGGGGTAGGGAGAGAGAAAGAGAGGGGTAGGGAGAGAGGGGGAGAGAAAGAGGGGAGAGAAAGGGGGAGAGAGAAAGAGAAGGAGGGAGCAAGAGGGGGGGAGAGAAGGAGGGAGAGAGAGGGAGGAAAGAGAGAGAGGGAGGAGAGAGGGAAAGAGAGGGGATCACAGAGGTAGACAGAGGGGGAGGGAGAAGAGGGTGAGGGTGAGGGGAGGGGGAGGGGGAGGGGGAGGGAGAAGAGGGTGAGGGGAGGGGGAGGGAGAAGAGGGTGAGGGGAGGGGGAGGGTGAGGGGGGGAGGGAGAAGAGGGTGAGGGGGGGGGGAGGGAGAAGAGGGTGAGGGGGGGGGAGGGAGAAGAGGGTGAGGGGGGGGGAGGGAGAAGAGGGTGAGGGGGGGGGAGGGAGAAGAGGGTGAGGGGGGGGGGAGGGAGAAGAGGGTGAGGGGAGGTGAGGGGAGGGGAGGGGGAGGGAGAAGAGGGGGAGGGAGAAGAGGGTGAGGGGAGGGGTGAGGGGAGGGGAGGAAGAGGGTGAGGGGAGGGGGAGGGGGGGAGGGAGAAGAGGGTGAGGGGAGGGGGAGGGGGGGAGGGAGAAGAGGGGGAGGGGAGGGGGAGGGGGGGAGGGAGAAGAGGGTGAGGGGAGGGGGAGGGGGGGAGGGAGAAGAGGGGGAGGGGAGGGGGGGAGGGAGAAGAGGGTGAGGGGAGGGGGGGGAGGGAGAAGAGGGTGAGGGGAGGGAGAAGAGGGTGAGGGGAGGGAGAAGAGGGCGAGGGGAGGGAGAAGGGGGGGAGGGAGAAGAGGTGGGAAGAGGGGTGGGAGAAGAGGTGAGGGGTGGGAGAAGAGGTGAGGGGTGGGAGAAGAGGGTGAGGGGGAGGAGAGGGAGGGGCAGAGGAGAGGGAGGGGGGAGAGTGAGGGACAGAGAGAAGAGGGGGAGGGGAGGGAGAGAGTGGGGAGGGAGAGAGTGAGGAGGGGAGGGAGAAGAGGAGGGGAGGGGAGGGAGAAGAGAGGGGGAGGGAGAAGAGTGGGGGAGGGGAGGGAGAAGAGTGGGGGAGGGGAGGGAGAAGAGTGGGGGAGGGGGAGGGAGAGAGTGAGGGGCAGAGGAGGGGAGGGAGAGAGTGAGGGGCAGAGAGAAAAGGGGGGGGAGAGAGAAAGTGGGAGGGAGAAAGAGGGGAAGAGAGAAGGAAGGAGAGAGAGGGGGAGAGAGAAAGAGAAGGAGGGGGAGAGAGAAGGAGGGCGAGAAAGGGAGGAAAGAGAGAGAGAGGGAAAGAGGGAGGGGATCACAGAGGTAGACAAAGAGAGGGGGAGGGAGAAGAGGGGGAGGAGAGGAAGAGGGGGAGGAGAGGAAGAGGGGGAGGAGAAGAGGGGGAGGAGAGGGGGAAGAGGGGGAGGGGAGGGAGAAGAGGGGAGGGGTGGGAGAAGAGGGGGAGGGGTGGGAGAAGAGGGGGAGGGGTGGGAGAAGAGGGGGAGGGGTGGGAGAAGAGGGGAGGGGTGGGAGAAGAGGGGAGGGGGTGGGAGAAGAGGGGAGGGGGTGGGAGAAGAGGGGAGGGGGTGGAGAAGAGGGTGAGGGGGAGGGGTGGGAGAGGAGGGGGAGGGGGATGGAGAAGAGGGGGGAGGGAGAAGAGGGGCAGTGGAGGGGAGGGGGGGAGGGAGAAGAGGGGCAGAGGAGGGGAGAGGGAGAAGAGTGGGGGAGGGGCAGAGAGAAGGGGGGGAGGGAGAGAGAAGAGGGGAGGGAGGGAGAGAAGAGGGGGAGGGGGGGGAGAGAAGAGGGGGAGGGGGGGGAGAGAAGAGGGGGAGGGGGGGGAGAGAAGAGGGGGAGGGGGGGAGAGAAGAGGGGGAGGGGGGGGAGAGAAGAGGGGGAGGGGGGGAGAGAGAAGAGGAGGGAGGGAGAGAGAAGGGGGAGGGGGGAGAGAGAAGAGGAGGGAGGGAGAGAAGGGGGGGGAGGGAGAGAGAAGAGGGGGAGGGGGGAAGAGAAGGAGGGGAGGGAGAAGAGGTGAGGGGCAGAGAGGGAGAGTGAGGGGCAGAGAGAAGAGGGGAGGGAGAGGGGGGAAAGTGAGGAAGGAGAGGGGGAGGGTAGAGGGAGGGAAAAGTGAGGGAGAGAGGGGGGGCGGAGGGAGGGGAAAGTGAAGGGGGCGGGGAGAGTGAGATAGGAGGGGAGGAACTTGCTGGGGTGGGGTGGGGGGTAAAGAGCACGGAGGGCAGAGTGGGGATGGGGGGGAAAAACATGATCCAGGTCTGAAGAGGGGGGGATGAGAGCGAGAACGTGATCCAGATGGAAAGATGGATCATGTACTTCCAACCCCACTCCCTTTACACCTGCACCACGTTCTCCCTCTCCTCCCCCCCCCCCCAGATCTGGTTGTTTTCTCAGAAGGCTCGGTGCGTGTGTGGCAAGTGACATTATTGGGCTGGATGAAATCTAGAAGTCATGACACTGTCGTTATTCACTTCAAACTAAAGGGTACAATTCTAAAGGGTACAATTCTGACCAGAGAGATCTGGGGGTATATATGCACAAATTGTTGAAGGTGGCAGGGCAGGTTGAGAAAGCGGTTAAAAAAGCATACAGGATCTTGGGCTTCATAAATAGCGGCATAGAGTACAAAAGCAAGGAAGTTATGATGAACCTTTATAAAACACTGGTTGGGCCTCAACTGGAGTATTGAGTCCAATTCTGGGCCCCACACTTTAGGAAGGATGTGAAGGCTTTAGAGAGGGTGCAGAAAAGATTTACAAGAATGGTTCCAAGGATGAGGAAGCATAGAAGATAGGAGCTGGAGTAGGCCATTCGGCCCCTCGAGCCTGCTCCGCCATTTAATGAGATCATGGCTGATCATCCAAATTCAGTACCCTGTCCCTGCTTTCTCCCCATATCCCTTGATCCCTTTAGCCTTAAGAACTGAGGAACTTCAGTTATGTGGATAGACTGGAGAAGCTGGGGTTGTTCTCCTTAGAGCAGAGAAGGTTGAGAGGAGATTTGATAGAGGTGTTCAAAATCATGAGGGGTCTGGACAGAGTAGATAGAGAGAAACTGTTCCCATTAGCGGAAGGGTCAAGAACCAGAGGACACAGATTTAAGGTGATTGGCAGAAGAACCAAAGGCGACATAAGGAAAAACCTTTTAACGCAGCGAGTGGTTAGGATCTGGAATGTATTGCCTGAAAAGGTGGTGGAGGCCGATTCAATCGTGGCTTTCAAAAGGGAATTAGATAAGTAACCGAAGGGAAAAAAATTGCAGGGCTATGGAAAAAGGGCAGGGGAGTGGGACCAGCTGAAGTGCTCTTGCAGAGAGCCAGCAAGGGTTCGATGGGCCGAATGGCCTCCTTCTGTGCTGCAACCATTCTATGATTCTATGATTTGCCTTGCACCATCATCCCTTTTGTCATTTAATCACGCCTGCCCTCTATGCTATCAGAGACCTTCCCTTTTGTTCGTTCCTACCTGCCCAACTTTTTACCTGGCTCTGTACTTGCTTATAAACTGTTAAAAACTCTAACTTCATAGAACTGGAAACAGTTTCTCCTTAAAACCGTTCATGATTTTGGACACCTCCATCAAATCTCCTCTTAACCTTTTATTCTCTAAGGAGAACAACCCCAGCTTATCCAGTCTCTCCACATAACTGAAGTCGTAAATCTCTTTTGCACCCTTGCTAAAGCCTTAATATCCTTCCTAAAGTGTGGTGCCCAGAATTACACAATACTCCAGCTGAAGCCTAACCAGTGTTTCCTAAAGGTTTAGCATAACTTCCTTGCTTTTGTACTCTATTCCTTAATAAAGCCATGTGTTTGGAGTTCATGCAAGCAAATACATGTAGCATGTGTCAGTATTAGCTCAGTGGGTAGCACTCTCTCGCCTGTGAGTCAGAAGGCTGTGGGTTCAAAGTCCCACTTCAGAGACTTGGGCACAAAAATCGAGGCTGACACTCCAGTGCAGTGCTGAGGAGTGCTGCACTGTCGGAGGTGCTGTCTTTCAGATGAGACGTTAAACCGAGGCCCCGTCTGCTCTCTCAGGTGAACGTAAAAGATCCCAGGGCACTATTTCGAAGAAGAGCACGGGTGTTATCCCCGGTGTCCTGGGCCTGTATTTATCCCTCAATCAACATCACTAAAGCATCACAGATGATCTGGTCATTATCACATTGCTGTTTGCGGGAGCTTGCTGTGCGCAAATTGGCTGCAGCGTTTCCTACATTACAACAGTGACCACACTTCAAAAAAAGGACTTCATTGGCTGTAAAGTGCTTTGGGACGTCTGGCAGTCGTGAAAGGGGCTCTGGAATTGCAAGTCTTTCCTTTTATAAGGTTGGTGAGCTGCAGGCACAAGTCGCCACATGGGACGATGCAACAGTGAAAGGGGCCACGCGCTGTCCATGGATATAGCCCCGCCCTCTGCGTGATTGACAGTCAATGGCGAGCGTGGCCACACCCACTGCGTGATTGACAGCCAGTGGTGAGCGTGGCCCCGCCCGCTGCCCGATTGACAGCCAATGGTGAGCGTGGCCCCGCCCTCTGCCCGATTGACAGCCAATGGTGAGCGTGGCCCCGCCCTCTGCCTGATTGACAGATGACGATCCTGAAGGCCCCGCCCAGCCCCACCCAGCTTCCCTTCTGCCTGCGAGCGAGTGGAGTTCGGAGTCGTTAGCTTTCCTCGCCGTTAGCTTCACACATTCCCCTCGGCCGCTCCGGGAAACCCTTCAGCGCGATGGCTGGCAAGAATCCCCAGGTTTACATGGACATCGCTGCGGGTGGCGAAAAACTGGGCCGGATCGTGATGGTGGTGAGTTGTGCTGCCCGGAGCCCAGCCCGCGTGTGAAGGAAGCCCGGAACCGAGCGCGGGCGGGCGGGCCTGAGTTGAGGCGGGCCGGCCGCTGGGGGAGCGATTCCCGGGACCGAACCCCAGCGCGCCTGCGTGGGTTTGAAGCGCGCGCATGCGCGGGGCGGAGTTTGGTGGGGGGAGAAGTGCGCCTGCGCGGGACGAGAAGGAGGGGGAGAAGTGCGCCTGCGCGGGGGGCAATCGCACCTGGGTGTGGAGCCTCTGGAATGTGAAGCAGCTGCAAAACTAGGTTCAAAACTAACCGGAGGGATACAACACTAACCTCTAATGTAGGGAACGGTAGCATAGTGGTAATGTCACTGGGCTGGTAATCCAAAAATGTGAGTTCAAATACCACCACGGCAGCTGGGGAATTTAAATTCAGTTAATTAAATAAATCTGGAATGAAAGGCTAGTATCAGTAATGGTAACCATGAAACTATCAGATTGTCGTAAAAACCCATCTGGTTCACAAATGTCCTTCAGGGAGGGAAGTCTACCGTCCTGACCCACAACTCCAGACAGCAATGTGGTTGACTCTTAATTGCCCTCTGAAATGGCCTAGCAAGCCTCTCGGTTGTAACGAAACACAATAATAAGAATGAAACTGGACGGACCACCCGGCATCGACCTCTGCACCGGATACGGCAACGGCACACCCAGCCCAGTCCTCCTCACCAATATCAAGCATAGTCATACTTACAGAATCGTACCTTTCAGCCAATGTCCCAAACTCCTCCATCACCATCCCTGGGTATGTCCTGTCCCACCGGCGGTGGCGACACGGTGGCATACAGTCGGGAAGGAGAGGCCCTGGGAGTTCTCAACATTTAGGACTGTGATGAGAGATTTCTTCACTCAGGGTGGTGAATCTTTGGAATTCTCTACCCCAAAGGGCTGTGGAGGCTCAGTCATTGGGTATATTCAAGATAGAGAGCGATAGATTTTTGGATATTAAGGAATCAAGGGATATGGGGATCGGGCGGGAAAGTGGAGATGAGGTAGAAGATCAGCCAATGGCTGGAGCAGGCTCGAAGGGCCAAATCTGCTGCTCCTATTTCTTATGTTCTTAAGTCAAAAGGGGTATCATCAGAATCACTGTTAAATGCTTACTGATCAGGTATGTGGTAAAATAATTGCATCCCATGTCCAGCAGCAGTATAGCTACAATTTTTAGGGTTGGTCTGTATGAAACTTGTTCATGTGTACGTATGATTAGTTTTAAAAGCCTTCTCTACAATGTTTGAATAGTGATTACAGCAGTAAAGCTGCAGTGTTTTATTATTGTACATGATCGATATACTGAAGCTGTGCACTGCTTGTCTCTTTCAGCTCAACGCTGATGTGGTCCCAAAGACTGCAGGTAAGTCCCAGGAACAGACTATGTTGAGCTGAAGAAAGTCTCCGTTGTATCGATGTGTGGTCTTACTCTGAATGGTTTTGTTGCAGAAAACTTCCGTGCACTGTGCACAGGTGAGAAGGGTTTTGGTTACAAGAACTCCACATTCCACAGAATCATTCCCCAGTTCATGTGCCAGGTGAGGAGCAACTTTATTTTGGGAATGGTTGGGAATATCTCTGTGCTTGGTTTCAGTAAATGACTAATGACTTGTTCAACTTCCAATTGTACAGGGTGGTGACTTCACAGCACACAACGGCACTGGTGGAAAGTCCATCTACGGGAACAAGTTTCCGGATGAGAACTTCACACTGAAGCACACAGGGCCTGGTAAATAGGCTGCTTGGCATATTTGTATGATGACTTTCAGCGGTGGGGTGGCAAGAGTGGAGGAGGTAGGAGGAAGGGAATGTTGAGAAGGGAGTTGAGTTCGTTGGGGTGAAGGAAGAGGCGGGGTGTGGAGGTGGAGAGAGAGGGGGCACCAGATGGAAGAGGTGGGGGGAATATGAGGGCAGGGAGATGGGCTTCAATTGGCCAAGTGATGCTCATTGTGGGAGGACTGCTCTGGGTGACTAATTGCGTGTCTTGTCGGTGAAAGAATACCTGGGGATTATTGAAGGTGTAGTTTGGGGCTGTCACACAATGTTAAATGCTGCACGTCCTCAAATAGTCGTCTAATGTTACGTTCGCAACAGTATGTACAAGAGCAGTACTGTTTGAAATTCTGACACTGACTGTTAATGTATATCAGATGCGCATTACTTTTTTTTAAACTAAAAGCTGAAATCAAATTTGCTTCTTGTGGAATATTATCAAATAATCCCAAGTAAATAATATTGAAGTAAAAGTCAGCTTTTGAGACATTTCTGACAAGGTGTTATATGCAACTCTTTATTTGTATGAATAGTTCTACTAATCACATTGTTACTTTTAATTTTGAGTCATGGCTACATTCACTACATTTTTGAACGGCACCATCCGTTCATTACACTTATTGAAAATATGGCAAGTCTTAGCTGGGCTAATGTTTCTAAGGTGTAGAATATATCCATGTCTTGGGACCTTTCATGTTTGCCTAAGTCTTGAATGGAGTGCATCTGTCGTACTTGAGGTACCACACTTCAACTGAACTGTCTTTTTTAGGGGGGGGGGGGAAAGGACAGCTGGTTTCTATCACTGTCATTACCTGGCCTCTCCCTGGGGCGTGAGCCAGGCATTCATAAGTAGATACCATTTGACTTCATAATGTGACTGTTTACAAGTACCTGAGTAGTGGCTTTAAATGGGTCTGTTGTTTTTAAACACAACTCCATCTTGGCTAAACATCACAACAGAGCTCAGCCTTGTCTGTGAGAACCACTATTGGGGATCTGTTAGTGGACATGAGAAGCGCGGGTACGATAATAGTGAAAATATTCATCAACCTGATTTTGATTAGCAAAGAAAAGCAATTGTTAAACTTAATCTTTACTTCTAACAAACCTGGGTCTTTATACAATCAATAAGGGAGAAGAATATAAGCTGGTTGTGGAGGAATTTGTTGCTTGGGGTTATTGATTTCAAAATTCTTCTGTTCTATTTCTACCCACTTTCGAAACTGTCTACAAACCTACCTCGTTGACCTTCGGTCATCTGTTCCCCCCAACTCCTGCTCTGTGCTTCACCGTTCTTTCTCCCAGGCCCAGAAATGCATTTCATTACCTCGAAGGCACCATATATAAGTGCAAGTTGTACAGGAGAGGAAGCTGAACACATTTATGGAATGTTTACTTTTTGTCATCTTACTATTGCAGGTATCCTGTCTATGGCCAATGCTGGGCCAAATACCAATGGATCCCAGTTTTTTTTATGCACTGAGAAAACTGAGTGGTAAGTGTATGGTGAATTAGTATTCTCTCTCTGCAAGTATTCACTGCAGGATTCAGTAGTCACTAACGTCTGTTGTTCAATCTTGCAGGTTGAATGGAAAGCACGTTGTATTTGGTTCTGTGATTGAGGGGCTGGATGTTGTAAGAAAGATGGAATCGTTGGGCAACTCAAGTGGCAAAACCAAAAAAACCGTTACCATCACTGATTGTGGACAGCTGTCCTAATTTGTTTGTGAATGAAATTATACAATATAAATAAAACTTGATCACTTGCAATTCCAGTTTTACTTTGCACTGCAGTATTACATTTTTTAACGACTCATTGCTTTAGACCACTATTCTCTCAGCCGAGTTCGACTAAAGTGCCCCAAACAGGCAAATCACTCTGGGACCTTCTCTTGAGAGAAGGTTTCTCCAGGTATTTTAAATTTACTCTCTGGATATGGGCGTCGCTAGCAAGGGCAGAAGGTGGTGGTGAAGCTGCCATATTGAACTGCTGCAGTCATGTGGTGAAGGTACACCGTGCTTGTTGGGTAGGGTGTTCTGGGATTTTGACTCCATTATTATGAAGGAACGGTGATCTATGTCCAGGTGAGGATGACGTGACTTGCAGGGAAAGCTGGAGGTGATGGTGTTCCCAGACTCCCGCTGCCCATGTCTCTTTCAGGTGGTGGAGATTGTGGGTTTGGGAGGTGCTGTTGAAGAAGCCTTGGTGCATTGCAGTGCATCCTGTGGATAATACACACTGTAGCTACGGTGTGCTGGTAGTGGATATTTAAGGTGCTGGGCAGCCAATCAAGAGGACTGCTTTATCCTGGTTGCTATTGATCTTTAGTATTGTTGCAGCTGCACCCATCCAGGGGAGAGCATTCTATGGTTAGGAAATTGGCTCAGTGGCAGGAGACAGAGTAGGGATAATGGGCAGGTACTCTGATTGGCAGGATGTGACTAGTGGTGTCCCACAGGGATCTGTGTTGGGGCCTCCACTACTAATAGTGTTTATTAACTACTGAGATAATGGGATAGAGAGCCACATATCTAAGTTTGCCGATGACACCAAGATGGGCGGCTTTGTAAGCAGTGTAGATGGAAGCATAAAATTACAAAGATATTAATAGATTAAATGAATGGGCAAAACTAGCGAATGGATTTCAACGTAGGCAAGTGTGAGGTCATTTACATTGGACCTAAAAAGGATAGATGAGAGTGCTTTCTGAATGGTGAAAAGCTGGGAACAGTGGGGCTCCAAAGAGACTTGGGGTCCATGTACGTGGATCAGTAAAATGTCAGGTGCAGAAAATAATCAAAGGCTGTTGACTGGTGCATCGTAAGTCTAGGCTGGATTCAAGCCCAGGGCCCAGAGTAATTTGGTGACTGGGGATCCCAATTTTATGTCGTCCATTTACTGGTCGTGGCACATGAATGTGGACCCGACTCAAAGGTTAGACATCCACGACCTACATTACGGTGCATGAGCTTGGGGCCCTCTATTCACCCGGGGTCCATGTGGTCTATCGGGTGGATCAAGCAGTGTTTGACCCATTAGTCTGTGAGCTTCACTGTGTCCATGGCTAGGTGTGCTGCTTGGTGTCATACAACGTCATGCCGATGAGAAATGCTCAGGTTTGATCCCCACTCTGGCTGGCCTACCACAAACTTGAGGTCATCCAAAACTCGGCTGCTCGTGTCCCGTTCACCCATCACCCCTGTGCTCGCTGACCTACATCGGCTCTCGGTTAAGCAACGCCTCAATTTCAAAATTCTCATCCTTGTTTTCAAATCCCTCCATGGCCTCGCCCTTCCCTATGTCTGTAATCTCTTCCAGCCCTACAACCCCCCCAAGATACCTGCGCTCCTCTAATTCTGCCCTCTTGAGCATCCCTGATTATAATCGCTCAACCATTGGTGGCCGTGCCTTCTGTTGCCTGGGCCCTAAGCTCTGGAATTCCCTCCCTAAACCTCTCCGCCTCGCTACACCTCTTTCCTCCTTATAACCTATCTCTTTGACCAAGCTTTTGGTCACCTGCCCTAAATTCTCCTTATGTGGCTTGGAGTCAAATTTTTTTGTCTTTTAATACTGTGAAGCACCGTGGGACGTTTTACTATGTTAAAGGCGCTATATAAATACAAATTGTTGTTCTGCTCAACTGATCTCCGGCGGTGGGGTTTATGCAATCTGTCTGCAGAGGCCAGATGAAATTAACTAGGTTTCTTGCAGCTGTCAGTCGAGGACTGGCCAACACTCCGTTCTGGGGAATCCAGGTTCGATAGGTTCTTGATCGTTACTGTCTAGGTTTAAACATGACAGGTGGGCACTTGAGGAGGGAAGAAGCTTTTGGGATTGTCTCTGGGGCAGAGTCTGGGTGTCTCCAAACAAATTGGAGAACTATCAACAGATAGTGTGGGACTTGTGATCACCGAAGCACAACATCCTGCTTATTAGCTTAGGTGCTACTTCTGTCTTGGGTGTTGAGGTGGTGGAGATAGGGTAACAAGTAACTCCTTTATGTGGATTTTCCAATTGGGATTCTGTAAATAGTTTCCCCTGATTATGCTGGTTCTAAAAAAAAAACATCGTAAAAAACCGATGCGAGTGGTTGAGTTCCTCAGTAATGGAAAAACTTGAGACTTGGTTTATCCAGATAATGGATGGGTTTGATCATTTCAGACTAATGTCTGTTGCTGCAAGGACAGTATTGGAAACTTAACCACCTGTAATCCTCATGGGAACAAATATTTCTGCAAGTACCGTCCTCGCCCATCGTCTACACGTGCACTTTCAAGGTGAGTTGCTGGACAGCAGCGAGGAGCAGAAACCCTCAACGATCGTTCATTTCCCTCGTGCTCGCCCAGCAATGCTAAGATCAGTTGTGATGCATCCCCTGTACCCTGGCTGGAATAATCTAATTTAGCAGATACCTGTTCTGAATCGCTCCCTGGAAGTGTATTTACACTTGGAGAAAATCAGCAGCTGTGAAGGGTAAGAAGAAAGACTTTGATTTCTATAGCGCCTTTCACGACCACCGGATGTCTCAAAGTGCTTTACAGCCAATGAAGTATTTTTGAAGTGGAGTCACTGTTGTAATGTGGGAAATACGGCAGCCAATCTGAGCACAGCAAGCTCCCACAAACAGCAATGTGATAATAACCAGATAATCTGTTTTTGTTATGTTGATTGAGGGAGAAATACAGGCCAGGACACTGGAATAACTCCCCTGCTCTTCTTCCAAATAGTGCCATGGGATCTTTTACGTCCACCTGAGAGGGCAGATAGGGCCTCGGTTTAACGTCTCATCTGAAAGACGGCACCTCTGACCAGTGCAGTGCTGAGGGAGTGCTGCACTGAGTGTCAGCCTAGCTTTATGTGCTCAACAACCTTTTGACTCCGAGGCGAGTGTGCTACCAACTGAGCCACAGCTGACACCTACTGAAATTGGGGAATTTTAATTGAGTCCTAACAAATTGCCGAAGTTAGCTGATAAATTTACGGTGTTAGTGTCCTTGCTGTGAACCACTGTGGATGTGAAATATCATACATTCGTACCCCACTTTGGGTGACTGCACGTGATGAATAGACTACCACTAGGTGGTAGCAAAATACAGTACACCAGATGCACTGCCTTACCCTGTCTTTTAGATAGAAAGAAAGACTTGCATTTATATAGCGCCTTTCACAACCGCCAGACACCCCAAAGCACTTTACAGCCAATTAAGTACTTTTTGAAGTGTTGTAATGTGGGAAACGCGGCAGCCAAATTGCGCACAGCAAGCTCCCCTGCTCTTCTTCGAAATACTGCCATGGGCTCTGTAAGGGATTCTGACCCTGCGTGTCTCGCAGCCTGTGAGGTTCACGCGGCTCTGTGCAGCCTGTATGTCAGTGCGGGTCTAGGCCTTGTTGCCTGTTCTGGTCTCCAGCCAGTCTGGGAACACTAGACACACCTGTGAGTGGTTCGAATCACTCTCCCTTACGGTTCTAGACACTGGACTTAGATGCGAGAGCAGTAATGGAGATGAAACTCAGGTAGACTCGGTTTGAATGGTACGAAATGGAAAATCTTTATTGCATGATACTTAAGATTATGAAATACATGTCATAAGCACAGATTAATGACAGTACAATCTTACAAACAGTTATATAGTCGATCTTAGGGAAACGAGGAACGAACGGCACATAGTAAATAGGGGCACACATTACAAATATCCTTAATCCTTAAACCCTCCCCTATCAATATCTATCCTAAACTAGATTCGTAGGATCTCGAGACTCATGCTCACCACTCGTGATAACTCGGAGAAATTCCGAATAGCTGATCGGATGTTTTTCACCGCAGCACCCACGTGTCGGTCAGGAGATCTCCTGGTCCCACTTGTTTACTTCTGCTGCTCCGGCTAGCAGGCTGGAACGTCTGCTGTGATGAAGATCTGTATTGGTGGCTTTCACATTCCAGTTACTTTTGGGCACAGTCCAGTTATATCATCGATGCGATATGTTTCGTTACAAGTTCGAAGAAGTCTTCCTGGCAAGGAAAACTTGGCTAATCGACCTACAGGCGCGGTCGGGATTTACTGACCGTGGCGATGGATATGGTCTTCCTTTCTTCTCATCTCATCTCATCTCATCTCTTCTCGGGCCTTTTGGTTCCGATACCGGTTACCAATATAGGTCTTCGTTACGCGACACGAGGTAGATCCGAACGGATCAGAAAGTTCAACAGTCCTTTTCAAGAGAGGCAACAGGCAAGCAGGAGCGAGCCCAACTACGAGTACACAGGAGCAGCCACGATGATAAGAGAGAGATGGACGGTTTGGAGCCTGCAATTATAGTGCACAAATCTTCCGTTTCCCGCCCAACTATAATGTCCATTCTTTTGTTTAGGGTCTGGCGCTCAAATGTCTTGTATGGGTGATCTCCGTTCTTAATGGGTTTCGGGGCTACTCGTAAATGTCTGAGTACCTGTTAATATTTCTCCCATTGTTAAATCGGTCGGTAATCTCCCTGGAGGGGGTTTGGGGCTTCCAAGTGTCCTGTATAACTACCTGCTAATGGCTCTCTCATCGTAGAGTCGTTGGGATTTTACATATTAATGTCTTTTGGATGGGCCCTTGATTACTCGGTACAATGGCTTTCCTTTGTACCTGGGAGACCGATTTCAGTATTTATGTGTATACTGCAAACCCATAATGTCTCGTGTATTATCTTCACTGTGCTGACTCTTAATCGATCTTGCACAAATGTTTATTGGAACGCCATCTTGTCTGCCTGTTGAAAAGTCTAGAATGTTCTGTCACGAGGTGCGGCGGCCATTTTACAGGCTGCTTGTGTCCACTTTAAACCTGTCAGCATTCTGCTGAAATAAAAGCTGTTTGAACGAAACTCTGTGTTTTCTCCTTATTAATAAAATCGCGATATATTGCGAATTCTACAGCTCTTTTATGCCCACCTGGAAGAGCAGATGGGGCCTCGGTTTATTGTCTCATCCAAAAGACAGCACCTGTGACATTGCAGCACTCCCTCACCGTTGTCAGCCTAGAGTTCTGTGTTCAAATCTCTCGGGTGGGAATGTGAACCCACAACCTTCTGACTCCGAGGTGGGGGTGCTACCAACTGAGCCACGGCTGACACAGATAACTGGGATTCCTATTTAGATTAAACTATTTGACTGTCTTCAGAAATTATTTTAGTTCAATCAGCCCTTCCCTCCCGCCCCAGCATCCCTCCACCACTTGAAAACAAAGTTTCAAAATAAGCTATTTCTCCCAGTGTTCTCTGACATCTCCAGTACGGAACACAATGTAGAATCCCTCCATTACCATCCTTCCTGCTTCTCTCCACTCCCAGTAACAGGAGAGGCGGTTGGAGCACCAGCTCTCTTCAGTCCTGTCTTGGCAGATGCAAACATCAGTGAGAAAAATCTGAATTTTTCTAAGCAGCACTCTCCAGTTTCTGTCAGTGAGTGAGCTAATTGAATAAAATGGTCTCAAATAACCTACTTTTAACAAAGCTTAAATGGACTGAATGCTTCACGTGTGTATTGCTGCATGGATTAAACTGGGCAAACAGTTTGAACTGCTGCAAAATATTGAATTGGAGCCAATATTCAGAATTCTAAAACAAGCAAGAGCTCCCTCCACCAATGGTCTTGTGGGTAAATCACCACCTGACCACAACTGAGCGGAACAGACCAGGAGGCCAAGGTACAAATTGAATTAGTTGATCTCAGTTGGGGAAGCTATTTGGGTTCTACAACTGGTCTCAACCACCGAGGAAGGGTGGAAAAAGTTGGAATGACTTTTTCTGATCACTCTCCAATAATCCTTCGTGGAAACTGAAGCGATTGGGTGTTAGCTGAGGACAGGATCGACTTTGTGACGACCTCCATTGTTGAATAGCCCGTCAACGTTCGCTGCTTGTTCTCCTGAAGAACGGGCACTTGAGCGAGGAGCTGTCCCGAGTGGCTCAGCGGCAGTCAGCACCTTCAGGAAAGGAGAGGAAACATTGCCGGGGGGGGCGGGGAATGTTCCATTTTCCCCAGGTGTTAACATTTATTACTATCCCACTGCTAATAAAACAGGAGGTAAAGATCTCGAAGGGGGGGAGAGAAAGAGGGTTTGCATTGAAATCAGACCCGGCCATCACTTTTAAAGTGAGTGCAGTTGTGCAAAGATTAAATGGAGAATAAATGGACTCTTCAGGTATCATATAATGGAGCTGAAAAATCAAAATACATCACAGAGGGTGAAGAGAATCAGCTGCAAGATGAAAGACCGTGGCTGCAGTGTGGACCATCTACAAGATGCACTGCAGCAACTCGCCAAGGCTTCTTCGGCAGCACCTCCCAAACCCGCCACCTCCACCACCTAGAAGGACAAGGGCAGCAGGCGCATGGGAACACCACCACCTCCAAATTCCCCTCCAAGTCACACACACCATCCTGACTTAGAAATATATCGGCCGATCCTTCATCGTCGCTGGGTTATGAGGGATTTGAAAACAAGGATGAGAATATTAAAACTGGGGCATTGCCGGACCGGGAGCCAATATAGGTCAGCGAGCAGAGGGATGATGGGTAAATGGGACTTGGTGCAAGTTAGGATATGGGCAGCAGAGTTTTGGTTGAGCTCAAGTTTATGGTGGGTGGAAGACGGGAAGCCGGCCAAGAGAGCATTGGAACAGTCAAGTCTAGAAGTGACAAAGCATGGATGAGGGTTTCAGCAGCAGATGAGCTGAACCAGAGGCAGAGTCGGGCGATATTACGGAGGTGGAATAGCTGGTCTTGGTGATGGAACGGATATGTGGTCAGAAGCTCATCTCTGAGCCAAATACGACACCAAGGTTGCGAACGGTCTGGTTCAGCCTCAGACAGTTGCCAGGGAGAGGGATAGAGTCCGTGGCTAAGGATCAGAGTTTGTGTTGGGGAGTGAAGACAATGGCTTCAGTCTTCCTAATAGTTAGAGGAAATTTCTGCTTATTCAGCACTGGATGTTGGACAAGCAGTGTGACAAATCGGATACAGTGGAGTGGTCGAGAGAGGTGGTGGTGAGGTAGAGCTGCACGTCACCAGCGTACATGTGGAACCTGAAGTATTTTCGGATGATTTTGCAAAGGGGCAGCCTGTAGGAGAGAAATAGGAGGGGGCCAATAAAAAATCCTTGTGGGGACTCCAGAGGTAACGGTGCAGGAGTTGGAAGAGAAGCCATTCCTATGTAATTTCTCTGGCAGCTGTTATAATGAAGACACTAACCCATTTAAAACAAGCAGGTTTGTGCTTTCTAATATCCCTCGGGGATTTCACCGAGCCAAGCCAAAAGTCAGCCATTAAGCGGGGAGGGGAGCCACTGATGGGAAGGCAGCAGGTGGGAAGATATTTGTGCAGTGGTCCCTTTAAGGATCGCTGGTGGGGCTACTTAATGCTCTGTTCCACTAGAGGGGTGAGTTAACCTTCTCTGCTGTAAGAAGAACAATCCCAACCTCTCCAGTCTCTCCACAGAACAACAAGTAAATCTCTTCTGCCCCCTTGCTTAAAGCCATAGGTTTAGCAGAACTTATAGAATCATAGAATGGTTACAGCACAGAAGGAGGCCATTCGGCCCGTCGAGCCCGTGCCGGTTCTCTGCAAGAGCACTTCAGCTAGTTCCACTCCCCCCACCCTTTCCCAGTAGCCCTGCAAGCTTTTTTCCTTCAGGTACTTATCCAATTCCCTTTTGAAAGCCACGATTGAATCTGCCTCCACCACCCTTTCAGGCAGTGCCTTACAGATCCTAACCACTTGCTGCGTAAAAAAGATTTTCCTCATGTCGCCAATCACCTTAAATCGGTGTCCTCTGGTTCTTGACCCTTCCCCTAATGGGAACAGTTTCTCTCTATCTACTCTGTCTAGACCCCTTATGATTTTGAACACCTCTATCAAATCTCTCAACCTACTCTGCTGTAAGGAGAACAACCCCAGCTTCTCTAGTCTATGCACGTAACTGAAGTCCCTCATCCCTGGAATCATTCTCGTAAACCTTTTCTGCACCCTCTCTAAGGCCTTCACATCCATCCTTCCAAAATTGGACACAAGGTTCGTCATAACTTCCTTGCTTTTGTACTTTGTGCCTCTATTTATGAAGCCCAGGATCCCGTATACCTTTTTAACCGCTTTCTCAACCTGCCCTGCCAGCTTCAACGATTTGTGCACACATACCCCCAGGTCTCTCTGTTCATGCACCCCCTTTAGAATTGTACCCTTTAGTTTATATTGCCTCTCCTCGTTCTTCCTACCAAAATGTATCACTTCGCACTTTTCTGCGTTAAACTTCATCTGCCACGTGTCCGCCCATTCCACCAGCCTGTCTATGCCCTCTTGAAGTCTATCGCTCTCCTCCTCACTATACTTCCAAGTTTTGCGTCAACTTCCTTGCTTTTGCACACTATCCCTTAATAAAGGCAAGGGTTTGGAGTGCATGTATGTAAATGCGCCTACCGTGGTAAATAAGGTTGGTGAGCTGCAGGCACAAGTCGCCACCTGGGACTACGCTCTCTGCGTGATTGACAGCCAATGGTGAGCGCGGCCCCGCCCTCTGCGTGATTGACAGCGAATGGTGAGCGAAGCCCCGCCCTCTGCCTGATTGACAGGCAATGCTGAACGTGGCCCCGCCCTCTGCGCGATTGACAGCCAATGGTGAGCGAGGCCCCGCCCTCTGCCTGATTGACAGGTAACGAGACTTAAGACCCCGCCCAGCCCCACCCCGCTTCCCTTCCGCCTGCGAGCGAGTGGAGTTCGGAGCTGCCGCCCTTTCCTCGCCGCTGATCTCACACATTCACCTCAACCCCTCCGGGAAACCCTTCAGCGCGATGGCTGGCAAGAATCCCCAGGTTTACATGGACATCGCTGCGGGTGGCGAACAACTGGGCCGGATCGTGATGGTGGTGAGTTGTGCTGCCCGGAACTCGGCCCGCGTGTGAAGGAAGCCCGGAACCGAGCGCGGGCGGGGGTGCGTTGAGGCCGGCCGGCCGCTGGGGGAGCGATTCCCAGGACCGGACCCCAGCGCGCCTGGCTGAAGAGCGCGCATGCGTGGGGGTGGTGGTGGGGGTGGGGTGAAGAGCGCGCATGCGTGGGGGGTCTGAAGAGCGCGCATGCGTGGGGGCGAGGAGCGCGCATGCGCGGGGGCAACAGCACCTGGGTGTGGAGCCTCTGGAATGTGTGAAGTAGCATGGTTAGAGTTATAGAGCGCAGTACCGGTTTCCATTGCTCAGGGACAGTGCCAGGTATCTATTCTCAGGCTTCAGAGCAAGATCTCCCTTCCTGTTAATGGACTGTCTGGCCACAGCCACGTCCCATTTGGACTTGTCGCTCACCTCCACCTCCCAGTAGTGCGCCCCCGCTGTGAAGCCCTCAGTGGCCAGGACGGAGACACACACGTCGAACCTTGCCGGGCTTTCGGGAAGCAGCTGCTTGGTATCGATGACCCTCACACTGGTCAGGTCCTCTGACAGCAGCAGCCAAGGGTTTGCTGTTTGGGCGTCCAGAGACGAGGCTAACAGGAGGGATGCAACACTAAGCTCTCTAATGCAACACTGTAGGGAACGGTAGCCTTGTTCTTAGGCAGCATAGTGGTTATGTTGCTGCACTAGTGAGTACAAATCCCACCACGGTAGCTGGGGAATTTAAATTCAGTTAATTAAATAAATCTGACATAAAAAGCTAGTGTCGGTAACCATGAAACTATCGGATTGGCGTAAAAACCCATCTGGTTCACTAATGCCCTTTAGGGAAGGAAATCTGCCGTCTTTACCCGATCTGGCCTATATGTGACTCCAGACCCACAGCAATGTGGTTGACTCTTAACTGCCCTCTGAAATGGCCTAGTAAGCCACTCAGTTGTACAAATCGCTACGAAACACAATAATAAGAATGAAACCGGATGGACCACCTGGCATCGACTTTGGCTACAGCAACGGCACACCCAGCCCAGTTGACCCTGCAACACCAACATCTGGGGACTTGTGCCAAAATTGGGAGAGCTGTCCCACAGACTAGTCAAGCAACAGCCTGACATAATCATACTCGCAGAATCATACTAAACTCGTCCATCACCATCCCTGGGTATGTCCTGCCACACCGGTGGCGGCACAGTCCATCACCAAGAGTGGCTCGGTAGCACCACTACTGACCGAGCTGGCCGAATCTTGAAGGACATAACTGCCAGTCTGGGCTTGCGACAGGTGAGAGAACCAACATGAGGGAAAAACCTACTTGACCTTGTCCTCACCACTCTACCTGTCGCAGATGCATGACAGTATTGGTAGCAGTGACCACCGCACAGTCATTGTAAAGACGAAGTCCCGCCTTCACACTGAGGACACCCTCATCGTGTTGTGTGGCACGACCACTGTACAAAATGGGATAGATTCAGAACAGATCTAGCAGCTCAAAACTGGGCATCCATGAGGCGCTGTGAGCCATCAGCAGCAGCAGAATTGTATTCCACCACAACCTGTAACCTCATGGCCTGGCATATCCCTCACTCTACCATTACCATCAAGTCAGGGGACCAACCCTGGTTCAATAAGGAGTGTAGAAGAGCATGCCAGGAGCAGCACCAGGCATACCTAAAAATGAGGGGCCAACCTGGAAACGGCAACACAGGACTACATGCATGCTAAAAAGTGGAAGCAGCATGCTATAGACAGGGCTAAGCGATTCCCCAATCAACGGATCAGATCAAAACTCTGCAGTCCTGCCACATCCAGTCGTGAATGGTGGTGGACCATTAAACAACTAACGGGAAGAGGAGGCTCCATGAATATCCCCATCCTCAATGATGGTTGAGCGCAAAAGACAAGGCTGAAGCGTTTGCAACCATCTTCCGCCAGAAGTGCCGAGTGGATGATCCATATCGGCCCACTCCTGAGGTCCCCACCATCACAGAAGCCAGTCTTCAGCCAATTCGATTCACTCCACGTGATATCAAGAAACGGCTGAGCGCACTGGATACAGCAAAGGCTATGGGCCCCGACAACATCCCGGCTGTCGTGCTGAAGACGTGCTGCAGAACTAGCCGCGCCTCTAGCCAAGATGTTCCAGTACAGCTACAACACTGGCATCTATCCGACAATGTGGAAAATTGCCCAGGTATGTCCTGTCCACAAAGCAGGACAAATCCAATCCGGCCAATTGCCGCCCCATCAGTCTACTCTCCAGCATCAGCAAAGTGATGGAAGGTGTCGTCGACATTGCTATCAAGAGGCACTTACTCACCAATAACCTGCTCACTGATGCCCAGTTTGGGTTCCGCCAAGACCACTCTGCTCCTGACCTCATTACAGCCTTGGTCCAAACATGGACAAAGGAGCTGAATTCCAGAGGTGAGGTGAGAGTGACTGCCCTTGAATTCAAGGCAGCATTTGACCGAGTGTGGCATCAAGGAGCCCTAGTAAAACTGAAGTCAATGGGAATCGGTGGGGGGAAACTCCCCACTGGCTGAAGTCATACCTAGCACAAAGGAAGGTGGTTGAAGGTCAATCATCACAGCCCCAGGACATCGCTGTATGAGTTCCTCGGGGCAGTGTACTAGGCCCAACCATCTTCAGCTGCTTCATCAATGACCTTCCCGCCAACATAAGGTCAGAAATGGGGATGTTCGCTGATGACTGCACAGTGTTCCGCACCATTCACAACTCCTCAGATAATGAAGCAGTCCATGCCTGCATGCAACAAGACCTCGACGCTGTTCAGGCTTGGGCTGATAAGTGGCAGGTAACATTCGCGTCACACAAGTGCCAGGCAATGATTATCTCCAACAAGCGAGTGTCTACCCACCGCCCCTTGACATTCAACGGCATTACCATTGCCGAATCCCCCACCATCAACATCCTGGGGGTCACCATTGACCATAAACTTAACTGGACCAGCCACATGAATACTGTGGCAACAAGAGCAGGTCAGAGGCTGGGTATTCTGCCGATAGTGTCTCACCTCCTGACTCCCCAAAACCTTTCCACCATCTACAAGGCACAAGTAAGGAGTGTGATGGAATACTCTCCACTTGCCTGGATGAGTGCAGCTCCAATAACACTCACTCAAGAAGCTCGACACCATCCAGGACAAAGCAGCCCGCTTGATTGGCAACCCATCCACCACCTTAAACATTCACTCCCTCTACCACTGGCGTACCGTGGTTGCAGTGTGTACCATCTACAAGATGCACTGCAGCAACTCGCCAAGGCTTCTTCGGCAGCACCTCCCAAACCTGCGACCTCTTCCAACAAGAAGGACAAGGGCATCAGGCTCATGGGAACACCACCACCTCCAAGTTCCCCACCATCCTGACTTAGAAGTATATCGCTGAACCTTCATCGTCACTGGGTCAAAATCCTGGAACTCCCTCCCTAACAGCACTGTGGGAGTACCTTCACCACACGGACTGCAGCGGTTCAAGAAGGCGGCTCACCACCACCTTCTCAAGGGCAATTAGGGATGGGCAATAAATGCTGGCCTTGCCAGCGATGCCCACATCCCATAATCAAATTTTTTTTTTAAAACCACTAAGCTCTGCCTTTATTACAAGAGGATTGAGTATGAGTAAAGACATCTTACTGCAATTATATAGGGCCCTGGTGAGACCACACCTGGAGTATTGTGTACAGTTTTGGTCTCCTTACCTAAGGAAGGATATACTTGCCATAGAGGGAGTGCAACGAAGGTTCACCAGACTGGTTCCTGGGATGGGGGGGATTGTCCTATGAGGAGAGATTGAGTAGACTAGGCCTATATTCTCTAGAGTTTAGAAGAATGAGAGGTGATCTCATTGAAACATACAAAATTTTTACAGGGCTTGACTGGGAGGATGTTTCCTCTGGCTGAGGAGTCTAGAACCAGGGGTCACAGTCTCAGAATAAGGGGTCGGCCATTTAGGACTGTGATGAGGAGAGATTTCTTCAATCAGAGGGTGGTGAATCTTTGGAATTCTCTACCCCAGAGGGCTGTGGAGGCTCAGTCGTTGAGTATATTCAAGATAGAGATCGATAGATTTTTGGATATTAAGGAATCAAGGGATATGGAGATCGGGCGGGAAAGTGGAGATGAGGTAGAAGATCAGCCATGATCTTACTGAATGGCGGAGCAGGCTCGAAGGGCCAAATCTCCTGCTCCTATTTCTTATGTTCTTAAGCCAAAAGGGGTATCATCAGAATCACTGTTAAATGTTTACTGATCCGGTATGTGGTAAAATAATTGCATCCCATGTCCAGCAGCAGTATAGCTACAATTTTTAGGGTTGGTCTGTATGAAACTTGTTCATGTGTACGTATGATTAGTTTTAAAAGCCTTCTCTACAATGTTTGAATAGTGATTACAGCAGTAAAGCTGCAGTGTTTTATTATTGTACATGATCGATATACTGAAGCTGTGCACTGCTTGTCTCTTTCAGCTCAACGCTGATGTGGTCCCAAAGACTGCAGGTAAGTCCCAGGAACAGACTATGTTGAGCTGAAGAAAGTCTCCGTTGTATCGATGTGTGGTCTTACTCTGAATGGTTTTGTTGCAGAAAACTTTCGTGCACTGTGCACAGGTGAGAAGGGTTTTGGTTACAAGAACTCCACATTCCACAGAATCATTCCCGAGTTCATGTGCCAGGTGAGGAGCAACTTTATTTTGGGAATGGTTGGGAATATCTCTGTGCTTGGTTTCAGTAAATGGCTAATGACTTGTTCAACTTCCAATTGTACAGGGTGGTGACTTCACAGCACACAACGGCACTGGTGGAAAGTCCATCTACGGGAACAAGTTTCCGGATGAGAACTTCACACTGAAGCACACAGGGCCTGGTAAATAGGCTGCTTGGCATATTTGTATGATGACTTTCAGCGGTGGGGTGGCAAGAGTGGAGGAGGTAGGAGGAAGGGAATGTTGAGAAGGGAGTTGAGTTCGTTGGGGTGAAGGAAGAGGCGGGGTGTGGAGGTGGAGAGAGAGGGGGCACCAGATGGAAGAGGTGGGGGGAATATGAGGGCAGGGAGATGGGCTTCAATTGGCCAAGTGATGCTCATTGTGGGAGGACTGCTCTGGGTGACTGTAATTGCGTGTCTTGTCGGTGAAAGAATACCTGGGGATTATTGAAGGTGTAGTTTGGGGCTGTCACACAATGTTAAATGCTGCACGTCCTCAAATAGTCATCTAATGTTACGTTCACAACAGTATGTACAAGAGCAGTACTGTTTGAAATTCTGACACCACTGACTGTTAATGTATATCAGATGCGCATTACTTTTTTTTAAACTAAAAGCTGAAATCAAATTTGCTTCTTGTGGAATATTATCAAATAATCCCAAGTAAATAATATTGAAGTAAAAGTCAGCTTTTGAGACATTTCTGACAAGGTGTTATATGCAACTCTTTATTTCTATGAATAGTTCTACTAATCACATTGTTACTTTTAATTTTGAGTCATGGCTACATTCACTACATTTTTGAACGGCACCATCCGTTCATTACACTTATTGAAAATATGGCAAGTCTTAGCTGGGCTAATGTTTCTAAGGTGTAGAATATATCCATGTCTTGGGACCTTTCATGTTTGCCTAAGTCTTGAATGGAGTGCATCTGTTGTACTTGAGGTACCACACTTCAACTGAACTGTCTCCTTTTTTTCTCCCCCTTTATAAAAAAAAAGACAGCTGGTTTCTATCACTGTCATTACCTGGCCTCTCCCTGGGGTGTGAGCCAGGCATTCATAAGTAGATACCATTTGACTTCATAATGTGACTGTTTACAAGTACCTGAGTAGTGGCTTTAAATGGGTCTGTTGTTTTTAAATACAACTCCATCTTGGCTAAACATCACAACAGAGCTCAGCCTTGTCTGTGAGAACCACTATTGGGGATCTGTTAGTGGACATGAGAAGCGCGGGTACGATAATAGTGAAAATATTCATCAACCTGATTTTGATTAGCAAAGAAAAGCAATTGTTAAACTTAATCTTTACTTATAACAAACCTGGGTCTTTATGCAATCAATAAGGGAGAAGAATATAAGCTGGTTGTGGAGGAGTTTGTTGCTTGGGGTTATTGATTTCAAAATCCTTCTGTTCTATTTCTACCCACTTTCGAAACTGTCTACAAACCTACCTCGCTGACCTTCGGTCATCTGTTTCACCCCAACTCCTGCTCTGTGCTTCACCGTTCTTTCTCCCAGGCCCAGAAATGCATTTCATTACCTCGAAGGCACCATATATAAGTGCAAGTTGTACAGGAGAGGAAGCTGAACACATTTATGGAATGTTTACTTTTTGTCATCTTACTATTGCAGGTATCCTGTCTATGGCCAATGCTGGGCCAAATACCAATGGATCCCAGTTTTTTTTATGCACTGAGAAAACTGAGTGGTAAGTGTATGGTGAATTAGTATTCTCTCTCTGCAAGTATTCACTGCAGGATTCAGTAGTCACTAACGTCTGTTGTTCAATCTTGCAGGTTGAATGGAAAGCACGTTGTATTTGGTTCTGTGATTGAGGGGCTGGATGTTGTAAGAAAGATGGAATCGTTGGGCAGCGACAAGGGCAAACCCAAAAAAACCGTTACCATCACTGATTGTGGACAGCTGTCCTAATTTGTTTGTGAATGAAATTATACAATATAAATAAAACTTGATCACTTGCAATTCCAGTTTTACTTTGCACTGCAGTATTACATTTTTTAACGACTCATTGCTTTAGACCACTATTCTCTCAGCCGAGTTCGACTAAAGTGCCCCAAACAGGCAAATCACTCTGGGACCTTCTCTTGAGAGAAGGTTTCTCCAGGTATTTTAAATTTACTCTCTGGATATGGGCGTCGCTAGCAAGGGCAGAAGGTGGTGGTGAAGCTGCCATATTGAACTGCTGCAGTCATGTGGTGAAGGTACACCGTGCTTGTTGGGTAGGGTGTTCTGGGATTTTGACTCCATTATTATGAAGGAATGGTGATCTATGTCCAGGTGAGGATGATGTGACTTGCAGGGAAAGCTGGAGGTGATGGTGTTCCCAGACTCCTGCTGCCCATGTCTCTTTCAGGTGGTGGAGATTGTGGGTTTGGGAGGTGCTGTTGAAGAAGCCTTGGTGCATTGCATTGCATTGCAGTGCATCCTGTGGATAATACACACTGTAGCTACGGTGTGCTGGTAGTGGATATTTAAGGTGCTGGGCAGCCAATCAAGAGGACTGCTTTATCCTGGTTGCTATTGATCTTCTTTAGTATTGTTGCAGCTGCACCCATCCAGGGGAGAGCATTCTATGGTTAGGAAATTGGCTGAGTGGCAGGAGACATAGGGATAATGGGCAGGTACTCTAATTGGCAGGATGTGACTAGTGGTGTCCCACAGGGATCTGTGTTGGGGCCTCAACTACTAATCGTATTTATTAACTACTGAGATAATGGGATAGAGAGCCACATATCTAAGTTTGCCGATGACACAAAGATGGGCAGCTTTGTAAGCAGTGTAGATGGAAGCATAAAATTACAAAGATATTAATAGATTAAATGAATGGGCAAAACTGGAAAATGGATTTCAATGTAGGCAAGTGTGAGGTTATCTACATTGGACCTAAAAATGATAGATCAGAGTGCTTTCTGAATGGTGAAAAGCTGAGAACAGTGGGGTCCATGTACGTGGATCAGTAAAATGTCAGGTGCAGAAAATAATCAAAGGCTGTTGACTGGTGCATCGTAAGTCTAGGCTGGATTCAAGCCCAGGGCCCAGAGTAATGTTCAACACCGTCCGCCACCCAGTCCTCCCTGTCGGCATTTGTTCTCAACACTGTCTAACTGTTTCTGTTTTGACAATGGAACCAACATTTTAGTTACTGGATCCAAGTCTGATAGTTGGAGTTGATCCTTCACTCCCCAGTGCCATGATCAGTGTGGGTAGACAGACCCTAGACGTGTGGTAGAACCTAGAACCAAATATCCTCTTTAATTGGAGCAGCAGCAGGTATAGTGGTGGATACAAACACCGAGGCAGTCGCAGATGGTCATAGAGGCAATAATGGAATTGGAGGGATAGGCAGTGGAGGCAGCAAGTCCATTTTTGCAGGAGAAATTTGAATATTTGTGTATGGGGAGAGATGGGTTTTCTGGTACCTACAGGTTCAATTATTTGTGTTTTGGTGGGGGGAGGGGGGTCTTTTCATTTGCTTACTGGGGATCCCAATTTTATGTAATTATGTTGTCCATTTACTGGTCATGGCACATGAATGTGGACCCTACTCAAAAGTTAGCCATCCACGACCTACATTATGGTGCATGAGCTTGGGGCCCTCTATTCACCACCGGGGTCCAAGTGGTCTATCGGGTGGATCAAGCAGTGTTTGACCCATTAGTCTGTGAGCTTCACTGTCTCCATGGCTAGGTGTGCTGCTTGGCGTTGTACAACGTCATGCCGATGAGAAATGCTCAGGTTTGATCCCCACTCCTGGCTGGCCTCCCACATTCTACCCTACGTAAACTTGAGGTGATCCAAAACTTGGCTGCCTGTGTCCCGTTCACCCATCACCCCTGTGCTCGCTGACCTTCATTGGCTCCCTTGTTTTCAATACCCTTCTTGGCCTTGCCACTCCCTATCTCTGTAATCTCCTTCAGCCCCACAAACCCCCAAGATATTCTGCCCTCTTGAGGATACCTGATTATCATCACTCAACCATTGGTGGCCGTGCCTTCTGTTGCCTAGGCCCTAAGCTCTGGAATTCCCTGCCTAAACCTCTCTACCTCTCTTTCCTCCTTTTAAGACGTTCCTTAAAACCTACCTCTTTGACCAAGCTTTTGGCCACCTGCCCTAATTTGTCCTTTATGTGGATCGGTGTCATTTTTTTGTCCTTTTAATACTCCTGTGAAGCGTCTTGGGATGTTTTACAACGTTAAAGGCGCTATATAAATACAAATTGTTGTTCTGCTCAACTGATCACCGGCGGTGGGGTTTATGCAATCTGCAGAGGCCAGATGAAATTAACTAGGTTTCTTGCAGCTGTCAGTCGAGGACTGGCCAGCACTCCGTTCTGGGGAATCCAGGTTCGATAGGTTCTTGATAGTTACTGTCTAGGTTTCAACATGACAGGTGGGCACTTGAGGGAAGAAGCTTTTGGGATTGTCTCTAGGGCAGAGTCTGGGTGTCTCCAAACAAATTGGAGAACTATCAACAGATAGTGTGGGACTTGTGATCACCGAAGCACAACATCCTGCTTATTAGCTTAGGTGCTACTTCTGTCTTGGGTGTTGAAGTGGTGGAGATAGGGTAACAAGTAACTCCTTTATGTGGATTTTCCAATTGGGATTCTGTAAATAGTTTCCCCTGATTAATGCTGGTTCTAAAAAAAAAAAAACCAGATCGGGAAAAAACCGATGCGAGTGGTTGAGTTCCTCAGTAATGGAAAAACTTGAGACTTGGTTTATCCAGATAATGGATGGGTTTGATCATTTCAGACTAATGTCTGTTGCTGCAAGGACAGTATTGGAAACTTAACCACCTGTAATCCTCATGGGAACAAATATTTCTGCAAGTACCGTCCTCGCCCATCGTCTACACGTGCACTTTCAAGGTGAGTTGCTGGACAGCAGCGAGGAGCAGAAACCCTCAGCGATCGTTCATTTCCCTCGTGCTCGCCCAGCAATGCTAAGATCAGTTGTGATGCATCCCCTGTACCCTGGCTGGAATAATCTAATTTAGCAGATACCTGTTCTGAATCGCTCCCCGGAAGTGTATTTACACTTAGAGAAAATCAGCAGCTGTGAAGGGCTGTGAAATTTGAATTCAGTCCGAACAAATTACCGAAGTTAGCTGACAAATTGACGGTGTATGTGTCCCTGCTGTGAACCACTGTGCCATGTGAAACGTACATTCGTACCCCACTTTGGGTGACCGCACTGTGATGAATAGATTACCACTAGGTGGCAGCAAAATACAGTACACCAGATGCTATTTCTTGCCCTGTCTTTTAGATAGAAAGAAAGACTTGCATTTATATAGCGCCTTTCACAACCACAGGACACCGGGGAGAACTCCCCTGCTCTTCTTCAAAATAGTGCCATGGGATCTTTAACATCCAGCTGAGATGCCTCGGGTATCATAACAGGGCCGAAAAATTAAAATACAGCACAGAGGGTGAAGAGGACCAGCAATGATTTGTGACCAGTGGCAAAATACGGTACAGAAACAAAAAAGACCTCTAGTTAAAATAAGATTTTTCTTCTGTGGTTTAACTCCTTGCAGAGGGGGGGGGGGGGTGTTATGGTTCCTCTGGAGCAGCTCACCCTCTGGTACCTCATAAAAGTGCTTGTTATCCATGTTTGGGATTTTGGCCATAACTGCCAGCTGGCTATTCACCTATAGGGTCCATCGCAACCAAACCTGATCGCGCCCTCATCTGTCACCTATTAACTTATGACCTTTTAGCAGCGGTTTGCTAGATGGTGATCAGGTGCAGGAACACCGGGTGATGCTCACCTAGCGGTGGCTGTGGCTGATTCTCTTGCCTGTTACCGAGACATCAGCTGGTTTGCCTGCTTCAGGGAGGGGGAGGGAAAGTCGGAGGTCAAACCCACAGCTTCCTGTGTCCAGTTGGAAGTGAAGTCCACAGAACTCTGGCACAAAGGGTGAGAACTCCCTTTTTTAGGTTTAGTGCTGATTAATTTTGGAGATTTGGAGACTAGATTGATCCCTGAGATGAGAGGATTGTCCTGTGAGGAGAGATTGAGTAGATTGGGCCGATACTCGCTGGAGTTTAGAAGAATGAGAGGTGATCTCATTGAAACATACAAGATTCTGAAGAGGATTGACACGGTAGATGCTGAGAGGTTGTTTCCCACTGGCTGGAGAGTCTAGAACTAGGGGGCATCATCTCAGGATAAGGGGTCGGCCATTTAAGACAGATGAGGAGGAATTTCTTCACTGAGGGTTGTGAATCTTTGGAATTCTCTGCCCCAGAGGGCTGTGGATGCTGAGTCTTGTATTCAAGGCTGAGATCGATAGATTTTGGACTCTAGGGGAATCAAGGGATATGGAGATCGGGTGGGAAAGTGGAGTTGAGGTCGAAGATCAGCCATGATCTTATTGAATGGCGGGGCAGGCTTGGGGGGCCGTATGGCCGACTCCTGCTCCTAATTCTTATGTTCTTATTTGTTAGTCAGTAAAATTAGATGACCTGCTAATTTATAGAGTGGCATGCTTTGTTATTTTCTAAGTTGTGAGCATTATGAAATTCACTGTAAACTTTATTCTCTTTGTTCATAGGTTTTGTTTAATATAAATCAATTTATTGGTTCACATTTGGCTTCAACTCACTTAGTGTGTACCAGGCCACCTTCCACAAGATAGAGAAGGGCACATGGGAGTAAGTGTGAGATTACAGTGTCCAGTTCACACAATGACAACTTTATAGTATAAAAGCAAGATACTGCGGATGCTGGAAATACTGAAAATCAAAACAGAAAATGCTGGGACTACTCAGCAGGTTAGGCAGCATCTGTGGAGAGAGAAACAGAGTCAACGTTTCAGGTCGATGATCTTTCATTTGACACAGATGCTGCCTGACCTGCTCAGTATTTTTCAGCACTTTCTGTTTTTATATCACCCTACAGCATGCCTGAATATTGGAGAGTAAAGGTAAACTGATCATAGGGATCGTGGGATCTGCTTAACTGGAGAAACCAATGATGCTGAAACCAGTGGAATGTCGAGAGCAGAACCAAAACGTTGTTAAGGGGGATAATTTTCCAACTTTGCACAGCCAGTGAGAATTTCACCAGCCAAGTGTACGTATCAGAAAGTTGGGAGCACATTGTATGTGATTCCCAACTGTTAATTTAAATGATCAGAAAATCACGCACAGTCTGAATTTCCAATATGCAATGCCCAGAAATACTTCACTCAAACAGCAAACAATAATCGCTCTGCCTTTCAGCTAATTACACAATTGGGCCTTGTAAATAGGTGCTTTGGAAAGGACGCTAAAGAGCTGGAGATACTGGTAGTATTTGGAGATTTCCCAATGCGTGATTGACATCACAGGCTCTTTTTTTAACTTGAGTCCTGCTTTGATTTGGTGGCGTGGTGTTGGAAATAGCAACGAACAAACGGATGAAACTGCTGTATACGAATATATTGATACATTCAACAGCAACAACAACTAGTATTTATATAGCACCTTTAATGTAGTAAAACGTCCCAAGGCACTTCACAAGAGCGATTATCCAACAAAATTTGACACTGAGCCACATAAGGAGATATTAGGACAGATGACCAAAAGCTTGGTCAAAGAGGTAGGTTTTAAGGAGCATCTTAAAGGAGGAAAGAGAGGCGGGAGGTTTAGGGAGGGAATTCCAGAGCTTAGGGCCCAGGCAGCGGAAGGCACGGCTGCCAATGGTGGAGCGATTAAAATTGTGGATCTGCAAGAGGCCGGAATTGGAGGAGCGCAGAGATCTTGGAGGGCTGGAGGAGGTTACAGAGATCGGGAGGGGCGAGGCCATGAAGAGATTTGAAAACCAGGATGAGGATTTTACTAATGGCCTTGACCACGAGGGAGGAGGGAGGGAAGTGAAAATGCAAAGAGGATCCTGGACATAGCTATTTAAATGGCTTTTAGCAGTTGCTGCTTAACTTACTACATTTGTTGGCACTCAAAATGGTTAAAGAGTATAAGTAGTTTTCAAGGCAAGTAGGAGAGCTAGGCAATTAATACCCTGCCTGCTAAATCAGTAGTTAAAAGCTACAATGGTATTAAATATTCACTGACCCTGCATCTCCAACAGGGAACCAAGCTTAAAGGGACCACTGGCCAGAGATAGGGCTACAGCAGTGCAGCACTAATTCTCCAACTAACGATCCCTTGAAGCATAGCTCCCTACTGAGAGTGCATGATCGGTGGATGTACTCTTTGCTGTAACGAATGGGTATCAATGGGACGTGAAGGTTGACAGACTTTGTAATAGCTGTGCATTTGGCACGAGAAATGGAAAGGATTTCGTTTAGCTTTCGTTTCTGCTTTGTGCTGAGGAGAATTGTAGTGCAAGCCTATAATTATTGACATTTTCTCCCTTTTCACACAGACATGTTGCCTGAAGTTGAGGGAGGGAAGTATAAACAAACCATTTGTTGCATCTCCTTTAAATGGCACAAAGGTTAGCCATAAAACAGCCCCATGTAATCACTGCAGCAATGATTTATTTAGCCTGAGACCGGACTCAAGTAACGTTGGCTTGAGGAGAAAGTTAGATTGCGCTCCCCCTCCCCCTCCCGACTCAGGACTTGCAGCTAGTACGCTACCCAAAGAGCTTTGAGTTACATCCATGTGGTATTCAGCTGTGGTTCAGTGGGTAGCACTCTCGCCTTGAGTCAGAGGGTTTGTGGGTTCAATCAGGGACTTGAGCACAAAATTCTAGGCTGACACTCCAGTGCAGTGCCGAGGGGGTGCTGCACTGTCAGAGGTGCCGTCTTTCGGCTGAGCCGTTAAACCGAGGTCCCGTCTGCTCTCGGGTGGACGTAAAAGATCCCCTGGCACTATTTCGAAGAATAACAGCGGAATTGTCCCTGGTATCCTGGCCAATATTTATCTGTCAATCAGCATCACAAAAACCAGATTATCAGGTTGCTGTTTGTGGGAGCTTGCTGTGCGCAAATTGGCTGCTGCCTTTCCTACATTACAACAGTGACTCCACTTCAAAAGTACTTCATTGGCTATAAAGCGCTTTGGGACATCCTGAGCTCATGAAAGGTGCTATAGAAATGCAACTCCTTTTAAGAAATTCCTGTTAATTGATTGAGGGAAATTTTTACTAAGCACGTGCAGTCTAATTTCCGTGTATATATTTTGAAAGACGTATATGCTTGCTGGGAGCTGTGTTCCTCAGTAGGTGTTGCTATACTACAAGGAATGGTAGAATTTGGATTTCAGCGTGCATCAGACTGCAGTGCACGAGGTTTTAGCAGGCGAAACTCCAGCAGGAGCCCTGGGCACAGCTAGAGGTCTTTAAACCTTGGCTCATGCCAACCTTGGACCAAAGCTCCCTGGGCTTGGGTAAGCCCAGGGAGAGCAGGTACACTCCATATTAGGCAAACAGAAACTGTACCTATGTACAATGTATCAGTTTATAAATTGATCATATATAATTTCTACTATATAGAAGGGGAGAAAATTTGCAGGGCTATGGGGAAAGAGCAGGGGAGTGGGACTAATTGGACAGCTTTTTCAAAGAGCCGGCACAGGCTCGGTGGGCCGAATGGCCGCCTCCTGTG
The DNA here is from genome assembly GCA_030390025.1 of Squalus acanthias. Lineage (NCBI taxonomy): Eukaryota > Metazoa > Chordata > Chondrichthyes > Squaliformes > Squalidae > Squalus > Squalus acanthias. Next base: position 10,609,087 of record CM059446.1, on the reverse strand, counting down.
CTGTGTGATTCTATAAGTTGAAAAGCAGGTTTCCCGGTAAGCCTTAGCCAATCCGGCAAAGGTTACTTTGGTGTTGCCGCATGCAGTGCGAGACTCGCACGTCAGGGGGGGGCGTCAGAACTGGAGCAATATAAAAACGGTTTTAGTTTGGTACGTCTTGTGAATTTGAACAGAGTTAGCCCAGATTGCATTTCTCTGAGAGCGATCCTGAATTTGCAAACTCACGCTTCATATTGATCTCAGCCGGGGCAGCAGTGGAAGGCCACACATTGTGCATCAGCGTTCCTGAGTTAAGGAAAGTCAGCCGGTGGGGGGGTGGTCCCTGTTCTTAATTTACATGAGTGAGAAGTCGCACAACACCAGGTTATAGTCCCAACAGTTTTATTTGAAATCACAAGCTTTCGGAGCGGCTGCTCCTTCGTCAGGTGAAGTGAAGAAATACAAATGGGCACAGCATATATAGACAGAACAATGCCCGTGCAGAGAACAATGCCAGACGACTACAGTTAATCTTTCTAACTGCCTTTTATCACACCTCGGCAGAGAGACAATCACGGCAATCAAATCCAACCAGGTCAGTCAGGAAGACATGGGCGTGCTCAGTAGCGACCCATGCCACTGGACCTCTGCCGCTAACCCTGCCAAAGTTCATGGGTCGGAGGGGGTGGGGGGTCCCTTCATCTGCCTGGCATTAGTGGACTCCCGTGACGCTGGGGATGCATCTAGGGTGCCCACCATTGTATCCAAGGCAGAAAATCTGGCAGAGGTGAGCCACCCTGGGCAGAGCCTTCGTAGCCCCCCTCCCTCTCCCCCTCCCAGAAAGATGATTTAGCTGCACCCCCGCAACCCTCTTGGCCATATGAAAAATATCTTTTCCCCAACGATATTAAGTTCCTCTTTGGGTTCCAGGACTGATGCATGTTGGACTACCACATGGTTCCCATATTCCCCCCTTGGTTGGTTGGTATCACCAGACGGACCTGCACTGACCATTCGCTCGGTCCCATTGAATGCTTACGGTGCAGGGAATAGTAAATCTCCCGGCCCCTTCCCAACCTCATTCTGATGGTGCCCTTGTAAGAGCACATGGAGGCTCCACCCCGACAAAATCACCCCGGATCCTTTGGCACTCGGGCAGGTATCCGGATCCTGGACTTGTTGCTAGCCATTGCGGTATATTCCCGCTATAGTTACAATACAATGGAACAGCCTTCGATTTACACCCTCTGTGCTTTACCCCCCCAAGGGCAAACCTCAGATTAAAGAGGAGGGGCAGAATCACAGAGATACGGGGTAGTATTGCCTTGCCTTGCATTAGAACATTATGGCCCCGATATTGCCAGGGGCGGGTTGCGTAGGCGGGGGGGATTTTCAGACGGGAAACCCAGAAGTCCGGGTTTACCCGCATGCAGTGGAGTTTTAACTCCCCAGCGTGTGACTTTTCTCCTTGATAGGTTCCCCACCCGGGAGTCAGCCTGATTGACAGGCTTGGCTTCCAGTTGGGCGGGGAGGACTCTGGAGTGGGCCACAGGACATGGTAGAGAGCCTGCAGCTGCTAGTGGGAACGTGGGGGGAGGGGAGTCCTGTCCCCGACCCCAGGGGTGGGGGGGGGGCGGGATGATTCCAGGTGGGGGTCCAATCCCTGACCCCGGGGTGTGGCCGATCGCTGGGGGGTGGGGGGCGTCTGATCCCCGATTCCGGGGGTCTTTGTATGCGGGGTGGGTCTGATGGGGGGGGAGCTTGGGGGCCGGTAGGGGGGGGAACATTCCAGCTCCTCCTGACCCACAAGCAGTGCTGTAAAGGCATTTACCTTCTCCCTGAAGTTGTCCTCGCCTCCCTTCAGCTGCCGGGTTTCCCGAGGCTTGGGAAACCCGGCTGGCCACAGTTAAAACTGCAAAGCAGGTTAAATCAGAGGCTGCCAGCCTCATTAAAATATTTAAATTGCCAACCCGCCTCCTGGGAACGTATTTCGCTGCCTGCCCCTTGTCCCGCCTCCGTTAAACCCAAAAGTGGGCGGGTTGGAGTCGGGCTTGAGATTTTTAAAATTTTAACTTCTGATCCGACCCCAACCCACCCGTTTTTTTGGGGGTTAAAATTCAGCCCCTAGGTATCTCTCAAATGCTGTCTGACCATATGCACAAATGGTTGGGAAATTTAGAAGGGCTTTTGTTTCTGACCCTTGCAATTACTGCTTGTGTTACTGTCAGAAACACTGATCGTTAAATTGATAGCACTTCGAAAATCCAGTCCCTGCCTTCGCACAGAACCTTTTCACCACCCCTCCTCCAAGAAAAATCATTTTAGTTGGTCGCGCCTCTGATCCAGAAGGTTGAAGGTGCAAGCCTGACTACAGACTCTTGAGCACATAATCCAAGCTGATGTTTCAGTGTGGTCTGTTTCAGTGTGGTACTGTACTGAGGCCGCTGCAATGTCAAAGGACACTGTCTTATTTACTGGTCCCTTTTTACTGATAACCAGCTTTTGATTTCCAGATTTTTTTTTTTACGCTGACTTCAAATTCTCAAACTGACATGGTGGGGTTTCAACAAGAGATGTTAGAGACTGAAACGCAATTCTAAATTCATTAAAATGCAGACACGCTGTTATTTAACTGAGGGACGATTCAAGGGTTTTTTTGAGTTAAAATTACACAAGACCTGAATTGAGAGCCCCTTTTCCTTCTGGGGGCCTCCCGCTCCTGCACTCTGATCCGGCTGCAATCGTGTAAACAATGTCTCCATGACTTGCGGTTGTAAAGGCAAACAAGAGCAAGCGTAAAGTCTATGATTTTTCAGCTTAATATCAGAGCCGATCTGGCCAGTGTCGCTGAGGGGAAAAACTCTCATACACATGGATAGTTAACTCCGAGCAACTCTTTACTTTGAAATGGTTCTGCCTTATTCAGAAGAGAGCATTTAGGACCAGTTTGCTTCAAAAGACTTGACATCTTACTCCCGGCAACCCTTGTGCAATAATGTAGTTTAGTATTTCATAAACTTACAATCGATATCCTCATCAGCTCGCTGGTGTAGGTTTTGGAGTGGAACGGTAGGAAGCAGTGTGGGATCTAGTTCTGGGCAATGAAGTGGGGCAAGTGGAGTGTGTTTCAGTGGAAGCGCATTTGGGAAACAGTGATCACAATATCAATAGGGAATTGGATATATACTTGAATTGGATATATGGGGAAAGCACAGGTGAGTGGGACTAATTGGATAGCTCCAGATGGCACAGATGGGCTGAATGGTCTCCTTCTGTGCTGTAAGATTCTGTGAATACAGGCCAAGTCTTATCTTTGTGATAGTCCTGCAGATGAATGTTTACATCTTGTGTCACAGGCTGAATCAAGTAAATTTAACCTTGAGATGAATATAAGAACATAAGAAATAGGAGCAGGAGTTGGCCATTGGGCCCCTCGAGCCTGCTCCGCCATTCAATAAGATCATGGCTGATCTGATCTTGGCCTCAACTCCACTTTCCCGCCCGCTCCCCATAACCCTTGATCCCTTGCAGCTCAAATATCTGTCTATCTCAGCCTTGAATATATTCACTGACTCAGCCTCCACAGCTCTCTGGGGTAGAGAATTTCAAAGATTCACCACCCTCTGAGAGAAGAAATTCCTCCTCATCTCCGTTTTAAATGGGCGACCCCTTATTCTGAAACTATGCCCCCGAGTTCTAGATTCCCCCACGAGGGGAAACGTCCTCCCTCATCTCAGGAATCAACCTAGTGAACCTCTGAAGTGCCTCCAATGCAAGTATATCCCTCCTTAAATAAGGAGACCAAAACTGCACGCGCCCTGTACAGTTGTATTTAAGGGAGCTGCCTGTCCAGAAGCCTAAGTAAGAATCGCCTGACGGGAATCCGGAGCATTTTGACTGCCCACCTGCCTAAATTCTATTGGTGAGTGAGGTTAAAATCACCCCCAGTCACACGCAGCTGCATTTTAGCAACAGAATAACACATTGTGAGTTATATCTTATAATGTTTCTATCTAACAGCAAATCCAGTGCCCTATTGTAAGCAATGCCATTGCCGATTTTTAGTATCAGGAAAGACTGAACAGGCTGGGACTCTTTTCTCTTGGAAAGAGAAGGCCGAGGGGGTGACCCAATAGAGGTCTTTAAGATTATGAAACGGTTTGATAGGGTAAACGTAGAGAAGATGTTTCCACTTGTGGGGAAGTCGAAAACTAGGGACCATAAATATAAGATTGTCACTAACAAGTAGATAGGGAATTCAGGAAAAACCAGAGAGTGGTGAAAATGTGGAACCCGCTACCACAAGGAGTAGTTTCCCACATTACAACAGTGACTATACTCCAAAATAGTACTTCATTGGCTGTAAAGCGCTTTGAGACGTCCGGTGGTCGTGAAAGGCGCTATATAAATGCAAGTCTTTCTTTTCTTTTTAGTTGAGGCAAGTAGCATAGATGCATTAAAGGGGAAGCTAGATAAGCACATGAGGGAGAAAGGAATAGAGGGTTATGCTGATCGAGTGAGATGAAGAGGGGTGGGAGGAGGCTCGTGTGGAGCATAAACACCGGCACGGACCAGTTGGGCCGAATGGCCTGTTTCTGTGTTGTGATTTCTATGTAATGTTCCAAATTAAATCTTTTCTTAGTTCATATTAAATTGAAAATTAAATATCACCCCCTTCAATTTAACACGTTCAGATTACGCACAGTCTGAATGCTGAGTAGCACAAATTGCTCACCTGGGCGCACAAACCGTAATATTCAAGACAGATTTTCCACAGCGTTTTTCAGTTTTGGACGCTACTTTAAGAAAATAAGTAAAATGTTTGAACCTCAGAAAAAACAAGCACACAAGGACAGAGCGACATATGAGAGAGGTGAGCAATGTTCCCTCATTATTTTTTTTCCGTGCACGGTCCCTTTAAATTTGCAGCAGCCGAGCATGCACGGTCCCTTTAAATTTGCAGCGACTGAGCATGCACGGTCCCTTTAAATTTGCAGCGACCGAGCATGCACGGTCCCTTTAAATTTGCAGCGACCGAGCATGCACGGTCCCTTTAAATTTGCAGCGACCGAGCATGCACAGTCCCTTTAAATTTGCAGCGACCGAGCATGCACGGTCCCTTTAAATTTGCAGCGACCGAGCATGCACGGTCCCTTTAAATTTGCAGCGACCGAGCATGCACGGTCCCTTTTCCCGAGGCAACAGCTGATGACTGGCCTGCGCGGGACCTCCTGATCGATTAGGGGGGATCGTTGGAGGCGAGTGTTATTATAAAAAATTCCCCTCTCAGAAAAGCCTGCTTCTGTATACTGCTACTGGAAGCAAAGGCAGGTGTCCACTGAGATAACTGGCAGCACTGTCTGGTTCTCTTCCCTCAGGGTTGTTTGTGCTGGCGGATTTCTCTTAGGTGAGTGGGGTTTATTCATCGTGCTCACCTGTGGAACTTCCTCCCCCCACCCCCCCCCCCCCCTCCCCAAAAAAAAAGCTGTCGAGACTGGGGGGTCAATTAAAAATTTCAAAACTGAGTTTTGTTAGGCAAGGGCATTAAGGGATGTGGGATCGAGGCAGGTAAATGGAGATCAGATACAGATCAGCCAAGATCGAACTGAATGGCGGAACAGGCTCGAGGGGCCTGTTCCATTTAAGGGGAAGCTAGTTAAACACATGAGGGAGAAAGGGATTGAAGGATATGCTGATAGGGTGAGATGAAGTAGGGTGGGAGGAGGCTCGTGTGGAGCATAAACACCGGCACGGACCAGTTGGGCCGAATGGTCTGGAGTTTCAGATCATGGCACTGCAATTTTATTTGAATCAGTCGCACCTTGGCAAGTCACATGGTCTAAGCCCCCACCAGGCCAGGTGTTGATCAAGGTTCCGATACCCATGAGCTAGTGGAGTTAGCTCGCTGCACCTGATAATAACCGTCCTGTGCACAGAGAACCTAGAATGCCCCAGGGTCAGGTACGTGCGTGTGCTAAGCTAAGAATAAAGAGCCTTAATTCTGTAACTGCAGTGCTGAGAGATTATGTCTAAAATTCCAAGCAGGCCTTGAAATATCGGTGTTCTTTTGGAGAATTGTTTGCAATTTTAAAAGGAGCACTTTTGTAAACTGGAGAGCTGCCAATTTTGGAGCGAGTCGAGCAGGTTTGTTTTATGTTAAAAGACAGCAATGGGCAGAGATAGAGAGAAAATAAAGGGAATGTCGTCACTGTTGTAACGTAGAAAACACGGCAGCCAATATGCGCACAGCAAGCCCCCACAAACAGCAATCTGATAATGACCAGATAATCTGTTTTTTAGTGATGTTGATTGAGGGGTAAATATTGGCCCCAGGACACCGGGGAGAACTCCCCTGCTCTTCTTCGAAATAGTGCCGTGGGATCTTTTACGTCCACCTGAGAGAGCAGACGGAGCCTCGGTTTAACATCTCATCGAAAGACGGCACCTCTGACAGTGCGGCACTCCTTCAGCACTACACTGGAGTGTCAGCCTAGATTTTTGTGCTCAAGTCTCTGGAGCGGGACTTGAACCCACAACCTTCTGACTCTGAGGCAAGAGAGTGCTACCCACTGAGCCACGGCTGTAAAAATATTGTACCTATCACTGAAGTATCTTTCACCATCAGTGGCCTATCAGGGTCGTTACTGTGCTTCCACTAAAGGATAGTATTTATCTTAACAAACAGCTCTTGCTTTGCAAGCACTGGTGTAGATTACTACTTTCTTCCCTTCACGAGGAATGGCTCCAGATGGAGACTTTGTCCTGCATCTACTGTGAATTTAAATTGCACTATCCCCAAGGGTCAAAATAAATCCTCCACTCTGGCAGGACAAAACATCCTGGGGGTCACCATTGACCAGAAACTTAACTGGACCAGCCACATAAATACTGTGGCAACAAGAGCAGGTCAGAGGCTGGGTATTCTGCCGATAGTGTCTCACCTCCTGACTCCCCAAAGCCTTTCCACCATCTACAAGGCACAAGTCAGGAGTGTGATGGAATTCTCTCCACTTGCCTGGATGAGTGCAGCTCCAACAACACTCAAGAAGCTCGACACCATCCAGGACAAAGCAGCCCGCTTGATCGGCACCCCATCCACCACCTTAAACATTCACTCCCTCCACCACCGGCGTACCGTGGCTGCAGTGTGTACCATCTACAAGATGCACCACAGCAACTTGCCAAGGCTTCTTCGGCAGCACCTCCCAAACCCGCGACCTCTTCCACCTAGAAGGACAAGGGCAGCAGGCGCATGGGAACACCACCACCTCCAAGTTCCCCTCCAAGTCGCACACCATCCTGACTTAGAAGTATATCGCCGATCCTTCATCGTCGCTGGGTCAAAATCCTGGAACTCCCTCCCTAACAGCACTGTGGGAGCACCTTCACCACACGGACTGCAGCGGTTCAGGAAGGCGGCTCACCACCACCTTCTCAAGGGCAATTAGGGATGGGCAATAAATGCTGGCCTTGCCAGCGACGCCCACATCCCATAAACTATTTTTTTTTTTTAAGAAACATACGAGTCCCTTTCACCTCGAGCATTTGGGTTCAAACCCAACCCAGACTGAGGCCATCTCCTCTCTCATGCTTGTGAGTGTCTGAAGTGAAATTAATTCAGTTCAGTCTCAGCTCAGTTCCTCACGAGTACAAGTCGACAGCCTATAATTTGGCACAAAATTTGCAGAGGCCACAAGAATGGCTGGGATGAGAAATAGAGAAACGTAAATTGGTGCAGCAGACAGTTGAGGTTACAGCAACGATCCTAGGGCAGCGTAGCTACTTTCCTCTACATGGAATTCATGTTATATCTGAGCCTGGGTGCAAAATGTGGGCTGCATTATATTCCCAGTAATTCAGATTCCTGGTTATGTTCTCTGCAACTTTATTCTGATGAAATAAATCAGCACTTTCCAAAGGCTGTAAAGACAGTATTTCCAGAGACCCAGCTTTACTGTAGACATCCTTGAAGGAATTCTTCTGTTCACGCTTCTTATCCATTAGTATTTGATTTATGTATTTAGGTTGGCATTGGATACAATTTTAATCTTTCTCTTTTTCTACGCTTTCATTTCATGTTATCTAGTTCGAGGCTCTTTGAATAATTGGACCTGATTTAAAAACCAGATGGAGGAAACTAGCTGTCTGAGTTAAGTCCACTGGCACAGTATTGCACTATATTAAAGACAAACCTCAGAGCAAATTTTTGGGCCTCTTTGTTTGATTGGCACACATGTTGTACATTTACTTGCCAATTTGTTATGATATGCATTTGCTATCCCACTGCCTGGGTCAATGCACGCTACACTTGTGAATTTGGTAGGTACATTCAAGATTAATAAAAGTGTACATGAAGTGTATGTTAACAACACTCACATGGGAAGCGAGTGTGTACATGTGAACACACACGCACACACTCTGAGATCTTTAGAGTACGGTAGAGCCAGAAAGTCAGACAACAACATCACTGACAGTAATATATGCCTGGCAGGAGAACGTCACGTTGAATTGATTCTCAACTGGAATTTATTGTAACGCAAGTGCTAATAATAAAGAGAAACAGTTACTGAGAAAGGAGGGTAACGGGAGCCAAAGACAACAGAATAATGAGCAGGTGAGGGTGAAGAAAGAAGAGATTTGCATTTATATAGCGCCTTTCACGACCACCGGATGTCTCAAAGCGCTTTACAGCCAATGAAGTACTTTTTGAAGTGTAGTTACTGTTGTGATGTAGGAAACGTGGCAGCCAATTTTCACACAGCAAGCTCCCACAAACAGCAATGTGATAATGACCAGATAATCTGTTTTTGTTATGTTGATTGAGGGATAAATATTGGCCCAGGACACCGGGGAGAACTCCCCTGCTCTTCTTCAAAATAGTGCCGTGGGATCTTTTACGTCCACCTGAGAGAGCAGACGCGGCATCGGTTTAACGTCTCCTCCGAAAGACGGCACCTCCGACAGTGCAACACTCCCTCAGCACTGCACTGGAGTGCCAGCCTAGATTTTTGTGCTATGAGTACTTGGAGTGGGACTTGAACCCACGATCCTTCTGACTCAGAGGCGAGAGCGCTGCCCACTGAGTCACGGCTGACGCTTCGTAATAGGCTGTACCTCCTCCCCATCCCCATGCAATCAAGCCCAGGAATCAGGGCAGGCTGTATCTGCTTTAAGTTGTGCACAGACCTTTGAGAGGAGTATCCATATCAGCAGAAAAGAATGATCAGGTACAAACGGGGAATTTGCAAGCAAGTTGTGTGACCGCCAAGGTTAACAAGGGAGGAAAGACAGTGCAACAGTAGGCAGTCAAAGGAAAGGATTGTAAGGATGTTACTGTGGAAGAGCCAAAGGGAGGTTATATGGCAAGGCTTGCAGAGATGAAATAAATAGGGTGGGAGGAGGCTCATGTGGAGCATAAACACCAGCATAGACCAGTTGGGCCAAATGGCCTGTTTCTGTGCTGTTAATTCTATGTAAAGATCACTTATTGCTTAGTTCTATTAAAAGCCACTTAAAGAATCGCCATATTCACTCCAGAACAGAGCAGTAACACTCCATCTGAGGGGGATTGACAGGGTAGATGCTGAGAGGTTGTTTCCCCCTGGCTGGAGAGTCTAGAACTAGGGGGCATAGTCTCAGGATAAGGGGTCGGCCATTTAGGACTGAGATGAGAAGGAATTTCTTCACTCAGAGGGTGGTGAATCTTTGGAATTCTCTCCCACAGAGGGCTGTGGATGCTCAGTCTTTGAGTATATTCAAGGCTGAGATAGATAGATTTTTGGACTCTCGGGGAATCGAGGGATATGGAGATCGGGTGGGAAAGTAGAGTTGAGGTCGAAGATCAGCCATGATCTTATTGAATGGCGGAGCAGGCTCGAGGGGCCGTATGGCCGACTCCTGCTCCTGATTCTTATGTTCTTGCCGCTCATTAGTCCTTCACCTCACCACAACTTTCTTTCTTTTCAGCTCTGTGACCGCTTGGCTCAGCTGGTAACACTCGCACTGTTGAGTCAGACGGTGGTGAATCCCCCCACTGAAGGACTCGAGTACATCAGCTAGGCTGCAGTACTGAAGGAGTGCTGGATTGTTGGAACTGCTGCCCTTCCAATGGGATATTAAACCGAGACCCTGCCTGCTGAGTCAGGTGGATATTAAAAATACCCAAGCTTCCGATCGCCTGTCATTTTAATTCTCCGCCCCACTCCCACTCCCACTCTGGCCTCGGCCTCCTACACTGTTCCAATTAATCTGAATGTATACCTCGAGGAACAACACCTCATCTTTTGATTAGGCAATTTACAGCCTTCCAGACTCAACATTGAGTTCAACAATTTCAGATCATAACCACTTCTCCGATTTTTTCAGACGGCAGCTGCTGCTGATGATTCTGATATTCCCATTTACACCTCCTCTGCACCCATCCTTTGTTTCTTTACTTGTCCCATTACCATCTCCTTTTGCCTCGCACCATCATCCTTTTAGTCATTTAATCACTCCTGCCATCCAGCCTATCACAGACCTTCCCTTTTGATCTTTCCTCCCCTCCCCCCTTTCCCTACCTCTGTACCTGCTTTCGAACTGTTACATCTCGAACTTTTTCCAGTTCTGACGAAAGGTCATCGACCTGAAATGTTAACTCTGTTTCTCTCGCCACACCTGCTGAGTATTTCCAGCATTTTCTGTTTTTATTTTTATTTTATATTAAAGATACCAGTCGATGCTAGAAAAAGGGATTGCTGGCAATTAAAACATTTTTATTTTTTAAATCGTTTGCCCCTTGGCCGCCTCAGGGTGGCCTGATGCCAATTTTAGGCGGTTCCGCAAATGGGCGGCCAGCGATCCCGTTCAAAACAGGTGGGAGTGTAATTGCCTATGCAAATTGGGGTTGGCGACGCCATTGTCGGATGCCATTTGCAATTTTCAGTTCCAATGGGCGGAAAGTATACCACACACGCCAGGCGTTGAGCGGTCTAACCAGTAGGCCTCTCAAAAACAGCTATGTTTTTGGTTTAAAAGTGATTTCTGTGGGGTCAGGAACAGCATGGATCAGAATGGACCAGTGTTTTCAGGAAATGAGGGTCAAAATTTGGGAGAAAAAATACACAATTTACTTTCTTATGCACAATGGTGCCAAACTTTCTTTTAAGCAAACAGGATTAGGAGGTTGTTCCTCTAATGCAGTGGTGGGGTGTCACCTTATTACCTCCTCTCCCGTTCTGAGCGCCTGATCTCACCCTGAGTGCCCTTCATCAGACTTCGATTGGGGCGTCTCCTCTTCAGAGTGTCAGCCTTGGCTCAGTTGTAGCACACTCTCCTCGGAGTCAGAAGCTTGTGGGTTCAAACCCCATGCCAGAGACTTGAGCATATTATCTAGGCTGACACTTAAGTTCAGTACTGAGGGAGCGCTGCACTGTCGGAGTTGCTGTCTTGCGGACGAGACGTACAACCGAGGCGCCGAGCAAGGAAGTTCTCTACGGTGCCCTGGACGACATTTATCCCTCAACCAACAGCACTTTAAAAAAAAAATCTGGTCATTATCTAATTGCTGTTTGTTGGATCTTGCTGTGCGCAAATTGGCCGCCGCGTTTTCTACATTACAACAGTGACTACACTTCAAAAGTACTTCATTGGCTGTAAAGTGCTTTGGGGCATCCTAAGGTCATGAAAAGCGTTATATAAATGCAGGTTTTTGCTTTCAATTGTGTACCTTTTGGTGGGAAGTCAATGTACAGCAGCGTCAGCAGAGACTGAGTGCTGCCTGTGCTATTCTTCCCTCAGTTGGAGTGGCACGCGATAACGAATCGATCTTAAGCTGAGAGGACATGCTTCCTGGGAAATGGCACGAAGCACTTAATAGATGGGAACACACAGCTGCAATCTGCACAACCTGCCGGCAGTCTAGATACCAATGCTCACACATTGGTATCTAGACTGGAGCATAACACCACGCCGAATTAAATAGCTTGTTTCTAGGCACTCTGGTATGAAGCCTTATCCTCCAATATTCAGGCAAAAAAATAACCTCCTCCTTCCCTCGGCAATGAGTTTGGTTGACTTTGGACGTTTTTTTTTTGATTTGACATACAGGACCAGGTGAGAAGCTGTAAACGATATTCCCTATGGAGCCTCTCATTGATGTTCCCAAAACGGACATCGGTGGAGGTACTCAGTGCTGGGAAGGAACAATCAAAAATGACAGCTCACCACCGGCTCGAACAAACATGCTAAAGCTAGTAGTATATCCTAACAGACCACTAGAAAGTGGCCTCTGCTGTAAATGTCAAGATTCATTCGTCTATTATTACTATTACAGAACTCAAATTAGGAGGATTTCAGCTTAATACGCTTTCTGGAGTTTATAGACATTTATAATGCAAACGCCAGCTCAATCTACAACAGGTGTGTAATCAGTACAGTCTATATTTTCTCTTTCTCTCTCACACACACACAGCCTGTGAAAAGTAATAATATAGCGGGGGGGGAAATCCAATGAAGTCAGCACACTAATAGTTAACAAATAAGCACGCACAACGTGAAGAAAAAGTTATGGTTACCACTTTTTAAAAATGTAAATGATGTTCCCCGTAAATGTCCCCCCATTTGCTAACAGATAAAAAGCTGTGACAAATGGCGGTCCCCATAGTCCCAGCTACAGTGTGGTGTGCCTATTTTTTTTAGGATTTATGGTCACCCATGAGAGATCCAGTTTAATTTACATTCCTCAGTTCCTACTGTGAACAAGAATGCTTTAAGAGAGTTTCTTGAACAAGGTCCTGGTTTGTATGTATAGATATTCCTTAAGGGCATAGGTCTGAATTGACCTCTTGGGAAGTTAAGAGCCAGTCATTCAATCATGATATAAAAAGGAGTGGTTGTTAAAGACTGTATGAATATTTTCACACTGTGTCATGCTGATCATTTGTGAGGCATTTCAGTTCCAAACAGCATGAAACCACTTATGATACACACAGCTCAAGAACTCCTCATTAACTGAATTGCTTAACGGGCATTTCACAAATGCTGCAATATGTATATACACATACATTATGTTTTTTATGGGTTATTAATGTTTTATTCCTTGCTGTGGAGTTTGTAGGTATGCTACTTTGCATTTTTTTGTTCAGAGTTATATGATTTTCTGGACTTAGCTCATAGAATTACTGTAATTGATTTTGACCTAACTTGAAACACATGAATATTAAGTTAGCGCAACTCTTAACATTGCAGCAAGTTATAATTTAACCCTTGAATTCTAGCCAAGTGTACAGCACTTGTTTAATACTGTATACGAGAACAATTCCTTCAACCCAGCCTGTGCTCGGCTATTGCACTTTAGCAGGGTAAATACAATTGTCCTCGGCAACTCTAGGTTGGAAAGGATTAAAATTGCCCCAGGTCCCCACTCCTGATCACTCTCCTGCAAGCCCTGCTGGTATCACCCGCATGTAGATGTCAGAGGAGTTCAGGATCAGGCTTAGCTGTGATGCCCTCCATGGTGGATTTACCTACCAACATTCACAGTCAAGGCCTTTTGGGCAAGATACCAGTGGGTGCTCCAGTGCCTGTGGAGCCATACACTTCGCACAGAGTCAACACTGTCAGCAGAGGAGCGCAGGAGAGAAAACGAGCGAGGAAGGAAGTTAATAGTTGGCATGTTTCATTGGTGCATCAACACGTGTGGGTTGTGGGTTCCTGTCTGCACTTTCATAATCATGGTTGCTCCATTGGCAGAGGTGCTGTTGGAAGCTACAGAGAAGGAGGAAATAATCAGCAGGTGTTAAACACCACTCTTGAGCACCTCCTAGTGACTGGTCTAAGAACAGCACAGGCAGCACTTGGCCTCTGCTGATGTTGCCCTGCATTGATTTCCCAACCAAAAATTACACACAGTCAGTCTGAAGAAGAGACTCCTCATCAGAAGTCTGATGAAGGGCACACATCCAATAGCAACCTGTCTTTTCCCCTCACACATGCTGACTGGCCTGCTGTGTAATCCCAACATGTTCTGTTTCCATTTCCCATCAGGTATTGTCCCTCAGCCCTCAGCCTGTGGGTGGAGCTTGGGCTCCACTCAATACCTCCCCACAGCCGAGGTCAGGGTCGTCCCTCATCTTCTACTGGTGGCCACATCATCCGTGCCCTGCGCGGATTCGGTTGAGCGCTGCCCACTGTCTTCGAGGAAGGTCGAAGCCAGGGACCTCTGCTGTTGGGTCAGTGATGAGGTCTCGGTTCTTTATATTGCGTGCATGCCAGGATTCCGTCCATCTGGATAGTGGGTCGATAACTTCTGCATGAATATTGGCTGCTGTTTCCCAGAATATATATTAATGACTTGGACGTGGGTGTACAGGGCACAATTTCAAAATTTGCAGATGACGCAAAACTTGTAAGTATAGTGAACAGTGAGGAGGAGAATGATAGACTTCAGGAAGACATAAACAGGCTGGTGAAATGGGCGGACACGTGGCAGATGAAATTTAACGCAGAAAAATGCAAAGTGATACATTTTGGTAGAAATATTGAGGAGAGGAAATATAAACTAAATGGTACAATCCTAAAGGGGGTGCATGAACAGAGAGATCTGGGGGTATATGTGCACAAATCATTGAAGGTGGCAGGGCAGGTTGAGAAAGCAGTTAAAAGGGCTTACGGGATTCTGGGCTTCATGAACAGAGGTATAGAGTACAAAAGTGTGGAAATTATGATGAACCTGTATAAAACATTGGTTCGGCCCCAACTGGAGTACTGTGTCCAATTCTGGGCACCGCACTTTAGGAAGGATGTGAAGACTTTAGAGAAGGTGCAGAAAAGATTTACGAGAATGATTCCAGGAATTAGGGACTTCAGTTACGTTGATAAACTGGAGAAGCTGGGGTTGTTCTCCTTGGAGCAGAGAAGATTGAGAGGAGATTTGATAGAGGTGTTCAAAATCATGAGGGGTCTGGACAGAGTAGATAGAGAGAAACTGTTCCCATTGGCAGAAGGGTCGAGAACCAGAGGACACAGATTTAAGGTGATTGGCAAAAGAACCAAAGGCGACGTAAGAAAAAACCTTTTTACGCAGCGAGTGGCTGAGATCTGGAATGCACTGCCTGAAAGGGTGGTGGAGGCAGACTCAATCTTATCTTTCAAAAGGGAGTTGGATAAGTACCTGAAGGAAAAAAAATTGCAGGGCTACGGGGAAAGGGCGGGGGAGTGGGACTAGCTGAGAGTCGGCACGGGCTCGACGGGCCAAATGGCCTTCTTCCGCGCTGTAACCATTCTATGATTCTCATGGCCGGTGCGGTTTTAAGCCCTTTCGTGGTGGGTTTTTCAAGTCTTCGTGAATGGGGAGATTGAAGTTGCTGATGATTTTTTTCCATCTCGGAGCATGGTGGCGTCACGGCGAATGGCAGGCGGGGCAATGTGGGAGAGCACCGGGAGCCACTTAGTTGGAGTGGACCTGAACGTCCCTGACACCGTCCTCGTGGGCACGCGTTCAGCTGCACGCCATACCGGCATCTCAGGAGGCCACTGAACGGATATCCAAAGTAGACATCCCATTATAAGCTTTTCCCATCATACAAAACAGCAACAAGCCGAGATCCGGAGCTCAGAACGGGAGGAGAGGAAATAAAGTGACACCGCATGATACTGTGTGTTGGTGCTCGAGTCTAGTGTGAAATGCCTTGCCCAGTTAGATTTTTAATTCAGCATTTTACGGAGCACAGAAGTTGGGTGAGGGGAATCCAGTGACCCCCAACACCCTGTGACATTTTTGAGCATTGTTGTAATCTAAAATGATCCCACTAATCCTGACATTTTAGAGAGATAAAAAAATGCCATGCTCTGCATTAATTTGTAGGGATTTAATTTTTTGTCCGTTTCACAAGTCCATTAAATCCTTTCACTTTGTTGCAGATTTATTAATGGGATTAACTTGTAACTTATGTAGAAATTCAAAAGCGGATGCAAAACCACAGTCAGACTATTTACTGGAAATTGCAAAATGACAATATGTGTTTTTCATTGATATATTTATCAAGTAAACAGCAAAGTTCAAAAATCATGGGTAATTGTGAACGGCATTTGGTGAAACTTCAGTTAATATTATGAGAAAAAAATTGGCAGAAGGAAGATGACATTTTGAAGTTGTTTGCTGGAGGGGGAGATGGAACCCAGCGGTACAATTGGTTAGCACTCTTTTTTTCAACCCGTTACTTGGCTTTTAACCCAGGCCGAACTCATATGAACATAAGAACATAAGAAATAGGAGCAGGAATAGACCACTTGGCCCCTCGAGCCTGCTCCGCCATTCAATAAAATCATGGCTGATCTTGGGCTCAAAGCCACTTCCCTGCCCGCTCCCCATAACCCTTCACTCCCTTACCTTGCAAAAATCTGTCTATCTCCGCCTTAAATGTATTTAATGACCCAGCCTCCACGGCTCTCTGGGGCAGAGAATTCCACAGATTTACGACCCTCTGAGAGAAGAAATTTCTCATCTCAGTTCTAAAAGGGCAACCCTTTATTCTGAAACTATGCCCCCGAGTTCTAGATTTCCCCACGAGGGGAAACATCCTCTCTGCATCTACCTTGTCGAGCCCCCTCAGTACCTTATATGTTTCAATAAGATCACCTCTCATTCTTCTAAACTCCAATGAGTATAGGCCCAGCCTGCTCAACCTTTCTTCATAAGTCAGCCCCCTCATCTCATAAGATAAAATGCTTTCTCAACCTCAGGGACAGGTATACCAGAGGTAACTGGTCTCAGACCTGGAGCATGAGATTCGGGGCAGCACACCTGAATTAAACTGGCAGCTCCTGTGCCAATTTTACCCAGTCGGCAGTGAGTTGACAGCACCACCACTGACATGACAGGAACTGTGGACAGTTCAAACCTGTAAAATGGTTACCTGTTTGGAGAAAGCACGGGGAGGCTCTCTCAACATTTACATTCAGGCATACCAGCAACGAGTTTTGCCTCATAAGTTACCTTATAGTCCAAAAACTGGAGTCGATATCTCAATTTTGTAAGTACAATTTGCCAACATTTTTTAGTTCTCTGTTATTTAAACAAGACACACTGGGGTAGATTTTCAACTTGCAACCACCCGTTATAGAAACTGCCTGAGTTGAATTTTCATTGTCTCCCAATTTCTAATTTTCTCTCCCTCCATCTCACCCTCTTCCTATCCAGTCAACACACAGATCATGAATTATTCCATATGAGCAGTCTGCTCTCAGATAATGAATTATATCCAGGACAAAGCAGCCCGCTTAATTGGCACCCCATCCACCACCTTAAACATTCACTCCCTCCACCACCGGTGCACCGTGGCTGCAGTGTGTACCATCCACAAGATGCACTGCAGCAACTCGCCAAGGCTTCTTCGGCAGCACCTCCCAAACCCGCGACCTCTTCCACCTAGAAGGACAAGGGCAGCAGGCGCATGGGAACACCACCACCTCCAAGTTCCCCTCCAAGTTACACACCACCCTGACTTGGAAATATATCGGCCGTTCCTTCATGGGCATTAAATGCTGGCATTGCCAGCGACGCCCTGATCCCATAAACAAATTAAAAAAAAAAATCATATTCAGCACCCAGTCACAGATGGATGACGAATTATTCTACATTGAGTAATCGGTCACAGTAACTTAGGCAGACTGCAGACAGTAATTCTTTGCTCAGCCTCTGTTGCTTTCTTGGCTCGCTGATGCTCAACGGCCAGATGGTCGGTGGAGTCAGGTGGGATCTTCCTGGCCCACAAGGAAACCGCCCTTCCCCAAACAATTAATAGTACTCACCATCCTGGCGGGTGTGGCATTGTGCAGCACTTGTGTGATCCATAGTTAAAAGCACGTTGGTGTCCACATCGCGCCAGAGAAACCCTGACTTTAATACACTCATGAGGCCCATGTCCGTCTGCAGCGAGAGCCTCCAATGCGGGGGTGGGGTGAAAACGGAGTGGTAATTATTTTAACGCCACTTTAACCCACGCCCACCCTGTTCTCGTTGGGCGCGGGACGTTCAAATCGTGGCCTCAATGTCAGGGAAGTTATTTATTAATGTTTAAAAGTGAAGGACAAATCAAAAGTTAAAGAAAGACTTGCATTTATATAGCGCCTTTCACGACCAGTGGACGTCTCAAAGCGCTTTACAACCAATGAAGTACTTTTGAAATGTAGTCACTGTTGTAAATATTGGCCAGGACACCGGGGATAACTCCCCTGCTCTTCTTCGAAATAGTGCCGTGGGATCTTTTACGTCCACCTGAGAGGGCAGACGGGGCCTCGGTTTAACATCTCATCCGAAAGACGGCACCTCCGACAGTGCAGCACTCCCTCAGTACGGCACTGGAGCGTCAGCCTAGCTTTATGTGCGCAAGTCCCATGGAGTGGGACTATGAACCCACAACCTTCTGACACGGAGACGAGTGTGCTACCCACTGAGCCACAGCTGACACAGTATCTCCACGTTTTTTTTGGACAATGTTGGCACAGGCATACAAAGAATATGTAATGTTCCAGTTGTAGCTTATTTTTTCAGTACATAAGAGAACCACGCAAAAAACCTTCCAGCCAGGTGATTCAATAGGCAAACCATCCTCCTTTTCCTGTATTGATACAATCTGCAATGGGCAGCAACCGCTCGAAGCCATGTCATGCGCACTGATCCTTATGGCTGTGATTGTAATAATCTAGATGTTATGACCTGGGTAGCGTTTCTGGAGAGAGAAACGGTGTGCCAAAAAATAACCATGATTCTTAACATAAAATCGACACCCGACTGAGTTTGCAAACAAGTTAGGCTATTAAATGGCACTAAGCAGATTCAGTACGGGTTTATTGTTATATCTGAATATTGCTTGAATATAATCGTTAGGGAATGTTTGAGCAGTGCAGACTCCGAAAAATATAAATTTGCAAGTTGGCTTTAGTTCTGAATCGAATAGTGTACAGCCAACCCCCACATGATGTACATTCTATAGAAATCAGCAAATTGCATGAAGGATAAATCACAGCTCTCTGACAACAGAACTGCCAGGGCTGAAGGAATCCTAGTATTATAAAATCACATTTAAAAAGGAAAGTAAACTTTCAACTGGGATTTATTGCCAGGCAATAATCTCATGGAGGGGCTCGGAGATAATGGTTCATAACCATTCTCGACGCAAAGTTGTAATTACAGACTTCCACAGAGGGTGGTGAATCTTTGGAATTCTCTACCCCAGAGGGCTGTGGAGGCTCAGTCATTGGGTATATTCAAAACAGAAGTCGATAGATTTCTGACTAGTAAGGGCATCAAGGGATATGGCGATAGGGCCGGTGAATGGAGTTGAGGCAGAAGATCAGCCATGATCCCATTGAATGGCGGAGCAGGCTCGAATGGCCGACTCCTGCTCCTATTTCTTATGTTCTTATGTTCATGGAGGGGCTCGGAGATAATGGTTCATAACCATTCTCGACGCAAAGTTATAATTACAGACTTAAACCACAACAGGGCATCTGTTATTTTATAATCTGCAGCTTGCAGACATGGTGAAAATCAGTTTTTTTTTCTGACAAGAATTGTCATGGCTCATACTGGCCAATCTGCTCCCTGGTCCTTGATGACCAGAGTTAATAAGCATTAATGATTTGGTATAATCACTGTAGCTTTATCCAATGATAACCAAAAGTTGATAACTGGGAAATAATAGTCATTGTAGGCTATACAACATTAACTCTTTGGAGACGGAGCTGTGCAGGGTGAGTTTAATTACGCTTCAGACTGCAAGTCAGAGCGCAGGGAAAACATGTGACATTACTTTTTAATTAATAGGCTGCCGATATTCTAACTCCTGTGTTAATTCGGTGTTTTCTTTTGGAGGGACGTTCTGTACATGCAAATCGACTGACTCACACAACAACAACAAAATTGCTGGGGAAAATTTGCATAGGAGCCAATCAGCTGCAAGAAAATTCCCAGGAATAAATTTGCATATAATTAAGTGTGACACAGGAAGTGATGACATGGACAGGAAATGTACTGTTTCTGTTATAGGAGCAAATCTGCAGTGGCATTGTTCTTGATGAGCCAGCGTTGCGTTGTTACGAAGAGGTGGTGCTGGGGTGTGAAAGTGGGGTCGGAGTGCACATCACAAGAGAAAGACTTCGAAAAGAATTCTGCTCAGAGACAGTGAAGCAAGTGCTTTTTGATTGGTTCCAAGAAAATAGTGTTGTCCATACCCACTATAGCTAGAAAAGTAAGTAGATATTGCAGCCGCATTAATAAATCTGCTTATATGAATAATAATTTTTTTTGCACTCTTGGTAGAACCAAAAAGCCAGATGTGGTAACGCGGAAGAATGCATTGGAAAATATAGTCACACTGTTTCGCCCTCTGTCTCTCTCATCCTCTCTATCTTTTTCTACTCATCTCACTCCTTAACTCCATGGAAAGAGCGTTTACATCACGGCCTGTCAGACTGCTAATCAGCCCGCGAATGCTTCCACTAATTCACACTGTGCTCCAAGGGAAGGGTGTGAAGATATGAAAACAATAACAATGCCACGCTGCCAGACTGTTAACCAGCGAATCCTTCCACTGCCTCACACTGTTCTCCAAGGGAAACATGTGAGAATACGACAACAACAACAACAACAATTCCCTATCTCTGTCAGCCACCCTTTTTCAGCCTCTTTTTCTGAAGAAAATATAAGTACTTGACAATTGTTTTTCTGTCACAGTTTACCTGAAACGGTTTCTAACATACATGGTCCTGCTTGTTTTAAATCATTTGGGGGAAAAAAAACAAAGTCTTCCTTACTGTTACAATCTGAGGAAAGTCACAAGGTGAGCTGTTGCTTAGATTAGTTGAAATAATCGCACCGATATCTGCTGGGAAATCTTCCACAATGCACAACCTCAGACTGTGGCAGTGATTTAGAGATGATGCTGTTTTGTGTGTGTGTGTGTGTGTGTGTGAGGGGGGCGGGGTGCATAGAGAGTGCTGAGATGTTCAGGTGGGAGGGGTGCATATCTCCAGTGAAAGACTTTGGGGGGGAAAAGTGTGTAAGAGTTTTGTCCAGACACAATGATGCAATTGTTCTTTGACTAGTTCCTGGAATGTAAATAACAGCTCATGCTGCATTCCCAGCGCAAACGCTGAAAAATGAGGCCAGAAAGTTGGCCGGATTTGTAAGTGGGGGGAGAGAAAAAGTGATGGGAAAGGCTACAATATTTCCGACTCAAATGCAGATTCGGCCGAAGAAGTTCCTTGGGCCCACTTTTTTCTTCTTTCGTATGGTAGTAGCAAAGCAATTCAATGTCAATATCTGAGTCAGATATCCAGGCCAAAGCTTCCGGTGTAACAGTGTGGATATCTTGTAGGCTGCCTGTGAATTTCCTCTGAGGATAGTGCTCAATGATGTGCTCCATGGTCTGATTAGGAGCTCCACAGTTGCACGCTGGGGATGCTTACATCTTCCATCAGACCAATTAAATACATACTTTGGTTCTGTCTTCACAAAGGAGGACACAAATAACCTCCCAGAGATGTCAGGGAACATAGGGTCTAATGAGAGGGGGGAACTGAATGAAATCAGTATTTGTAGGGAAATGGTGTTAGGGAAATTGACGGGATTGAAGGCTGATAAATCCCCAGGGCCTGATGATTTACATCCTAGGGTACTTAAGGAAGTGGCCCTAGAAATAGTAGATGCATTGCTGGTCATCTTCCAAAATTCTATAGACTCTGGAACAGTTCCCATGGATTGGAGGGTAGCTAATGTAACCCCACTATTTAAAAAAGGTGGGAGAGAGAAAATGGGGAACTATAGACTGGTAAGCCTGACATCGGTAGTGGGGAAAATGCTAGAGTCCATCATAAAAGATGTAATAGCAGAGCACTTGGAAAACAGTGATAGGATCGGACAAAGTCAACATGGATTTACAAAAGGTAAATCATGCTTGACTAAGCTACTGGAATTTTTTGAGGATGTAACTGGTAGA
Organism: Squalus acanthias; assembly: GCA_030390025.1. Classification (NCBI taxonomy): domain Eukaryota; kingdom Metazoa; phylum Chordata; class Chondrichthyes; order Squaliformes; family Squalidae; genus Squalus; species Squalus acanthias. Next base: position 10,587,128 of record CM059446.1, on the reverse strand, counting down.
ATAGATAAGGGAGAACCAGTGGATGTGGTGTATTTGGACTTTCAGAAGGCTTTCGATAAGGTCCCGCATAAGAGATTGACATGCAAAGTTAAAGCACATGGGATTGGGGGTAAGTTACTGACTTGGATAGAGAACTGGTTGGCAGACAGGAAGCAAAGAGTTGGAATAAACGGGTCTTTTTCCGAGTGGCAGGCAGTGACTAGTGGGGTCCGCAGGGATCGGTGCTAGGACCCCAGTTATTCACAATATATATTAATGATCTAGACGAGGGAACTAGATGTAATATCTCCAAGTTTGCAGACGACACAAAGCTGGGTGGGCATATGTGTTGTGAGGAGGATGCAGAGAAACTCCAGTAAGATTTGGACAAGTTGGGTGATTGGGCAGATGCATGGCAGATGCAGTATGATGTGGATAAATGCGAGGTTATCCACTTTGGTGGCAAAAACAGGAAGGCAGATTATTATCTGACGGCAATAGATTGGGAAAAGGGGAAGTGCAACGAGTCCTGGGAGTCCTTGTGCACCAGTCGTTGAAGGTAAGCATGCAGGTGCAGCAGGCGGTTAAGAAGGCAAATGGTATGTTGGCCTTCATAGTGAGAGGATTCGAATACAGGAGCAAGGATGTCTTGCTGCAGTTGTACAGGGCCTTGGTGAGACCACACCTTGAGTATTGTGTGCAGTTTTGGTCGCCTTATCTGAGGAAGGATGTTCTTGCCATGGAGGGATTGCAGCGAAGATTCACCAGACTGATACCTGGGATGGCAGGAATGACGTATGAAGAGAGATTGGGACGATTGGGCTTGTATTCGCTAGAGTTTAGAAGAATGAGAGGGGATCTCATTGAAACTTATAAAATTCTAACAGGAGTAGACAGACTAGATGCAGGAAGGATGTTCCCGATGGCGGGGGAGTCCAGAACCAGGGGTCACAGTCTAAGAATAAGGGGTAAGCCATTTAGGACTGAGATGAGGAGGAATTTCTTCACCCAGAGAGTGGTGAACCTGTGGAATTCTCTACCACAGAAGGCAGTTGAGGCCAATTCATTAAATATATTCAAGAAGGAGTTAGATATATTTCTTAAGGCTAAAGGGATCAAGGGATATGGGGAGAAAGCAGGGACAGGGTACTGAATTTGGATGATCAGCCATGATCTCATTAAATGGCGGAGCAGGCTCGAGGGGCCGAATGGCCTACTCCTGCTCCTATCTTCTATGTTTCTATGAGAAGGTGGCAGCATCTACCATGACCGGTTCTGAGGCGGTTGATGGTTGTCCAGTGTTTGCGAGGAAGGTTTGATCCTTCAGGTTGTACTGTGGGGTCCTCTATAAGGAATCCATTCCGTATGTCGCAGTTCTTCCAAGCATTTCGCCACGGCATTTCGGGCCCACTTGATCTCATCCTCACAGGATCCCAAGTCTACCGGATTCCCATTACAACAATGAGCTGTTTCTTAAATCCAAATCTGTCCTGCTTTGGTGTGGTCTCTCTGCATCCACTTCCTAGAGAGGGATCAAAATACAATCACAAGAGGATATTACATTGCAATAGATTTGCAAATACAAAAGGTCACATTTAAGGATCTGTTTAAGACTTGTTCTAAAGCATCCAGTGTCTTTTTTATTGGCTGCAATGGTACAGGCAGCCAATTCAAGCCCAGCAGGCTCTCTGCTGGAGTCACTGATTTAAAGTGCATGTCAAAACAGAATCCTGCCATATGATACGTTACCGTATCTGTGACGATTGCCAAGTGAATTATTCTCAATGCTAATAGTTGCGTGTTTAATAATGTAACAATTGTTTGCATTTCAGGCGGTTTAAAATGCCTTATTTAATGAATTTGTTTAAAACTAAACAAAGAGAACAAAGTTGAAACAGAATCATACAAGCACAATTATTTTAAAACAAAGATGGATGTATATGTCATTTAAAAAATATGATAATAACAACCCACCTTGTGACTGGTGCAGGTCAGACAGGTTAATGCTTTGGGGAAGAGTTTCCAACTGCAGTTAGATGTATAAACACAGACCTATACACATTGCTGTTTGTGGGAGCTTGCTGTGCGCAGATTGGCTGCCGCATTTCCCACACTACAACAGTGACTACACTCCAAAAGTCAATTGGCTGTAAAGCGCTTTGAGACGTCCGGTGGTCGTGAAAGGCGCTATAGAAATGCAAGTCTTTCGTTCTTCTTTCTTTCTATAAACAGATGTGCATCGTCTTATATTAAACTGGTAAAGGGGCACATCCCTCCGGTTAACCTAGCTTTAGTTCTACCATTTCAGTTGAAAATTTAATAAAATTTTTGATCCAGATGCTGTCAGTGTAAACCGATGAGGTTCCACAATCCTTGAAAGAAGAAGGGAACTTGAAGCCTCAAACTCTCGCTTTTCAATTGCAACCTAAGAGTTCCTCTGTCTTCAGAAAACCGCAGCCGCCACAGGCTGAATAATGGTTTTATTACTGTTGTTGCGAGGTGCTATCTTTAAAGCTGTGACGACATACGGACAGGAAAAGACCCACTGGTCCATCCAGCCTGTCCCACACAACTGCGATGCCCTGCTCGTCGCAATATATACACTCCCCACCCCAACCTAAATCCACGTGGGAGAGGCGAAAACCCAGATAAAAACCCAGGTGAATTAGAGAAAAGAAAATCTGGAAAATTAGGCGATCGAAACGAGTCCAGGAGATCACTCTGGCCCTGATTAATGTCATGCAGTTACCTACCTTTTCTACAAGGTGATTGCCGCCCCAGTCAGAATCTGGTCCAGCTGTCTCTTGAAGTGAAGCTTCCCTTGTCTCGATTGAACTCCTCGCTCA